>CM062816.1:230177289-230777289 GCA_031772625.1 Pinus tabuliformis | reverse complement strand
TAATGATGCAGAAGTGGGGGGAAGGGTCGAATTCAAATTCAAATGATGCTATAAAACCACCAGGGCTAGCTCCAAGGAAACGCTTGGTTGTTGGAGAATTGAGTAAGTACAGAGCAGTGAGTGCCATGAATTTTTACCGTCCCCAAGTGTAGACACAATGATAACTGCTAGAACAAGAGTGCGATTCGCTAAAGTTAGCATGGAGACCCGTATGGCCCATGAGGAGCCTAGAGAGGTCGCAATTGCATGAGAATTTCCAAAATCACCGCACATGCCATGGCCACAGAAAGATAAGAAAATGATGGGGCCAGTTCGTGTCTCCCCAAGAAACCCACGGTTTGGAAAATTGTCAATGGCAGAGAAGGGAAAAGCCATCGCCATTGAAACAACGGAGGAGGAGGAATACTTGCAGGCCCTAATCACCCAAATTGAGGTGCAAGATGATGAGGTGGAGGATGCCTCCCAAAAACATTCCGTGACAAAGTTACCTCCCTACATCCCCCCATGGAAGGGGAGAGCCAAGGTACCGAAGGACCTGGAGGCCACGAAGAGTGCGCTTTGGACCCCACTTCTCCCTGATGAAATAAGGTTTGAAGGTCTGCCATTGGGACGAGTACCTACTATGAAGTTCTAAGATTGGGACCTCGCGGACAATGAGAAGTTCCCACAGTTGGCCACGGAGAAGTTAATAAAGCAGAAACAGTTGTGCAGTGTGGAGAAGGTTGGGTTATTGCATCTGCGATGGATACCCCACTACCACCGCGTGCTCATCACAATTTTTGTCATCACGTAGCTATTTTTCCTAGTGTATGATGGGAATCTCTAGTTGGAGGAGCTGATTCCCATCACGGCTGATCTGATTCACCCAATTTCTCGACTAACAGTCAAAGGAAACGACCCCGTAGCCATAGTAGGAAAAAACAGAGACTTGGCCCTCACAAAAGTTATGAAGGCCAATTATAAACTAGAAAAGAGAAAGTGAGAGTACGAAATATCATGTATTAAAGACCAAGGGGTATGTGTAGCCACCCAGCTGCTTGCCGGCAAGCTGATGAGGAAATGTTGTGCCGATGAAGTACTAGCATCTATGTTTGCGTTTGCAGAGAAATGCGCAGAGGGGGTCCAGTTCAACTGGGCACAATTCCTATGTGACGAATTTTTGACGAACTTTAGGGAGGCCCAAGAGCAGGGTAAGACCTTCCACTATGTGTGGTTGCTCTTATCCATCCCGTTGGTTGCAGGGGAGCTACTGACAGACAACCAGTTTCTCACTACTGAGGGTGACTTGCTTGAAGCTACGAGGTACACCTCACTCTGGGCTACCAGAGACACGAATAGGATTCGCGAGATAAACATGTTATGGGTGTTTGTAGAGGCAAGCATCCAAACATGGATCAATCGCCAGCCGTGCTTGTCCCCTACTGTTCATAACAGCCTGCAAAGCACGGTAGAATTCAAGGTGGATATGCATAACCTGTATATCCGGGCACACAATGATTCAAATTTTAAACAAGAATGCAACAAATTATAGAAATAACCATAAAAATAGATATGCAATGGAAATAATGCTTCATTTCATTAATGTAAAATACTGAAATATGCTTACAAAAAACAATCGAAATAAACCAACTAGGGTGATGGTAGCTTATCTCTGAGAAGAGATGTGGCAGCTACATGCCTCTGAACTGTGTTACAATGAGGCTCGAAGGCCTATTTATTGTTGAGAAACAATGGAAAAACCTTAACATCCCAAAACCTAACCCTAGAAGATGAAACGCCAAATTGTGGGCCCTGTTTTGGGTAAGTTGGTACATCAACTTCCCCGGGTTGTAACTTTGTCACCCGATCTTCGTTTGACGCATACAATAGCTCGTTATAAATATCTATCCAGGCACTTCAACTTTGGGAACATGGACCAATGTTGCTCCCAGATTTCCCAAAAAACGTTGTTTAGGGCCTCAAAACGGCTCCGGAAGTTTAGGACCCGAAAAAACTACTAAAAATAGTAAATTGTGCTATAATTACAGAAACTGAAAAACTGAAAGAGACAGTTGTGGGGGTTCAAGTGGGATAAGTGGGTGGCCACCAACATCCACCTGGATCATTCCTCCCCCCTTTGGAAGTAATGGTCCCCATTGCATTGAGTTCCTCCATCTGCCGAACTTGGTCCCTGGCGAGCTGTTCTGCAATCTTTGATGTGTCCAGTAATGGTGGGAAGCATGGTCGACGATGATCCACATTGAGCACTTAGTGCAAGAGAAGGAATGGGGGAATGTTCTGCTTCAAAGCATTACTTCCCATAGCCTTGGTAATGGTGTGAGGACCATGTCGGCCTGGTTAGATTTTCTGATGGGCTCTTGTAAGGTGTTCTTCTTGCAGATGCAACTAGACTTTGTTACCCACTTGAAGCTCCTGTGGTACCCCTGTGGGTGAGGAAAAGTTTTTCTTGTGTTGCTTCATTACCATATCCCTCTGTTGTTGCTGTTGTGTGGAGGAACCCTTCATGCGGGTCATGGATGTGGTGACGATCTTCCCCTTACTTTGGGAGTGAACAAGACAAAAGATGAATTTCCTAGTCTGGGAGTGTGATGTAGGAAATGTTCCCTCTATAGGTACAGGCAACTCCTCTAGCCCTAGAGTGGGTCCAGTCACAACAAAGCAAAACAACAACTAATTTCCTTAAACAGTCATTATTGAAAGCACCTACCTCAAACTTGTGTTTGATGGAGCTTTCGTTGTGTTGCTTTAGCTATCGTTCCCTTCTCCTCAATGAGCAATCAACTTGAAACAACACAAGGGAACAACAGAACATGTAACCAAGAACAACAATGATCCATTTACTTACAGAGTCAAGGAACCATAAGCTATCAATTATATTTTACACAAGACATAGGAAATCATCATTGATTGTATTAAAATGAATCAAAAGCAAAGCTTACAACCAAGCCTTCACATTGCAAGCCTTCTCGAAGGGTCCAACTGGTATGTTTCTTCGAGAATTCACTCTCAAAAGGGTCTCCCGAATGGATGATAACTCTCTCTCTCACTCACAAGCTCTAATACAAGGCTAAGGAAATCCACAACCAATTGCTAAACTATCAACAATTCACACTGCAAACTTATCAAACTCACACCAAATCTAGCTAATTTTGCTCCAATCCAAAAACTAGCTGATCATAGCAACAGGGAGTGTTTTTTATAGGAGGAAGAGCTTCCATGAAATGAGGGAGAGGGATCTTATCCTCAAGGGAGTTTCTCAAAAGGTGGAACTCCCCTAGAGGAGGAAAGGCGAACTCCCTTGACCCAACAACCAGCTCTAGAATCACCCAGAAGCATTATGTTTGAACTAATTTGCCATATCTGGATCATCGCATGTCATACACTAGGACTCAGCGACAACATCGCAACTATGCAGTGTATGCAAATCCATCATCGCAATAAATATCTTGAGGACTTGGGTGAAACCCTAAAATCTGACTGTTGCAGGAAATAGATGTACCCCTACGACAACATCGTGACCTTATAGTTCATCACAGAGAATCTTCGTAGGCATAATGATGTTTACTTGTGACGATGCAGAAACATGGGTAAAAAGGGTCAATCTTCAGGATTAGAGAGCACTTGATTAATCTTCTTGAATGAGTGGGAGCATATGGATATATTTATTTGATGTATGACACAGTGGAGATGTCACTCAAAGACTAACTATATCTAAGATCAGGGGATATGAGGCTAGTGACAAATTATTGTGTAACAGATGCCCGTAAAGCATGAAGCCCGAGAGAGTGGGAGGAGTGAAATGCTGTACAAAATAATAACCGAACCGGGTCACCATCGTTGAAAACCTATAGGCGCAAGTACAACTGATATCTCTGACAGTGAAATACATGTTGTCTAGGCATGGGGGCAACCATCCAAAAGACATATGAAACTTGGTCTGTGGTATGGACGCAACCACCCAGTCAGTAAGACCATTTATAAAGATAGAGGTATGGTCACAGCCATCCAATTAAAGAGTCATGTATGTAATTACGAACCAATCCATACAACCCAAACTTATGTAATCTTAGTCCTAGGTCTTGAATCCCAACCAATCATTGTATAATTTCTAATATGTGAATAGATGTGCTGAAGTCGAGCACACTAGAAAATCGCTTGATTACCGGTCAATGATATAAACTGTTAACAAGCACGAGAGAGATCACCAGTAATGTTAATGGTTCTCAAGGTACTGCCAGTACAATCCACGAAGTGTGAAGAATGATATGGATTCGAACACTCGTGGAATCACCCGATCGAAGACCAATAATGCAATCCTGTAATCGAGTGCGAAGAACTTGCTATTGAGGTATGCAAGCTCCAAGGTACCGCAAGGAATCTCTAGATAAAATTTCTGGATAATTATTTGGTGTTAACAGGAAGCGACCCGTCGCAGGAGGGCCATAATGTTTCCCACATTAGTGACACGAGACAAGGAACAAGATAAAGATGGATGAAACATAGAATCAGAGGAGGAAGTAAGGGTGCAAAACTGTAGAAGGATTAAACTCTTGAACATATCAGTGACATGACTCTGGAATGTGGCAGCATTTTTGTACCAAGAGATCGAAGGCCATGTAGAGATAGCAGGGATCGAATGGAACGAGGCAAAATGAAGAATCCAAACCCCGGAAGGCTAATGACGAAGTGAGGATGTCCCAAACCCGACGAGAAGCAACAAAGATGTTGATGATCAAATGCGATAAACTGCCGTAGGTAATCAACAAAATATTTCCAAATTTTCCCCCACCATTACTGGCGAGTACCCCAATTATTTTTGAAAAACAAGCTTGAAGGGGATAGCGTATGCTTTCGATATAAGTTCATCCTTCGGACAAATCCATCCTAGTGAAATTTCAACGAGCCCTAGGGAGGAGAAGCTCGGGTCTCATCATGGTGACGCATCCAATGTCGTTAGGGTTTAATGATTCTGACATCTGTAAAACTCAGAGTCTTTCATGTTTAGAGAGTTTGAAAAAGACATGGAAAAGAAAACTCCAGAGGTCCCTTTTCGTAAATTTGTCCCTCGAATCCGAAAAGGTAGAAAACAATACCCAAGGAAACTTATTGGCCATGATAGATCAACGTATACCTTTCTCGTAAGTAATCTATCCTAGCCCGAAAAGGGGTAAACAAATACTGGGTAGATGATGCTTTGCAACCTTTAGCGAGTTCAAAGCATCAAGATCTCAACAATATTTTCGTTTTTAAAGGGTCGAAAAAGAGTTGAAAGCAGACTGCCATTTTTATTCCATTTAACAAGTTAAAAAGGGAAAAATACTTGGCAATCTTTTCATATTTTACGAGTCAAAAAAGAGCTTAAAGATGACTCGTCCTAGAGGAACGAGTGGTATAAAGGATAGCAACTGGTTTTGACAATGGTGGAATTTCCCAAAACATGTAATGGTCAAGAGGCTGGCTAATAAAACCACTCATCGTTGTGGTCCCTCAAGAAAGGAAAAACAACCAAGTGAAAGCATATGATTGGCCAAAGAGACGGTGGTGATGGAATGAAACAACCAAGGCTCATCTAGTAGAATCCAGCAGATAAAAATGACAATCACAAGATGTAAATCGTGTATGGGTTCATTTTCACAAGCTTGAACCATGGAGAACTCTGCTTGGATTCGGTTTTATGTTTACACAAGCTTGAAATGAAAAACTATGCTTGTTATAAGTTTGCATGCCACTAGCATAATGATGCAAATCGAGGTACATGCCCCCCAAGCTTCATTGCATTGAACGAGGTGGATGTAATGAAGGTTCATTGATGAGATCTAAGAAAGGCTTGACTGGGATTTGATGAGATCTCAATCAAAGACTCGATTAACAAAAGGGAAATGTTTCATTTTTGAAATGAGGTTGGCACAATGGAAGAACTATCCTCAAAACTTCTTCTTCATTCTTTAATGAGGTCGACACAAGAAAAGAACCATCCTTAGATTCCTTGTTTCATTTTGAAAGAGCTTGACACAAAACTATGCTTAACACCCCAATTTTCATTTTTTAATGAGGTTGACACGGGAACAAACTATCCTTGGGACTGCTTCTTGTTTCACGGGCCATACGAGAACATGAATCCCAAGAGATCTTCACCAGAGGGAAGGACCATGCTCTAGGAGGAATACACATCAGTAGGCACTAACGACAGATTGGGTTCCAGTGCCCCCAGTACATGATGTATGAGACTATCTGCATGCTCATTAACGGATGCGGAGATGGAATGGGTAGCCACATAATTGATATGTGGCAAGGAAGGCACTACTTGCGAATAAGAGCCAAGAGGGGATGATGGTTGTACCAGAGGTGTCTGGTGACCAAAGAATGAAAATTGATCTATAGCCACAATTCTTCTGTCGTGAGGAAAACAAACCACACGGAAAAGTGAAGAAACAAGAGCCCCCATGACATAAATATAGTCATGGCCAAGGAGAAGACTGAAATCCAAGGAACCTTGGATGACCATCACGTCTATGCAGATGGTTTTTCCTCCCAAAGTAACCGGGAATTGTGGAAGGATCCCCAAAGGTTGACTAGTTCCTCTGTCAAAATCCAATAGATTCTGGGTGACTGGCACAAGCTATGGGGAGCCCAAAGCTTGCCAAGTAGTGGAATGCATGAGGCTAACTGATGCACGTTCATCCAAGAGAGTGCTAGGTGTTATCACTCAGGTTGTTCCCAAAAGTTGTAAGAAAGGGAATACGACCGAGGTCACCATAGACCAATCTTTTAGATACAGACTCTAGCCAATATGCATCCATAGAGGGCTCTCTCTTTATGATTTATCTTTGTTTTGATATGTGTTAGGCTAGTTATGAAGTGAAAGGGTTTTGTTTTGAGTTTGGTTGGAGGGATGGAGTTTCAATAGAACAGTGAGGTAAAACTGAAGAGTTTTAGTCCATTGGGCATGATGGAGTCAAAGAAGGATAGTTTCCTGGATTAGGTTTCTTAACAGAGGAGGTATCACAGAGAAAGGTACTCAAATATGGAATAATTTATAGGCTGGAATCAGATGGAATGGAGTCAATGGGTGAAGGACAATTAAGAATCCTTCATCATGTTGACAGAGGGAAAATGGTTGATTACTGTTAAGGAGCAATTAAGAATTCCTTAGCAAATATTCAAGATGAAAGAATCGGGGGAGACGGGAGCAATTAAGAATTCGTTGTTTATTATAATTCTTAAGAAACCACAGAAAATAATAAAGACTGAAGACAGAGTGAAATCAAGAAAATTATAAATTATTATTTCTCTCTACTATTTAGATCATGACACATAGATGATATAGAAAACAAACAAATGTAAAACACAAGTTAGAAAGGACTTATTGATCCATAAGATGATTCAAGAATTCTGTAACATGGTCCTTAGCATCAATTCCTCATCCAGTAGGCTAGACAAAAATGGTTCCAACAACTTTTTATTCCAAAAACTTCAGTATTACAGTGAAAAACTATGAACTCCCACCAACCGACCCCAAATACTTCATTTGGGGGGTATTTATACAAAATATCAAAATATCTTACAGAATATCTAAGGAGATAATATCTAGTGATGATTAATGCTTCTTTTACAAAAATAGAGACAAACAGTCTCAAAAACAAGGAAACAATAAATTGACACTGTGTTGGCTACTTGTCATGAGGAAAGAGTCAATTTTGCAGACAAAACCGACCTCCCTAGAAAACAAGGCTTTTCTAGTGACAAACAAAACAATCAAGCACTATCTTTCCCTAAATATGTATTTAAAATAAAAGCAACCAGGTGTTTAAGGCTTACCTCTAGTCCAACACTGTTTGTAGCAGCCAAGCCTCTCCGATCCAGATGAGCTCCTTCTCCTTGAAGCCTGCATTCACTAACAAGCAAACGATTACATAGCACCTAAATAACTCATATAATAAAACATATTCATCATAAAGACCAAGGAGTTTATGAAACAAATTATATAGAACAACTTGTTGAGAAAAATGAACTTAATTGTATTAATTGGAAACAAAAGAAACCTTACAACCAGTGGCTTGGTGTTGTGCAGGTCCCTCCTAGGGTCCAGCAAGGGTTCTCCTCTACTTTGATCAGCTCACCCACTTCCAAATGAAGCTAAGAAAGGATTGGAATCTCTCCTCTCAAGCTCTATAAGGGAGTCCTAATTTCAGCAGCATCTACCCTTAGGAATGTTCAACTTTCAACCTCCCCTCCCTCTGGCCCAATGCCTGTATTTATAATGCTTTGGAGGAAGTTAATCAGGTCCACCATCAATGGGATAAGCCCCTCTTTCAAAGGGATGACTCCCCTCATCATGGGATAAGTTCCTCTTTCATTGGGATGCATGAACCATCTGGAGGTGCTCAATCCACATCAAACCATCTTCTAGAATGCTCTAGAATCGACCGCAAGTAAGTTTTTTGAAGTAAAACTTGCGCCTTTTGACCTTTACAGGAGTACGCACCCACCCCTTTACAGACAGAGCGTACAAGTACGCAGGTATTATGTACTTGAGGTGCGTACATGCAGGTAAGAGTAAGAGAAACTGCGTAACCAGAGTTATATTGACTTTTAAAGGCTTTCTCTTTTTTTTGGAGTTTGACATGAGGAGCAGAGGTATAAGACTTGCCAAGGAGGATAGTATGGTTATTGATGGAGCCATACTGACTGTAAATAGTCATGGTGGAAAATTTTAGTGTAACAGATTGCCCCCTAAAGTGCGAGGTCTGTAGTAGATTAGGGTTTCATATCATCTACGAAGGGCGAAGCACTTTATCATTTCGAGGATTATCTTGTGGAGAGCCCAGTCAGAACCTGCAAATATTCAACACAAAATAGATATATGAGATCATATCATCGCTGAGGTAGGCATTCCCATACTCAGATTGAAAACTTAACTAACAAACTAACTACTGCTTTGATATAGGAATGATTTTGCAATACATCATAATCATAGACTCTTGTAGACACAGTATGGACGCAGCCAACTGTTTATAATTAGTTTACTGTATAATGAATACAAAACTCCTCGTAGCTTGGATGGCAAAAACTAGATCTAGGGTCTTCATTTCTACTTCCCGAAATAGTACGATTCTATCCATGCGAATAAATGAGTTGAAGTCGAACATGGTAGAAACCACTTGATTACCAGTCAATGATGTAAACTGTTAACAAGTGTGAGAGAAACCACCAGTGATGTAAATGGCTCTCAAAGTACCCAGTACAATCCATGAAATGTGAATGAATGTGTTGATGTCGAACATATCACGGAATCCTTTGATCGAAAGTCAATGATGTAAACTGTCGTCAAAGGCGAGAAACCTGCCATTGAGGCATGCAGATCTCAAGGTACTGATGATTCCTAGATCATCTTTCTAGATAATGTGCTGATGTCGATAGAAAGCGATCCGTCGTAGGCAAACCCACAACACGAAATCATAGATCAAGTTTGAAGAAATGTAGATATAAGTACTGACTCAGGGATGGTCAAGATGGATGATAGATATTTTGCAGATGAATGATTTATTTGCAGTGACCTCTTGAACACATAACGACACAACAGATGGCTTGATGACAAGTGACCCAAAGTTAATACCCAGAAACCGGCTGAAGACTTTCAATGTGGTTTGATCAACTATTAGGTGAATGAAAAGTGTCGTGTTCAAGAGTGGTGATAAGGTTTTTCCGAGACAAAGGATAACAAATAGGCTCATTTTTCTCTCTTTTCCCCCACCATTTCTGGCAAGTACCTCTTTATTTTTTACAAGCTTGAGGAGGATAACATTTGCTTGATTATAAGCTCATCCTTCGGATGAGTCCAACTTAGTTTAGATTCGAACCCTAAGAAGGAGTGGTCCGTTCCTGTTTGTTATCGAACAGGTCCTTTACTGTGAAATTTTAACGAGTCCAGTATAGGAGAAACTTGGCGTTTTTCAATTTTAGAGAGTCTGAAAAACTTAAGAAGACTCCAGGGTTGACCTTTTTCGTAAATTTGTGTCTCCCAAGCTTGAAAAAGTATAAAATAATATTTGAGAGAACCGCTTGATCTTTACGACCAAGGAGTACTTTCATTATTAGTGTCTCTGACCTGAAAAGTAAAAAGCGATCAAGGACACGTCGTTTTATTTCCAATATCGAATTTGAAACAACAAAAATCCGGCAATCTTTTCATGTTTTTACGGTCAGAAAAGGGCTGTAAGAGGACCGTCTTTTAATTTCGTTTTAATGAGTGTAAAAGAAACGCTCGGAAATATTTTCATGTTTTAGGAGTCAGAAAAGGGCTTAAAGATGACTCTGATGTTTTTGTTTGTAAAAAATGACAATTTTCCCTGAAAATCCTTTATCCTGCACAAAAACCAACACATTACTCATACCTGTTGAAGATAGATAAAAATACTTTGAAAAATACCTTTTCATGGTGAAAAATACCTTTTCATGGTGAAAAATAAACAAATTTACCATTTATTTACCCAAAAAACCTATAAAAAGGGCTTTTACCAATTCATTTTTACCATTTTACTGTTGAGGAGAGAAAAAGGGCTTTTGGCAAGAAACTTCCCGTGGACATTGCGGAGAATCCGACCGTCGAAATCGAACATCGTCTCTTCCAAGTAATTTTGAACATCCTCCTCTTTAATTTCATCCGTTTAGAATTCTTTTTAAGGCCCCAGATTTCATTTTTGGGAGGTTTTGGGGTTTCAAAGACCGCCTCTCGGCGTACGCAGGCACCACACTAGGGACCCGCGTACCCTGACATTTTCTCAGTTGGAAACATGTCGGGGATATGCACCTTGCCTTCAGGGACCCTGCGTACCCACGCTCTGTTCCTAAAGGCGGGGTGCGTACTCCGCGCAATAAGTTTTTAAACCCTAAATTCTCCAAAATGGACCAAATTTTTTCGATTTTATGGAATCTAATGGATGTTTCTTGGCATGTAGATTGTTCACCATGCTTGATTGGCGCGAGAGAGAGCACGAAGATGTTGATTTGGCCGCCATTAATCATCAACCGTCAATTGATGCTTTGAAGGCATGCGGCCTTTATAAATACTGGGCCATACCTGGCATGAGGGCCCAAGTGAGCTTTCTAGAGTGGCTGGTAGAAAGATGGAACGTTCAGGACCAGTTTTTTTATATTGGAGGGCACCAGCTCGAGATGGAGCCCACAGATATCTACTTTCTCACTGGTTTTCCCAAGAGAGACGAACACTTGACTCTTTCGGGACTAGGCCGGGTGGCCAGTCCATCGCTAGTCTCCGACAAGAGTGGTGTAACACTTAGTCTCAGGAGAAAGGGATAGAGATCAAAACTATATCCCTTCCTGAACTTATGGTGATTTCCTTTATAGTTACCAGACTTTGCGGGGCTGCCGCTTTACACATTGCCAGTGGATCCCAGATGCGGATGGCTATTGATTGCTATAAAGGTACCATTTTCAACTGGTGTGATGCTGTGTTGGCCAATGTAAAGGGCCAACTGACTAGGGCCAAAAACAGATAGCTAAAGACCTTTGGTTATGGGGCTTTAGTTGTAAGTTTTGGCTTAGAGAGGGTTCCGATGCTGATCCCACAGCAGCTCACTGTTGAGGTTGGGCTTCCTCGAGAGCCCAAGTTGATGCGATGGGTTGCGGTTATGGCCCATCATCCTGATGAGGGGACAGAGGTTGTCCGATTTACTCCGGAGTACTTTCGCTGGTTAGAAGACCAGGTCTTTTCTATACAGGATTTTCCTTATGCTGGAGTTGATTTTCGTGGAGATCCGGACATGGTTCTTCCACCGGGAGAACAATGGGATGATACAGGTAACTTCATTTTCCACAAGTTTTTTAAACTATCTATTTTTTTTGTTTGTTTTTATATCGTCTCAAAACTGATAGTAATAATTTTCAAAATGCAGATGTAGGCCCACGACGTCCAACCAATCTCCGGCCTTACGAGAGGAGACTACCAGTTGCAGCGGCACCGGTCCCACAGGACGAGGCCACAGAGACTTTGGCTGAGTTGGAAAGTGACCTGGAGCATCTTACAACAGATATACCGGAGACTACCATAGATGACATTCCAATCTGGCTTCAGTGCTATGTAGTCGGGGTCCCAGGACCTTTTAGGAGGTTCTTGTGTAGGGTGGCCCATGCAGTGGTGTCATATAGAGATCATCACCAGTGATTGAATGGTCGTTTTGTAGACACAAGTGACATTTTGGTTTTTTGTACTTATCATTTTTGCCGATCATAAGGTGTTTTTCAACCTATGATCGAAGACGATGTATTTTTTGACACACTCCTATATATATATATCATTATTACCATCTTATCTTGTAAATCATGTTATGGAATGGTTTTAAATTTACATGTATGGTTATTGCAAATGTCTATTTAACATTCGAGAAGCAATTGCATCTGCTAATGTATTTAAAGACCTTGGAATATGCTGATATTCAATGTAATCAAACTCACGTTCCAAGAGACGCACTCTCAAAAATAACCTCAATAACACTGGATTTCTAATGGCATACACTCTATTAAGCTGTAATACAACGAGTTCAGAATCTAACCTCACTATCAAACTCCGAATCCCAAATGAAATAGATTCAGAAAATAACTCAATCACTGCACTATACTCGGCAATGTTGTTTGTTGTTTGACCGAGGCTTACCCCATGCATAGAAACTAACTCGTCAGAGGGCGAATAGATAACCCAAGCTGCGGAAGAGATATTCCGTGTACTACGACAAGCACCATCAACAAAACCAATGTATGTTTGGAGAGGCATCGACATCTGCATCATCAAGAGTAAAACTAAGATAAGCCAGAATAACGACGAAAACACACTCTCTAAGCTAAGCACACTGTCTAAACTAACAAACACACCAGCTAGAAAGAAAAACTAACCTAACTAAAAATCTCCATACCCATCTTTTAAGCATAATACCTCTTCAAGTAAAGACCATTTCTGGGTTTACCTAAAGAGTCCCCGTCAAAGTCTACCAACTCATAGGCCCCTTTTGCTAGCTTTCGCTTGACAATATAGGGTCCATGCCATATAGGAACGAATTTTCCAGCACCTAATTTATCATTAGCTTGATCATACAATAACACTAGGTCTCCTTCCGAAAAATTTTGAGGGGTCACATTTCGATCATACGGAGCTTTCATACGCTTTGCGTGAGTCTCGATCGCCAATGCAGCATCACGTCGATTCTCATCTAATTGAGCTAAGTATAATAAACACTTTTCCTCTTCGGAAGTAGCTGGAAGTAACTCGATGGCCATCTGTAGTGACGGGATTTCGCATTCAATGGGTAGCACAGCTTCCAAACCATAAACTAGTTGGAAAGGAGTGAACCCTGTTGATGTTTTCACTGAGGTTCGGTACCCCCAAAGTGCTGAAAATAACATGTTGTGCCAATTCGATCGATGAATACCAATGATTCATCGGATCATGATAACTAAAACTTTGTTGATGGACTCAACCAGACCATTCGCTTGTGGATAATAAGGAGTTGAACTATCGTGACGCAAACCAAGCTGGCCTGTAAGTTCTGTCATCATGACGTTTCGAAAATGGCGCCCATGGTCAGTGATTATCGCTTGTGGGACACCAAACCTAGCAATTATATGATTGAACACGAAAATTGTAGCTGTCTTACCGTCTGCCTCGAATGTAGGCATCTCCTTGGCCCACTTAGTAAAATAATCTACCACAAGGATGATATACGCATGCCCCCCGGCCAAGTGAGGGTTACATGTAATAAAATCGATACCCCATTTGGCAAAAGGACCAACTGCAATTATAGGGTGGAGAGGAGCAGGTGGAGCATGCATCTTTCGATCAAACATTTGACAGTTGTGGCATTTTCGAACCGCAGTAATACAATCTTTAAACAAGGACGGCCAGAAGTAGCCAGCGCGCAATGACTTTTGGGCTGTGGCATACCCAGACATATGACCGCCACACACTCCAGAGTGACAGTCATTTAGAACCCTTTCAGCCTCTTCGTGAGTTAAGCAACGACGAAAAATAGAGTTCGCCCCACGGCGATAAAGAGTATCTCCAATAATTTTGTACTGTTGGGACTGGAATCGAATTTTCCGACGTTCCGAATTTGAAACTTCGGGCCAAAAGGATTGGGTCTGGAGATAGACGATGATATCCCCATACCACGAATCTAAAGTGCTGATTAGAAACAAAGATTCGTCCGCAATGGGCTCTTCTGCCATAGTTTCCGTGTCAGCACGCGGGAAGTCACACATTAACTCCGCGAAAACTAAAGATTTCTTATACTTAGATTTCTCAAACTCCAAGTCGAACTCCTGCAGGATAACAATCCATTTAGAGTACTTGCCCCCTAGCAATTGTTTGGTCAAAATATAAATCATAGGGTTGCAATCCGAAATGACTGTAGTTTTACGTAGTAAAATGTAGTGATGAAAACATTGGACAGCTTGAACGGCTGCCAATGCTAATTTCTCCACATGTGAGTATTTTAGCTTAGTTGGATTTAACGTCCGACTAAGGTAATATATCACATGTTCCATTCCAAATTCATCTTCCTGAACTAAGACCATTCCAATGGTGGAATGAGCGGCGGCGAGATACAAAAAGTAATCCTGGTTGTAGTTGGGAGGATGCAACAACGGTGCATGGGTCAACGCGTGTTTGAGTGCATCAAAAGATTTCTGAGCTATCTCATCCCAAGAGAATTGAGCGTTCTGTTTCAACAACCGTGTAAAACCCTTTGTAACCTCAGCGTAGTTTGGAATGAAGCGTCGTAAAAAGTTTGCTTTCCCCTGCAAACTTTGGAGTTGGCGAAGACTCGAAAGAGGAGGCAATTTGATGATAGCTTCTACCTTCGAGGGATCGATGTGAATGTCGGCTTTTGAAACTACAAATCCCAGCAATCGACCCGTTTCTATACAGAAGACACATTTGTGTGGGTTCAACCGAATTCGATAATGCCTACACCACATGAAGATTGCACGTAAGTGGACAAGGTGATCAGCTCGATGTAATGAATGAGTAGGCAAATCATCGAGATACGGTTGCACAATGTGCTTGATGTCATGAAACGCATAAGACATCGCCCTTTGAAAAGTTACCCTAGCATTTTTAAGCCCAAAAGATAATTTGCAATAAGCAAATGTCCCCCATGGACAAATGAAAGCCGTTTTTGGTTGATCGGCAGGTAGAATATTGATTTGATTGTAACCGGAAAAACCGTCCATAAAGGAAAATATTTCGCTGCCGGCACAATCATCAATGATTTGATCGATATAGGGTGTTGGGTAGTTGTCCTTTGGACAAGCTCGATTAATGTCCCTATAATCGATGCATATTCTTATTGTTCCCTGTTTTTTGTTAACTGGAACAATATTTGATACCTAATCCGTTAACGGGATCAGATAAATGAAACCTGCTTTCAACAGTTTTTCAACTTCTGCTTTAATTGCAGCCACTTTTCGTGGGTGAATCTGACGCAAACGTTGCCGGACGGGTTTAGCATCCAGGTAAGTCTTGATCTCATGAACAAAAATCGCGGGATCAATTCCTGGAATTTCCTCATAGGACCAAGCAAACACGTCGCGGAATTCTTGAAATAGGGCCTTGTATGTCTGAATTTCGTCATCTATACACGAGGCACCTATATGAATGTTCTCAACAATTCCAGGCTT
Organism: Pinus tabuliformis; assembly: GCA_031772625.1. Classification (NCBI taxonomy): domain Eukaryota; kingdom Viridiplantae; phylum Streptophyta; class Pinopsida; order Pinales; family Pinaceae; genus Pinus; species Pinus tabuliformis. Next base: position 230,761,599 of record CM062816.1, on the reverse strand, counting down.
AACCGAAATGTCAATGGGAATAGTTCGAGAGATATTTCCCAAATTCAACTCTGAATCAGGATGTTTCATTGGATTTTGAGCTTCCTTGACATAATCAGATGTAAATATTGATGAGAAATCATTTTCAAAACGATCATCCTCAGGTTAAAATGAAGATCTCTGATGGAGATCTTCCCATGGTAAATCGTCTACACACAGGACTTCACGAAGTTGCTCATCAGATGAAACAACTTCGGGAAACGCTATTAACTCCGAGGTTGATGTGAAAAGTGATTCCTCACAGACCACATTCATTAAGTCTTTTTCGGTCGAACGCGGGTCGGTAAAAGACTGCACAACTTCATAGGCAATTTCATATGGACTCAAAGGCATAGCATCACCAAATGAGTCTATCTCAGATTCAGAAGGAACGATCCAAGGATCATCATAAATAATGGTGTTTGATGTAATCATATGAATGGATGCAAACGAAGACAATGTGTTGATTGGAGGAAAAGGAAAAGTTCCCAGTAAACCGGCATCTTTAACTAATCCTACTCCAACATCCTTGTATGGGATAGTCGTTTTACCGACATGCTGAATACTCTCTGAAGAGGCTGGGTCGGATGAAAAGTAAGCCAGCTGGTCTATTGTTACGATCTTTCCATTATGTGGGAACTTTATGACTCGGAAGACCGATGAAACGACTGTTGTCATAGCATAAGACCAACTTCGACCCATGAGAAGGTTGTAGTCTAGAGGGGCATCAACCACCTCCACATCTAGACTAACGGTTTTTCCTTCAACCCCTATAGGCAAATCCTGTAGAATGCCAAAAGGATGAAACCCACAGCCATCAAAGGCCTTAAGAATTGTCGGGGATTGATTTAGTGAAGGAGAACCAAGTGATCTCCAACATTGTATCGACATAATACACGTGGAAGCTCCCTCATCAATTACAGTCCGATGAATAGGCCTGTTTTTGACTATCACTCAGATCTGGAAAGCCATTTGATGAGGCAAACACGGTGCACTATTTTCTAGATCAAAGATTATGAGGTTCGGGTCCTGAACATCAACAGCTCCTATAGCTGACAAAAGTAACTTACGCTGTGCTGGGCATGATTGCAGCACTTCCAAAGCCGACATTGCTGAGGGTGAAACATCTAAGTCCTCAACAATGTTATAATTTTGGGCCGCTCTCGCATGTGGATTGAAAGCAGACTTTCGAAGTATACCCTTGGCGGGCGGTTTGATTACTAAGTCCGGGTTAGGCTTCTCGATCTGTAGTGGATCCGAACTGGGAGCTGAGGTTGATGGATTAGAATGAGAAGATTCTGCTTCTTTGCCATCAACAGGACTTTTACTACCATAATAATGCGATCGAGTCGCAATCCTTACATGGGATATCATCAATATGGATTCTTCATTGGCATTTGAGGAAGAACCTATCATCTTACTATCCTGCTTTGGAAATGGATCCTTCAAAACAACAGGAGTTTGGGAACCTTTGACGATTTTCGCAACCTCTGCTCGATGAGGGCAGTCTCTTGTAAAATGTTCCTCTTCACAAATAAGACATGGATAACGAGGTTTGCGCTTTTCATCATTGGATTCCGCCTTTTTAGTTTTCTCCTTTGGAGTTTTTTCTGCTTTATTCTTCTTCTTCTTCCCTTTCTTTTTCCCACCGTATTTTGATTTAACTGTAGATGACTCTACAGCGTGAATATCGGCGGAAACCTCTGCAGAAGAATCTCCTGTCGGGGAATCAGGCAAGGTTATGATAGGAGAAGAATTCTTGGAAGACTTCTTCTTACTTTTATTGTTCACCGTACCAAACATACCATCAGCGGCATGAGATCCCGAAGGAGCTGCAGCGATTTGATTTGACTTGGGAAGATCAGGGATCTTTTCGTGTAACGTACCTGACTGAGTATAAACTAAGTCAAGGTACTGCGCTTGAGCAATCACTTGCTCCTCAGTAACTACTACGGCCTTAGCTACGTCTTCATTAATCTTCGGTAACAATGATTTAACAAACCATTCAGCTAAGATCTGGTCCGGGATAAAAACTTTCACTAACCGCCTTCGACATCTCCATTCATGAATATGATCGGAAATATATGTGGACGTCGATTGTTTTAATGAAGTTAGTAACTCCGTGCCATTATCATATCTGACCGGCAACTGAAAATGAGTTAAAAACGAGGTAGCTAACTGGCTAAAATTATAAAAAGAGGCCCGTGGTAACTCAATATACCACTTGGCCGCAAGACCAATGAGAGTGCGCTGGAAAAGACGTAAGTGGATCGAATAATCCGAGATGGAATTAGAGGCACACCAGAGGTGGTAAGTCATCACATGATTCGACGGGTCCTCTCTAGACTTACCTTCGAACTTGGGAATGTCACTGGGCAACTTGTTCGGCATTAGCGGCCAAAACGGAAGATAATTAATTGGATCGTTCGTTAGGCGCGACAAGTTTGGTAAGTCCAAAGTTGCGATAAATGGTAGCTGCCGATTAGGATCCCTAAAACTCTGAGTCATTATACCAGCCCCAGGAGGAGGATATCTAGGATAACTAGGAATGGGAATCGCGTTCGTGATATTGTATCCTCCTGGAAAGCCAGGATTAACCAGACCGTACTGGGGTTGTTGTGGTTGTTGATAAGTGTGCCCAGGATACGGTTGATACTGGTAAACTGGCTGCTGGACAGCAGGACCGAATTGGTACTGTCCCTGGTATGGTTGATAAGTGAATTGTGGTTGACTTGTGACAACCGTACTTAAACCAGGTTGTCCTACAGGCATCTGAACCGTAGTTTGAATCATGGATCTAGACGATGGTAAAGATGTCTGAGGAGTAGATACAGGAACAGTAGAAACCAAAGCTGTCGATACTCCAGAAGTAAGTGGGGTAGATTGAACAGATGTTGCGGCAGTTGCAGCAGTCGTTTGAGATGGAGTACGAGGCAAAATAGGCCCAGACTGAGAAACTACCGAAGGTATAGAAGTTTGAATATTAGACTGGACTGGTTGCTGGGGTGAACCAGAAACTAAGGGTTGTCCAGTTTGAGATGACAACTATACATTTGGCTGCAACACCTGTTGAATTTGCGATGGATCCCACATTATGTTCATTCCGGGGTATTGACCCATAACAGGTTGAGGATATTGAGATCCAAAACCGGGTTGAGGGTAGGATTGATAATTAAAAGGTACATTTCTCGTTCCTTGAACATAAGATTGACCTTGGGGTGGTTGGAAACCTTGGTTCGAGTACTGACCTTGGGGTAGATACCCTTGAGGCATGTACTGATACTGGGGTTGACCTTGAGGTATAAATTGATACTGGGGTTGACCTTGGGGTACATATTGAGTCTGGGGTTGACCTTGAGGAATGTATTGTACCGTAGGTACGTACTGTCCTTGAGGTTGCCCCCCAGATGCAAATTGTGTACCTTGAGGTTGCCCCCCAGGCATTAATTGAGGCTGCCCCCCAGGCGGTAATTGGCCACCTTGAGGTTGAGAATTTGGAATAGAACCTGACATCATAAGAATGCCTTCTACGCTCAACGGCTTTGCACCATTGCTTCCAGTGAATAACCCTTGTTCAATGTGTTGAGGAGATGCTCCCGAAAAAGTACCAGAAAGTGACTGATACCCAGAGGGAACAGAAGGACCGTCGTACAAAAAAGATTCAGCCGATTGAGTAAACATGGACGACTGACCTGACATATTTACGGGAGTATAAAAACCCCTAGGTGGATAAGGAGCACGAGGTGGTGAAAAACTTAACCCTGAGTTGTCCAAATAATTAGTTAAAGAAGGATACCAAATAGTACTTCTAGGTGGACTGTAAAAAATTGATTCACGCTCCCTTAGATCAATAGTAGGTTGATTTTCAGGGATAGGGATGCCTATTTCTTCTTCCGGAGCAAGTTCTTCAATAGCTATCAAACCAGAAGGAAGATTTTCGGTGATTACTCTTTCTACCCTAGGTGAATTAGGAGCACTAGAAGTTGGAGAGACGAACCCCGATGTTGGAGTAACAGGTTCAGATATGTCAGGTTCCTCACCTATATCACTAGTAGATGAAAAACTACCAGCAAGTTCGGAAACCGCAATAGCTTCAGGATTATAACCTGTTTCTAGAGTTTGGTAATCAGGATGAACAACCAACGAAGACTCTCCTTCTTCAGGTGATCCTACTTTACTGCCACTAGGAGTTATGAGGACTTTCATACCTTCGTAATGACCTGGGACGCCTTCAGGAGGCTGGCCCCAAAGTCTACGGGACTTCCTCAACAAATCAGCCACGGTTACAACCTCGGGAGACTGGCCTCGAAGTCTACGGGACTGTCTCGGTAATTTAGCCACAGTTAAAACTTTTAACTACTGCACACGCAAACAAAGTAAAATCTCAAAGAAAACCGCCTAAAGTCTCTAAAGAACTAAGCAAATTCGAATCACACGCCTAAAGAATCTAGGGTGTCAAACCACACACAAACAGTAACTTTCCGGACCGAAAACACTAGTTGGTGATGAAATCCAACATCGCAGAATTCAGTACAGAAATGGCGGGTGGAACAGTTACCCCGGCAACCTGCTTAATGAATAGACTGGCACAAGTTCCTCCACTTTAACCGTCTTGAGTGAAGTGAACCCCCCAGAAAATCCAAGTGAGTCTATCCAACGTCTGCTCCAGGTACAGTGGGATCTTCCCTCCACCGTCACCTTAGGTAGAATCCTAAAGATAATAGTCACTAAGCTCACCAACAACAAGAAATATACCTAGGGGAACAGTCTATGATCCAATACGCACGCAAGGGCAGAGTAACAAGCTCAATCCCATTGCCGGCTCCTTGACAATAATCCAAGGTTTACCGACAAGTGACCCCAGGCTCCTCGACAATGGTTAATCCGAGGTTTACCGTTTGTAGTACGTGCATATCTGGCGTCGTTCCCAATGAAGGAGGATTGATCCCCTCACTGGTTCGGACATGATCTCGTGCTTCTCCTTTAAGAGGAGCTTTCCCAGAGCATAAATGTAACAATTGGATTTATCCTACCGCAAGATAAGCTACTTGTTTGTTTTTACTGTCTCGGAGAGTTATTTACTCTCCTACTCCAAGACACTAGCCCGATCTATGTTGGTGTATCAGAGCCCTAGTAAATAAAAAGTTACTAAGTTAATTTTACTTTAAGCGTTAATTTTTATGGCTTTTCTTTAGGACAAAAGGTAGCGGAGATGAAACTTATGATGTGTAGAATCGACTCAAATCCACTAAAAAGATGCACCTAGGATGAAAAAACAATATTTCCTTTTCAATGAATTCCCTAGCTAAGAGAGTTGGAGAATGAAAAATTTATAAAGACAACTTTCTTGGCAATGAAAATCAAAGAAACAATCTCTTTATCTTTTCCAAAGCACACAACACAAGACCACTAATTATTTCACAAAAACTTCCTTTCTCTTTTCAAAGACTTCAAACGCTACTAAAACAAACTTTTCTCAAAAGAGATTTTTTGTTTTTCCTATTTCAAACAAAGTATGTAAAACTACTTAACAAAAATCAATTTTAAGATCTATGAAAATCTAAGAGAAATTTACCTAAAAGCAAATCTAAGAGAAATTTACCTAAAAGCAAATCTAATGAGGTAAAAGCCTACAAAATATAATTCCAGGATGTTTTACTCGGTTACAATTCAACCAAGGACTAATTCATGCAGAATCATAAATCAGTCAAAAACAAAAATAAAAGCTCTTGTTCTTTTTCTTAAGAATGAAATTCACAGCTTAACAAACAAGCCTTCTCGAAATTCTGCAAAGAGACAACACAACGGTAGGTTTCTCAAACAAAGGTGATTTTACGAAAGGTATAACTCCTAAGAAGACTGAAAAGACCAGGGATATCCAAGGTTTTTACAACTTCTAAAGCCAGAGTCACTACAAGACCAATACAAAAATCAAACCTAGGGCTAGAATTTCTATGAACTTCACTAAAACCCTTGATGCTAATGAAACAAGCTTAGATGAAAACTTCTGACATGTAACCAGTGGATCTGGGCAGCAATAAATAAACTATAAACAAAATCTAATAGGTAAAAAGGGAAAAAATTGAAATTTTCTAAACTTTTGACAGGGTACGTAGGTAGCCTGTTTGCACAGGTGTGGCCACGCTCTGTGTACAAAGCAGAAGTGCCTACAGGTACGCACTCTGCTTAACGCAGAGGGTGCGTACTTCTCTCAAAAACAAGAAAAATAAAAAACTAACTCAATCCTAAGCTATTCCACCCAAATTCACAGTCAATCAGTCAAAAACCAGAAAGAAATCAACGTTTCTCAAATCAAAGTATCAATCAAAAGAGAAATCAATCAAATCCATGGATTCCCCAGCGGAGTCGCCATTTTGTCATGCGGAAAGAGTCAATTTTGGAGACGAAACTGACCTCCCTAGAAAACAAGGCTTTTCTAGTGACAAACAAAACAATCAAGCACTATCTCTCTCTAAATATGCATTTAAAATAAAAGCAACCAGGTGTTTAAGGCTTACCTCTAGTCCAACGCTGTTTGTAGCAGCCAAGCCTCTCCGATCCAGATGAGCTCCTTCTCCTTGAAGCCTGCATTCACTAACAAGAAAACGATTACATAGCACCTGAATAACTCATATAATAAAACATATTCATCATAAAGACCAAGGAGTTTATGAAACAAATTATATATAACAACTTGTTGAGAAAAATGAACTTAATTGTATTAATTGGAAACAAAAGAAACCTTACAACCAGTGGCTTGGTGTTGTGTAGGTCCCTCCTAGGGTCCAGCAAGAGTTCTCCTCTACTTTGATCAGCTCACCCACTTCCAAATGAAGCTAAGAAAGGATTGGAATCTCTCCTCTCAAGCTCTATAAGGGAGTCCTAATTTCAGCAGCATCTACCCTTAGGAATGTTCAGCTTTGAACCTCCCCTCCCTCTGGCCCAATGCCTGTTTTTATAATGCTTTGGAGGAAGTTAATCAGGTCCACCATCAATGGGATAAGCCCCTCTTTCAAAGGGATGACTCCCCTCTTCATGGGATAAGTTCCTCTTTCATTGGGATGCATGAACCATCTAGAGGTGCTCAATCCACGTCAAACCATCTTCTAGAATGCTCTAGAATCGACCGCAAGTAAGTTTTTTGAAGTAAAACTTGCGCCTTTTGACCTTTACAGGAGTACGCACCCACCCCTTTACAGACAGAGCGTACAAGTACGTAGGTATTATGTACTTGAGGTGCGTACACACAGGTAAGAGTAAGAGAAACTGCGTAACCAGAGTTATATTGACTTTTAAAGGCTTTCTCTCTTTTTTGGAGTTTTACATGAGGAGCAGAGGTATAAGACTTGCCAAGGAGGACAGTATGGTTATTGATGGAGCCATACTGACTGTAAATAGTCATGGTGACAAATTCTAGTGTAACACTGCTCCCTTTTTATTGAATATATTGGAGGTAGGTTCTGCAAGTCAGTTTACAGCTGTCTTCCACTGATATTCCGCGATGGCTGCTCCATCGTTGCTAGATATTCCTCAGCCCTGATCTGATATACTTTGACCGGTAGGACTCTCATTTATTTCTGTCTTCCGCATCATGGTAAATGGTCTAAAATTTTCAATTCACCAAGGTACCAAAGATACCAAAGATAAGTTTATAGAATTTCTAGCATACTTTGCCACCACTTCGGTCCTGGTAATTTATGTCTCTAAAGATTCCTTAACGTTTTGTTAGTTTCTGTGTATCTGAAGAAATTAGGTGGGATGGTGAACAGATGCTTCACCTCATGCTCAATGTAGAATAAATTTTCCAGGCTGTCGTAGAGGGCTTGGCCAGATGGAAGTGCTTTTACTCCTGAAGCACTCGTTGATGAAGTGATTTGATTAGAAGTATATTATTCAATTTATGTACATAGTCTATGTGTTTCATCAGACGATCATCACTTCCCAAAGGACTTGGCAAACCTTTTTTATGCAAGACTGTAAACTTTTCTGTGAAAGAATTAATCTCTACCTGCATGTCCTAGCATCTCCTTTCCAAATTTCTCATTTGAGTTCTCATGGTCAGAACTCTCTTGATTTCTAGAATGGTGCCTATTCTGTCTCTGATTTCTAGTGCTTTAAGTTCTTCGCTGGTTTTGGTGTTCAAAAAATGTATTAGCTGGTTAGCTTGTTCAGGCATCTGTCCCAATAAAGCTCTTGTCTTTTGAATCTCCACTTGGGCCGCTCTTATCAAGTCAATCTGCTCATAAATGACTTGGATAGACCTCCACACATCACTAATAGATTGATTGATGTTGGTCCACAAAATTCCTCTATTTTTGCTATAGGTTTATCCAGAGAGAGATCGTTTTTAATGCTCTCACTTTGTTCTCTAATGTTTTGACCTCCCTTGTTTTCTCTGCCAGATTCATGTTGGATTTATCATAATTCTTTTCCACCTTTGCCAATTGCTCCTTTACCAGTTTCAATTCTAACACTTGTATTTTTAATTCTTCCATGGCTCTTATCAGTTCCTCTGTACTCATATTGGTACTGCTGCTTGGTGTTGCTGTTGTTGCTGATGTACTTGTGATGACCTCTGCTGTTGATGTTGGGACAGTGGGAGGTAATGCTGTTATAAGTGTGGAGGGGGTAGTAGTGACTGTAGGGATTTCTTCAGGTTTCTGGGAGATCAACTCTCCCTGCTTTTCCTTTACTGCTTTTTCCAGTGCCTGCTTAGTGTCGGTTAATCTTTCATTGAGTTTCATAAGCAGGTCCATCATATCCTCTTCGGATTTCTACTGTACAACCTCTGCAGTCTGTGGGTGCATGGAAGGAGGTAGTTTCAGCTATTTTCTTAGGGCAGCAATGTCCTCTTCCTTTTTCTTCATCAGTTCCTTTGTGCCTTTGGCATCTTTGGGATCATGTCCTAGTTCAATGATAATTTCCTCCAAGGATTTGATCCTGTTGTCCTCTGCTAGAGAAGAAGCTTTCTCTAAATCTAAATGAGCAGAGGTATTATTCAAGGAGTTTTGTAATTTATGAGCTAACATAGCTTTATCAACTAGTGTGGAGTATACCATCTCTCCAATTTGTTTATGAAGCTCAATCTGGTCCATGGGATGAATATCCTTGGTTAAGACCTCCAGATTTGTCCTGATGTAGTCAGCTGTTGATTGTGGTTGTTGCACCTTGGGCTTAAAGTAAATCATTATCATCTTTCCTTCTTTTATGTCATATGCTGACATTAATCTTTGTTGCTTTGTGGGGGCCATCTTAAGATACTGGTTGTAAATTTGAAGCCTTAGTAGATCGTTCCTGGCCTTTATCTCAGTGAATGTCCTTTTGATGTTTGAGGCCTATTTGCTTTGTGGACTAGTGGATGAAACTTCCACACTCTGCTGCCTTTCTAGCTCGTACCCGTGTGAGCTATTTGATGTCTCTATCACTGGGGAAGTCTACTAGCTGGTTACCCTCTCACCTCTTAGACTGTCAGTGGTTTCCTCAATAATTCCATCCTCTGATAGAGGATTCAATCTTTGCCTCTTTGCACCCGGCTGTTCTGCAGGTCCACTGATAGGTGTGGGGTCTTTCCTATCTCTCTTCTTTCTTCTTTCCTCATTTAGAGGAGTTTGTAATGCCGGTACCTCTGCTGCTTTATATTGGGCAGGAGGAATTTGTACTTGCTCCTGTTCTCTCGACCCCCCTGGCTGATTAGTCATGATTGGCTGTTCTGTTGTTTCCACCTCTTTCCCATTTGAAGTCCCTGTGACTGATGCGTTGGTTCTCTGTGCAGGCTTCTGAGGAGTTCTAGCAGAGGATGTCCCAACACCTGATTGTTGAGGCCACTTGAAAGATACCTGTCCAAAAGAGTCCAATTCAAGGGTTTTTTCAAGATCTTTCATAGCTTTTTCCATCTTTTCTTGCTCACTAGTTTCCTCTATTAATGTCCCTTCTACCCATTCTTCCTGATTTTCATACTGCTCAATTTCTGGGATCTTATGATGTACATACACTGATAACCTATTTCTTACCCTTCTGTCACTTATGAAACTACAAGGGTCATATGGTATCCACTCAAAACTCTTCTTGAATTTAAGGTGGTTTTATAATATGTTCTCAACATCTTTCCATGCATCCCTAGAATGGATGACATAAGGGCCCAACTGGTTTTGGATTCTCAGTTGAGCCTTCTTCTTTACATTACAAAAGTGGGTGAAGTTTGAATAGATGAGCTTCCTAAAATATTCTAATGCAAATAACCTCATAGGCACATACCTAGGCAACTTGAATGGGCATAATTCACATCCATATATTCTGATTTCAGTGTCATTCTGGTAGAGGTACCAGTCACCTATCCTGTACTGTTTGGATAGCTGTAAAATTTTCTTTATATCACCAGTAATTCTAGTAGGAGGAGCTCCTATCAACAAAGTGGAGGCTGGGTGTACAAATAAGTCAATGAATTCACTATAGGTATAAGGGGAGTCACAGTCATGAAAAATTGAGCTCCAAAAGATCACAGACCTCCGATTTCCTTTTGAGTCTAATTTCTTGATGGGAAATGGGAAACTGTCTGGGTGATAATATAACAGTAGATGGTATATGAAAGATGTATATTTAAACACTCCTTCCCTTTCCAAATTCATGAATTGAGCATGGATTTTGTCAGCAATGAAAGTGGCATAGTCATACTTGACAACAGGGGGCTGTCCTGGCGTAAAGATAGATAATAGAACTAGGGTGATATCATCCACATATTCACTGGACCTAAATCCCAAGATCAAGGATATCATGTCAAGAATGAGTTTTCTAGTCTCAGTGAACCAGACATGCAAATAGGGAGGTGGGCCTTGGGGTTGACAGTTTGATTTCATGAAAATCTGGGCAATACGTGTTATGTCTGAGCTGGGCAATTGAGAGGCCTTTTCAAGCAAAAATCCCATGGAAAGATGAGTGAGGGGTTCAGTGGAATGGAAATGTATCATCTCATTGATGGATTCAACAGTTATGTAAAAAAGGACAGTTTGAGAAGGTGACATAACTGCTCTGTGGACAGGGTCATAGCTCGCACAGCATTGGTGAATGATATCTGGGAAAACATGGACTGAGAGAAGAAAGTATATGGAAGGGTTTGATTCCCACAGTCCAAAAATGTTAGAGTTGCTTAAATAGCTATCCCTTATCTAGCAGAAGGTCTGAAGATGATTCCTGTCACCAGATGGGTGTTTTATTTGGAAATCTCTATCAGCTAAAGTCAAATAATTCAGGTCCTTATGGGGTGCATTGAGGGGTGTGACGTTTAGAGCTGTGGGAGCTTCCATGTTTGGTTCTTGTGTTTTCAAACCAAAATTTCAGGCTTCTGTGGAAAAATGGGAAAAACAACTGTTTTGGGGGTCCTGGTATGGTAGCTACGGACTGATTTTACTTGAATTTGGCTTTTTTTGGGTAGAATTCACAGAGAAAAAACAAAATTACCGATTTGGAAAGTGAATTGGGGTAAATACCTGTTTTTAAAGGTGAACCATGTAATCCACAGGTTGTAGGATGAGCTGCAGAGCAAGATGCTGGAGTTTTTTGGGCGGGTGGCGGACTGGACATGATTTTCAATCAACCGGACGTATTTTGCATGAAAACAGTGCACAGAAAAAATGGACGAAAATGACATTTTATCGTGGTTTTAATAAAATTTTGGCTTTTGCGGGGCTTTTTGGCATTTATTGTGCGGTTGACGTCACAAAGATGTGACATTTTGTCGTGAAGCGGAGGGTGGTAAGCGGTTTCCCCCCGCACCACTTTTGGGGTTTGGCGGTTTTGGGTGGGGAGGTAGTGATCGTAGCAAGAGCTTGACGCTTGGCAAGGGTACGGGAGTAATACCACTGGTCCTCCATGAGTTAAAGGTTGGATGGAAGGGGGGGTGCGATATGAGCATGGACCGTTGGATGAGTGGCCCCAGATCTGACAGCTAACAGGCGTCGGAGATGGCGGAGGGTTAAGGAGCGGGCCCGCTATATTTAAATAATGGTGTTTAATAATATCTTGGCGAGTTTGATTGTTTCGGGGGTAATGGTTCGTTAATTAACCAGAGGTTAATTATTCCCATATGGAGTCGAGGGTTTGGGTTGTTAATAAATTTCAAATAAATCTATTAATCCCCGATAAACATAATGCTATAGTCGTATTCGGCCAAGGGGCGGGATATTAATACTTTGGGGTTTTATTGTATATTTACATTAATACGGGGAAGGGTATTCTTGTAAGGGAATTATATAATAAAAGTTAATATTGAAAATGACTGAGAGCGCCAAGTTGAATGTTTAGGAAACTCAGGCTTAAAGGGGAAAGGAGGGGTTTTTATGTGACATTTATGCATTTCTCCCAAGTAAAATAGGAATTTACCTTAGGCAAATTTTTATGAAATGAAATGAGATGAGTCGATTAGTGACATTAAGCAAATCTTAATATCTCTGGGGGGAATTAGTAAATGGTTTGGGGAAAAGAAAAAAGGCGAGTTAGTCATTCTTTTACCATAGTACCTGTGATAGAAGTAGATTATCATTCTAAGAGACAAAGTCACTCACAAGTTTCCTTCTGAAACATCAAAACTGCCTACCTAGCCTAATGTACCTAACATTTTTTCTTCTTTTTCTATGGGTGCATTTTGACTAGCAAACCCTTTTAAATATTCTTTGTTTTCATGGTAGGCCTACCTAAGTCAACACTTGTAACATCCAAGGGCTCAGATTTAACTGTTGAGCTCCTTTGCTTCTCCACCGAACTATTTACCTGCCAAGATTAAACAGTTTGGACAAATTTTTATTCTCTATTTCTAAAACAGGAAATTCAAACATTAAATGGCGAAGCTTGAGCTATTTGGCCAGTCATCAACTATGGTAAAAAGTTCAGTAAGCTGCTCATGATGCTTTGTTTACAACAAAAATGAAGTAGTAGTGGCATTTGGACTTGCACACTTTCCTGGTCCCTTTCTCTTTGGGGTTCAATTCTTTTCTTTTTTCTTTTGACCATTTATCTTTTCACCCTTTGATTTTTTCTTTTAGGGTATACCCTCTTTTCAATTTTTAATTTTTGATTTTTTCACAATATGGAAAACCTTTACAGCAAGGAAAAGGTATGAACAAATTGCAGAGCTAATCAAGTCAATCATGAAATATGACACCTATTGGTATATGAGCATAACACTGGCTCCACTTGGGGATGGATTTCCCTGGTGGAAAGTCAAGAACAACAGGTCAGATGGCCTTATGAACAACTCTTGTTGTGCTCTGAAATCTTCCTTTGCTGAAAGTAGAAAAACTGTACAAAAGGATCATGTAAAATATACACATTATTCCTGAACTGATTTCAAACAACTGTACATCTGTTTTGGATAGTCTGTTTGTATGTTTTTTCTTATGTTTTCAGCTCCCAAGTCTTCTTTTGCAATTTCTGATAAACAGAAATGAAGCAGCACAAAGAATGGTAAAGTTCCTTTACTGTTTTTAAAAATTTTCTGCAGCTTCCTTATGTACATGTTAGCATGAAGATATATCAACAAACTGGATCAACATAGTGTTTCAGCATCCGACCATTCACTAGTCCATCTTCTGCTTCTGTATCATCCAGGCTTTTTAGAAAGTAAGTATTGTTGCCTTGTGAAGCTTGAATAATAAAAGGTCCCTTCCATAGGAAGTCAAACTTCCCATGTTTTCCTTTATCTTCTCTTCTGGAATCCCATTTTAAAACTTTGTCTCCTATGTGAAAATCCTCTGCCTTAGTCCTCTTATCAAATATCTTCTTGAGTTTTTCTTGTAACACTTGGGATCTTTGGTATACCTCTTCCCTAGTCTGCTGCAAATGGATGGTTTGATTTATTCTTCTTTGAATGTCATTGGGTTCCACTTGAGCTTCTTGCAGTAATTTCATCACAGGGATTCCTAAGTGTTGTTGGGAAAAGTATCCAATACGGAATGACCCTATCCCACTCTAAGGGTGATAGTACCTCAGCAACAACCGAATGCAAAGCTATTTGAGATTACTTCTTTATGAGATGTAAGAGAGGGGAGAAAGAGATCCACTAACCGTTGTCTTCCGCTAATGATTGATCCAATCTTCTCTCTTTGCTGCTTTCTCTCAACTCCTTACTCTTTCACTGGCCCAGCTACACAAAGATCCTGCAAAAGGGCAAGAGAGGGAAACTACAAGAAGCATACATTCATAATTGATTCAAGGATTAGAATAAATCAAATACACAAGTATAACAATTCACCATTGAGACACATGCATATAGAAGAACCTCAAATGCTTTATTAATGGAAGAAGTAAAGTTCTGAGAGTGTTACAACCATAAGAGGCCCAATCCAGCAACACCTCCCAGCAGAAAGAAATCTCCTCTTCACCTCCTTCAAGCAAATTACCCAATAGTTCTATACTCAAACCAACAACACTTCCTTACATTCACCAGATTCCAGCCTCCTTAGACCTCATGAGAGAGCTCTATATATAGGAGTTTTGGAGAAAGGATGAGTCAGCTTGAGGCTGGCATGAAGCTGACTAGTGTCCTCTCCCACTTCAGTTATTCTTCAGTTCTTGAGTCCACTTGGAGGTTCTTGCTTCCACTTGGAGATATAGATCCTCTTACTCATCACAAGGTGAATTCCATGATCCAAGTGTCATTTTGGAAGCTTCCTGGGCATTGACACATTGAGGAATGACTGTGCCACTTGGCCAATCTCGCCCAGCGCAGGTAGCCTTCATTACAGTTGACCTTCAGCGTAGGTACAGAGTGGAGCAGTTGACATTCAGTGCAGATGCTCAGTGGAGCAGTTGACATGATCCAGAATTTGCTTGTTTTTGAGTGTTTTCAGGTGGAGAACTGATATTTAGTGTTGTGGTTTGCTGACCTTGTTCCTCTAGGGGTAGGAACAACATGTTTAGGGACTTTGGATCCCTTAGATTATTGACATTTCATGCTTCATGCTGTAAGGCACAAAAATGTCTATAACAGTTGCCCCCTAAAGTATGAGGTCGTTTATCGGGTGAAATGCTTTATCAGGAGGATCTGAAGTTCATTCAATCGCTGAGAGGTGACCTGTAATAAAATACAATACAATACATGATTTTTCATTCTGCTTTCATGATCTAGCTGAAGCGGGCATTCCCATGCTCAGCTTTATAAATTCATTTTGGTACATATAACAGACGATCGTCTGATGGTAGACTGATAATTCTCTGCTGAAATTATCATCCTTTGAGTAGGATGATCATCTGCTGCAATGATGTACATGTCAAATGTCTTTATTTTTCCTGAATATATATCGCAGCCTGGATGGATGAAACTAGATCCGGGGTCTTCAAACTCGTTCGATCTTCACTCTAAGTACAAGTCGATCCATGTGAGAATTGCGCTGAAGTCGAACATGGAAAGACATCGCTTGATTACCGGTCAATAATGTAAACCGTTAACAAGCGCGAGAGGAATCACCGATAATGATAATGACCCTCAAGGTACTGCAGTAAAATTCACGTGGTGTGAATAAAGGACTTGGCGTCGAACACCACACAAAATCTTCTGGTCGAAGGTCATTGATGTATACCTGTCGCCGGAAGTGAGAAACTTGCCATTGAGGCATGCAAGCTTCAAAGTACTGAGGGGGGTGTTCCTAGATCAACTTCTTGGATAATGAGCTGAAGTCGACAAGAAGCGATCCGTCAAAGGAGGGCCTTAATGAATCCCACATCAGTGACACGGAACGGAGCTAATGATTTTAGTGGAGGTGAAAACAATCTGTGAGATATGATTCAGGGTGGCGATCATGGGTGGATGAAGGATAATGTATGGCAGTGGATGGGACACGGTTGACTCTTTCTGAACAACATCTCTTGAACATATAACGACACTGATGCGATGGATCGGTAGCATTACCCCAAATGTGGATGGTTTGGCGAAGACCATGGTGATGAGACCGGTGAATGAAACAACCCAACCCGATGTGATACGGAGGAAAAGTGTCATGTTCAAGAGCGACTTGCTACCATTAAAGCTTTGAGGTTCTCCCAATTTTTCCCTAGTCATTTCTGACCAGTACCTCTTTATTTTTGTCAAGCTTGAGGAGGATAACATATGCTTGTTCTATAACCTGCCCTTCGGGCAAGCCCATCGCTATGTTTTAACGAGCCTAGCGATAGGGAAACTCGTTCTCGTCTAAAGACAAGTTTGTCGCTATTTAATCATTTTAACGAGTCTAATGACAAAGAAAACTTGGTCCTTTTCATTTTTAGAGAGTCTGAAAAGGTACAGAAAGTTAACTCCAAAATTCCTTTTTCGTCATCTAATCCCTTAAGTCCGAAAAAGTATAAAACAATACAGAAGGGATGAGTTTTCGATAACTTTAACGAGCCGAATAAAACAAGCGCTCGACCTTTTTGTGTAATAATCCCTCAGGTCCAAAAAGATTAAAATCTAGAGGAGGGATAGCTCTTCCGGTCAATTTAACGAGCTGGAAGGCCAAAACTCGGCAAACTTTTCATATTTTACGAGTTAGGAGAAAAGAGCTCAAAGAAGACTCGTCTTTTGAGGAACGAGTGATAAACATGGATAGCAACAGATTCCAGGTACAGGTTGGAATTTTCCAATCACGGCAGTGTCACAAGGATGGCTAAGTGAAATCACTCTTCACAGCTGTTCCTCAAAATAGGTAAACAATCATATGGAGGTGAACGATTGGCCAAAATGGAATGGAGGTGGCGGGTGCAAACACGACCAAGGATTTTATGGCTAATAAATTTACGATCACAATGGTTATTTACCGGAATAGGTTCATTTTTTAATGAGCTTAAACTCTGGAGGAAACTCTTGCTCAATCTTATGTTTATTTTTTAACGAGCATGAACTATGTGCTAAAACTGCTCGGATCTCGCTTTTCTATTTTTTAACGAGCATAAATTCTGCGGTAAAACTGCTCGATATACCAATCATAGGATAAGAATGTCTCCTGCAAGATTCCATTTTTTATAGAGCTCACACCTCACATAAGCTATGCTCCCTCTCATCCTTTCTTTATGCAAGTTCGGAAACGGCTAATCTAAAAAACAGATAAATAACCGCTCTTAGCTTGCACTCCAAAAGGTTTTCATGCCCCCAGGTATAAAATACAATTTCAAGGCTGCCCCTCCTCTCCCCGACTTCTGCTTTTCTATGGGTGTTCACAGCTACTTGTCGTCTTGCTAGTCTAATGTTAATGATACTTGTCTTCTCGTTATTTTTAATGGGTCTTACGCGGTACTTGTCTTCCCGTCGGCCCAACTTTTGACAGCCCTTTTGCAAGATCGCAAGAGAATAGCTACTTGCGACAAGAGAGCAGCTACTTGCGACAAGAGAAGAACACTTCTCAAAGATAAAACATTGGTGTTATTGAGGGAGGCTTGCCTCTTTCTGGTTACCCAAAGATTGTTTTGTTAACACCATCAAACGAAAACATTTCCTCGGCACTGTCTACCGAAGTAGACAATGGTGAATGACCTTTGTCAAACAAGTAACCTTAACAAAAGAATCCTGTTCTAGAACAACCCCTCTTCCATCCACGGACGGGGTACGGACTAGTCATATTCTTTCGTGGAAATTCTACCTTATACCCAAGGTTTCCTCTGCCCGAAGCAGACCAGGATGCATGCCCCCTGGGCTCCAGTCCCATCTTTCCGAATCACTCGCACTCATCGGGAAGGAGGACTGGGGGTGGAGACATTTCTTGAGTGAATAGACCATTGAGGGTTGGTATGTGACTATTTGCGATGCGTGATCCCGGAAATGAAAGTTGGTCTACGAGCTTGACCATTCTTCCTTCGTGTGGAAAACACATTACTCTAAAGAGTGAGGAGACTATAGCTCCCATGCAATATATATAGTCTCGTCCAAGGAGTAGGTTATAATCCAAGGGTCCTTGAACAACCATCACGTTCATTTGAACGGTCTTCCCTTTCAATGTAACAAGTACATTGGGGAGGATCCCTAATGGTCGACTGGTTCCTTTGTCAAAACCCGAGAGATTTCTTATCTCAGGTAAAAGCTCCGGGGAACCCAGTGCTTTCCAAGCAATAGAGGAAAGGATACTCACAGATGCCCCTTCATCAATGATAGTTCCAGCCATTACCATTCTGTAGATTTGGACTATGATTCTGAATGGTATACTGGCTGGCAACCGGGGTCTGCCTAGTTGGTTCCAATCAAAGGATACAACCAGGTTGCTTGGTGGTGGGACCGAATATACGGCCGGATATGACCCTGACGATGTTCCTTCCTGCGATAAAGGAATGGGCGCATTGCCCTGATGCTCATCAGAGTCTGTGTTGATGAAAAGAATCTGGATGGTGTCATCCTTATTCTCTTCAGTGAGGGTGTCATTTGAAGATGAATCTTCAGTGACGGTGTCATTTGAGGATGAAACCTCTGAAGGAAGAACCGGGTCAACTGCCGTATCGACCTTTAGACTTTCGTCTGGTCTGGATTCAGTAGGTTCATTTTCAATGACTGACGCTTCAGCTGACCACTTGAGTGGGCCAGCTGTATTTTCAACCAATGAAGGACTTGGCACGAGTTTTTGTATCCAGGAGGAAGTCTCAACGGTGAAACCAGACGATCTTCCAAAACTCTCTTTGCTTCGTCTAAGAAGGGACAACGGTGGATGGCGTGATCGCCTTTACACAGTTTGCAGGGGGATCTTGCTCCCCCTCTTTGTCTTGAACCTTCACTTTCGCTGGTTGACAGTAAGCATTCAACATGGCTATCAGAGGTTGATGCTCCCAAATTGTGCAAACGAGGTGACCAGTCCCTTAGTATCCGGGGAATACAGGGACAATCTCTATGGAAGTGGTCTCCTCTACATATGACACATGGCGATTTAGGCCCGGTCTGTGCTGTGTGTGGATTTTTGTCAGATGTCTTTTGCTTGCCCCCAGTCGCCTTAGGCTCCTTCTTCTTCTTCTCTCTCTCCTTCTTCTCCTTCTTCTTCATGGGAGCTTGGCTTTTGCCGGCTCTACCTTGCGAAGATGAAGGATCAGAGGAAGAGTTATAGGAAGTAGAAGGCTGGTGGGCAGCTCTAGACTGATCTAACTGTTGACTCGACTGTTCAGGAACCATGGTGTTCTGAACTACATTGGTTGAGAATAGCCAAATAGGCAGGCCAATTGTCAGTCCTGGAAGCGACAATGTGGCCATGTGGGGCACACCAACTTCTCCCCAAGAGGATAAAGGACTAGGATTTCCATCATGTGGAATTCCTTGGTTGGGGCATTCCATGTTCTCAACCTACAGATCAACGCAGGAATAGGAGGTGATTATGTTCCGTTTAAAATAAATTTTATAACGACGCTTTAGACACAACTTGCTTTTTCACTTTTTAAGAGTCGAGAAAAAGCTAAAGATGACTTTCGTCTCCTTCGATGTTTTAATGATCCCGAAGTGACAAATTCTCGGATGGACTTTTTCAGTTATAGAGTTTGAAAAAGGCCAAAAGAAACTGCTCTGGAGTTCTAGGCAGAGGGTGTGCCAAACTTTTCGCAAAACCACAGAATACGTTTTACGGTACGAGTGGTCGATCTTCATGAATGCTGTGTTCACTGCATTGCGATCAGTAGGGCGGCCGACACGATTTCCTATGGATAAAGGCTTTGTTCCTATAGGGGTCTCCCAATATATACGCGACGGTACGTGGGAGCACCAGTCCGTATTGATACTTATCGCTTCACCATGGAGGAATCACCCAACCACTCAACGCTAAGATATCACGTTTAACGACGCCGGAACACGTCTCTAGCTTAGACCTCTATGTGTTTGCATTATGTTTCAATGCGTTGTTATGTAAATTCAATTTATTTTAAGGTTGATCTTGTTTAGCAGTTTGCCTTTATGGATCACCACGAGATGTATAGTAACACTCCTAAATGCAGTCTAAGATGATAAGCAAGCTTTTCAATCTTTCAACTTTGAAAATCTTAACTACTGAGGGAAAAGAAAGACAACATCTTTTCACACAGATCATAGAGCACACACTAATGCACTTTTTCCTAAATCAACATGCAAGCTGTCATAATGCACATGCACAATGCAGGTATTTCTTTTCTCTTTCTTAATGTTGGTGCGATACAAAAAGAAAGATGTTGTATAACTTTGAATTCAATTTCAAGTAAAAGCAAACAAGCTTGTCCAAAATCAAAAGACACCTTAAGATTTACTTGTTTCGACACTAGAAATATACAAATTCAAACCATATGACGAAAGCAAAAGCTCAATCAGCTATGAACAGCAAATAAACTAACTCTTAAGATCAAAATGACACTTATCACAGGTCTAGATCTAAGAGGCCACAGCAAGACTAGTTCACTTTTCGTTATGGGAAACTGCAAATGATATAAGAAATACTCAAAGAAAAAATACAGTTTCTTTATACAACCGAGGCGGAATAGTGGCAAGGAAAGTTGGTTTCAGATAGGTACATTGACTGGTAACAGGCTGCAAAAACAAGGGTGAAAACAGGGCAATGAACAGCAGGGAACCCCAGTAGCACAAGGCAAGACTGGTTCAGTGCAGGTGGTACACTGTCAGTTTGACATTCAGCGCAGGTAGCCCCTTCGGGAACTGCGCTGAAATGCAGACAACCTTCACACAGCCTGCACTGAAGAACGAAACTTTCGTTTCTCTCAGTTTCCGGGTCACAGATTGCTAAAAAATTCACAGTTTTTGGCCAAATCAGAAGCTATCAGTCAAGTACACACTAAGGGATGAAAAGGAGGATGAAAAACTATCACTAAGAGCTATTTAGAGTCCTTGTGGATTAGATCTTCAAATCATAAACTTGCCCAGAAACTGAGCTAGAGTAGCTGCCCTCTACTTTGCATTTGAAAGATCCAAATGCAGTTCGATTCGGTACTCCCTGTGTTTATGAAATGAATGGCAATAAAACACAAACAACCAACAAGATACGATCCCCAGCGGAGTCGCCAATTTGTTTTTGGGAAAAGTATCCAATACGGAATGACCCTATCCCACTCTAAGGGTGATAGTACCTCAGAAACAACCGAATGCAAAGCTATTTGAGATTACTTCTTTATGAGATGTAAGAGAGGGGAGAAAGAGATCCACTAACCGTTGTCTTCCGCTAATGATTGATCCAATCTTCTCTCTTTGCTGCTTGCTCTCAGCTCCTTACTCTTTCACTGGCCCAGCTACACAAAGATCCTGCAAAAGGGCAAGAGAGGGAAACTACAAGAAGCATACATTCATAATTGATTCAAGGATTAGAATAAATCAAATACACAAGTATAACAATTCACCATTGAGACACATGCATATAGAAGAACCTCAAATGCTTTATTAATGGAAGAAGTAAAGTTCTGAGAGTGTTACAGCCATAAGAGGCCCAATCCAGCAACACCTCCCAGCAGAAAGAAATCTCCTCTTCACCTCCTTCAAGCAAATCACCCAATAGTTCTATACTCAAACCAATAGCACTTCCTTACATTCACCAGATTCCAGCCTCCTTAGACCTCATGAGAGAGCTCTATATATAGGAGTTTTGGAGAAAGGATGAGTCAGCTTGAGGCTGGCATGAAGCTGACTAGTGTCCTCTCCCACTTCAGTTATTCTTCAGTTCTTGAGTCCACTTGGAGGTTCTTGCTTCCACTTGGAGATCTAGATCCTCTTACTCATCACAAGGCGAATTCCATGATCAAAGTGTCATTTTGGAAGCTTCCTGGGCATTGACACATTGAGGAATGACTGTGCCACTTGGCCAATCTCGCCCAGCGCAGGTAGCCTTCATTACAGTTGACCTTCAGCGCAGGTACAGAGTGGAGCAGTTGACATTCAGCGCAGATGCTCAGTGGAGCAGTTGACATGATCCAGAATTTGCTTGTTTTTGAGTGTTTTCGGGTGGAGAACTGATATTTAGTGCTGTGGTTTGCTGACCTTGTTCCTCTAGGGGTAGGAACAACATGTTTAGGGACTTTGGATCCCTTAGATTATTGACATTTCATGCTTCATGCTGTAAGGCACAAAAATGTCTATAACACTAAGGATGAAGGAAATACAGCCTCCATACCATAGACTAACTCATAAGGGCTAGTCCCAATGGATCTCTTGGTAGTTAATCTGTCTGCCCATAGTGCATTGATAAGTTTCTTATGCCAATTTTTCTTATTTGCTTCCAATACTTTCTTAATAGTTGTAGAGCTATAAAAAGGGTCACTTTCACCTCTAATTATCTCACATTAATATGTCAATCCAGGAGCGTTTTGTTATTTCAAAGAGTGACTCAGTCTGAGGCTATCACCTATCAGAGTAATGCTAGTAGTACAACTTTTAACAAAAATACAAGAGTAAACGGATGCTTGTCTATAACTAAGTTACTTCAAATGAATAAATCACACACTCTAAAACTAGGAAGCTTTATCAGTCAAGGGTTCGAAAACAATAGCCCATCCCTTTGGAAACTGATGGAAAGGAAATTAGAGCATGGACCATGAGTCTGGGAGCTAGGCAGTAAATGCCGAGGCTCACTACAGCCATAGATCGTCTCTCACACCAAAATAACAAATGCGAGTAAATGAAACGGCAGGTAGAAAAATGGAACAGCAAATAAGAAATCGAACAACAAATCAGGAATGGAACAACAATGCTAAAATGGAACAACAATTCTGAAATGGAATAGCAATCGAATAACTAAATCTCACGAGTAGTAATCAAGCTTTATCCTACCAACTCAAATGCACTCGTTGTAATCAAACATCAATCTTTCATTCTCCAATCAAATCAAGCAGCACGCACTAATGGAACAACATTAATTACTAATAAGTTATGGAACAACATTTGGAAATCACACACACACACAACACACTTGAAGAGTAATCTGATTTAGCACCAATCGTCATCAACATGAATACAACTGTGTTTCAAAATGGAACAACATTACTCCTGAATCGTAAATAACACAACTTTCAGATGAATTCCACAACACGAATATACAGCATAATAGCTCTGTAACAAAATAGTAACAATGTTTAGTTAAGTCTAATAATATTCAACCAACTCTGAAAGGATTAGTGATATAATGCAGAGTCAATACAATAGTTATTGTCTGTAAAAACCTTAATGAACGAATCTTAACAGAGCATATGATGTAACTTATAAAGAATATCAGATTACCAAATAATGATGATAAGCAAACCACGTAGAAATCAAATCGTAGTGATACAGAAGCAGGTGTCCTCCGGGGCCGGGCCCTTAGCCTCAAGGGTACACCGCTTTAAGTTAATCCAGACACAGAGATAAGATAATCACCAAGTTTATATTAATGCATAAAACAAAAAGTACAATGAGCTAAGTTCAACGAGACTCGATGATCAAAGCTCGATCTTTAACAGAAAGTTACATAAAAACATAATCCCCCCAAAGCTAACAGTGCCGTCCCTTTATATAAGGGTGACGACGGAGATGTCTAAGCAATAAGATAAATAAAGCAGTGATCCCTCAGGATCAAAGATCTTGAGGGATTCGCCAAACTGTTAATCCTTAATCACTTCTTTTCTCCTCCGCCGAGCTGGTGTCTTCTCCTCCTTTTCCGGGCTGGTTTGCTTCAACCTGCTTAGCCTCGTTTGCACTCGGTCCTTCGTCAAAGGGACAGCAGTTACCTTATTCTTGTCTTTTTCTTTGGAACAGCAGCTCCTCGTTTTTACCCCTTCCTGCACAGGAGAATGACAACTATCAGCGGTTAAGTCTTGCATACTAATCCCACATGTTTTGTTATAATTCTTTATTGTTTTCCACGTTCATGATGCAAAAAGGTTCACAAGTTCCACTAAAAAGCCATTGAAATGATCATCAAAAACATACCTTTTTAGTACTCCACACACCCCCTTGCTTACCCTGTTTCATGCCCTCATGAAAACGTTGTAGTTGACATGCAAAACAGTGAGAGAATAGGCTGGAGAAGGAATCTCATGCGGAGGCCTATAGCCATGGTGAGTGACTAGGTAGTCAAAGAACTGGCTTGTTTGACCCTCAGGCATCTCATATAGGGCTTGATATCTAGGTGCAAGGTGCCAGATAATTGGACTGCGGAATCTATATCTTAACCAGGATGGCCCTACCCTCAAAATGCTTTCAGCATAGAGGTTCAAACGGTTGGCAGCTAATTGAAAATTCGCATACTTAAATGGCTCTCTGAGCTGGATGTTTGGATTAGAGATTCGGTACCGAAATTTGGCTGCATCAATGGCGAGGTCTTTGATAGAAAGAAAATATTCTAAACTTTGTCGAATGAGTGCCTCGTGCATGGGTCCTAACGTTTCGATGACACCCGGAGTTCTCATGAGGTTTCTATGTGCTTTCCACAACTGTACTGGGTCCCTAGGCTCAGCCCTTACCCACAAGTCTAGGCCATTTTCTTGCCTGTGGAAAGTATTATAGGCTTTGAGCCATTTAATCTGATTAACCCCGAATGAGATGAATGCTTTCAATTGGATGTCTCCAAAAAAAGGGCTAGGGTTCAGTTCAGTCTCCTGATCTAGCACGAGGTTATGCAAATAGAATTCACACAGCAATCTCTGGACCTTCACCCCATAATGTTTACAATAGTCTATAAAGTCATTGACAGTGTTAATTTGTATCGGGGTGCCTGCTTTAACAACTTTTACTTTTAATTGTAAGTGTCGTTCCAGTAAAAACAGAGCATAGTTTTTGGCAGGGGCCCTACATGCTAAAACATCATTGTATAAAGAACACAAGGTATCCATCTTCTTGATAACAGTATCTAGCCTACGAGTTACCTTTGCAACTTTCTCTTGTTCCTTTCGCCACCCTTCAAAGGCCTGGCTTTCAGATTGATTGACGTTCCTTAGTTGTTGTTGTAGTTCTTCATACTTCTCGCGAGGGACCATTTGCTCTCTAAGCCTTTCTACTTCTTGCTGAGCCTATTTCAACCCCTTACGCAAGGTCACTGTCTTTGGATCTCTTCTCCATGCAGCAGTGGAGGCCCGTAGTTTTACCTGAACTTTCTTATTGCGTTGTTTCGAGTTCAGAACCCTTATCACCCCTGAGGGTGGTGCCTCCGTCTGAATTTTCTTGTTGTCCTTTTATTTTTTAACACGAATATCAGCTTGCTGCTATTCCTTTTCAAATGGAACAGAATGCTGTTCCTCAGCATCATTTGGAACAACAACTGGATCTTTAGCAGGGTTTTGAACAGCACGACGATTTTTGGTCCTCTGCCTTTTCATCTTGCGGATTTTTACTGCAGTGGTCATATTTTTCTTCCCTGCAGTCTTCCTTACCCTCTGCCTCGCTTTCAGGATCCTAATCTGCTGGTGGAGCTGGGCTATTATGCTCAATAATCTCCGTTGTTCCTTTCGTAATTCCCTAATTTCCAGCGTTTTATTAGAAGGAACAACAGGCTTTCTGCTGTGCTTTGGGCTGTGACTAGTCCCTGGATCTTTCTCCTGGGGTGCTTCTTCGCTATTTTGTGCTGGCTGTTATGGGGTAGGAACCCTAACTAGTTCTGTCACTTATTGGATGACTTCTTTTTCTATTCCTACTTCCTCCGGCATTTCCTCTGGTGCCTTGGGAACAGATTTTTCCCATCTAGTGTCTCTTATCTCCTCTTCGTCATGAACAGGCAGACTTCCTCCTTCTGCCTCTTCTGCATGTGGTTTTTCGGATGCATCTTCTTCCTGGGGTTTGCCATGGAGGTCTGATGGAGTGGAAGGTTGGCCATACTCACCCATATTGGCCAAGACTGCGGCCAATTCATCTTCTCCCACTGGGTCCTGTGGTGGGCTACCTACCTGCTGTCCCATTTCCTCCTCCTGCTTGGATTGTCCAGCTTCTGCCTCAGAATGCTCAGCTTCTGTTTCAGGATGCTCAGCTTCTGTTTCAGAATGCTCAACTTCTTCCTCATTTCCCTCTTTGGATTGCTCAGCCTCCTTGGCCTCTCCTTACTTTTCTCCTTCAGCTTGCTCTTCTTCTACTTCTGACCGTGAGGATTGCTCGTCCTCAATTACCACTAGCTGGCTGGTGCTTTCCTGGAGCTTTTCCATCCTTCCTCTTATCCAGGCTAACTGGACTGATTTTTGGCATTTCTCTAGCCGTTCAGGTGTACCGGTGTCATTCTTACGCTTTGCCGATTCCTGGCATGTTTCTGGTCGTTCAGATGTGCTCGCAACATGTTTTTGTTTTACTCATTCTCTCCATTTTTCCGGACGTTCTGGTGTGCTTGTAGTATGTTTACGTTTTGGGGATGGTGTTGTCGCCCTCCCCTCAATTATTGCAATTAGCTCTTCCCAGCTACTTTGCTTCTGGGTGAGGCTATGACTAACTATTAATCGAATTAACCCATGGTGGATGACAACTGACTCTACATGCTGTGCGTTTTTTAGGCTTCGTGCAACGTCATGAAGTAATGAATTCAAAATTGCAGGCAAATTTACAGAGCATTTCTGCTTTAGAACAACTAAGAGTTTAAGATGTCGTGGTCTTACCACGTCTTTTCTGCCCTCGCAAGTGATGTAGCTTTGCACTGTTCTTGCTAATTCTGCCCAGGGTTCTCCTAGCATTGCTGGCAGAACTCCCTTCCCCTTAATCATCAAGCTCTAGCCTTCGTCCTGAAAAATTTCCATGATATTCTGTAATCTTTCCTTCTTTAGTGTCCATACAGGTCTGGTGGTTGGTAGTCCCGAGACTTCTGTGATTATATCGTCGGTGACCGCTATCTACTTCCCCCTTACTATGGAGTGATCCTCCTGCAGGTTCTGCAGAAATTCGATCGCCACTATTTCATTAGATTCCTGCAAGCGACTGAGATAATTCAGCCACCCTTCTCTTTCCAGGATCTCCCGGGCAGCAGCGAAGACAGTCAATTCCCGAGGTTCCCTTCGAATTGTCCTGCCTCCCATGGTTTCACTGTGGATTTTCAATGTAACAGCAACTGCTTGTTCTGTTTGAAACACAGAGGGGGGTAATAATCGCAAGATTTGAAAAAAACACAGAGTATGCAACAGAAATGGCTTATGAACAGAAACTTGTGTAAAAAATAGAAATATCATGTCGTTAAGCCGTGCCATTCCCTAGTACACTATCTTTCCCGAATAGTGAGCTGACACATAACCCAGGGAATAATGAGGTTAACCTCCCCCCCCACAATGTGATAGGCTGTCCCAGCCGTCAAAGAAAGGAGCAGCACCCGATCTGCAACCAAGTCATAAAGGAACAACGTATGAAAATATGCCATGTTTAGAAAAACAACGAATTACCGAAATCGAGGCATAAAGTTGGATCGCGTATTATGTAAGAGGCTGCTGTGATATGATGCGAGGCTGGGGGATAGGACGTCTGTCGTACTTGCCAAATCTCAAGTGGTCATTGTCACCTCCTTTGCCATGATTGGTGGTAATAAATGTTCATGCGATATATAAGTCAGGAAATAATGTATGATTAGTGCCTAGGATATAAGAAACAAAAGAGTATTAGTATCCTACCTATTGGTGTAATCAATGTGACTTCAATACCATTAATAGTTCTCTGCTGCCGACAGGTGTCCATAACCTTGGTAGAGTTGTTTATTTCACCCCTGGAACCATGATCTTTTATGTGCATATTAAGGAATGTAATGTTAAAGTGTAGGCCATTATGCTGGCTTGGTAACCAGTTAGCCATAATGCCATTCACGAGGAGGGAGCGAAGAGTGGGCAGGCCGGCTCGTGATGAGACCTCCTGTTCCAAGGTTTGTTTATTTGATATACCTTTTGGACCATATCCCTGGTGTGGTGGCCATAGTGGGAATGCCACTTCACTTCCATCCTCATGATCATGGTAGGCTAGCTCTTGATGAGACCCCCTATCCTGCATTTGACAACTTATAATTCATTTTTTTACTTTCTTTTTTCATAAATCACTTTTCCTTATTTATACACAAAGGGTGGTTCAACACTCCTTAAGAGTAGGAATGGTGGAAGAAGTCTTATCATCTCAATAGGAAGATATAAACCCTTTGCTCTTATTCCTAAACAATAATCAAAGAGGATTAAAGAGAATGTCATGATAAAGATAACCAATCAAGGAAAAATTAGTAAGACAATGACAACAAAAGATGATGAATAAGTATGTCCTTCCTTCTGTCCTCTTACCGATACAGAGCCTTATAAAGATAACGATTTATAATTTTCTGATTTTAGTATGTTGTGATTTTGTGTTCATTGCATAAGTGCATAGCTGTCTCTAAAAGACTTTGAAAGAACAGGAGCAAGAAGCATCCTCAATTTAGATCAGCAAAAGGGATAAGTTGTTTCACAAGGAGAGAAAAAGTATGCTAGAAGTGTTCCTTTTGGGAAGAGGAACAACAGAGGAGCATAGGTCTCAAAAAGTGCAAATGCCGTTCCTTTTGAAAAAGGGACAGCAGAACACACCAATGTCGTTCCTTTTGAAAAAGGAACAGCAGAAGATAAAAAAATGCTATCTTTCTTGAAAAAAAAAAGGTCAGCAAAACACTCAAAATGAAGTTCCTTTCGAAAAAGGAACAACAGCCATGAAAAATGTTGTTCCTTTGAAAAAGGAACAACAAAATGCGCAAAAGTGTCGTTCCTTTGAAAAAGGAACAACATAAATCAAAAATATGCTTCGCCTTTGGAAGAGGGACAACAAACACACCGCAGTGCTGTTCCTTTTGAAAAAGGAACAACAAAAATCAAAAAGTTGTTCCTTTTAGAAAAGGAACAGCAAAAAAGAGTGTTGTTCCTTTTGAAAAGGAACAGCAAAAAAAACAAGAATGTTGTTCCTTTTGAAAACGAACAGCAGAAAAATCAAGAGTGTTGTTCCTTTTGAAGAGGAACAACAGAAAAATCAAGAATGTTGTTCCTTTTGAAAAGGAACAGCAGAAAAATCAAGAATGTTGTTCCGTTTGAAAAGGAACAACAGAAAAACGCAAATGCGATTCGTTTAGAAACGGAACAGAAAAAATCGAAATCTTTGAGCAAAAAAAATGACAAGAACACATTTAGTTCAAGCATATGTACACGAACGACTTGAAGAAAAGAACTTATGTACAAATTGTAAAAAGAAATGAATTCCTTAATGAATTACAGGTGAGGAAGACTTCTCTTCCTCTCCTAAAATCTCCATATCAGTGTCTCTGCATAGCTGCTGGCAGAAGGATTCCCGAGTGAGTGGTTTACGATAGAGACGAACTCGGTGGCCATTTACTTTGAAGGCATATCCAGAACCATCAATGGTGATTAAAGTGATGGTCCCATTGTCATGTACCTTCTGGATTTCGTATGGTCCCAACCAATGAGTCTGGAGTTTCCCAGGGAAGTCCTGAAACCGAGAGTCATATAACAGAGCCCAGTCTCCCTCGTGGAAGACTTTGTTTTTTATTAGCGCATCATGCCATTTAGCTCGTTGCTGTTGAATCATTGTTGTATTTTGTAGTGCAAAGAGCCTAATTTTGTCCAATTCATTCATCTGTTGTAGTCGATTAATCTGTGCCTCGGTTAGATCTAAGCCAACTTCCTGTGCTGTTCATAATGTTTGGATTTCAAATTCTATAGGAAAAATGGGTTGTTTTCCAAACACTAATTGATAAGGTGAGTAACCAGTGGTGCTTCTCCATGTTGTTCTATAGGCCCAGAGTGCTTCAGGTAGTCGGGCAGCCCAATCACGCCTATGTGATGCAATGGTTTTCGTTAGGATTGATTTTATTACCTTATTGCTGCTTTCTACTTGTCCATTTGCTTGTGGATGATATGGAGTAGTGATTTTATGCTAGACATGATAATTATTAAGTGTTGCAGCTAATCTATTGCCAGAAAATTGTTGTCCTCCGTTTGTAATTATTTCCCTTGGAAGGCCATAACGTACAAATAGATGGAACAAGAACTGTATGACAGAGTCCTCTGTGGCTCTTGGCAATGCTTCTGCTTCAACCCATTTGGTGACATATTCTGTTGCCACCAAGATATATGTTTTCTAATTTGATGAGGGGTTGATGGGTCCAACGAAATCAAGAGCCCATCACTCAAATGGTTCGATGACTAACTGTGGTTTCAGAGGCATCTCGTCAGCTTGACCAGGACGTCCTACTTGCTGGCAGCTGTCACAGGCTTGGACAAATTTCTTTGCATCTCTGAAAATCGTGGGCCAATAATATCCTATCTGTAATACTTTATGTCTAGTTCTATGCTCAGCGAAGTGTCCCCCACATGGTCCGTCATGACAGGCTTTTAGGATGTCAAAGATTTCATCTTCTCGAACACATCTCTTGATATGCATGTCTGCCCCTGTGTGAAACAAATAGCCCCCAATCCAGGAGAATTGAGTACTCTTCTGAACAATCCGTTTTCGTTCATTAGGGGTTAGGTGTTTTGGTAGTTTACCTACTACAAGGTAATTGGCAACATTAGCATACCAGGGTGTTTGAACGGCAACAACAAACAGATGTTCGTCCGGAAATTGATCTTCAACTGCTACTGCATCAATTAGCTTTGGCATTCTTGAGAGAAAATCAGCTACAGGGTTTTCTTTGCCAGGCTGATCCTTGATTGTGATATCGAATTCCTGCAATAAGATCAACCATCTAGTTATTCCTGGCATTTGTGGTAGGCTTATTTGCTAAATATTTTATGGCGGAATGATCCGTATACAAGATAACATGATAGCCTGTAATATAATGTCTAAACTTATTGACAGCATGTATTACAGCTAGGAATTCTTTTTCAGTAACAGTGTAATTTAATTCAGTAGGGGATAAATTTTTGCTGATGTAATAGATAGCGTATGGTTCTTTATCCTCTTCCTGCCCAAGGACTGCGCAAATGGTTGTATCTGAGGCATTAGATGATATTTGAAATGGAAAATCCCAGTTTGGTCCTGGAAGGACTGGGGCTGTGGATATGAGCTTCTTTAAGTCCCTGAAAGCACGTTCACACTTTTATGTCCAAAGAAAATCAACGTTACCAGTTAGTGCATATAAAGGTGCAGCAATGTGTGAATAATGTTCTATAAATCGTCTATAATAACCAGAAAATCCAAGAAAGTTGTGTACCTCTGTTTCAGTAGTAGGAGTGGGAATAAGCAAAAGTATTTGGATTTTGGCCGGGTCTACCTGAATGTTGGCTGCTGAAACATAGTGTTCGAGAATAAGTCCTTCAATCATCATCATGTAACATTTTTCGTGGCTTAAGCAAAGCCTGGTAGCTATGCAGCGTTGTAGGACTTTTTTTAGGGTGTTTAGTGCTGGATCAAAATCATCTCCATATGGTGTAAAGTCATCCATATATACTTCAAGTCCATCATTTATTAAATCTGCAAAAATGCTAAGGATAGCCCTTTGGAATGTGGCAGGAGAATTACATAGGCCAAAAGGTAGAACTCGGTAGGCAAATGTTCCCCAAGGACAAATAAAAGTAGTTTTGTCCTGGTCTTCAGCGGCAATCTGAATCTAATTGTATCCACTGAAGCCATCCAGGAAAGAAAAGAATTTCTTTCCTGCCAAAGTATCTAGCACTTGGTCTATGAATGGGAGAGGAAAGTGGTCTTTTTGTGTTGCTTTATTGAGTTCCCTGTAATCCACACAAATTCTCCATTTCCCATTCTTTTTTGGTACCACCACAAGCGGAGAGACCCATTTATTGTCAGAAATAGGATAAATAAAATTGTCATCTAAAAGTTTCTGAAGTTCAGCTTTTACCACATCCTTTAGATGAGGATTAAGTCTTCTTTGCAGTTGACGAATAGGTCTAGCATCTTTTTCTATATAAATGTGGTGTGTACACAATTGTGGATTGATTCCTTTCATATCAGGGTAATCCCATGCAAATGCTTCTTGATATTTTCTTAACAGATGGATGACCTTCGTTTCTTGTTCAGGTGTGAGGTTGGCATTGATATTTAAAGTTTTTCCTGGTTCAATTTCCACAATTTTACTATTTGCGACAGAAGTAACAGGTATTGTTTGATCGTGTGTATCTTTCATAGCATCTTCTTCTAATTCATTATCAAATGTTGCTTCTATCATGTGACATTGTGTGCAGGATCTGGATTCAGTTTGACTAATGAAGTTGTTAATGGCAGCATCTTCCGTTTGACCTTTAAAATCAAGTGCCTCTTGTATAGTCAATGGAGATCTAATGTTATCAGTAAGGTATGATACAGGATACTTGTTAGTTTTAATTATTGTGACACTTGGCTGCGCTGGAGGGTATAGAACTAAATTCTTGATATCAGGTCCTTTGGTTATGGTCATATTTCCTTGCCGGCAACCAATGTAAGCATCGGTAGTGGCAAGCCAAGGTCTACCTAGGATTAGCGGGTGTCCATCAAGTCAGGTTTTTGGATTAATTATCAGGAAATCGGTTGGATATTCCCAGGAATCTAGAGAGACCATGACATCATGTAGAGTACCCTCTGGTCTAACCACAGATCGGTTAGCCAATTCTAACAAAGTAGAGGTGGGTTCTACACATGTAATGCCGAGCTTTTGACAGGTAGTGGTTGTTAAAATATTGATTGTAGCTCCTAAATCAACTAAGGCATTAGACAGGGTCTGACCATAAATTTGAACAGTTACAATTGGATTTCCTGGGTCTTCATATTTAATGGGTGTTTCTTTCCCGGATAATAAATCAGATAAAGTACCGACTACTTGGACTCTTGGATTAGTTGTTATATTCCTCCTTGGTTTCTTTATGCACAATTCTTTGATAGTTTTTGCATATATAGGAATGTCTTGAATGGCTTGGAGGAATGGGATTTTTATGTACAAATTTTGTAATTCTCCCAGAATGTCAAAGTCAGGATACTGTAAAGGTCGAGGTATGACTAATCGTTCTAGGAATGGAGGAGAGGATGTGGTTGCTTGATTATGAGTCTGCTGCTTATTTACATCCTCTTGTTGCAACTGATGTTCTCTTGATAACTGATCTTCAATATGAACTGTTTTATCTCCCTCAGTTTCAATGATACGTCCAGATCGTAACTGAAGATCGTTACACTCCCGCAGGTCGGGTCCTATTTCTGGTGATTCTATGATTTGAAGAGATTGGACCGGTCTGTTATTTGGATTGGGGTTGGGTTGGGCTGGGAGTTGCGGTCTCAGATTAGACTGGGGATTTTGTTGTAAAGCTAGCAGAGTAGGTTGAGGGAGCGGAATAGTTCCTACTGGTTGGTGCATCGGTCTTTGCTAGTTTGTCTGCCAGGGTGAACTTTGTGAAGTAGGGGGAGTCCATTGTGGAGGATATGGGCTATTTTTCCAATATGGTGGAGTGTAAGGGAAATTCGGCCAACCAGATTGGCTTGCCTGATTCAGCCACGGGTTTGAAGAAGGAAACGACGGTGGTGACCAGTTTGAAAATGGGGGTTGGGACTGACTTTGCCACATACTATATTGTTGAGCATTATATTGTGGAGGCTGAAAAGAAGTTGGGTCTGGAAACATACCAGATTGTCTCCGCTACCACTGGCAGCGCTGGTTGATCAAGTACACCGATTCTGGTTCTTCCTCTGCTTCCTTATATACTGCTTTTAATCTAGGAAGTGAGGGGCAGCTTTCCATAAGATGATATTTTGTACAGATAGCACATGTTTGGACTGTATCCAGTGGACACTCCTTGTGACTATGCTTTTTCCTGCATCGGGGGTAGAAGATTGCCAAATTCTGTTCTGCCTCCATTTGCTTCTGTTTGGCCTGCATAATATCAAGTTGTGTAGTTAGTGTCCCTAGAATATCAGTTTTAAAATTTTCTAATAAATTTCCAATCTCCACACGTGTTACTCCTTTTGTTGATATTTTGCTGTCTCTTGCAAACCGATCATATTCTACCGGTTTTACTCTTGTGCTGCCTCTCGAACTCCTGATACATAAATCAATGATGTCAGCAAAATTCTCTTGATAAATATCCCCTTTTCCCATGATGTTTAATGTTTCAATCCACTGTTCCTTCATGCCCCTTATCAACGCAGTTTTTAACACATTATCAGGTAAAGGTAGTGATGCATAAGGAGATTTTTGTAAATTGTACTGAAAATGTTCCACATATTCTTTCTAATGTTTCATTCGGTTTGGCTGTCATTTGGAATATTTCGTCTTTCAATTCTCTAGACCTACAATAATCTTGATATTTTTTGAAGAAGGATTCTTTCATTTGATCCCAATTATTGATGACCCCACCACCTAGTCCCATAAACCATCTTAAAGCAGCCCCCTTTAATGTAGAGGGGAATAATTTCAATTTCTGGGGATCAGTGGTGTAATCATATCCCCTACACAACACATCGAATTCGAATAAAAATGCATCCGGATCTTCTGATGTGAGACCGTGAAATGTAGGGATATGTTGAAGAGGGATAGCTTTCATGGGCGCATTTGCTGCAGAATCCATTATAGGATATTGTAATGTAGAGGTTTGAGTATTTGGCTGGTTCTGAGCCATAAGATCGAATATATGCCAATAACCTTCTGGGATATCTAGGAGGGTATTCCTAGGTTGAGAGGGAACGGTTTTAGCAGGGATAGTTTTAATGGCACTTCCTTTATCTGGGATAAGGGGAATACCTGACGCCTGAGGAGATTGGACTCCTTCAACAATGATTTTCGCAATGCTCTCCTTATCTGAGCTGTTTAATGGCTGATTTGATCCAATGGGAGATTTTGGTTCCTCAGTTTCCCCTGTTTCTCCTTCTCCTTCACAAAAGTTGCTGAAATTCCGTTCCTACAATAGTTCTGGAGTAGAATTTTCAATTTCTTGAAAGTCCTGCTCTTCAGTTTGACTATGCACCTCAACAAAGGCTACAGATGGTGATCCTGTGGCCTGAAGGGAACTAGTAGGTTGTTTAGAAATGATTTTCCTAGGGCCTACTGATGGCTGAGATTTTGTTTTCTTATAGATTTCGTCTATAAAGGTTGTTCGGCCAAGGGTCACCAGCCCCTTTGCTCTTTCGGGTTTGGATGGAAGCTTAATATTCTTTTCTGGTTTTTTTTGCTTAGTCATGCACTCAAATGAACTACTAAATTCTATTCAAACAAAGCAACAGCAAATCTGTTAGGAAATCGGACAGTGGAGCAATGCTTTTACATGCTCCGCACACAGGTTCTTACCTTCCATTTTTAAGATCCAACTCTTCCCTAGCAGGTTCGTACACTACTCTGAAAAAGACAAATGGCTACACTCTTTCCCCGGCAACGACGCCAAAATGTAGAGCTATAAAAAGGGTCTCTTTCACCTCTAATTATCTCACATTAATATGTCAATCCGGGAGCGTTTTGTTATTTCAAAGAGTGACTCAGTCTGAGGCTATCACTTGTCAGAGTAATGCTAGTAGTACAACGTTTAACAAAAATACAAGAGTAAACGGATGCTTGTCTATAACTAAGTTACTTCAAATGAATAAATCACACACTCTAAAACTAGGCAACTTTATCAGTCAAGGGTTTGACAGCAATAGCCCATCCCTTTGGAAACTGATGGAAAGGAAATTAGAGCATGGACCACGGGTTTGGGAGCTAGGCAGTAAATGTTGAGGCTCACTACAGCCACAGATCGTCTCTCACACCAAAATAACAAATGCGAGTAAATGAAACGGCAGGTATAAAAATGGAACAACAAATAAGAAATCGAACAACAAATCTGGAATGGAATAGCAATGCTAAAATGGAACAACAATTCTGAAATGGAACAACAATCGAATAACTAAATCTCACGAGCAGTAATCAAGCTTTATCCTACCAACCCAAATGCACTCGTTGTAATCAAACATCAACCTTTCATTCTCCAAGCAAATCAAGCAGCACACACTAATGGAACATCATTAATTACTAATAAGTTATGGAACATCATTTGGAAATCATACACACACACAACACACCTGAAGAGTAATCTGATTTAGCACAAATCGTCATCAACAGGAATACAACTGCATTTCAAAATGGAACATCATTACTCCTGAATCGTAAAGAACACAACTTTTAGATAAATTCCACAACACGAATATACAGTATAAGAGCTCTGTAACAAAATAGTAACAATGTTCAGCTAAGTCTAATAATATTCAACCAACTCTGAAAGGATTAGTGATATAATGCAGAGTCAATACAATAGTTATTGTCTGTAAAAACCTTAATGAATGAATCTTAACAGAGCATATGATGTAACTTATAAAACATATCAGATTACCAAATAATGATGATAAGCAAACCACGCAGAAATCAAATAGTAGTGATATAGAAGCAAGTGTCCTCTGGGGCTGGGCCCTTAGCCTCAAGGGTACACCGCTTTAAGTTAATCCAGACGCAGAGATAAGATAATCACCAAGTTTATATTAATGCATAAAACAAAAAGTACAATGAGCCAAGTTCAACGAGACTCGATGATCAAAGTTCAATCTTTAACAGAAAGTTACATAAAAACATAATCCCCCCAAAGCTAACAGTGTCGTGCCTTTATATAAGGGTGACAGCGGAGATGTCTAAGCAATAAGATAAATAAAGTAGCGATCCCTCAGGATCAAAGATCCTGAGGGATTCGCCAAACTGTTAATCCTTAATCACTTCTTTTCTCCTCTGCCGAGCTGGTGTCTTCTCCTCCTTTTCCAGACCGGTTTGCTTCAACCTGCTTAGCCTCGTCTGCACTCAGTCCTTCATTAAATGGACAACAGTTACCATGTTCTTGTCTTTTTCTTTGGAACAACAGGTCCTCATCTTTACCCCTTCCTGCACAGGAGAATGACAACTATCAGCGGTTAAGTCTTACATACTAATCCCACATGTTTTTTTATAATTCTTTATTGTTTTCCATGTTCATGATGCAAAAAGGTTCACAAGTTCCACTGAAAAGCCATTGAAATGATCATTAAAAACATACCTTTTTAGTACTCCACAATAGTATTGATCAGGCTTTTATTAGAGGACTCAAATAGACCATTACCTTGAGGGTAATAGGTTGTGGAAAGACCTAAGGTAATGTGGTACTTGTTACAGAAACTGATCATTCTCTTAGATTTGAGAGCAACAACATTGTCAGTTATGATATTTTCAGGACAGCCAAATCTAGACAAGATGTTGGTTTCTAAGAATTAGATGATCACTGAATCATTGGTTTATCTACAAGGGATGGCTTCTATCCATTTGGTGAAGTAATCTGTGGCAGTCAGGATCCATTTATGTTGGCCAGAGGAGGGAGGATGGATTTCACCAATAAAATCTAAACCCCATTATTGAAATGGTCTTTCAGTGGAAATTGGCCTAAGGGGTAGAGGTAAAAGTTTCCTCTTGCCTTCAAAAATTTGGCATTTGTGGCAAGTAGTGACAAACTTTTTGACATCAGCAAATAAAGTTGGCCAGTAAAATCCAGCCCTTAGGATTTTTTCTGTAGTTGATTTCATGTAAAGATGTCCACCACAGTCCCCTGCATGAAATTCTTTGAGTACCTTGTCAGCTTCATCTTTTATTAGAAAATTTAATAGAACACCTTCATGATGTTTCCAAAAAAGAGCACCATCTAAAATACAAAATTTTGAAGCTTTCATTTTTAAAAACCTTTTCTTTGTTCTGGATAACCGTGGAGGAGCCTGTAGGTTTAATAATACATAACATATATCAGCATACCAAGGGGATTCTAGGAAGGCCTAGCTAATTTGTGGAGTCGCCATCTCCCGTTCATTATCCAATTCATTAATATCCAGGGCTTGGCAATTGGTTTCAGTCATAAGTTTAGCCAATCCCTGTCCTTTTATAAGTTTTATAGGTTTTATTTCAATATCATACTCCAATATAGTAGCAATCCATTTACCTCTCTTGCCTTCGATCCCATCTTGGTTCAGGATATCTTTGACAAAAGCATTTGGCATGTAGGCTATTATATGGGATTATAATATGTAGACTCTGAAGTCTTTGATAGCTTTCACAAGTGCATAAGCCTGTTTTTCCATGTTTGGGTATTTTAGCGGTGCATCTCTGAGTGCTTTACTAAAAAAGGCCATGGGTTTTTGACATCCTTGATCATATTTCTGTAGTAAAACAACAACAATAGTGTGTTCTGATACAAATGAAAATATTATGAAATCTCTGTCAAATTTGGACTTGTGAGGACTAGTGTCCTGGTGAAAGCCATTTTGATTTCTTCAAATTCTTGTTTAGCTTCTACTGTCCATTTAACCTTGGAATCTTTTCTCAGCATGTTGTTCAACAATCTAATTAGTTCAGCCAAATTAGGAATGAATCTTCTTAAAAAGTTAATTTTCCCTAGGAAAGCTTGAAGTTCTTTGACATTTCTGGGGTGGGGTATTTGAAAAATGGCCTCTATTCTATCAGGATAAATTTTGATGCCATCTTTAGAGATGATATGACCCAATAGTTCACCTTCCTCTAGATCGAATAGGAACTTCTTAGGATTTAATGAAATACCATACTTTCTGCAGGTTAAAAACACTTGTCTCAAATGATCTAAATTTTGCTGATCTAATTTAGAAAACACAATAATATCATCTAGATATGTGACCAGAAAATCGTCAATTTATTTTGCAAAACCTATGTCCATTGCTCGTTTCAAGGTTGCCACTGCATTCTTAAGTCCAAAAGGCATTTTAACATATTTGAAAGCTCCCCATGGTGTTGTAAAAGCTATCTCTTCCTGGTCATCAGGATGGAAAAGAATCTGGTTAAAGCCTGAAAGCCCATCCAAAAGTGAAATCCTACAGGCACCTACTACCTATTGTAAAATGTGGTCCATCTTAGGTAAGGGGTAGTGATATTTTAAAGAAACCTTATTAACATTCCTTAAGTCAACACACAATTTGATTTCTCTTGTTTTCTTCCTAGTGGGCACTAAATTAGACACCCATTCTGAAAACCTGATAGGTGCAATTATCCCAGCTTCATACATTCTTTTGACTTCTTTTTCAATTAAAGGGAGTAGTACAGGGTTGACCCTTCTGAGTTTTTGCTTGAATGGCTTCTGATTTTCTTTGAGGGGTATTGTATGTTGAATCACAGAGGTGTCATAAGATTTCAGATCTTCATAGCTCCATGCAAAAACATCTTGGAATTCCTTGAAGAGTTCAACATATTTAAGCTTTTGGTCAGGGGGCAGAGTTTTGGATAGTTTTATCATTTTAGGATTTTCTTCAGTTCCTATGTTACAGTCCTCAATGTCTGCGTTTAGAGGCTGCATTTTGGGTTTCTTTGGGATATCATTAGAATCAAAGAAATCTTCCAAAGGAGTTAATCCCGTGGGAAAATAGTTGTCTTTTAAATCAATAACTTCAGATTCTCCTCCAATAGTCTCATCAATGTCTATTTCTTTAAGCTCCTGCAACATTTTATTGGTAAAGTTCATTGGGTGAAGTATTCGAGTTGCAGTTTCTGCTAAAATGTCTGTTTCAATTTTATCTATTTGATCAACCTCACCAACAATGTCCGTGTCTATATTAGTGCTGGAAAATTCTTCCTCTAGGGTCAAGAAATTGTTAATCTGAATATCATTGTTAAACACTTGCCAATTCTTTACATTGTCTGGTATGGTTGGCCTGTGTCTAATCTCAGCTGTAAACTGATGATTGGGTTCAAATGGAAGTTTACAAGTGCTGGCAAATGTTGCCAAACTGTGAGCATGCAAATTATGTTTTCTTGGAATTTTGGCCAGCTGTGTTTCCAGAAATGTATTGAGGATCTCAACTGCTGCTCCTCTGTAAGATCTTAATCTGGGATCATTTGTGAGGAAGTTCCCTTTGATCTATTGAATGACTAAATCAGAGTCTCCCAAAACTGATACCCTGATTGCCCCTAAACTTTTGATCAATTTGAGTCCTAGCAAGAGGGCTTCATATTCAGCCATATTATTGGTACATCTAAAGTTCAACCTGTAAGCATGTCCTTCAGCATGATCATTTTCTAGATTGTGTACCCAAATTCCTGCTCCTGCCCCTAATTTATTGACTGAACCATCAAATTCCAAGTACCAAAGGATCTCATGTTCATAGTTAGTATCAGGAGTCTTGGAAATTTGTTTACTAGGGAAATCTGGATTTTTAGTTTCATCTGGTTTCTCTTGAGTGTCTGATATATCCTTGTTCACAGAAATTTCTTGAATTTGAACACTGGAGTTTTGGTGTATAATTTCTTCTTGTCCAATCGCTAAAACCTTGACATCAGTTGAAGGGTTATTTTCAGCATTGTATAGAATGAAGGAGTCCATGTCAGAGTGCATGGAATAGATGGGAAAATTCTGGGGTTTCTCTTGACTACTTACCATGTACTTCATTAAAGTTTCTCGATACAATCTCTTTGGTTGACCGAATACGGAAATGGTAGCATAGGACATGTCCAGCTGTAAAGATCCTTGGAGCTTTGCACCCCAAGATCTAGATAGCAACATGCCATATTTTGGTGGTATGCCAGCTACCACTACATCCATTAAAATTGTCTTGGCAGGGTATTAAACTAATGACGCACATAAATCTTTGATCAATCCTAAACATCTGACCTGGCTTGAATCAAAAGAGAATAAGTCTTTGTATGGCTTGGTGATATCTAGGTCCAACTTCACCATTACAGATTTAGACATTAAGTTATGAGAGGCACCGGAATCAAACATGGCATTATGAAGTATTTTATCATGAATGTTCAGACTTACATAGAAAGGAGGAACCCCTCCATCTACTGATTTTCCATTTACCTCAGGGCCAAAAATTAATTCAGGTTGGTCATCAAAGAGATTTACTGAATCTTTGTTCTCTAAAATTTGGAGTGATCTGTTAATTTGTTGTCTATAGACATCATGTTTAGCCAATTCTATCAATGGAATGGCTATCTTTAATTTTCCTATTTCAGTCTCAAGATTGAAAGGTTTTCTAGTTTGAAATTTTGTATTTGGGACCGTGAGATTTTCTTTCTCTGCTGTATTTTCTGTGTCTTTCTCTTTTATAGGAGTGTTCTTATGGGTTGAAGTTGCTTCTATGTCCATTTCTGGAGGTTCTTCCACATTTCTTTTGGGAGGAATGGAAGTGTAAGGTTCTCTGTTAGGTGGTTTATTGTCTGATACATCTTCAACTGTTGGATGATTTGGGTTAGGAGTTGTTTTAGGAAGGGTTTGTATAGGAGGCTCCTTGATTTTGGCTTTGATAGGTTGCTTGATATCTTTCTGTTTATTGTTTTCAGGTACATCTATCCTCTTGCTCCTGAGATTGTACTGCTTGTGAACTTCATAGATGGTTGTATCATATCCCTCCCTAAAATCAAATGATTCACTTGATTGAATTTGGAATTGATTAAGAGTGTGAGCCTCTTGGTCTTCTTGGGTCAATAAAATTTGTTATTCACTATTGAGACCCATTAAGTTAATTTGAGTATCTTCTGTTGGTTCACTGGAAGTTGAAACTTCAGCATAATTTTCCTGGAATGGAGGTCTAATGTTTTGGTTAGGCCCAATCTTTGGAGCATTAGGGTTTTTGTTTTTCCTGAAATTTGGATTTCTCCCAGTGTTGCTCGGTTGACCATCCCAAGGGGATTTCCTCTCAATTGTTTCTACTCTATCACCAAGTCTATCCATTCCTTTGATTATGGCATCTAATTTCTGTTCGAATGCAGAAGGTTCTTCTTTGAAAGGTGTCCTCCTTTCAGCTCTAGCTCGAGCTCATTTAGAAATTAGATTGGCCTCAACACTGACAGCTATACTCTACATGTCTTCTAAGCTTCGAGGAGCTCTTTCCCTAAGCTGATATGCCATATCAGAATCAAATGCATCAGGGAATTTGATCAAGACCAAATCTGGAGGAGGTCTAAGATTCTGAGGAATAGCGGTGTATACATTATTAAATCTTGTGCAGCAATATTGAACAGTTTCTTGTGGGCCTCTTTTTAAGTTTTCATATTCTGATAAAATGTGGAGAGGATCCTTTTTCTTTTCCCATATATTCAAGAAAGTTTGATAAAGAGCTTATGGGTCAGTGATAGTGTTTGTGGGGAGTGCTCTAAACCAGGTCCTAACATCTCCAGTTAAACTTTGAACAAAGACTTTCATTCTCACATCATCATCATCAATCTCATAATTTTCAAAATAATCAGTCATTTTCTTAGTATGTTGTTGGGCTGTGTAAGGTGCTAGTACCATCAAAATAGGTGATTTTTCTTTGATAATCTTGAGGCATGGCCCCTCGGATTTGTAGGTAATTGCAGGGGAGCATATCAGTTTGCCATATTTGCAGAGATAAGTGTGACAGTTGGAAGAGCAAGGATAATAATCGAGATGTATGCTGTAGATGGAGGAGTGGGAAGGATGGTTTGAGGTGCTGATGGTGAACTTGTAGAAGGTGCAGTAATGACAGAAAGGATTGGTGATTTTTCAGGAGTAAGCTCAGATTGGATAAGGTTCTACAGATGTTGATCAAGGTGTGAACTAGCAGAATGTTCTTAGCTTTCTTGGCTTCTAAGGATCCTGGGAATCCGATTAGGATTCTCAAACACAAGTGGGGGATTTGGATCAGGATTTGATCTGGTGTAACAGATTTTTTTCTTTGAAGCTGGTTTCTGAGTATGTTTTTAGTTTTTCTTGAAATATTTTTATCAATACAACTTTAACAGTATCTTCTAGGAAATTTTGGATGAGGGAATGTTAGGCCCCTATACTACTAGTGTAACCCCTTATTGTTATTAGTATAACCAACTTATTATATTGATGTACCCATGTAGTGCCCATATTGTTACTATTGTGCCCCATAGAAGCCCACTATTGTTATTATTGTGCCCTTACATTATTATTGTTATGTCGGCTCTGATTATGTTATAACCCCTTAGACTCCTATATATAGAAAGGAGGTCTTTTCATTTGTATCATCCAAGAATTGTTCATTTATGTAATGTAAAGGAGGTTTCCCCCTCTAAGAGGCTGAATTCTAAGGCGTTGATCTATCTTTTCTATCTTTTCTTGAGCTGGTTTCATAACATTTGGTATCAGAGCTTTGGATTCTAGGGTTTCGCTACTCCAAACAGGTCATCGTGGCATGTTCGCTATAACTTTTTTTCTGTGACGTTTCAGAAGTCGCAAAAAAAAACCCATTTGAGAAGAAATCGTGCTGAACCTTGGGTCCAAATTTTAGAGCTTTTCGCGCGATATTTTCGGAGATATGATCTGAGGAAGTTGGTCTTTTTGCAGACTCCCGAATTACACTCAAAACGGGTGACCTGGGGAAAATCATCATAACTTTCTTTCTGAGCATCAGATTCAAATTTCGTAAGAAGGTACGGAAAGAGGACTGACTGTAGTTTTCTTTTGTATATTTTTCAGAGTCCAAGGTTGAAACAGTGACACGTGGAACTTCATACAAGTTCGCTCTACTGAACTAGTCTATAATCAGGTCACTGCGGGAGATTGTGCATAAATATTTCTTGGAGAATCCAATTCGGATTAGACTAGTGGCATTGGAAAGAGGACATAGAAGGCTACTACAGGTCACAATTTCAGAACTTAAATATATGCAAGTACAGAGTTACATTTGTTTCAAGATCGAGGTCCTAAAATCAAGAAAAAGCAAGATGAGGAAGTTTGATGGCAAGGATCCGGTAAATTGGATACTTAAGATGGAGCAATATTTTGATCTACATGGTGTACCACAGTTACAAAAGGTATGTATTGAATCTTCGTATTTAGAACCAGATCAATTTTTATGGTATAAAGGGCTTTGTTCTCGTAAAAAACTTGTTACATGGTCAATTCTCACGGAGGAAATGATAGCACATTATGAGGATACAAAGAGCAACACCTTCTTTAGAGCAACACCACAACAATTGGAAAGAGTAAAAGGGCTTTGTGACATATTTGAAAGTAAAATTATGGAAACAAGGAAGTCTACCCCTCACAACTTTAAAGATGGAGGTATTGTTTCTCCTAGCCTTCCACAACCTACAAGGGTTACACCACAACAATTGGAAGAAAAAAGAGAAAAAGGGCTTTGTTACAATTGTGACAGCAAATGCACTAAAGGTCATCAGTGTGCTGAGAAGAAATTATTTTACATAGAGTATGAAGAGGAGGAAGAAAAGGATCAAGAAACATCAAAAGAAGAGGATATATGCTAGGACCTGACCCTAGAGAAAGAAGAAATGAATCATAACATATCTTGTAAACTATTGACAAGAATGACCACTCCTCAAACTCTCAAGATACAATGACATATCAAGAAGAAAAAGGTGCAAGAAGTGAAAGATCAAATCAAGAAAGAAGAAATGGATCCAACCATATCTTGTAATTCACTGGTTGGAATTACCACTCCTCAAACTATCAAGATAGAAGGACATATCAAGAAGAAAAATGTTCAAGAAGTGAAAGATCACATTGAGCGTCAAGAAATGAATTCGACCATATATTGTAAAGGACTGGAAGAAATTACCACTCCTCAAAAGATAGAAGGACATATCAAGAAGAAAAAGGTTCAAGCAGAGAAAGATCACATCGAGCATCAACAGCAAGTTCTCCAACTTTTAAAGGATAATGTCGCTTCGGTGCAAAACCAAACGAAACAATAGGTAGATCAACATCGTAGTGAAAAATGTTTTGATGTAGGTGATTGGGTATTTTTATTGCTACATCTCAAGCAAGCTATTTATGAGAAGGAAATGTTGGCGATACTACATGCACTTAAAA
This sequence comes from Pinus tabuliformis, assembly GCA_031772625.1. Lineage (NCBI taxonomy): Eukaryota > Viridiplantae > Streptophyta > Pinopsida > Pinales > Pinaceae > Pinus > Pinus tabuliformis. The sequence goes on along the minus strand of CM062816.1, from coordinate 230,716,941 downwards.
AATGGCGACCTTACCGAATGGGAAGACTCTTCAAGGATGAGGATGTGGAAGAATTGTTTTGTGCTATTTATATTATCCAACCAGATTAGATAAAAAAAGCAAGGGATGAATGGAAGAAGGACGAAGAAGTATGGCCACTTATTCAAAAGTTGCAAAAGATCCCAATTCAAGCAATATTGCCAGAAATTGAAGAGGAAGGAAAAATCATATTGGAACCTGGAGCAATCATAGAAACAAGAACCCAACAGCTACGAAATCAATTAATTTCAGAGTATCTCATCAAGTGGAAGAACTTACCCGCTGAATATTCCACATGGGAGGACAAGAATTTTATACAGAAGCATCAAGAACTACTCAAGCGTTGAGGACAACGCTTTTTGAAGGAGAGGGGCATGTTAGGCCCCTATACTACTAGTGTAACCCCTTATTGTTATTAGTATAACCCACTTACTATATTGATGTACCCATGTAGTGCCCATATTGTTACTATTGTGCCCCATAGAAGCCCACTATTGTTATTATTGTGCCCTTACATTATTATTGTTAGGTCGGCTCTGATTATGTTATAACCCCTTAGACTCCTATATATAGAAAGGAGGTCTTTTCATTTGTATCATCCAAGAATTGTTCATTTATGTAATGTAAAGGAGGTTGCCCCCTCGAAGAGGCTGAATTCTAAGGCGTTGATATATCTTTTCTATCTTTTCTTGAGTTGGTTTCATAACAGGGAATTATGGGCTTCCCTGAATATCTATTGAAACAAGGAACTGATCAAGTATTTGAGACAACTGTTCAATACATAAACTAGACTGGAGATAGACTGAAGAAACATTTATTTACTTCTACAATTGCATAGCAAAAGCAATTTCAAAGGCTACCTAGCTAACTTAAGGTTCCATCGGTAGCTTATGAAATAGACAGCAGTAACAAACAATTATTCAGGTCCCCAGTGGAGTCGCCAATGATGTTATCACTCAGGTTGTTCCCAAAAGTTGTAAGAAAGGGAATACGGCCGAGGTAACCACAGACCAATATTTTAGATACAGATTCTAGCCAATCTGCATCCAGAGAGGGCTCTCTCTTTATGATTTAGCTTTGTTTTGATATGTGTTAGGCTAGTTATGAAGTGCAAGGGTTTTTTTTTGAGTTTGGTTGGAGGGATGGAGTTTTAATAGAACAGTGAGGTAAAACTGAAGAGTTTCAGACCATTGGGCATGATGGAGTCAAAGAAGGATAGCTTCAAGGATTAGGTTTCTTAACAGAGGAGGTATCACAAAGCAAGGTACTCAAATATGGAACAATTTATAGGCTGGAATCAGATGGAATGGAGTCAATGGGTGAAGGGAAATTAAGAATCCTTCATCATGTTGACAAAGAGAAAATGGATGATTACTGTTAAGGAGCAATTACGAATTCCTTAGCAAATATTCAAGATGAAAGAATCAGGGGAAATAGGAGCAATTAAGAATTCACTGTTTACTCTAATTCTGAAGAAAACACAGAAAATAATAAAGACTAAAGGCAGAGTGCAATCAAGCAAATTCTGAATTATTCTTTCTCTCTACTATTTAGATCATGACACATAGATGATATAGAAAACAAAGAAACTGTAAAACACAATTTAGAAAGGACTTATTGATCCATAAGATGATTCAAGAATTCTGTAACATGGTCCTTAGAATCAATTCCTCATCGAGTAGGCTAGACAAAAATGGTTCCAACAGCTTTTTATTCCAAAAACTTCAGTACTACAGTAAAAAACTATGAACTCCCACCGACCAACCCCAAAAAGTTAGTTTGTGGGGGTATTTATACGAAATATCTTACAGAATATCTGAAGGAGATAATATCTAGTGATGATTAATGCTTCTTTTACAAAAGATAGAGACAAATAATCTTGGAAATAGGGAAACAATAAATTGACGTTGTGTTGGCCGCTCCCTCTTTATTGAATGTACTAGAGGTAGGTTCTTCAAGTCAGTTTGCAGCTATCTTCCACTAATATTCCACGCTGGTTGCTTCGTCATTGCTGGATATTCCTCAGCTCTGATTTGTTATACTGTTGTTTGAAAAGTATATATTATGGAGCAATGGAACACATAAAATATTGCAAAAATATAAACACAGAAAACGTACAAAACAAGAGAGACACAGATATACGTGGTTCACCCAGTTTGGGCTACGTCCACCCCCAACAGCCAGTCCTTCCTTTCTATTATCCAGCAAAATGAAGAGACACAACCTACAACAAATCCACTGCAATATCCTCTGTTTATCTCACAGTATCACCTCTCTGTTTCTCGCTCACAGAATACACATCTATCACATAGCCTCAAATACAATGCCATCATACAAAGAGAGGAGTTGCCTTCTAGGGCAAAAAACCCTAAACTAAACATAAGTTCTACCACCAGATCATCTGCCTAATGAACAGCCCAGATTGACTAGAAATTACTATACTTTTACAAGGCAATTTTACAACTGTTTTTAGCTTCGGGGGCACTGCCCCCAAAACCCCCCTGGACCCCCCCTGCAGCAAATATTTTACGGGCGGCGTTGCGGCCCCCATTTCGAACTGGGGTCCAATGTGGTGATACCTTTGAATATAGAAGATAATCAGGCTCCACACCAACAACTTTGACTGGTACGACTCTCATTTATTTCTATCTTCCGCATTATGGTAAATGGTCTAAAATTTTCAATTCACCAAGGTACCAAAGATACCAAAGATAAGTTTATAGAATTTCTAGCATACTTTGCCACCACTCCGGTCCTGGTAATTTATGTCTCTAAAGCTTCCTTAAAGTTTTGTCAGTCTCTATGTATCTGAAGAAATTAGATGGTGAACAGATGCTTCACCTCATGCTCAATGTAGAATAAATTTTCCAGGCTGTCGTAGAGGGCCTGGCCAAATGGAAGTGCTTTTACTCCTAAAGCACTCGTTGATGAAGTGATTTGATCAACAGTATATTTATTCAATTTATGTACATAGTCTATGTGTTTCATCATACGATCATCACTTCCCAAAGGACTTGGAAAACCTTTTTTATGCAAGAATGTAAACTTTTCTGTGAAAGAATTAATCTCTACCTACATTTCTTGGCATCTCCTTTCCAAATTTTGCATTAGAGTTCTCATGGTTAGAACTCTCTTGATTTCTAGAATGGTCCTTGTTTTGTCTCTGATTTCTAGTGCTTCCAGTTCTTCGCTGGTCTTGGTGTTCAAAAAATGTATCAGCCGGTTAGCTTGTTCAGGCATCTGTCCCAATAAAGCTCTTGTCTTTTGAATCTCCACTTGGGCTTCTCTTATCAAGTCAATCTACTCGTAAATGACTTGGATAGACCTCCACACATTACTAAGGGATTGATTAATGTTGGTCCACAAAATTCCTCTAATTTCTGCTAGAGGTTTATCCAGAGAGAGATACTTTTCTAATGCTCTCACTTTGTTCTCTAATGTTTTGACCTCCCTTGTTTTATCTGCCACATTCATCTTGGATTTATCATAATTATTTTCCACCTTTGCCAATTGCTCCTTCACTAGTTTCAATTCTGACACTTGTAGTTTTAATTCTTCCATGGCCCTTATCAGTTCCTCTGTACTCATATTGGTACTGCTGCCTAGTGTTGCTGCTGTTGCTGATGTGCCTGTGATGACCTATGTTGTTGATGCCAGGACAGTGGGAGGTAATGCTGTTATAAGTGTGGAGGGGCAGTAATGACTGCAGGGATTTCTTCAGGTGGTTGGGAGGTTGACTCTCCCTGCTTTTCCTTTAGCGCTTTTTCCAGTTCCTGCTCAGTATCAGTTAATCTTTCATTGAGTTTCATAAGCAGGTCCATCATATCCTCTTCGGATTTCTGCTGTACAACTTCTGCAGTCTGTGGGTGCATGGAAGGAGGCAGTTTCAGCTATTTTCTTAGGGCAGCAATGTCCTCTTCCTTTTTCTTCATTAGTGCCTTTATGCCTTTGGCATCTTTGGGATCATGTCCTAGTTCAATGATAATTTCCTCCAAGGATTTGATCCTGTTGTCCTTTGCTAGAGAAGAAGCTTTCTCTAAATCTAACTTAGCAGAGGTATTATTCAAGGAGTTTTGTAATTAATGAGCTAACATAGCTTTATCAGCCAGTGTGGAGTATACCATCTCTCCAGTCTGTTTATGAAGCTCAATCTGGTCCATGGGATGAATATCCTTGGCTAAGACCTCCAGATTTGTCTTGATGTAGTCAGCTTCTGATTGTGGTTGTTGCACCTTGGGCTTAAAGTAACTCATTATCATCTTTCCTTCTTTTATGTCATATGTTGACATTAATCTTTGCTACTTTTTGGGGGCCATCTTAAGATACTAGTTGTAAATTTGAAGCCTTAGTGGATCGTTCTTGGCCTTTATCTCAGTGAATGTCCTTTTGATGTCTGAGGCCTGTTTTCTTTGTGGCCTAGTGGATGAAACTTCCACACTCTGCTGCCTTTCTAGCTCCTACCTGTGTGAGCTAGTTGATGTCTCTATCACTGGGGAAGTCCACTGGCCAGTTACCATCACACCTATTAGATTGTAAGTGGTTTCCTCAATAATTTCTTCCTCTGATAGAGGATTAAATCTTTGCCTCTTTGCACCCGGCTCTTCTACAGGTCCACTGATAGGTGTGGGATCTTCCCTGTCTCTCTTCTTGCTTCTTTCCTCATTTAGAGGAGCTTTTAATGCCGGGACCTCTGCTGCTTTAGATTGGGCAGGAGGAATTTTTACTTGTTCTTGTTCTCTGGACCCCCCTGGCTGATCAGTCATGATTGGCTGTTCTGTTGTTTCCACCTCTTTTCCCTTTGAAGTCCCTGTGACTGATGCACTGGTTCTCTGTGCAGGCTGTTGAGGAGTTCTAGCAGAGGATGTCCCAACTCCTGATTGTTGAGGCCACTTGAAAGATACCTATCTGTTGTTGGGAAAAGTATCCAATACGGAATGACCCTATCCCACTCTAAGGGTGATAGTACCTCAGCAACAATCGAAGCAAAGCTATCTAAGATTTCTTCTTTATGAAAGTAAAATAGGGGAGAAAGAGATCCACTAACCGATGTCTTTCGCTAATGGTTGATCCAATCTTCTCTCCTTGCTACTTGCTCCCAGCTCCTTGCTCTTTCACTGGCCCAGCTACACCAAGATCCTGCAAAATGACAAGAGAGGGAAACTACAAGAAGCATAGATTCATAATTGATTCAAGGATTAGAATAAATCAAATACACAAGCATAACAATACATCATTGAGATACATGTATATAGAAGAACCTCAAATGCTTTATTAATGGAAGAAGTAAAGTTCAAGAAGTGATACAACCATAAAAGGCCCAATCCAGCATCACCTCCCAGCAGAAAGAAATCTGCTCTTCACCTCCTTCAAAGAAAATCACCCAATAGTTCTAAACTCAAACCAACAACACTTCCTTACATTCACAAGATTCCAGCCTCCCTAGACCTCATGAGAGAGATCTATATATAGGAGTTTTGGAGAAAGGATGAGTTAGCTTGAGGCTGGCATGAAGCTGACTAGTGTCCTCTCCCACTTCAGTTCTTAAGTCCACTTGGAGGTTCTTGCTTCCACTTGGAGATCTAGAACCTCTTACTCATCACCAGTCGAATTCCCTGATCCAAGTGTCATTTTGGAAGCTTCCTGGGCATTGACACCTTGAGGAATGATTGTGCCACATGTCCAAACTCGCCCAGCGCAGGTAGCCTTCTTTGCAGTTGACATTCAACGCAGGTAGATAGTGGAGCAGTTGACATTCAGCACAGATGCTCAGTGGAGCAGTTGACATGATCCAGAATTGCCTTGTTTTTGAGTGTTTTTAGGTGGAGAAATTTTATTAAGTGCTGTGGTTTGTTGGCCTTGTTCCTCTAGGGGTAGGAACAACATGTTTAGGGAATTTGGATCCCTTAGATTATGGACATTTCATGCTTCATGCTGTAAGGCACAAAAATGTCTATAACAGTTGCCCCCTAAAGTATGAGGTCGTTTATCGGGTGAAATGCTTTATCAGGAGGATCCGAAGTTCATTCAATCGCTGAGAGGTGACCTATAATAAGATACAATACAATACATTATTTTTCATACTGCTTTCATGATCTAGCTGAGGCGGGCATTCCCATGCTCAGCTTTATAAATACATTTTTGTACATAGAACAGACGATCGTCTGATGGTAGACTGATAATTTTGGTGAAAATTATCATCCTTTGAGTAGGATGATCATCTGCTGCAATGATGTACATGTTAAAATGTTTTTATTTTTCCTGAATATATATCGCAGCCCGGATGGATGAAACTAGATCTGGGGTCTTCAAACTCGTTCGATCTTCACTCTAAGTACAAGTCGATCCATGTGAGAATTACGCTGAAGTCGAACATGGAAAGACATCGCTTGATTACCGGTCAATGATGTAAACCGTTAACAAGTGCGAGAGGAATCACCGATAATCATAATGACCCTCAAGGTACTGCAGTACAATTCACGTGGTGTGAATAAAGGACTTGGCGTTGAACACCACGCAAAATCTTTCGGTCGAAGGTCATTGATGTATACCTATCGCCGGAAGTGAGAAACTTGCCATTGAGGCATGCAAGCTTCAAAGTACTGAGGGGGTTGTTCCTAGATCAACTTCTTGGATAATGAGCTGAAGTCGACAAGAAGCGATCTGTCAAAGGAGGGCCTTAATGAATCCCACATCAGTGACACAGAACGGAGCTAATGATTTTAATGGAGGTGAAAACAATCTGTGACATATGATTCAGGGTGGCGGTCATGAATGGATGAAGGATAATGTATGGCAGTGGATGGGACACGGTTGACTCTTTCTGAACGACATCTCTTGAACATATAACGACACTGATGCGATGGATTGGTAGCATTACCCCAAATGTGGATGGTTTGGAGAGACCATGGTGATGAGACCAGTGAATGAAACAACCCAACCCGATGTGGTACGGAGGAAAAGTGTCATGTTCAAGAGCGACTTGCTACCATTAAAGCTTTGAGGTTCTCCCAATTTTTCCCCAGTCATTTCTGACCAGTACCTCTTTATTTTTGTCAAGCTTGAGGAGGATAACATATGCTTGTCCTATAACCTGCCCTTCGGGCAAGCCCATCGCTATGTTTTAACGAGCTTAGCGATAGGGAAACTCGTTCTCGTCTAAAGACAAGTTTGTCGCTATTTAATCATTTTAACGAGTCTAACGACAAGGAAAACTCGGTCCTTTTCATTTTTAGAGAGTCTGAAAAGGTACAGAAAGTTAACTCCATAATTCCTTTTTTGTCATCTAATCCCTTAAGTCCGAAAAAGTATAAAACAATACAGAAGGGATGAGTTTTCGATAATTTTAACGAGCCGAATAAAACAAGCGCTCGACCTTTTTGTGCAATAATCCCTCAGGTCAAAAAAGATTAAAATCTAGAGGAGGGATAGCTCTTCCGGTCCTTTTAACGAGCTGGAAGGCCAAAACTCGGCAATCTTTTCATATTTTACGAGTCAGTTGAAAAGAGCTCAAAGAAGACTCGTCTTTTGAGGAACGAGTGATAAACAGGGATAGCAGCAGATTCCAGGTACAATTTGGAATTTTCCAATCACGGCAGTGTCACAAGGATGGCTAGGTGAAATCACTCTTCGTAGCTGTTCCTCAAAATGGGTAAACAATCATATGGAGGTGAACGATCGGCCAAATGAAAGTGGAGGTGGCAGGTGCAAAACACGACCAAGGCTTTTATGGCTGATAAATTTACGATCACAGCGGTTATTTACCGGGATAGGTTCATTTTTTATTTAAAAATGAGCTTAAACTCTGGAAGAAACATTGCTCACTGCTTTTATCTATTTTTTAACGAGCATGAAGACCGCGTTAAAACTGCTCGGATATTGCATTTATTTTTTAACGAGCATGAACTTTATGCTAAAACTGCTCGATAAGTTTTCATGCCCCCAGCATAATAACGCAAATCGAGGTGCATGCCCCCCAAGCTTCATTGCATTCAACTCGGTGGTTGGAATGAAGGTTTACCTTTGAGACTTGGAAAGGGGATTTGTTTCATTTTTTAATGAGGTTGACACAGTAAAAGAACTATCCTCATGACTCCTTGTTTCATTTTTTAACGAGGTTGACACGAGATAAGAACCGTCCTCGGAGCCCACTGTATTTACAGTATTTCAATTAGGGCGATGATCCATGCTGACAAAATGTTTAGGAATCTTCCGAATCCATTAGATATAGAAGATTTCATTTTGTAGGTTTCCATTGTGGCCACTTCCGCCAGATTACTTGGAGGCGGTAGGGCGAAAGTACCCATTAAGGCAGGGTCTTTTAGGAGACCTACTCCAATATTTTGAAGCGAATGGTTGCTTCCATGGATCATTGGAATGCCTCCCGTAACTTGTGAACTGTCAGGGAAGAAAGTTTGTTGGTCGACGACTGTAATTCCTCCTTGAAAGGGAAATGCAATCTTCCTGAAGTAGGTCGACACAACTGCGGCCATGGCATATATCCAGGGCCTTCCCAGTAGGATGTTGTAATCGAGGTTTCCCTCGATTACTTCAACATCAACTTCTACTATTTTTCCCCCCAGTTCAATCTGCAAGTTACTTAAAATCCCGTATGGAGTGTATGATCGTCCATCAAATGCTTTTAACATCGTTGACGACTTCGACAAGGGTGGTGAGCCTAAAGTTTTCCAGCAACTCATCGACATAAGACATGTAGATGCCCCCTCATCAATAATTGTTCGATGAACAGTTTTGTTGAGGGCTTTCACTTGAATAAGGAAAGCTAGTTGAGCTGGTAACTGAGGGTCATATCCTTTATGATCAAAGGCCACAAGATTGGAATCCATTGGGCCAATCCCACCTATTGCTGATAATAAAGCTTGCTCTTGGGAGGGGCAATTTTGCGGTACCTCAAGTGTCGACATAGCGGACGACGATTGGGCCAAGTCCTCTACTATATTATAATTCTGTGCTACTTTTGCACGAGGATTAAATGTCGATTTGTGTACTACTCCCTTTGGCGAGTTTATTATTGGCTTAGGAACGATGGGTGGCACAACTTCGTTCAAAGTTGTTGTCGAACTACTAGGTTGTTCATTGGCCTTGTTATTCGACAGCTGTGGATTCCCGTAATCTTTATTCCTTGTCAAAGCATCAATTTGCTGCTTTGAGGTAGACAACATAAGCACTTGGGATCGGGAAGCATTTTGATTAGCAACCAGATTTTGACCCGGATTAGGAAACGGATCAGTCAATACTGCTGGGGTTTTTGAACTCCTAAAGAGTTTCTTAACTTCAGCTATATGTGGACAATCTTTCGTCCAATGATCCTCATCGCATATATGACACCCTGCCGGGGGTTTCCTTTTTCTCCCTTTCTTTTTCTTCTTGCCCCCTGGTTGCTTCAGTTGTTTGCCCTTGTCGGTCGACATGGCATTTACTTCCGAGGCAAGAAGTTCTTCATTTGCATTTTGACTAGAAATCTTGTGTTTGCCAATCACGCCATCGCCGGCGTGAGAGTCATTGTTTGATTTAGGAGGAGGAGGAATTGAAAATTCCGGTCTAGGGGCGTCAGGTATTTTATCATAGAGCGTGCCGGACTGAGTATATACTAAGTCTAGATATTGTGCAGGAGCAATAACTTGCTCCTCTGTTACGACTCCCCCCTTGGCCACATCTTCTGTTATGGCAGGAAGTAACGACTTTATAAACCATTCAGCTAACAGATGATCTGGAACGTAAGTTTTTACCATCCTGCGACGACGACGCCACTCATGTATATGATCGGATATATGCGTGGTCGTCGTCTGCTTGAAGTTGGTTAAGATTTCCATTCCAGTTTCATACCTTATCAGTAATTGAAAATGGGTTAAGAAAGTCGTGGCTAGGGCACTGAAATTGTCAAAAGAGGCTCTAGGTAATTCAATATACCATTTAGCCGCTGGACCCGTCAATGTCCTCTAAAAAAGGCGAAGTCTTATCGAATCATCGTTTAGGGTGTTCGACGAACACCACAGATGAAAGGTCATCACGTGATTCGATGGGTCTTCACCTGGATTTCCATTGAATTTAGGAATGTCAGATGGAAGTTTATGAGGAATCGCTGGCCACCAAGGGGCATAAGCAATCAGATCGTTGGTTAACCGGTGTAAATCGGGTAACTCTAAAGTCGCCACGAATGGTAACTGTTGATTCAGGTTAGGCGAAGCATAACCAGGGTACGATGGAATCGCTTGAGCAGTGGGCCTTTGCATACCAGCATAATGTAATTGATGCTGGTATGACTGATACGGTTGGTGGACTTGACCACTGTAAAGTGGTTGGTTTTGACCGTTTTGGATATATGGTTGTCCACTGTTCGCAAAGATCTGTTGCTTAGAACCTTGGTACACCTGCTGGAATTGTGGTTGTTGGTATTGCACTAGCCATGGTTGTGAAGCCATGTTCTGTTGTGCTATGCTAACCGTCGGACCAAGGTGTGGGGTAATTGTACCCGTTTGGACCTGTGTCGCCCCACCAGTTGGCGATTGTGGTTGTGACCCATGGTCAAGGGGGTGTTGCATTACAACCTGAGAAATCTGAGGTTGACATGCAACAGGCATCGCTTGAACTTGTGACACTGTTACAATAGCCGGTGTGGTTGGGATATTCGTCATAGGTACACACTGTTGCATAGAATATACAACCCTTGGTTGTTGAGGTAGCATAGGTACCCAACTACTTGATGCAATTCCAGTATAACCTGAATACTGTTGTGAACTCACGTATGGGTACCCTCCCGGAGGGGGTAATGAAAGGGCATACTGCCCCCCATACGGTAGAAATCTGGAACTCAAGGGGATTGATTGTCCTTGGGGACTGGATTGCCCAAATTGACCTCCAAATGGATCAATTTGGCGAGTCTCAACATAAGAGTTGCCGGGTATTACTCCGGATGAACAAACTGGAACAGACCACACTGTCGAAATAGTCCCTTGGTGGACTCCTTCTAGCTGTTGTGAGCTAGTCGGGACAGCTGGTATGCCGACAAACATTGTCGGAGTGACGGCAGGGGCTTCTGCTATCACTGTGTCGTTTGACACAGTCCTAGATGATGACGGTTGTTCAGACATTTTAAGTCTATCCAATAGATTGCCTAGCGATTCTACAGGAACCTCCACTTGTGGTGGATTAACTTCTGATGAAGGAAATAGAGTGACCCCGACTCCAAAATGGGTTGGAGTACTTGCTTGTGGATCCTCTGCAATTTCCTCTATCGCAATCAAACCCGGTGGAAGAGGAAGACCGTCAGGTCCGTAAAATATTTCTGGTGCCGAAGAAGTGGTTGTTTCGACAGCGACAGTTGTTTGAGGAACAAAACTCTCTGGACCGGTTACAGATAGAACTGGTTCAGTTATACAAGTATTTGCCCCCAGACTAGGATCAGTATTACTGTCCTTCTGTGGCTGTTGAACTTCTTCTATAGAGGCAGGGTTTCCAGAAATGTTTGGAGTAACCGGAACCTCAGACGTAGTTGGAACACTTGTTCTAACTTTTATACGAGATTTTTAACCGGTTAAACGAGTTCGCTTTGTCCGTACTATTTTCGATTCCGGAGACAAAGACGGTTGACTCGTAAGCCTCCGCGAACAACGGGGTTTCAATTGAATTTCTTCCACGATTGCGGATTACTCGATCAACCAAAATATTAAAAGGGGAAATTTGTGTTTCCGAATTGAATGAATTTTATTAGACGCTTTTAGACACAACTTTCTTTTTCAGTTTTAAAGAGTCGAGAAAAAGCTAAAGATGACTCTAGTCTCCTTCGATGTTTTAACGAGCCCGAAGTGACAAATGCTCGGTTGGACTTTTTCAGTTATAGAGTTTGAAAAAGGCCAAAAGAAACTACTCTGGAGATCTAGGCAGAGGGTGTGCCAAACCTTTCGCAAAACCACAGAATACGTTTTACGGTACGGGTGGTCGATCTTCGTGAATGCTGTGTTCACTGCATTGCGATCAGTAGGGCGGCCGACATGGCTTCCTATGGATAAAATATATATGTCTATATGGGTCTCCCAATATATACGCGACGGTACGTGGGAGCACAAGTCCGTATTAGTGCCACCGACTCTTAGGAGGAATCACCCACCTTCTTCGAGATCGACAGTCACTACGTTTAACGACGCCGGAACACGTCTCTAGCTTAGACCTCTATGTGTTTGCGTTATGTTTCAAAGCGTTGTTAGGTTCATTCAATATATTTTAAGTTGATCTTTTTAAAGTTTGCCTTTCAAGGTTCACCACGAGATGTATGATGCAAATTCCTAAATGCAGTCTAAGATGAGAAGCAAGCTTTTTCAATCTTTTCGACTTATGAAAATCTTAACTACTGAGGGAAAAGAAAGACATCATCTTTTAACACAGATCGTAGAGCACACACTAATGCACTTTTTCCTAAATCAACATGCAAACTTATCAAATGCAAAATGCACAATGCAAGTATTTCTTTTCTCTTTCTTAATGTTGGTGTACTACAGAAAGAAAGCTGTTGTATAACTTTGAATTCAATTTCAAGTGAAAGCAAACAAGCTTTGTCCAAAATCAAAAGACACCTTAAGATTTACTTGTTTCGACACTAGAAATACATAAATTCAAACCATATGACGAAAGCAAAAGCTCAATCATCTATGAACAGCGAACAAACTAACTCTGAAGATCAAAACGACACTTATCACAGGTCTAGATCTAAGAGGCCACAGCAAGACTAGTTCACTTTCGTTATGGGAAACTGCAAATGATATAAGAAATACACAAAGAACAAATACAGTTTCTTTATACAACCGAGGCGGAATAGTGGTAAAGAAAATTGGTTTCAGATAGGTACATTGACTGATAACAGGCTGCAAAAACAGGGATGAAAACAGGGCAACAAACAGCAGGGAACCCCAGTAGCACAAGGCAAAACTGGTTCAGCGCAGGTATTACACTGTCAGTTTGACATTCAGTGCAGGTAGCCCCTTCGGGACCTGCAATGAAATGCAGACTGCCGTCACAGTGCCTGCAATGAACAGAGAAACTCTCGTTTCTCTTGGTTTCCGGGTTACAGATTGCTCAAAAATTCACAGTTTTTGGCCAAATCAAAAGCTATCAATCAAGTACACACTAAAGGGTAATTAGGAGGATGAAAAGCTATCACTAAGAGCTGTTCAGAGTCTTTGTGGATCAGCTCTTCAAATCATAAACATGCCCAGAAACTGAGCTAGAGCAGCTGCCCTCTACTTTGCATTTGAAAGATCCAAATGCAGTTCGATTCAGTACTCCCTGTGTTTAGGAAATGAATAGCAAAAACACAAACAACCAACAAGATACGATCCCCAGTGGAGTCGCCAATTTGCTGCTTGCTCCCAGCTCCTTGCTCTTTCACTGGCCCAGCTACACCAAGATCCTGCAAAATGACAAGAGAGGGAAACTACAAGAAGCATACATTCATAATTGATTCAAGGATTAGAATAAATCAAATACACAAGCATAACAATACATCATTGAGATACATGTATATAGAAGAACCTCAAATGCTTTATTAATGGAAGAAGTAAAGTTCAGGAAGTGATACAACCATAAAAGGCCCAATCCAGCATCATCTTCCAGCAGAAAGAAATCTTCTCTTCACCTCCTTCAAAGCAAATCACCCAATAGTTCTAAACTCAAACCAACAGCACTTCCTTACATTCACAAGATTCCAGCCTCCCTAGACCTCATGAGAGAGATCTATATATAGGAGTTTTGGAGAAAGGATGAGTCAGCTTGAGGCTGGCATGAAGCTGACTAGTGTCCTCTCCCACTTCAGTTCTTAAGTCCACTTGGAGGTTCTTGCTTCCACTTGGAGATCTAGAACCTCTTACTCATCACCAGTCGAATTCCCTGATCCAAGTGTCATTTTGGAAGCTTCCTGGGCATTGACACCTTGAGGAATGACTGTGCCACATGTCCAAACTCGCCCAGCGCAGGTAGCCTTCTTTGCAGTTGACATTCAACGCAGGTAGACAGTGGAGCAGTTGACATTCAGCGCAGATGCTCAGTGGAGCAGTTGACATGATCCACAATTGCCTTGTTTTTGAGTGTTTTTAGGTGGAGAACTTTTATTAAGTGTTGTGGTTTGCTGGCCTTGTTCCTCTAGGGGTAGGAACAACATGTTTAGGTACTTTGGATCCCTTAGATTATGGACATTTCATGCTTCATGCTGTAAGGCACAAAAATGTCTATAACAATATCCAAAAGAGTTTAGGTCAAGGGTTTTTTCAAGATATTTCATAGCTTTTTCCATCTTTTCTTTCTCACTAGTTTCCTCTATTAATGTCCCTTCTACCCATTCTTCCTGATTTGCATACTGCTCAATTTCTGGGATCTTATGATGTACATACACTGATAACCTGTTTCTTACCGTTCTGTCACTTATGAAACTACAAGGTTCATATGGTACCCAGTCAAAACTATTCTTGAATTTAAGGTGGTTTTATAATATGTTCTCAGTATCTTTCCATGCATCCCTAGAATGGATGACATAAGGGCCCAACTGGTTTTTGATTCTCGGCTGAGCCTTCTTCTTTACATTACAAAAGTGGGTTAAGTCTGAACAGATGAGCTGCCTGAAATATTCTAATGCAAATAACCTCATAAGCACATACCTAGGCAACTTGAATGGGCATAATTCACATCCATATATTCTGATTTTAGTGTGATTTTGGTAGAGGTACCGATCACCTATCCTGTACTGTTTGGACAGTTGTAAAATTTTCTTCATATCACCAGTAATTCTAGGAGGAGGAGCTCCTGTCAACAGAGTGGAGGCTGGGTGTACAAATAAGTCAATGAATTCACTATAGGTATAAGGGGAGTCACAGTCATGAAAAACTAAGCTACAAAAGATCACAAACCTCCAATTTCCTTTTGAGTCTAATTTCCTGATGGGAAATGGGAAACTGTCCACGTGATAATATAGCAACAGATGGTATATGAAAGATGTATATTTAAACACTCCTTCCCTTTCCAAATTCATAAATTGAGAATGGATTTTGTTAGTAATGAAAGTGGCATAGTCATGCTTGACAGCAGGGGGTTGTCCTGGAGTAATGATAGATAACAGAACCAGGGTGATATCATCCACATATTCACTGGACCTAAATCCCAAGATCAAGGATATCATGTCAAGAATGAGTTTTCCAGTCTCAGTGAACCAGACATGCAAATAGGGAGGTGGGCCTTGGGGTTGACAGTTTGGTTTCATGAACATCTGGGCAATACGAGTTATTTCTGAGCTGGGCAATTGAGAGGCCTTTTCAAGCAAAAATCCCATGGAAAGACGAGCGAGGGGTTCAGTGGAATGGAAATGTATCATCTCATTGATGGATTCAGCAGTTATGTAAAAAAGGACAGTTTGAGAAGGTGACATAACTGCTCTGTCGATAGGGTCATAGCTGGCATAGCATTGGTGAATGATATCTGGGAAAACATGGACTGAGGGAAGAAATTATATGGGAAGGTTTGATTCCCATAGTCCAAAAATGTTAGAGTTCCTTAAATAGCTATCCCTTATCTGGCAGAAGGTCTGAAGATGATAACCATCACCAGATGGGTCTTTTATTTGGAAATCTCTGTCAGTTAAAGACACATAATTCAGGTCCTTATGGGGTCCATTGAGGGGCGCAATGTTTAGGGCTACGGGAGATTCCATGTTTGGTTCTTGTGTTTTCAAACTGGAATTTCAGGCTTCTATGGAAAAATGGGAAAAAAAATTGTTTTGGGTGTCCTGGTATGGCAGCTACAGACTGATTTTACTTGAATTTGGCTCTTTTTGGGTAGAATTAGGGTAAATATTTGTTTTTAAAGGTGAACCGTGTAATCCGTAGGTTGCAGGATGAGTTGCAGAGAAGGATGTTGGAGATTTTTGGTCGGGTGGCAAACTGGACGTGATTTGCAATCAACCAGACGTATTTTGCGTGAAAACAGTGCGCAGAAAAATGGACGAAAATGACATTTTATCATGGTTTTAATAAAATTTTGGCTTTGGTGGGGCTTTTTGGCATTTATTGTGTGGCTGACGTCACATTGATGTGACATTTTGTCATGAAGCGGAGGTTGGTAAGCAGTTTCCCCTCACACAACTTTTGGGGTTTG
Organism: Pinus tabuliformis; assembly: GCA_031772625.1. Taxonomy (NCBI): domain Eukaryota; kingdom Viridiplantae; phylum Streptophyta; class Pinopsida; order Pinales; family Pinaceae; genus Pinus; species Pinus tabuliformis. The sequence goes on along the minus strand of CM062816.1, from coordinate 230,700,774 downwards.
GCGGTTTCGGGTGGGGAGATAGTGATCGTAGCAAGAGCTTGACGCATGGCAAGGGTATGGGAGTAATACCGCCGGTTCACTGTGAGTTAAAGGCCAGATGGAGTGGGGGCACGATATGAGCGTGGACCATTGGATGAGTGGGCCTAGATCTGATGGCTAACGAGCGTAGGAGATGGCAGAGGGTTAAGGAGCGGGCCCGCTATATTTAAATAATGGTGTTTAATAATATTGGGGTGGGTTTGATTGGTTCGGGGGTGATGGTTCGTTAATTAACCAGAGCTTAATTAGTCCCATATGGCGTGTGGGGTTTGGGTTGTTAATAAATTTCAAATAAATGTATTAATCCCCGATAAACATAATTCTATAGTCATATTTGACCAGGGGGCGGGATATTAATACTTTGGGGTTTTATTATATATTTACATTAATATGGGGAAGGGTATTCTTGCAAGGGAACTATATAATAAAATTTAGTATGGAAAATGACTGAAAGCGCCAAGTTTAATGTTTAGGAAACTCAGGATTAAAGGGGAAAAGAGGGGTTTCTATGTGATATTTATGCATTTCTCCCAAGTAAAATAGGAATTTACCTTAGGCAAATGTTTATGAAATGAAATGAGATGAGTGGATTAGTGACATTAAGCAAATCTTAATATCTCTGGGGGGAATTAGTAACTGGTTTGGGGAAAAGAAAGAAGGGGAGTTAGTAATGCTTCTGCCATAGTACCTATGATAGAAGTAGATTATCACTCTGAGAGACAAAGTCACTCACAAGTTTCCTTCTACAACATCAAAACTGCCTACCTAGCCTAATGTACCTAACATTTTTTCTTCTTTTTCTATGGGTGCATTTGGACTAGCAAACTCTTTTCAATCTTCTTTCTTTTCATGGTAGGCCTACCTAAGTCAACACTTGTAACACCCAAAGGCTCAGATTTAACTGTTGAGCTCCTTTGATTCTATACCTAACTATTTATATGCCAAGATTAAACAGTTTGGACAAATTTTTATTCTCTATTTCTAAAACAGGAAATTCAAACATGAACTGGCCAAGCTTGAGCTATTTGGCCAGTCATCAACTATGATAAAAAGTTCATCAAGATTCTCATGATGCTTTGTTTACAACAAAAATGAAGTAGTAGTGGCATTTGGACTTGCACACTCTCCTGGTCCCTTTTTCTTTGGGGTTCAATTCTTTTCTTTTTTCTTTTGACCATTTATCTTTTCACCTTTTGATTTTTTCTTTTAGGGTATACCCTCTTTTCATTTTTTAATTTTTGATTTTTTCATAATATGGAAAACCTTTGCAGCAAGGAAAAGGTATGACCAAATTGCAGAGCTAATCAAGCCAATCATGAAATATGACACCTATTGGTATAGGAGCATAACACCAGGTACTACCTTATTATAGGCGTGTACTATAATCTGGAAACGCACATAGGAAGGAAGGTGGAAAGCAGTCAAGTGACTCTAGTCGAAGGAAACAACCGAACTACTTGGTGGGGGTGTCATATGATTTCCCCCATGCTCTATAGGAACCGAAGAAGGACTCTCTTGATCAGCAGGGATAGGAGGGTCGTTCTTTGACTCGGGAGAATCTGACAAGATGAGAAGAACATGAGCAATATGATCATAATGGTCGTCTGGAACGGAGTGAACAACTAGTGGTGAAACTGAGTCGACGCTCTTTTAGACCAATGGTTGGTCAGAAACAGACATAATACAGCCCAACTTGGGAAGAGTAGGATGGAAAAGAGAGGAATCCAAGTCAATCTCTTTGTTGACCTGGAGAGGGTAAGAGAGCCTTTGATAACCAACTAGAAGTGGAGGTGAAGAAGCCATAAGACTTCCAAAAATGGTGGAAGCTTTATCCATGAGCGGACAAAGGTGAAGGGGATGGTTGCCTTCACATAGCCTACAGAGGAACCTAATCTTCCCTTTCTTCTTACCACTACCATTTGAGAGTGTAACATCGACATGAGCTTTAGAGGATGATGAGGGACAAGCCAGATCGTGAGACCATACTTCTAAGATCTTGGGAATACCAGGACAATCTCGGAGAAGATGGTCACCCTTGCACAATTTACAAGGAAACTTAACCTTCCGCAGAGGATCAGAAGGTGTCCTGACCTGAGATGTACTTGGAATAATAGCTACATGGGTGGCCTCTCGCTTATCCAACTTCTTCTTCTTCTTCGTCTTCCTCTTCTTCTTCTTAGCCTCTTAGCTACTGGATGTGGAACTTTCACCAGGCGAAGTAGGAGAGGAGGATGAAGAAACAAGGGAAGAAGGTGAAGGCTCAACCTTAGAATCATCGTGTCATGATTCAAATGAAGGAGACAACAGAATAGGGGTCATGACACTTAGGACCACTGATGTCGAAAACAACCAAATGGGCAAACCAATGGTTAACCCAGAAAAAGACAATGTTGCCATATACGGAGCACCAACATTTCCAAAAGGAGGAAACGGACCAGGATTCCCATTTGGGGGAAGACCTTGACCGGTAGACTCAGGGAATGTGGCCATCGGAAAAACCTTGAAACACACTCGCAGTGTAACCAAGAACTCTAACTGTAACCAGGAATATTTCGTGGGTAGTAAATTTTATGACACTAGAACAAAACTAGACCTTTTCATGTTTCAAGAGTCGAGAAAAGGACAAAAATGTGACTCTATCGCTTTCGAGGTTTAATGAGCCTGAAAGGACAAGTGCTCAGATAATCCTTTTCTTTTAAGGAGTCAAAAAGGAATGAAAGTGACTACTCTGGAGTACTAGACAAGAGGTTTACCAAACAAACTGCAGAACTGCATATACACCTTGGTGATCAAATGAAAGAGAAATGACCAAGGAATTTCTGTACGGCAGCCAATCTTCCTGAATGATGTGTTCGGGGTGTTACGATTCGTAAGGCGGTAGACTCGACTTCCTATGGATGATAGGATGATAACCTAGTGGGGTCTCCCAATATATACTCGAGGGTACGGGGAGCACAAGTCCGTACTAGCAGCTATTGAATCACAGAAGAAGGAATCACCCAAACTTAGTGAAAATAATAGTGACTAGGTTTAATGACACCAGAGCACGTCTCTAGCCTAGACCTCTAGATAATGTGCGTTAAGTTCCAATGTGTTGTTAGGTTTATTCAACTAATTTTAAGATTTAATCTTGGATTAAGTTTCGGTTTTCAGGCCCTAATGAGTGTATTTCAATAATTCCTAGGATGCATCTACAATGAGTAAAACGCTGTTGGTTTTGATGAACAACTACCTAAAGGAGGGAAAAGAGTTCATTTCCAAGAAAATGCAAACCAAGACAAGCAAATTCAAACACTAAGAAACACAGTGCATCAATACACTTATCTCACAACTACTAATGAAAGAATTAAACTTTGCTTCCTATTTTCTCAATCATGAAAATTCAGTGATACAAATGTACTTTCACTTTCATATGTTGTATAAATGCAATATTTTTTATTTTTGGAATTTTAATGACAAACAAGCAAGCGTAAACCTAACTAATCCAAACAAATGTGATCTATGTTTGATAGTGTGGAAATCAAATCAATATGAGGAAACGGTTCAATAACCAAGTACTAGAGATAAATCAGAAAGAAAACAAGTAGTAAAACAGCCTCAATCAAATAAATCAGACTACTGTGGATGAATCTTGGAGGGACGAGTAACCCAAGAAAATGACTTCTTGATGAAACCTTGAAAAGAGTGAGGTCACATGATCTGAAAATACAATATTCACTCAATGAAACCAAAGAGAAGATGCCTTAACCTAAATTAGTCAAAAAATGTTAATGAGGGACAAGAGACAGCAGGGGGCAAGCATCATTGGTTGATTCAGGAGGTAAAGTTGTAAAAACAACTTATACAGGAATTGTCACAAGGCTAAAACTAGCAACATGAGATGAAAAGCAAATCATCACAACCAAAAAGTTGTCAACTGGGCGACGTCGTCACCGGTGTACACCTCTCTTCTGCGATGGTCCAATTTCAAGAATTGTTGCAACTCTATGATGGGTTATCTGCAACGTGTAGGTTTACTAAAGAGGACAGGTGTGAAGTCGTTGCAGCTATTAAACTATAAACAACGATGATCTCAATTAAGAGAAAACCAAAGTAAAAACACTTGAAGGACACTGACTAATCTTTTAGATAGTAAGAGGGACTCCTAGATTGACCCAAGTAACCCAGAATACTGATGGCTCAGCCCCAAAATCAAGAGAAACTATATCAAAACAAATCAAGAGCAAACAAGAGAAAACATACAAAGGACTCCCTAGCGCAGTCGCCAACTTGTGATGTAGGAAATGTTCCCTCTACGGATAGAGGCAACCCCTCTAGCCCTAGAGTGGGTCTAGTCATAGAAAAACAAAACAACAACTAATTTCCTTAAATAGTCATTGTTGAAAGAGCTAACCTCAAATTGGTGTTCGATGGAGCTTTCGTTGTGTTGCTTCAGCTATCGTTTCCTTCTCCTCAATGAGCAATCAACCTGAAACAACACAAGAGAACAACAGAACACGTAACCAAGAACAACAATTGATCTATTTACTTACAGAGTCAAGGAAAAATAAGCTATAAAGTATATTTTACACAAGAGATAGGAGATCATCATTGATGGTATTAAAATGAATCAAAATCAAAGCTTACAACCAAGCCTTGACATCACAAGCCTTCTCGAAGGGTCCAGCCGGTATGTTTCTTCAAGAATTCACTCTCAAATGGGTCTCCCAAATGGATGATAACTCTCTCTCTCACTCATAAGCTCTAATACAAGGCTAAGGCAATCCACAACCAATTTCTAAACTATCAGCAATTCATACTGCAAACTTATCAAACTCACACCAAAGCTAGCTAATTTTGCTCTAATCCAAGAACTAGTTGATCATAGCAATAGGGAGTTTTTTTTATAGGAGGAGGAGCCTCCATGAAGTGAGGGAGAGGGAGCTTATCCTCAAGGGAGGTTTCTCAAAAGGTGGAACTACCATCCCAGAGGAGGAAAGGCGAACTCCCTTGACCCAACAACCAGCTCTAGAATTAGCCAGAAGCATTCTGTTTGAACTAATTCGCCATATCTGGATCATCGCAAGTCATACACTAGGGAACCTCAGTCAACGACGTCGCAAAGAAGCAATGTACGCAGAGCCATCGTCGCAATAAAGATCTTCAGGACTTGTGCCGAGCCCTAAAATTCGACCGTCATAGGAAACAGATGTACCCCTACAAGGACGTCGCAACCTTATAGTTCATCACAGAGAATCGTCATAGGCAGAATGATGATTACTTGCGACAATGCAGAAAAATGGGTAAAAAGGATCAATCTTCAGGATTAGAGAGCACTTGTTTAATCTTCTTGAATGAGTGGGAGGAGATGGACATATTTATTTGATGTATGACACAGCGGATATGTCGATCAGAGATTGACTCTATTTGAGATCAGGGGATATGAGGCCAGGGACAAATTACTGTGTAATAGGGAGATGAGCTTGCTACCTTTCTTAGTAGTGATAAAAGAGGTGGCGATAGGTGGGGATACTTCTAGTATCCTATATACTGAATTATTCAAAGAAATAATGACAGCGTGAGGCCTTAACTCATACACAACATGTCACCTCCACAAGTATGGCTTTCCTAATAATACATCAAAAACATCCAGAGGTGTAACATCACACAATACCTCTTTTGTGAAGGGTTTGATGGTGTAGGGAAGGTGGCACTGCTGGTGAACTCGGAGATCTCGTCCTTAGTGAAGCCACCCAATACTGTACGGCTGTAGGTGTGGTGTAGTCGGGAGGCCCAAGCACTTCATGACCTCTGCTAAAATGAGGTTCTTTTGGTTGCCATTGTTGACAATGAATTGCAGCGGCGAACTCTTCACCCACATCTGTGAGTGGAAAATATGCTCCCCCTCCTCTGGATCTTCGGGCTCATTCTTCTGGATCTGGGCGGTGGTAACAGTGACACTGGGCTCCGCATCAATGATATGCTTCCCTTTTCCATTCCCTTGTCGAGTTCGGACTCAAGGTCGGAACATGCATCTGACTGTGAAGCCTTCAACTTGGCCACCAGTGAATGCTTAGTCTGACACTCACTTGTGTTGTGAGTGGGGCTCTTGTGGAACTCGCACCACTTTCCTGTGTCCTTATTTGACTTTGTGCAGTTGTTCTTTTCTTGTGGCTTTGATGGGTTGTCTTGGGTCACCCTGCCTTGGCTTTGTCCTTTGGTCTTCAGATTTCTAGATCCAAAGTCTCGCTTCTTTTGTTTGAACTTTTGCTCGATTTTGACAACGTATCAGTATGCCATGCCGAGCGAGGAGATGTTCAAGAACTCCATCTCTTCCTGGATGTACTTGTGTAGGCAGTCGTGGTATTTGAGTACCAAATGTAGCTCAGAATCCTTGATACCTAACTATGTGCGAAGGGTATGAAGAATGTTGGTGAACTCCAGCACATCTTGGTCCCTTCCCTGCCATAGTGTGGTCCACTTTATGTATTTGTCCTCATAGCTTTTGGCAAGGTAATATTTCTCCTTAATGGCATCCTGGAATGAATTCTAAGTGGGTGCAGCTGAAAATAGTGAGCCCGTGCTTTCTTCCTTCTGCTCGCAGTAGGTTTCCCACCAGTCTTTGACATGGGGGGCTGCTTTGAGAAGCGTGAAAACAATCTTTTCTTGACTCGAAAATTCATGAACAGAAAAATAACCCTCTAGCAGGTTTAACCATTTATCTATGACATATACGTCTATCTAACCCTCAAATATGGGGATTTCAAAATTAACTTGTACCTTAAATGATGTGGCATTTCTAGAGTAGTTGTTGGAAGCTGATGCGTCGCCTCTGGGTAGCCGCTAAAGGATCCACGCAAAGTTGTCCATCATCGCGTTCCTTTTTCGCTCGAGGGATTCTTCGAGAAAGATTTTGATAGGATCTCCTACGCCCTCATCTTTCTTCTCATCCATCATGGGAGGCCATCGGGATTTTCAAGGTTGGTCTTGCAAAGGTTCGACTAGTTCAAACCCTAACTCCTTATATCCTGACCTCATTGGGGACATGCAAAGAAAAACAGAGAAAAAGCAGACCACTCTGATACCACTGATCCGGATTTAAATAAGAATGCAACAAATTACAAAGATAACCATAAACACAGAGATGCAGTGGAATTAATACTTCATTTCATTAATGTAAAATACTGAAATATGCTTTCAAACAACAATGGAAATAAACTAGCTAGGGCGATGGTAGCTCATCTCTGAGAAGAGATGTGGTGGCTACATGCCTCTAAACTGTGTTACAATGAGGCTTGAAGGCCTATTTATTGTTGAGAAATAATGGAAAACCCTTAACATCCCAAAACCTAACCCTGGAAGATGAAACGCTAAATTGTGGGCCCGTTTTGGGTAAGTTGGTACATCAACATCCCAGGGCTGTAACTTTGGCACCCGATCTGCATTTGATGCGTACAATATCTTGTTAGAATGATCTATCCAAGCACTTCAGCTTTGGGAAGAACAACATCAGTCCATGGACCCATGTAGCTCCCAGATTTTCCAAAAAAATTCGTTTAGGGCCCTCAAAGTAGCTCTGGAAGTTCAAGACCCGAATAAACTGCTAAAATAGTAAATTGTGCTACAATTACAGAAACTAAAAACTAAAAGAGGAAGTTGTGGGGGTCCAAGTGGGATAGGTGGGTGGCTACCAACATCCACCTGGATCATGCAAGGATCCAATACGAAAATGGGAGAAGCTTCCGTTCATTGCAACAGATGATGCGATCTTCGCAGTGATGGAGTCATGGCCTCCGGAGTGGCGTGCCCCAGACTTGGCGGAAATGGAGAAGGTCACAGCTCGGAAATGGAGAAAGGACACCAAGTTGTGCCTTGCATAGCTGGCTGAGAGGAAGCACTAGGAATAAGAAGCAGCCACATAGTAGAAGGCGGTCAATGCAACAACAACAACACTGACAGTAGAGGCCACAACCGCACCAACTAGAGAGGCCGAGGAAGGCTAGGAGATGTCCTCGGAGTAGCAGACCAAGGAAGTGGACAGGGAGGAGGACCACGTGGACCCTAGTACAACATCAACACAACTCAAGCGGCCGTGTGACCCAAAGAAAGTCGTCCCCAGAAAGAAACGAAAATTCACAAAGATGTCCGACAACCCGATCATGCTCACAGAAGGTGATCTTTTGGATATCAACAAAATGATTCGGGATGTCATGGAGGGCACGCTCCAGGGATTGCAAATGGAACAAAACACTGTGTTGGTGGCGCTTGGTGCACAGCTACAAGGTTTACAGGTACAACAACCCCAAACAGGCTCAATGGCCCAATATGTCACAGCAAGAATCCTTGAGGCCGAACAACCATTGCGTGCCCATAGGGGTAACACTTTCATCTTGCCCGAAGGCACATTAGCAACAAAAGGCGAGGATGATCGGGCTGTTATGAGTAGCATTAAAGGTATTGGCTTGAACTTGGCTGCCCTGCCATGTGAAATACTGTACTAGCTGTAGGATGGGGTCATCGCTAAACTCTGCACCTCGGAAGGCTGAGCGATCTAGGTCCTGAATGAATAGAAAATCACATGGACCAACTCAGCATCTAGAGGGATGCGTTGGCTACATAGGCTAGTGGATTGGAGTAGGCCATATAGGATGCATGCAGGAGCGTTCCAGAGTTAGTCGTGCTAGTAGAACTACCAATAGTAGAGCGGGTCCATAGATTGGCGACTGGAGTCCGTGAGGCCTGGGAGGAAATGACAAAGGTTCAGTTGGAGCTGAACCTGCAAATTGCCAAGCTGTGATTGAAGGCACAACCCTCCACACCCCTAGAAGTCAGAGAGCAACGCACCTGTGCTATCCATATGGGGTTAGAACAAATTGGCCAGGCGACACAGGGGTGCACCGAGATGTTGGAGTAAGCACTTACCATACCTACACATCTGCAAAAAGACTTGAACCTACAGCACCTAGAGACAGAGGTACACGAGTTGCAGTAGAAGTATGATAGTGTCCAGGGCACCATGCAGACGGTTTCCCTTACCTAACGACTCTCCAGACTACAGCAGGAAAGGGCACTGAAGGACCGATTAGACGCCAAAGGAGGCCTTGTGTAAAGCACGCATCTAGCCATGGATCGATGAACCATTCACACTCACAGCTACCATTGAAGGAAAGCTGGCACAGATGTAGGAACTGTACACAGTTGGATAGGAATGTGACCCGGCACATCAAAGTTTAGAGATATGCATGCAACAAGTACAACAGGCAGCGGAACAGTGTGCAGCAGACACCCAAGCTGCACAAGACTTGCTACATGGACTTCGCGCAAAGAACATCGCATAAGAAGAGTGAGTCAGGATGAGTCACGATGATTGTATTGGGGGCCTGTTAGGTAGAGGATCCCCCCATAGCGGGTTTTTGGGGCTTGAAGCCCAAATTTTGGTTAAGTGTAATGTAAAGACCCTACGAAATGTGGGCGCAGAGCATGAGAGTCTAGGGTTGTCCAATGTAAAATAATGTAATTTAATGTATGGTATGTTGGCCTACCCATGGTCCATGGACCATGGGATTGTATTAATAGAGAAAGGATCTAAGTGTAAAGTCAGTCTTAGCTGGATAAAAACAGATAGTTTTGGATGGTGAATTAGCTCTGAGTCTATAATTCTGAGTCTTGGGTTGTAATAGTAGGAAGAGGCTCTGCAGCTGAGTACGCAGAGGCCTGGTAGAGTCCGTAGTTATGTGCACAGACCCCTGAAGCTGAGTGCACCAGGTGGAGTTGGGGTTATACTTGGAAAGAGAATTAATAAAATATAAGTTGATTCTGAAATATTGTGTGTCATTACTTCTGTTATATTTATGCATCTCTTTACAGTTTTATGATTGCACACACTTGTTATGACTTTTGAATGATTAATGAGAATATTGGGTCCACACAATTAAGTAAAGATCTATAATAGTAATAGCACAATAAGGATAAATGATCTAGATAGAACCTCTTCGTTCTCTTTACAGAGCTGCGCGGAAGTAGTCGCACCAGTTGCAAAGGACAGATGGCTGTGTAGAGCAGCACAAGCGTGCAAGTTTAGTTCACGAACTTCCTAGACTTCATCAAGACATCCCTAGGGTGTGGAAACCTAGTTCCAGCACCCTCCCATAAATCCTAGAGTATAGGAAGCTCAAAAGGTTCTAGAGGAGAGAATAAGTAATACCAAAAGACCAAGTTGAGAAGCTTGGTGAGGTGTCTATAAAGGCTTATTTGCAACTCATAGTTGAGCATGGAGAAGCTCATAGAGAAGGAGAAATAGATGACCACTGATAATCATGGAAAGTGTTCGAGTGGAAGTCACAATAAGCTAAGTGTTAGAAACCAAGACAATACTAAGGGTGGGGGGGGGGTGGAATAACGGTGCCTAAGTGGGGACTCCTCCCTCAAAGTGGTTGCTCCCTTGCCCTTGGAAGCGCAACCCCTCTGGACCTTTCCTTTCCTGTGGTTCTATTCTAGTTGGGAAGACCTCGAGTGAGACATCAGTCTGCGCACCGCAGACTGTTGCCGAAAGGGCTGGTAGTTTCAAGATTTGTTTGGCTAAATCACTTTTGAACCTAGTGGTTCTGGGAAAACTAATGTCTTTTTGAGCGACTAGCCCTCTACGTTTGGCAGCTATCCTAGAAACAATAGTTTAAATCAATTCGTGATTTATTCTATGTATAATAGATAAGAGAAAGACAAAGGAACCAACCTGGATCTTCCACTTAACTCCTTGCTTGATCTCTCCCCCCCTTGACAGAACTTGCAACTCCTCTCCGTACTTATCCCACTTGGAGAGTACCTATAGAAGCACAGTAACAAAGAACCATCAAAGCATCTTGATCTATTATATCATAATCATTACAGAATCAGAAATATAATGAGCATACAATGGCATTCACAAATAATAACATTCACAATTGCAAAGTTATATGGAAGAAAACTCGAAGAACTTTATTAAATAAAATGGAGAATTACAACCCAGTTGTCTAATCCAACATCAAGCCCTCTTCACCTCATTAAATAACATGATCACACCAACAATACAATGCTCTTTCCTCAAACTATCAGCACCTACTTGTAATTCGGAATATTCCAGCCTCTAGATCTCTCAGATGAGGGATCCATTTATAGATGTGTGCAAGGGTGTGAGTCATCTCTGGGTTTTTGATTAGCGTCATTCCACTTGTTGCATTTGGTTCCACTTTGAGATTTCTTGGATCTCTTACTCATTGCTGGGCGAATTCAAAGAGGCAAGTGTCATAGGAGAAGTTTCTAGAAGATTCCATGAGCATCGACTTAGCAAACTTTCTCAGACATTTGTCCATCCTTGCTCATCACACCCTACAAAAGGCCTCATCAGTATGCATTGCACTTGGCTAGTGTAGAAGTGAGTATGCGTCGTACCTTGATAGTGGAGCAGTCAGTATGGTCCAGTTTAGGCTAATTTTGGATGGTTTGTTCAGGTGGAACTTTTGGGGAATGATGTATTCTGTTGACCATGATATTTTAGGGTATGAAAAAACAATTTTAGGGGTTAAATAGCCCTAGTTTATTGACATATAAGATTGGGGTTGAAGTACCCAAATATGTCAATAACAATTTGCCCCTAAAGCATGAAGTCATAAATCTTTGATGTCGGGTGAAATGCTTTAGCATGAGGATCCGAGGTTTCGAACTGGAAGGTAGCCTATATAGGATACAATACAATAGATCATCAAAATATAATTTTTTATGATCTAGTTGAGCCAGGCATTCCCATGCTCAGCTTTATAAATTCATTTTATGTACATAGAACAGATAATCATCTGCAGTTGTAGACTGGTGATTCTTCAAATGTAGAGTCATCATCCTTGGCTTGGATGACTATCTGTGCAGCTTCTACGTACATTCGATGTCTTTATATCCCTAAATATATTGTAACCCGGATGGATGAAACTAGATCTTGGGTCTTCAATCTCATCCAATCTTCGCTCGATGTACAAGTCAATCCATGTGAAGAGATGTTCTGGAGTCGAACATGGAAAGACATTGCCTGATTATCAACCAATAATGTAAGCTCTTAATAGATGCGAGAGGAATCACTGATAATGATAATGACCCTCAAGGTACTATAGTACAATTCATGTGGTGTGAATATATGATCCGATGTCGAACACCAGGAAAAATTTTCGGTCGAAAGCCATTGATGTCAACCTGTTGTCGGAAGTGAAAAACTTGCCATTGAGGCATGCAAGATTCAAAGTACTGAAAGGGTTGTTTCTAGGTCAACTTCTTGGATAATGAGCTGATGTTGACAAGAAGTGACTCATCATAGGAGGGCCTTAATGTATCCCACATCTACGACACGAAATGAAGCAAATGATTTTCTAGAGGTGAAAACGATTTGACGACACAAGGTTCAAGAATGGCGGTCATGAAATATGAAGTTTGAAGGTATTGTATTGGATGAGGCATTAACTGGATGGTGAATTCTCAACTGAATGAATTATCTTGAACATATTGGCGACACTAAGATGGATTGGCAACGTTAACCCAAAAAATGGATGGTTTGAAAGACCAATGGTGAAGTGACCGATGAACGGAATAACCTAACCTGACTCAATCATGGTGATGGAGTGAAAGTGTCATGTTCAAGAGCGACCTGCTACCATAAAGTTTTCAAGTTTTCTTCCCTTTTTCCCCAGTCATTGCTGACCAGTACCTCTTTATTTTTGTCAAGCTTGAGGAGGATAACATATGCTTGTTCCATAATTTTCCCTTTGGGCAAACCTGTCGCTATGTTTTAACGAGTCTAGCGACAGTGAAACTCATTCTTGTCTAGGTGGACAAGTTTGTCGCTATTGTTTTAATGAGTTTAATGACAAGGATAACTCGGTCCTTTTCATGTTTAGAGAGTTTGAAAAAGGGACAAAGAGGAAACTCTAGAGGTTCCTTTTCATAGAATAATCCCTTAGGTCCAAAAAAGATTAAAATAATACAAAATGGATGACTTTTTTGATCACTTTAACAAGCCGAAAAAGACAAGCGCTCGAACGTTTTCGTGAGATAATCCCTCAGGTCTCAAAAAGATTAAAATATACAACAGGGATGGCACTTCCAATCACTTTAATGAGCTGGAGAGGCCAATTTCTCGACAATCTGTTCATATTTAATGAGTTTGAAAAGGGTTTAACGAGGACTCGACAATCTTTTCATATTTAACGAGTCTATAAAGGGTTTAACAGGGACTCGACAATCTTTTCATTTTTAACAACTCTGAAAAGGGTTTAACAGGGACTCAACAATCTTTTCATATTTAACGAGTCTGAAAAGGGTTTAAAGAAGACTCAACAATCTTTTCATATTTAATGAGTCTAAAAAGGGTTTAACGGGGACTCGACAATCTTTTCATATTTAACGAGTCTGAAAAGAGTTTAATGGGGACTCGACAATCTTTTCATTTTTAACGAGTCTGAAAAGGGTTTAACGGGGACTCAACAATCTTTTCATATTTAACGAGTTTGAAAAGGGTTTAAAGAACACTCGACAATGTTTTCATATTTAACAAGTCTGAAAATGGTTTAACGGGGACTCGACAATCTTTTCATATTTAACGAGTCTAAAAAGGGTTTAATTGTGACTCGACAATATTTTCATATTTAACAAGTCTGAAAAGGGTTTAAAGAAGGCTCGTTTTTTACGAATGAGTGGTGTTTAGGGTAGCAACTGGTTCTGAGTAAGCTTGGAACTTCTCAAAACTTGGTTGTTTCTAGGAAGAGGTTGGCTAACAAGACCACTCATCGTGACTGTTCCTCAAAGTGGTAAACAACCAAGTGGAAGCATATGATTAGCCAAATGAATGGAGGTGATGGGAGGTACACAACTAAGGCTCAAAAGGCTGATAGAACGACAATCACAAAGGATATTTACCCGAAGTTTCATTTTTTAATGAGATTGAATCCTTGGGGAACTATGCTTGGTGTGGGTTTCATTTTTTTTACAAGCTTGAAATGAATGAACATATGCTTGGTTTTCAGTTTCATTTTTTTACAAGATTAAAACAGAAAGATATGATTGAATAAGTTTCTATTTCTATGCAAGCTCAAAACTAGAAAGCTAAAAAAGCTAGAAAATGAAAAAGCTAAAAAGCTAGAAATTGAAATTTCAAAAAAGAAATGAAACGTTTGCATGCCCCCAGCATGGTTAAAAGGAAAGTCTCCAGTAGCTATATGGAAACTTACTGTGGTTATGCAGGATGGTTTTGTCCGCAGGATAGACAAAACACTTCCTTGGCTTCATCCGCATAATAGACAAAGGTGAATGGTGTGTCCGACCAATAACATAACCTACAGGGAAACTTATCTTTTTAGCTGGGTTCATCCACCAAATAGACAAGGGTGCATGCCCCCTAAGCTTCGTTACATTCACCAGACTACTTGCGGTAATTAGGTGGATGGAATGAAGGTTCGAGAGACACTGCTGATGTACAAGGACCATTTAGAGATGATGATCGACTTGGAGCTACGCTTGAATCAGGGAATGAAATCTGGTCAACAATGACAATTTTGCCTTCATGCAGGAAACAATCACTTAGAAGAGTGTTGAAACGATAGCCTCCACGTTATAAACATAGTCACATCCAAGGAGGAGATTGTAATCTAACAGTCTTGGGACTACCATCGCATTCAGGTGAATGGTTTTCCTTCCCAAAGTTATCGGTAACTTAGGAAGGATCCCTAATAGTCGGCTAGTTCCTTTGTTAAAGCCTGAAAAATTCTATGTAATAGGCATTAGCGATGGCAAACCAAGCACTTTCCAAGCAGTTGAGGAAAGGATACTCACTAATGCCCCTTCATCTATGATAGTTCCATATACGATCATTTTGTAAACTTGTACTATGATCCCGAAAGGCACGTAAGATGGAAGGTAGGATCTTGCTAGTCGATTCCAATCAAAGGAAGTGACTAGGCTGCTTGGAGGGGGTACCAAATCAATGGTTGAATTAACCCCTTGAGTAGTGAGAAATGGGGGATTTTCCTCCTATTGTGAAGGAATGGGTGGATTTCCCCCGAGTTATTTTGACTCTAAAGTAACAAAAAGAATTTGAATGGTATCATTCTTACTCTCTTCGGGAAGGGTATGATCTTCTGAAGGTTAAACTAAGTCAACTGTCACTTCGACCTGTTGAATTTCGTCAGGTATGGACTCAAAAGATTCACTTTCAGTGGTAGGTGTTTCGACCAATGGTTGAGTTAATTCAGTTAGTTTTTCAACTAGTAAAGGACTTGGGGAGAGTTTCCTGTATCCAGAGGGGAGTCACTGCGTTGAAGCAGGACGGTTATCCAAGACTCTTTTGGCTTCATCCAAAAAAGGACAACGGTGAAGGGTATGATCTCCTTCACATAACCTACATGGAACTTTGACCTTTCCTTTCTGTCCATGAATTTCACTATTACTAGTTGATGGTGCACTATCAACATGATCACTAGAGGTTGATGACCCCTGCCAGCGCGAACGGGGAGAGCATTCTCTCAAGATTCGAGGAAGGCAAGGAAATTCTCGATGAAAATGGTGTCCTTTGCAAATTATGCAAGGGAATATGGGTTTAGGAGATTTAATGTGCGGATTTTCACCAGTTGATTCATGGTTGCCCCCTTGCTGAATCGACTTCTTCTTCTTCTTCTTCTCCTTCCCGTTCTTCTTCTTCTCAGCCACCTGGTTACTAGCATCACTATTTTCACCAAGTGAAGAGGATGAAGTCGAGGGAGAAACAAACGAAGAAGAAGGTGAAGGGTCAACTTCAATATCAACTAGATGCTGATTCAATTGCGGAGGAATCACGGTATTTTGAACCACAAAGGTTGAGAACAGCCATACTGGCAGGCCAATGGTAAGTCCTGGAAGGGACAATGTGGCCATATGAGGAGCACCAATACTTCCCCAAGAAGTAAAAGGACTAGGATTCCCTTCCAAAGGGATCCCTTGATTGGTGGACTCCATTATCTCATCCTAAGATCAACGAAGGAACAGGGATGTTATTCTGAATTTAATAAATTTTAATGATGCTTTGACACAACTTTGCTTTTTCAATTTTTAATAGTTGAGAAAAAACTAAAGATGACTCTAGTCCCCTTCGATTTTTAATGAGCCTGAAGTGAAAAGTGGTCAGATGGACCTTTTCTTTTAAAGAGTTGAAAAGGAACAAAAGTGACTACTCCAAAAATATAGATAGAGGGATTTCCACACCAATCGCAAAACTACAATATACACCTCGATGATAAATTAAAGAGAAATTACTAAGGACTTATGTACGGCAGTCAATCTTCCCAAATGCTATGTTCAGTGCATTGCAATTGATAGGGCGACAGACTCGGCTTCCTATGGATAAAGGACATAAGTTTATTGTTGTCTCCCAATATATACTCGACGGTACGGGGAGCACAAGTCCATGCTAGCACTTGTTGTATCAAGGAGGAGGAATCACCAAGCCTTCAATGAAAACGATAGTTACAAGATTTTACGACGTCGGAACACGTCTCTAGCCTAAACCTCTAGATGTGTTGCGTTAAGTTCCAAAGCATTGTTAAGTTCATTGAAATTTATTTTAGAGTTGATCTTGTTTAAAGTTTTCCTTTCAATGGTTCACCGCGTGATGTTGATTTGGAATTCCTAAAAATGCAATCTACAATTATAAACAATCGTTGTTTATTTTGAGCAATGAAAATCCTAGCTACTAGGCAAAGAAGATTACAATTATTTCAAACAAAGAGCAAAGAGAACACACTAGTGCCTTTTCCTAAATCATTTTTCGCACACAAAGTAAATGCAAATGCAAATGCATGTATTTTTTTTTGTTCTCCTTAATGTGAAAAATGCCCAAAAAAGAAAACTAAACACAGCAAAGATCTGAAATATTTCTTTCAAAGTGACATTTTCAACAATTTATTTTTCAAAATAGGAAGGAAGACTAAACGACACTTTTCAATTTTGAATAGAAAATGCTTTCGACACTTCAAATATCAACAATCCAAATCAAATACTTGACAAAAATTTCAATCAACTATCCAAGGAAGGAAGACTCAATGACACTTCTCTTTTTGACACAAAACAATAGTTACGACACTTTTTGTACCAAAATGACAGATCGATGTAAGAAGATTTTCTAAAAATGATTGTAAATGATGGACAAATACATAAAAATATTTACTAATCCTAATCAATGGAGGCTAATCTATGTGATGCAAGGAGGCTTCAGTAAGGAGGCACTATTCATAAGTAGCAAATCAACTAAACACAACTGAAAACAAAGACAAAAACCACAAATTTCAAGAATGGAAATAGGTTCAGTCAGTCATTGCACCTAGGCTTCATAGAAAGAGGGATGCATCACACTTTACAGGCTCAGGAGGTGTGATTCATACTAGTTCACAGTAACAGAAAGTACGATGGGCCAGGGAGCGCAACTGAAATGGGTTTTGGCTCAAATTTGCAGTTGATTTCAGTAAGTTAAGCTCAGGTATGATGGACAGTAAAGAGAAAAGTACAGAGGAATGATATTAAGAGGTTACTGAGCTACCAAAAGGACACCTAGAGTTCTTGTAAGTCAAATTTTTAATTCATAAACTAAACCGGAGATTGACTAAAGCAACATTCATCCACTATGCAAATGAAAAGCAAGAGCAGTTCGAAGGCTATCTGGTTGAATTCAGGCTCTGTCTATAGTTTATAAAAAAAACAATAACAACAAACAAACATCTTATTCGAGTCCCTAGTGGAATCGCCAACTTGTTTATAGGAAAACTAGTGTCTTTTCGAGCGACTAACCTCTAGGTTTGGCAGCGATCCTAAAAACAACAGTTTAAAGCAATTCGTGATTTCTTCTATGTATAATAGATAAGAGAAAGACAAAGGAACCAACCTGGATCTTCCACTTAACTCCTTTCTTGATCTCTCTGCCCCTTGACATAACTTGCAACTCCTCTCCGTACTTATACCACTTGGAGAGTACCTGTAGAAACATAGTAACAAAGAACCATCAAAGCATCTTAATCTATTATATCATAATCATTACAGAGTCAGAAATATAATGAACATACAATGGAATTCACAAATAATAACATTCACAATTGCACATTTATATGGAATAAAACTCGAAGAAATTTATTAAATAGAAGGGAGAATTACAACCCAGTTGTCCTCCTAGCATCATCCTCCCAGCATCAAGCCCTATTCACCTCATGAAATAGCAAGATCACACCAACAATACAATGCTCTTTCCTCAAACTATCAGCACCTACTTGCAATTCACCATATTCCAGCCTCCAGGTCTCTCAGATGAGTGTAGGTCTTAACCCCGTATAGAAATTACCTCCATACGAATTCTAAAACACAGAAAATAAACAATGCGAGAGCATAACACATAAAACACATATACATAGAGATTTTCTCCTGGATCCCAAAACCAGGACTACCAACTTGATTTTCATTATGTTCCTTTCAATGTTATAATACATATTTATACATGTCGAAGCATCGAATAACATGGACCAAAAAACCATTGCGTCCAATACCATGGACTGAGAACGATCGCGTCCAAAAAAACATCTACGAAAATCATGCACAAAACCATAGGTGTGTCCGCCCAACCTAACATAGGGTCCAAAAACAAAATTTTCCAGGGTGCTACCCCGAACCCCATAAATTGGGGTTACGGGTACACCTCAAACCCCCAGTGACCCCCCCTCACTACACAATCGGCGCAATGAAGGGGGTGCTCCGCCCCCCCTTTAATCCCCTGGTTAACTACGTGGGCTAGTCGTGGAAAGAATATAACACAACCCATCATTCTCCCACTTGTTGTTTTCCTTCCACAAGGGGCCACAAGAGAGCTTAGTCATTTTTCCAACACTAAAACACCCATTGTTTCTCTACACCAAGAGAACTTCTCAGAGCTCACAGATTTTGTCAATGCATCTGCAGTATTCTTCAAAGTGTCCACCTTTACCGGTAACACCTTTTTGTCTTCTATCATATCCCTCACAAAGTGATACTGAACATCATTGTGCTTTGTCTTTGAATGATATGCGGGGTTCTTTTGCTAAGAAAATTTCACTTTTGCTGTTACAGTCTATCCTTATAGCTTCTTGTACTAACCCCATACTTAAACATAATCTCTACAACCAAACTACTTCCTTGCTTGCATGAGTGGCTGCCATGTATTTTGCCACTGTAGTTGATAGTGCCAATACAGATTATTTCTTACTCATCCAACTGACTGCACCTCAAAATAGGTTAAACACATACCCACTTGTATATCTTCTCTAATCCAGATCTCCAGCCTAGTCTGCATCAACAAAGCCATGAATATCCAACACTCTATCCAATCCTGGTCTTCCTTGGTAGCACAAACCATAATCACTAGTGCCACAAAAATACTTGAAAACCCACTTCACTGTTGTCCAGTGCTCCTTCCCTAGTTTTGAAATAAACCTGCTAAATACTCCCACTACATGTGCAATGTCTGGTCTAGTACAGACCATTGCATACATCAGGCTACCGACTGCACTTGCATATGGAACACGGGACATGTCCTCTTCCTCTTCTTATGTCTTGGGACACTTTTCAACAGATAACCTCACACCTACAGGAATAGGAACCTTCACCGATTTAGTATCCCTCATATTAAACCTCTTCAGTATTGTCTCGACATACTTCCTCTAGTTTAACCAGAGCTTCCTCTTTGTACGATCTCTTTCAATTTCCATTCCCAAAATATATTGAAACACCAAGTTCTTTCATGTCATATTTGGAGGACAATTGGGTCTTCAAATCCTGGATAATTTCCTTGTCATTTCCAACCAACAACATATCATCCACATACAAGACCAGATAAATAACATGGTCACCAATTAATTTGAAATACACACAGTGATCTACTTTGCTTCTGGTGAAGCCAAGTCCCCATATAAATGTATCAAAATTTATGATACCACATCCTTAGTGACTATTTTAACCCATACAGAGACTTCTTTAACTTACACACTAGTTCTTTCTTACCCTTCACCGCAAAGCCTTCAGGTTTCTTTATGTAGATCTCCTCTTCTAGATCCCCATGAAGAAATGTTGTCTTCACATCCATCTATTCTACCTCAAAATCGAAAGCAATAGCAACAGATAAAAGTAATCTAATAGAAGTTACCTTGGCAACAGGAGAAAAAATATCACCAAAATCAATTCCCAGCACCTGGGAATAACCTTTTTCTACCAACCAAGCTTTGTATTTCTCCACTTTTCCTTTTCCATTTGTCTTCTATTTGACACCCATTTGCTGCTAATGGGTTTCCTTCCAGCCGACAACTCCACGAGATCCCAAGCCTCATTTTTGTGCAGAGATGCCATTTCATCAACAATGGCCTCTTTCCAGAGTTTTCCATCCTTTGAATTCACTGCTTCCTTAACAGTTTTGGGATCATCATCAGTAACAGAAAAAGCAAAATTTGAACAAAAAGAAGATGGACTATACCTTTCTAGCTACCTTCCTTCTCAAACTGATCTTCTCACCGCCGAAGTTTGTGGCTCTTTATCTTCTGATTCCTCCTCTGTTGTAGAGTCCGATTCTTCCTCCTTTAGCTCAAACTCTATCTTCTTAGGCTCCTTTGGTTGGAATTCATGTTTAATAACATCTTTTACCTCTCTGAACACCACATCTTGGCTATACACAACCTTCTGTGTGACTAGGTTCCAAAGCTTATAACCCTTTAAACCATCCTTATACCCAATAAAGATGCACTTTTTAGATTTACTATCCAACTTGGTTCATTTCCCCTTTGGAACATGTACATATGCATCACATCCAAATACCCTTAGATGTGAAAGAGAGGGTTTCTTACCAGTCCATACCTCTTTTGGAGTCTTATCCTCCAACGCTGATGAAGGTGACTTGTTAACAAGGTAAAATTTAGTATCCACCGCCTCTGCCTAGAATTCCTATCCTGACCCGACACCACTGAGCATGCTACTTGCCCTTTCCATCAATGTCTTGTTCATTCTTTCTACAACTCCATTTTGCTAAGGTGTATATGGAGTAGTCTTCTGCCAGGCTATACCACAATTCTTGCAAAATTCTTTAAATTCCTTACTGCACAACTCTCCACCATTATCTGTCCTCAGCACCTTTATCTTCTTCCATGTCTGATTTTCCACTAGAGGCTTAAATTCTTTAATCTTGTCAAATACTTCAGATTTCTTCTTAATGAAATATATCCATGTATTCCTTGAGAAGTCATCTATAAATGATACATAGTACGCAGACATACCCAGTGATGGAACCTTCATAGGTCCAAACACATCACTGTGCACAAGCTCTAATATATGTTTCGCCCTCTTACCACCAGAGGGGAAACTTACCTGATTCTGCTTCCCATATACACATTTTTCACAGAAATCAAAATCCAGAGAGCTATTACTCATACCTTCTACCATACCTTTACCATGAAGTATTCAAAGGCCCTTCTCTCCAATATGTCCAAGCCTTTGATGCCATAGCATGATCTTCTCTCCAGAGACCACTAGATTTTTTGCTCCACTTTCAGGAACCATAGAACTATTGCACCCATCAATAATAGTTCTACCTTGCAGCTTGTACAGAGTTCCAATTCAAACTCCCCGCATCAATACCAGTGCTCCCCGAACCATTTTGCAGGCATCCTTCTTGAACACTATTTTTACACCTGCATCATCCAGCTTTCTTACAGAAATTAGATTTCTGGATAATGTAGGAATATGTAGAACACCTAGAAGCATTCTAACCCTTCCCCCTTGCAACTTCAACTTTACTTTTCTGCGACCAATGATTCTAGCCTTCCTGTCATCCCTGAAGAAGACATCACCACCATCATATTTCTGATACTCACAGAACCACTCTCTATGGGGAGTGAAGTGAAAGGATGCACCTGAGTCAATCAACCATGCCTCATGATCTACATGTGTACTTGAAGAAGCCAAGTACAGATCCCCACCTTCATCTGAGGTGGTTTTTGCCTCTGCAGAAGGAGCCTCATCAGATCCCTTTCCTTTGTCAGGAGCTTTAGATTTATAGTCCCTTTTGAAGTGGCCTTCCTTTCCGCATTTCCAGCACACCACATTTACAGGTTTTCCTGGAGATTTAGATCTCCTTTTAGATTTAGATCTCCCACTCGATGACTTATTTTTGTTTCTGTTCTGGGACTTTCCTCGTACAGACAAGGCATCACCATTTTGGCTCTCCATATTTTTCCATCTCATCTCCTCCGTCAGCAAGGCTGAGACTATTTCATCAAACTGCAAGGCAGTTGCATTGCTACCTATTGCAATAACCAAACTATCCCACGAATCTGGTAGAGAACACAACAAACTGATGCACTTATCTTCATCTGAAATTTTAATATCAATAGATGCTAACTGACGTACCGCAGTATTAAAAGCATTAAGATGCTCTATCACCGAGTCTCCATCTTTCATCCTCAGGTTATACAGCTTTTTCCGTAGGAACAGTTTATTCACCAGAGACTTAGATTGGTACAAAGTCCCTAACTTGTCCCACAAAGCCTTCATCGTAGCTTCCCCTGATACATTTAGCAATACTGAATCTGAGACACACAATCGTATTATGCTCTTTGACTTCCGATCCAACTTCTTCCATTCTTCATCGGACACTCCCGTTGGTTTAGTACCTGGATCTACCATGATCCACTAATCTTTATCCACCAGCAGATCCTCCATCTTGAGTTTCCACAACTCAAAACTTTGACCATTAAATTTCTCGATCTCTATCTTTCCACTGCTCGCCATCTTCTTTCACCACCAGAATCGATCTCACATATCTCCCACAGAACAAGGTCTACCATTGGCCCGAGTGAAACCCGTCAGCAGCAAAGGCATCCCCTTGAAGAAAAATCTACTCTAATACCAAATGTAGGTTTTAACCATGTACAGAAATTACCTGCATACGAATTCTAAAACACAGAAAATAAACATTGCGAGAGCATAACACATAAAACACATATACATAGAGATTTTTCCTTGGATCCCAAAACCGGGACTATCAGCTTGATTTTTCATTATGTTCCTTTCAATGTTATAATATATATTTATACATGCCGAAGCATCCAATACCATGGACCAAAAAACCATTGCGTCCAATACCATGGACCGAAAACCATCACGTCCAAAAGAACATGTGTGCAAATCATGCACAAAACCATAGGTGGGTCTGCCCAACCTAACATAGGGTCCAAAACCAAAATTTTCCGAGGCGCTGCCCCAGACCTCATAAAGTGGGGTTACTGGTACACCTCAAACCCCTAGTGACACCCCCTCGCTACACAATCGGCACAACGAAGGGGGTGCTCCGCCCCCCCCAACCTCGCAGTTAACTACGTGGGCTAGTCGTGGAAAGAATATAACACAACCCAACAATAAGGGATCCATTTATAGATGTGTGCAAGGGTGTGAGTCATCTCTAGGTTTTTTATTGGTGTCATTCCACTTGTTTCATTTGGTTCCACTTTGAGATTTCTTGGATCTCTTACTCATCCCTGGGTGAATTTAGAGAGGCAAGTGTCATAGGAGAAGTTTCTAGAAGATTCCATGAGCATCTGCTTAGAAAACTATTTCGGACATTTTTCCATCCTCGCTCATCACACCCTACAGAAGGCCTCATCAGTATGCATCACACCTAGCTAGTGTAGAAGTCAGTATGCATTGCACCCTGACAGTGGAGCAGTCAGTATGGTCCAGTTTAGGCCAATTCTGGATGGTTTTTTAGGTGGAACATTGGGGAATGATGTAATTAGTTGACCATGATCTTTTAGTGTGTGAAACAACACTTTTAGGGGTTAAAGAGCCCTATTTTATCGACATATAAGATTGGGGTTGAAGTGCCCAAATATGTCTATAACACCTGGGTCAGCCCCAACAACCCAACACTAGGACTGAGGAAAAATTTGGTGTCGATCGCAATGCTAGAAGGGAAAGGCTATGATGTACTCTTTAGTAAGGGAAAGGTTTTCCTTCGACACATCACCACTAGACAGATGAAGTAGATTGGTTCATGAGCCAAGAACCTGTATGCTCTTGAGGTTCAAGATGCATGCAAAGCATTGGGGAGCAAGGCAACTAATGGAGACTTGGTGGTTGAGAGGGAGAGTAAATTACCTCTCAACATGCAGTGCCAGAAGAAGTCCCAGACAAATTGTGGAGGAGCCACAATTGGTGAAGTAGCCTCAGGAGGTTGTGGAGCAGCCACAACTAGAGAATCCGAGAGGAGACTGAGTGGAGACATCCACTCATGTAGAGACATCTAGTAGGGGGAAATTTCGAGCCAAGTGGGCAGAGGGATCACATGCATCCATACCTCCAGGTCGGAGGTGGGGCGATGTGGAGTGACAGTTCCAAGAAGGCTGGAATAGGGGAAGTATCATTGAGGTACCCAACCTCTTTGATTAGAAATTGCTACAGGAGACCCGACAAGGAGTAGTATGACTAGCTGAGTGGGTAGAGACAGATGCAGATGGAGCAGTAGAGAGAGCTATAGTGCAGGAATCCCAAGAGAGTGTAGAGCTAGCAGGCTACAACAATGCGAGAGGCACAGGAGTGTTGAAGCAGTGCAGGATGGCACAGAGAGGTGTGTAACAGTGCGAGATGCATGGAGTGTTGCAGCAGATTAGAGGTCACATAGGGAGCACTTCTCAGTGGCAGAGGGAGATTCATGATCGGAGGATGTTTCTAGCCCAACAGAGAGGTGAGTTGGGAGTTTTTTTTTTGTTTCTAGAGTTGTTGGAGCAATAACACTTGGGAGAAGTGTTAACACTTGGGAGAAGTGTTGCATGTAGAACATTCCAAAGGTTCAAGATCGAGTTCAAGTTGAATTCCTTTCTTGTTGGGAGGGAGTGTTGAAAATGGCAACAAAAAATGCTAAAAATAGAAGTTCTAAAAATAACATTGCTATAAATACATTTCAAGATGGATTCCAATTTTAGTTAGTCCTTGAACTAAAATTGAGAAGTAAAATTCGAATTTGATCTTAGCAACTATTTGTAAAATAATTAATTAATTCATCTTGAGTTAATTAGTTAAGGAAAATCAAACATGAAGTCTGTGTGCGGACATGCAATAGTTTCTCCATTGATTGAGGAATTTACCCATCAGTTAAAGAGATAAGGATGAGTTGTAATATTGAGTTGTAATTAGTTGGCTCAGTTAACTGAGTCAAGTCCAATTAGATTAATTCAAATAGTTTTTTGAACTAATTGTGAGTTCAATTAGTTAATGCTTGCATGTATGTAACTGTTGCTCTCCAGATAACTGAATATTCTCTCATAAATAACTCGTGCATGTCAGTTCAGTCAGAGACCCAGTTGAGATTAGAGGAGGGACAATGTACTATCAATTAGATGAAATTTTTCCTATATAGGAAACTCATCCATGCAGAAGGAATTATCTCCTTCAGGTTTGTGCAGTTATTTCTGAGCCAAGTGAGCAATATGAGGTGGGAATTCACACAAGTGGAAGCACTGGACCCCAGGAAAAACTGCGCAAGGAAATAAGAGGCTTGGAGGGTAGAGGAGAAGGTTTGGAGAAACCTTTGATCTTCTATGAGAAGTATTGTTTCATAGCAAAGAGAGCAGGACAGCTTGAGAGCTGATTCTTTTTGTAACTTGAACATATTTCCACTTGTATGATAATACAAAGATTGGAGTTTTAGGTTGAGGCTTTCTCCAGGTTATTTCTTCTGTGTTATGTGTGATTGATTTCGCATTCTGAGTTATACGTGTTCTCATTGATCTTGCTCATATTCGATTAAGCTTTCGCAAGTTTGTTGTAGAAGTATATCTTGTATTTTTCTTTAGTATATTGCATAATTTGTTGATCTATAGTGGGGATTTCTACAAAATCATGTAAACAAGAAGAATTTCAATGATCTAGGAAAACATAGTTTAATGAGCTAGCTATCTACTTCATGCATGAAGAAAAATTGCAGAATAAGATGGAACCATTGATGATATCTAATGTAAGACTAAATATGGAAGAAATGATAACTAAATCCTACTCTTGCAAACTGATAAAATGCTGGCCTAAGTACAGAAAACCCTAAATTCCATGAGAAACTAGAATTCTATCTTTTTGGGGCTGCATAGGAGTTATTTCCTCAAATCATGATCCCTAAAGGAAGAGGTGAGGCCAAAACAATATCAAAAACATTTTGATGTTCCTTTATATCTTCTAAACTACTGCTGAAGTAAAGAAAAAATGGAAGAAAACTAATAAGAAACTAATCAAATCTACACTATTTGCAATGAAATAATCCTAAACTAAATTCAACCATTGAGCTATGAAACCAATCTAAGCATACAAATACAAGAATAGGAGCCTTTGCTTCTAGTGTTGGGTCCTAACCCAGGAGCTTCAGCCCTCTGAGTTAACTCAGTGCTGGACCAAGGAAATGCTCATTCTCATTATCAAAACAGAAAAATACATAGCAATGTCTTCCACAAGTCTTGAACTCGAAAATGAATAGTGTTTTTACAACAAAAATTCAAATCCTAATGAGGCTCTAGGCCTCTTTATTTATACAAA
The DNA here is from genome assembly GCA_031772625.1 of Pinus tabuliformis. Classification (NCBI taxonomy): domain Eukaryota; kingdom Viridiplantae; phylum Streptophyta; class Pinopsida; order Pinales; family Pinaceae; genus Pinus; species Pinus tabuliformis. The sequence continues at coordinate 230,674,140 of CM062816.1, read as the reverse complement.
TTAACTCTCCAATGAATTCCTTAAATCTAGGGAGTCTCAGCTCCCAAATGTGAGATAAAATAACTCTTTAACTGTCACTTGCTCGGTGCCTTTTGATCTCCGTGACTTGGCTTCTTGTACTTCGATCTAGTGTGATTGATGGAGGAATATTCAAATGAGGGAGGAGTAAATGAGGAGTATTTACCTCCTACAATCTCTCTTCCTTGTCTCATTCGAGTTTCATTCCTTAATCTAGCTAAAATGCCTTGATTTTCTCTCACAAACCCGCATTCAATGCACATTAGTCCACTAGGAATAATATCTCACTTTGACTCATCTCATTGGACAAAATATAATCAAAATATGTAATAAATTGTGAGAAGAGATGATTTGACTAAGCTAGGAGGTGAATTAAGGTCCATATAGTTACCCAATGATGAGGATGATAATCACCTCCCTACTGAAAGCATTTCTCATCCTCTGAGCAACTTAATCAATATCCATGTCTTTCATAGCTCTAGTGGCCTCCTTGACATCCCATGCTTCTACTATAGTTTCCTCTTCTTGAGCATATAATCTTCCTTCTTTTTTCTATCTCCTCCCACTGCTTTATTTCTTCCTCTTCCATCCTTCCTTCTAACATCCGTAAGAGCAGTAGTGGACTGAGTCTCAATCCAATCCAATTGACTTTGAGCCTTTGGAGGGTTTGCTTGTACATGTGTGTCCTTTTCAGTGCTTCTCTCATTCTTTGAGGAGAATGGTACTCTCTAATTTTCAAACTGTATGGAAAAGTATTCCATCTCCTTTGGAAAGCTTTCATGATGTCATCCCCTAATAGCCTAAACATATCCTCAAAATGTGTAATTGCTTTCTCTTGGGTAGCAAGATACTTGGGTGCAAGTTGAGGATTATTTGCAATTAAGTTATGTGTTTTGATGACAACCATTGGATTTCACACTTCAACTCTTATCATGAGAGGCTTTGTTTATTCCCTTGCCATTATCTTCTTCATTTCTGTAACCCTTGCTTCCTTGTGGTTCATCCATGATGTCAAAGCCATCAATTGTAAATCCCCTAGCTTTGCATTAGGGTCCCATACATTCAGATCTATCAAGGCTAGGTTATGTAGGTAGAACTCAAACCTCGTAGCCATATCCTCTAATTTTATTGGATCACAAAGATCAATGAACTATCTATAATTTTGGAATGGCATAGTGTCTCTCTGTGATAGGGTCTTGATTTGGAACTGCAACCACTAATCCTTAAGGTATAATTCATAGGACACAGTTGGCATCCTGCACTAGATTTCCTCTAAGGATAAACTGGCCATGGATGCCAATTGATTCTCTCTTTCTTATAGTTGTCCTTTCAACCATGCATTTTCTACCTCCAACTGAGCTTTCATTATGGCCTCTCTGTCCCTCAAGCTGCTCAGTTCTCTACCCATGTCTTTGAGCTTTTCCTCCATGTGACCTATGTCCTCCACTCCCTTGGACTTGGCAATTTGCATCCACCTATGTATTCTTGCTCTTTCTTTCTCAAGCTCAAAGAATAATGGGATGGAAAAGTTTTTTGGAATGACCCTACCCCCTTCAATAAACCTATAGTAGGAGTGAATGTTAGGTTGAGGACTGGGTTCCCTTAGCTCTGGATCCTCCTTATTTGTTTCTTGCTGCATACTTCCTTCTTTATCCAATTTCTGAGTTTCTTGTAGGTTTAGCAGAGTTTCCTTTAGGATTGCCTTTGCTTCTTGTAGGTCCTACTATGTATCCTCTAGGATTCCCTTTCCTTTGGATGAGGCAGATCTAGTCACAGGCCTTCTCACATAAGTGGTGGGAGACTTAGGGGAGTCTTGTCGTTATGATCCTTCTCCTTAATTTTTCATAATAGGGGCCATATTCTCCTATGGTTCAAGTGAGTCTTCAATAACAATAGGAACCTTGGTGGGAGTTTGAGGTTTCCCCTGCCTTATTCTTGTACTTTTTCTTGTCCTAAAGTATAATGGAGTTTGTATCTGTCTTTTGCCTTTTTGTTTGATAGGGGTACTGTTATAGACATTTTTGTGCCTTACAGCATGAAGCATGAAATGTCAATAATCTGAGGGATCCAAAGTCCCTAAACATGTTGTTCCTACCCCTAGAGGAACAAGGTCAGCAAACCACAGCACTAAATATCAGTTCTCCACCTGAAATCACTCAAAAACAAGCTAATTCTGGATCATGTCAACTGCTCCACTGAGCATCTGCGCTGAATGTCAACTACTCCACTCTGTACCTGCGCTGAATGTCAAAAGCAATAAAGGCTACATGCGCTGGGCGAGTTTGGCCAAGTGGCACAGTCATTCCTCAAGGTGTCAAATGCCCAGGAAGCTTCCAAAATGACACTTGGATCAGGGAATTCGCCTTGTGATGAGTAAGAGGATCTAGATCCCCAGTGGAGTCGCCTGTAAGCGATGAGTGGTATGGAGATATCATAGTTTATCTCGAAACCCAAAAGTTCAGGCCTAACACCTCTCGCTCCGAACAAAAACGTATACGATACCAATCAAAAGACTACATGATCGTCGGTGATACACTTTACCTTCGTGGTGTCGATATAGTTCTGAGGAGGTGCCTTACCCATGAGGAGGCCGAAAAAGCCCTGAATGATTGTCATTCAGGCGCGTGTGGGGGGCATCAGTCTAGATATGCAACAGAACAAAGAATCTTACAAGCAGGATACTTCTGGCCAACCATGTTCAAAGATTGCATAACCGCAGTCAGAAGTTGCCATGCTTGTCAAATTTTTGATAGCAAAACCAGACGACCACCCGCACCTTTATAGCCGATAGTTTCTGTTGGGCCCTTCGCCAAGTGGGGCATCGATTTCATGCAATGTAACCCCACCTCGACCGGGGGGCATGGGTATATTATAGTCGCTGTTGACTATTTTACCAAATGGGCCGAGGCGATGCCTACATTGGAAAACACTGGTGAAACAGCTGCCCTTTTCTTTTTCAATCATGTAGTCGCCAGGTTCGGTGTACCACAGGCTATAGTGACAGATCATGGGTCACATTTTCGCAATCACATGATGGTCGAATTAGCTGCCAAGCTAGGGCTATCTCACGACAGCTCTACCCCGTATTATCCGCAAGCCAACGGACAAGTTGAAGCAATCAACAAGGTCCTGAAGCGTATGTTGCAAAGGATGATCGGAGTTCATAAAAGAAGGTGGCACCTAATCCTGTACTCAGCCTTGTGGGCTTACCGAACCTCGGTAAAGAACGCAACCGGGTTCACACCTTTTCAACTGGTGTATGGCTTGGAGGCAGTCTTGCCTATCCAGTGCAAAATTTCGTCGCTTAAACTCGCAATCGATCTCCTCCCCGGAACTTCAGAGGAAGAGGCTCGTTTCTTGGAATTAATCCAGTTGGATGAAACCTGTCGTGACGCCGCTTTGGCTAACGAGGCCCATAAGAAACGAGTCAAGGCTCAGTTCGACAAAAATGTCAAACCCCGTGTCTTCTCAGAAGGTGATTTGGTCTTGCTTTATGACCAAGAATCCGATAAATTGGGAGCAGGTAAATTCAAGTCCTTATGGATGGGCCCCTATATTGTTAAAAGGGTGTTAGCAAAAGGAGCCTACGAGTTAATGGATTACGATGGAATTCCACTGGCGCAGCCCCGCAACGGGTTGTACCTCAAGCGTTACTATGCTTAAATAGTAACCTGCATGCTTTTGTTGTATTTTGTTTTCGCTAAAGTGTTTGTTCTGGTCGAGTGATCCACCTTTTCCATCTGTTGCAGATGTCGAACCTTCTGGAGACATGTGTTGGATATGCCGACGGAGCGAGTCGTAGTTCGCGGAACCTATCCTCCGCAGCCTGGGCCATTTTTGATCCAAGCGGCGAGTTAGTAAGTTTCAGTGGTGTATGTATTGGGCAATCAACGAATAACATCGCTGAGTACAGCGCGTTGATAGAACTACTCTCTGATGCCATCACACGTGGCATACGCCGACTAATTGTCAGGCTAGACTCATAGCTCGTAATACTACAACTCAATGGTATATATTCTGTTCGCAATCCAGCTATTTATCGCATGTTCCTAAGGGTTAAGATCTTGGAAAGACGATTTGATTCAATTCAATATCAACATATTTCAAGAAACTTAAACACATTAACTGACTCATTAGCAAACTATGTGTTAGATAGACATTTGCAACATTTATAAAAAGGACACATCATTAAAGATGGTACATATAGATCACGTAAATCAACCAGAATAAAACTCGAAAATCAAAACACATATAAGCTATTTATATAGTTCATACATAATGTTCTTTAACCAAGACAAAATTGGTCATATGACCTAAAAACTCAAAAAGATGCTAGGGGGCACCCTAGCCTAGTGGTGCTCATGATAGTACGTCACGGCCTGTGCAATCATGCGCAAGAGACGAGTCCATCGTCTAGGCACACCGATAGTATGCCGCTGCAGCTGTAAAGGTAACTCGTCAATCTGTACATCCTGAAGACTGCGAGTGAGGCTCTCAACCTGCTCCTGCACAGCTGTAAGGGTCTCAGTATCGTCAAGATCGCGAATAACAACTCTCCTAGCAGGCTCCACTGCCGGGGCAGCAGCTGGCGATCTCGGACGAACTGCTGGACGAACAGGACCAATATCTGCATGCACCCAAGAGTACAATTAAAAGTCTTGATAGAATAAAGCACAGCAACATTATGAATAAGAACAGTAAACAGTAATATGGTCAAGGAGTTTACCAATGGCGCCCCACTGCTCGCCATCCGGTAGCACCAAATCCGGATCACCTCGGAAATCCATACCCACATATGGATACTCGGAAAACGCCATCTCCTGGCGTTTGAACCACCTGAAGAAGGCCTCAGTAAAAGTAATCTGAGGTTGACCAGCATGCCTAGACATGTGGTCGACCCACCTCTGCATGCGTGGCTCGGTCGGAGAAGGCAGGTCGAGTATGATGTACTGAGGCTGCATCAGTGGGATTTTCTCCAAGGCGAAGGCAGTCAGAATAGAACCAAATCCAAAGTTCTTCAGCTTCCCGTCCTTTACCTTGGTCAATTGACTTTTCATCTGAACAAGTACTGCATCACACCAGTTGAATACTTTCGGTTGGAGACACTCCAAGGCGTGCTGCATATAAGACCTGTTGGCAACATGTAGAGCAGCACTGCCGGCCATCCTACCAATAGTGAACAGAATGGACCTGAGAGCCCGATCAGTAATCTCACGGATAACAATCTTGCCGTCTCTGCTCGGCTGAGAACCTTCCCTGCAATACTGGCGGACATAATCTCTGGTGGAATCAGTCCCCCGGGCCGTACCTGACAAGGAAATGGGGGCACCTCGTCTTGACAGTCCAGTCAAGAAGTACATGTCCTCTATGGTCAAGGGGATGGCCTTTCCCCTAATCTGGAACACTTGGTTAACAGGATCCCAAGCATCAAGCATGTACTGCAACAAAGAAATCTGTGCTCTCATGCTAGAGATACGGAAGAACTTCAGCAGGCCACAGTTCCGCAGCGCGTTCACCGCAACCGGGTCATGAAGGGCAATCATGTCCTCCTCTTCATGTTCTCATTCTCACCATGTAAGGGACATTTTGTTCAAAGTTCCCTGCAAAGCAAACAAGATAAGGAGTAAGTTCCTGATTTTGATGAAAAACTGGCGAAAAAATCATCAAAAAATGACCTTAAAAACTCAGTTTTTGAGCCTAGCGCAGGCAGAGAGTCTCCCACTTGCGCTGAGGGTCAGGCTGCCTTAAGGCAGCTTGACCATAAGCGCAGGTTTCGAAAGGGGAACCTGCGCTGAAACTAGGGCGATTTTGCAAAACCCCTGGGGCTCAGAAATACTGGGAAACAGGCCTAAAACAGAGAAATGAAACCATGAAAAGAAAGAGCTAGGGTTTAGCTCCTACCTGGTCCAGACGGCACCGAAAATCATCCGCAGAATCTCCCGGAATCAGCTGGTGAAAATCAAGGGGGAAGAGGCACCTCCAGAGCTCCAACAAACCAAATGCAAATGAAATGGTAAATGAGAGGTAAAAACACCTTTTAATGGCTTTTTACATAGTTCAAAGTGAAATATTAGGGTTATAATCTCATTTTCATGCAAATATTATTCATTTCTAACAAAGTTTGTTGCAGCAATTGAAAATGCAGTCCTATACTTGAAAAGAGAAAAGCTAATAATGGTAAAAAATCAAAATTTGACCATATAATCGAGCAATTTTACCGCGGAATTTATGCTCGTTAAAAAATAGAAAAGCGAAGAATCGAGCAGTTTTACCGTGGAATTTATGCTCGTTAAAAAATATAAAAGCGTGAGCAAGAGTTTCCCCCAGAGTTTAAGCTCATTAAAAAAAGAACCTATTCCGGTAAATAACCATTGTGATCGTAAATTTATTAGCCATAAAAAGCCTTGGTCGTGTTTGCACCTGCCACCTCCATTCCATTTGGCCGATCGTTCACCCCCATATGATTGTTTACCCATTTTGAGGAACAGCTGCGAAGAGTGATTTCGCTTAGCCATCCTTGTGACACCGCCGTGATTGGAAAATTCCAACCTGTACCTGGAATCTGCTGCTATCCCTGGTTATCACTCGTTCCTCAAAAGACGAGTCTTCTTTGAGCTCTTTTCTCCTGACTCGTAAAATATGAAAAGTTTGCCGAGTTTTGGCCTTCCAGCTCGTTAAAATTACCGGAATAGCTATCCCTCCTCTAGATTTTAATCTTTTTGGACCTGAGGGATTATTGCACAAAAAGGTCGAGCGCTTGTTTTATTCGGCTCGTTAAAATTATCGAAAACTCATCCCTTCTGTATTGTTTTATACTTTTTCGGACTTAAGGGATTAGATGACGAAAAAGGAATTTTGGAGTTGAATTTCTGTACCTTTTCAGACTCTCTAAAAAATGAAAAGGACCGAGTTTTCCTTGTCGTTAGACTCGTTAAAATGACTAAATAGCGACAAACTTGTCTTTAGACGAGAACGAGTTTCCCTATCGCTAGGCTCGTTAAAACATAGCGATGGGCTTGCCCGAAGGGCAGGTTATAGAACAGGCATATGTTATCCTCCTCAAGCTTGACAAAAATAAAGAGGTACTGGTCAGAAATGACTGGGGAAAAATTGGGAGAACCTCAAAGCTTTAATGGTAGCAAGTCGCTCTTGAACATGACACTTTGTCCTCCGTATCACATCGGGTTGGGTTGTTTCATTCACCGGTCTCATCACCATGGTCTTCGCCAAACCATCCACATTTGGGGTAATGCTACCGATCCATCACATCAGTGTCGTTATATGTTCAAGAGATGTTGTTCAGAAAGAGTCAACCGTGTCCCATCCACTGCCATACATTATCCTTCATCCACCCATGATCGCCACCCTGAATCATATCTCACAGATTGTTTTCACCTCCACTAATATCATTAGCTCCGTTCCGTGTCACTGATGTGGGATTCATTAAGGCCCTCCTTTGACGGTTCGCTTCTTGTCGACTTCAGCTCATTATCCAAGAAGTTGATCTAGGAACACACCCCCTTAGTACTTTGAAGCTTGCATGCCTCAATGGCAAGCTTCTCACTTCCGGCGATAGGTATACATCAATGACCTTCGACCAGAAGATTTTGCGTGGTGTTCGACGCCAAGTCCTTTATTCACACCACGTGAATTGTACTGCAGTACCTTGAGGGTCATTATCATTATTAGTGATTCCTCTCGCGCTTGTTAACGGTTTACATTATTGACCGGTAATCAAGCGATGTCTTTGCATGTTCGACTTCAGCGCAATTCTCACATGGATCGACTTGTACTTAGAGTGGAGATCGAACGAGTTTGAAGACCCCGGATCTAGTTTTCATCCATCCGGGCTGCGATATATATTCAGGAAATATAAAGACATTCGATATGTACATTATTACACCAGATGATCATCCTATTCAAAGGATGATAATTTCAGCAGAGAATTATCAGTCTACCATCAGACGGTCGTCTGTTATATGTACCAAAATGAATTTATAAAACTGAGCATGGGAATGCCCGCCTCAGCTAGATCATGAAAGCAGAATGAAAAATAATGTATTGTATTGTATTTTATTACAGGGCACCTCTCAGCGATTGAATGAACTTCGGATCCTCCTGATAAAGCATTTCACCCGATAAACGACCTCATACTTTATGGGGCAACTGTTATAGACATTTTTGTGCCTTACAGCATGAAGCATGAAATGTCAATAATCTAAGGGATCCAAAGTCCCTAAAACATGTTGTTCCTACCCCTAGAGGAACAAGGTCAGCAAACCACAGCACTAAATATCAGTTCTCCACCTGAAAACACTCAAAAACAAGCTAATTCTGGATCATGTCAACTGCTCCACTGAGCATCTGCGCTGAATGTCAACTGCTCCACTCTGTACCTGCGCTGAATGTCAACTCTAATGAAGGCTACCTGCGCTGGGCGAGATTGGCCAAGTGGCACAGTCATTCCTCAAGGTGTCAAATGCCCAGGAAGCTTCCAAAATGACACTTGGATCAGGGAATTCGCCTTGTGATGAGTAAGAGGATCTAGATCTCCAAGTGGAAGCAAGAAACTCCAAGTGGACTCAAGAACTGAAGAATAACTGAAGTGGGAGAGGACACTAGTCAGCTTCATAAACACAGGGATGGTACTAGTGTCCTCTCCCACTTCAGTTATTCTTCAGTTCTTGAGTCCACTTGGAGGTTCTTGCTTCCACTTGGAGATCTAGATCCTCTTACTCATCACAAGGCAAATTCCCTGATCCAAGTGTCATTTTGGAAGCTTCCTGGGCATTTGACACCTTGAGGAATGACTGTGCCACTTGGCCAAACTCGCCCAGCGCAGGTAGCCTTCATTGCTTTTGACATTCAGCGCAGGTACAGAGTGGAGCAGTTGACATTCAGCGCAGATGCTCAGTGGAGCAGTTGACATGATCCAGAATCAGCTTTATAAATTCATTTTGGTACATAGAACAGACGATCGTCTGATGGTAGACTGATAATTCTCTGCTGAAATTATCATCCTTTGAGTAGGATGATCATCTGCTGCAATGATGTACATGTCAAATGTCTTTATATCCTAAATATATATCGCAGCTCGGATGGATGAAACTAGATCCAGGGTCTTCAAACTCGTTCGATCTTCACTCTAAGTACAAGTCGATCCATGTGGGAATTGCGCTGAAGTCGAACATGGAAAGACATCACTTGATTACCGGTCAATAATGTAAACTGTTAAAAAGCGCGAGAGGAATCACCGATAATGATAATGACCCTCAAGGTACTGCAGTACAATTCACGTGGTGTGAATATAGGACTTGGCGTCGAACACCACGCAAAATCTTCTGGTCGAAGGTCATTGATGTATACCTATCGCCGGAAGTGAGAAACTTGCCATTGAGGCATGCAAGCTTCAAAGTACTGAGGGTGTTGTTCCTAGATCAACTTCTTGGATAATGAGCTGAAGTCGACAAGAAGTGATCCGTCAAAGGAGGGCCTTAATGAATCCCACATCATTGACACGGAACGGAGCTAATGATTTTAGTGGAGGTGAAAACAATCTGTGAAATATGATTCAGGGTGGCGATCATGGGTGGATGAAGGATAATGTATGGCAGTGGTTGGGACACGGTTGACTCTTTCTGAACAACATCTCTTGAACATATAACGACACTGATGTGATGGATCGGTAGCATTACCCCAAATGTGGATGGTTTGGCGAAGACCATGGTGATGAGACCGGTGAATGAAACAACCCAACCCGATGTGATACGGAGGACAAAGTGTCATGTTCAAGAGCGACTTGCTACCATTAAAGCTTTGAGATTCTCCCAATTTTTCCCCAATCATTTCTGACCAGTACCTCTTTATTTTTGTCAAGCTTGAGGAGGATAACATATGCTTGTTCTATAACCTGCCCTTCGAGCAAGCCCATCGCTATGTTTTAATGAGCCTAGCGATAGGGAAACTCGTTCTTGTCTAAAGACAAGTTTGTCGCTATTTAATCATTTTAACGAGTCTAACGACAAGGATAAATCGGTCCTTTTCATTTTTAGAGAGTCTGAAAAGGTACGAAAAGTTAACTCCAAAATTCCTTTTTCGTCATCTAATCCCTTAAGTCCGAAAAAGTATAAAACAATACAGAAGGGATGAGTTTTCGATAATTTTAACGAGCAGAATAAAACAAGCGCTCGACCTTTTTGTGTAATAACCCCTCAGTTCCAAAAAGATTAAAATCTAGAGGAGGGATAGCTCTTCCGGTCACTTTAACGAGCTGGAAGGCCAAAACTCGGCAAACTTTTCATATTTTACGAGTCAGGAGAAAAGAGCTCAAAGAAGACTCGTCTTTTGAGGAACGAGTGATAAATAAGGATAGCAGCAGATTCTAGGTACAGGTTGGAATTTTCCAATCACGGCAGTGTCACAAGGATGGCTAGGTGAAATCACTCTTCGCAGCTGTTCCTCAAAATGGGTAAACAATCATATGGAGGTGAACGATTGGCCAAATGGAATGGAGGTGGCGGGTGCAAACACGACCAAGGCTTTTATGGCTAATAAATTTACGATCACAATGGTTATTTACCAGTACTGGGGTCACTTTTTAAAGAGCTTGAATGCGCCAAAACACTGCTCAATCTTATGTTTATTTTTTAACGAGCATGAACTATGTGCTAAAACTGCTCGGATCTTGCGTTTATTTTTTAACGAGCATGAACTTTATGCTAAAACTGCTCGATGATAAGTTTGCATGCCCCCAGCATAATAATGCAAATCAAGGTGCACGCCCCCTAAGCTTCATTGCATTCAACTCAGTGGTTGGAATGGAGGTTTACTTTTGAGAAAGGGGATTTGTTTCATTTTTTAATGAGGTTGACACAGATAGGAACTATCCTCGACTCTTCAGATCCATTAGAAATAGAAGGTTTCATATTCCACTGCGGCCGTTTCTGCCAGATTACTTGGAGGCGGTAAGGCAAAAGTACCCATCAAAGTAGGGTCTTTTAGGAAAATGACTCTGATATTTTGGAGAGGATGATTGCTTCTATGGATCTTTGGAATGCTTCCTGTAATGAATGGTGGCATAACTTCTGCCGAAGTTGTCGTCGAACTGCTTGGTTGATCTTTTCCTTTGCCGTTCGACAACTGCGGATTCCCGCAATCTTTGGTTCTTGTCGGAATCAAAGCATCATCCTGTTGCTCAGAGGTTGACAACATTAGCACTTGGCACCGGGAAGCATTTCCACTATCAACCAGATTTTGACCTGGATTGGGAAACGGATCAGTCAACACAGCTGGATTTTTTGGACTCTTAAAGAATCTTTTTATCTCAGCTTTATATGGACAGTCTGCTGTCCAATGATCCTCGTCACATATAAAACATGGACTTCTTGGTTTTCCTTTCCTGGGAGAGTTCGAAGAATTCTTTCCAGGAGACGACTCACCCTGTTTCTTCTTCTTCTCTCTGTTTTGCTTCTTCTTGCTTCCTGGTTGATTGGTTTCTTTGCCTTTATCTTCTGATATGGCATTTACTTCTGAAGCAAGAATTTCTTCTTTTGCATTTTGATCTGAATTCTTACGGGCTTTCTTTGACGAAGCCTTTATCGATTTCGCGTTTGCTGTGCCAATCACGCCATCATCGGCATGGGAGTCACTATTTGATTTAGGAGGGGGAGGAATTGAAAATTCCGGTCTAGGGGCATCAGGTATTTTGTCATAGACCGTGCCGGATTGAGTATAAACTAAGTCCAAATATTGCGCACGAGCAATGACTTGCTCCTCTGTTACGACTCCCCCCTTGGCCACATCTTCCGTAATAGCCGGAAGTAACGACTTTATAAACCATTCAGCTAATAGCTGATCAGGAACATATGTTTTCACCATCCTACGATGACGACGCCACTCATGTATATGATCAGATATATGGGTAGCAGTTTTCTGTTTGAAGTTGGTTAATATTTCTGTTCCCGTTTCATACCTTATCGGTAATTGAAAATGGGTTAAGAAAGTCGTGGCTAGGGAACTAAAATTGTCGAAAGAGGCTCTTGGCAATTCAATATACCATTTAGCCGCTGGACCTGTCAATGTCCTCTGAAAAAGGCGAAGCCTTATCGAATCGTCGTTTAGGGTGTTCGACGAACACCACAGATGAAAAGTCATCACGTGATTCGATGGGTCTTCACCTGGATTTCCATTGAATTTAGGAATGTCAGATGGAAGTTTATGAGGAATCGCTGGCCACCAAGGGGCATAAGCAATCGGATCGTTGGTTAACCGGTGTAAATCGGGTAACTCTAAAGTTGCCACGAATGGTAACTGTTGATTCAGGTTAGGCGAAGCGTAACCAGGGTACGATGGAATCGCTTGAGCAGTGGGCCTTTGCATACCAGCATAATGTAATTGATGTTGGTATGACTGATACGGTTGGTGGACTTGACCACTGTAAAGTGGTTGGTTTTGACCGTTTTGGATATACGGTTGTCCATTGTTCACAAAGATCTACTGCTCAGAACCTTGGTACACTTGCTGGAATTGCGGTTGTTGGTATTGCACAAGCCACGGTTGTGACGCCATGTTCTGTTGTGCTATGCTAACCGTTGGACCGAGGTGTGGGGTAATTGTACCCGTTTGGACCTGTGTCGCCCCACCAGTTGGCGATTGTGGTTGTGACCCATGGTCAAGCGGCTGTTGCATTACAACCTGAGAAATCTGAGGTTGACATGTAACAGGTATCGCTTGAACTTGTGACACAGTTACAATAGCCGGTGTGGTTGGGATGTTCGTCACAGGTACACACTGTTGCATAGAATATACAACCCTTGGTTGTTGAGGTAGCATAGGTACCCAACTACTTGATGCAATTCCAGTATAACCTGAACATTGTTGTGAACTCACGTATGGGTACCCTCCAGGAGGGGGTAATGAAAGGGCATATTGCCCCCCATACGGTATCAATCCCGAACTCAAGGGGATTGATTGCCCAGATTGACCTCCAAATGGATCAATTTGGCGAGTTTCAACATAAGAGTTGCCGGGTATTACTCCGGATGAATAAACTGGAACAGACCATACTGTCGAAATAGTCCCTTGGTGGACTCCTTCTAGCTGTTGTGAGCTAGTTGGGACAGCTGGTATGCCGACAAACATTGTCGGAGTGACGGCAGGGGCTTCTGCCGTCGCTGTGTCATTTGACACAGTCCTAGATGATGACGGTTGTTCAGACATATTAAGTCTATCCAATAGATTGCCTAGCGATTCTACAAGAACTTCCACTTGTGGTGGATTAACCTCTGATGAAGGAAAGAGAGTGACCCCGACTCCAAAATGAGTTGGAGTACTTGCTTGCGGATCCTCTGCAATTTCCTCTATCACAATCAAACCCGGTGGAAGAGGAAGACCGTCAGGTCCGTAAAATATTTCTGGTGCCGAAGAAGTGGTTGCTTCGACAGCGACAGTTGTTCGAGGAACAAAACTCTCTTGATCGGTTACAGATGGAACTAGTTCAGTTATACAAGTATTTGCCCCCAGACCAGGATCAGTATTACTGTGCTTCTGTGGCTGTTGAACTTCTTTTATAAAGGCAGGGTTTCCATAAATGTTAGGAGTAACCGGAACCTCAGATGCAGTCGGAACACTTGTTCTAACTTTTAAAGGAGATTTTGAACCGGTTAAACGAGTTCGCTTTGTCCGTACTGTTTTCGATTCCGGAGGCAAAGACGGTTGACTCGTAAGCCTCCGCGAACGATGGGGTTTCAATTGACTTTCTTCCACGATTGCGGATTACTCGATCAACCAAAATATTAAAAGGGGAAATTTGTGTTTCCGAATTGAATGAATTTTATTAGACGCTTTTAGACACAACTTGCTTTTTCACTTTTTAAGAGTCGAGAAAAAGCTAAAGATGACTCTAGTCTCCTTCGATGTATTAATGAGCCTGAAGTGACAAATGCTCGGTTGGACTTTTTCAGTTATAGAGTTTGAAAAAGGCCAAAAGAAACTGCTCTGGAGATCTAGGCAGAGGGTGTGTCAAACCTTTCGCAAAACCACAGAATACGTTTTACGGTACGGGTGGTCGATCTTCGTGAATGCTGTGTTCACTGCATTGCGATCAGTAGGGCGGCCGACACGGTTTCCTAAGGATAAAAGATATATGCCTATAGGGGTCTCCCAAAATATACGCGACGGTACATGGGAGCACAAGTCCATATTGATACTTATCGCTTCACCGTGGAGGAATCACCCAACCACTCAACGCTAAGATATCACGTTTAACGACGCCGGAACACGTCTCTAGCTTAGACCTCTATGTATTTGCGTTATGTTTCAATGCGTTGTTATGTAAATTCAATTTATTTTAAGGTTGATCTTGTTTAGCAGTTTGCCTTTATGGATCACCACGAGATGTATAGTAACACTCCTAAATGCAGTCTAAGATGATAAGCAAGCTTTTCAATCTTTCAACTTTGAAAATCTTAACTACTGAGGGAAAAGAAAGACAACATCTTTTCACACAGATCATAGAGCACACACTAATGCACTTTTTCCTAAATCGACATGCAAACTGTCATAATGCACATGCACAATGCAAGTATTTCTTTTCTCTTTCTTAATGTTTGGGTGACACAAAAAGAAAGCTGTTGTATAACTTTGAATTCAATTTCAAGTGAAAGCAAACAAGCTTGTCCAAAATCAAAAGACACCTTAAGATTTACTTGTTTCGACACTAGAAATATATAAACTCAAACCATATGACGAAAGCAAAAGCTCAATCAGCTATGAACAGCAAATAAACTAACTCTTAGGATCAAAACGACACTTAATCACAGGTCTAGATCTAAGAGGCCACAGCAAGACTAGTTCACTTTCGTTATGGGAAACTGTAAATGATGTAAGAAATACACAAAGAACAAATACAGCTTCTTTATACAACCGAGGCGGAATAGTGGCAAGGAAAGTTGGTTTCAGATAGGTACATTGACTGGTAACAGGCTGCAAAAACAAGAGTGAAAACAGGGCAAGAAACAGCAGGAAACCCCAGTAGCACAAGGCAAGACTGGTTCAGCGCAGGTGGTACACAGGCAGTTTGACCTTCAGCGCAGGTAGCCTCTTCGGGAACTGCGCTGAAATGTAGACAGCCTTCACACAGCCTGCACTGAAGAACGAAACTTTCGTTTCTCTTGGTTTCCGGGTCACAGATTGCTAAAAAATTCACAGTTTTTGGCCAAATCAGAAGCTATCAGTCAAGGACACACTAAGGGATGAAAAGGAGGATGAAAAGCTATCACTAAGAGCTTATTAGAGTCCTTGTGGATCAGCTCTTCAAATCATAAACTTGCCCAGAAACTGAGCTAGAGTAGCTGCCCTCTACTTTGCACTTGAAAAATCCAAATGCAGTTCGATTCGGTACTCCCTGTGTTTATGAAATGAATAGCAAAAACACAAACAACCAACAGAGTTTTGTTCCCCAACGGAGTCGCCAATTTGTTGTTGGGAAAAGTATCCAATACGGAATGACCCTATCCCACTCTAAGGGTGATAGTACCTCAGCAACAACCGAATGCAAAGCTATTCAAGATTACTTCTTTATGAGATGTAAGAGAGAGGAGGAAGAGATCCACTAACCGTTATCTTCCGCTAATGATTGATCCAATCTTCCCTCTTTGTTGCTTGCTCCCAGCTCCTTGCTCTTTCACTGGCCCAGCCACACCAAGATCCTGCAAAATGACAAGAGAGGGAAACTACAAGAAGCATACATTCATAATTGATTCAAGGATTAGAATAAATCAAATATACAAGTATCAATACGCCATTGAGACACATGCATATAGAAGAACCTCAAATGCTTTATTAATGGAAGAAGTAAAGTTCTGAGAGTGTTACAACCATAAGAGGCCCAATCCAGCAACACCTCCCAGTAGAAAGAAATCTCCTCTTCACCTCCTTCAAGCAAATCACCCAATAGTTCTATACTCAAACCAACAGCACTTCCTTACATTCACAAGATTCCAGCCTCCTAGACCTCATGAGAGAGCTCTACATATAGGAGATTTGGACAAAGGATGAGTCAGCTTGAGGCTGGCATGAAGCTGACTAGTGTCCTCTCCCACTTCAGTTATTCTTCAGTTCTTGAGTCCACTTGGAGTTTCTTGCTTCCACTTGGAGATCTAGATCCTCTTACTCATCACAAGGCGAATTCCCTGATCCAAGTGTCATTTTGGAAGCTTCCTGGGCATTTGACACCTTGAGGAATGACTGTGCCACTTGGCCAATCTCACCAAGCGTAGGTAGCCTTCATTGGAGTTGACATTCAGTGCAGGTACAGAGTGGAGTAGTTGACATTCAGCGCAGATGCTCAGTGGAGCAGTTGACATGATCCAGAATTAGCCTGTTTTTGAGTGTTTTCAGGTGGAGAACTGATATTCAGTGCTGTGGTTTGCTGACCTTGTTCCTCTAGGGGTAGGAACAAAATGTTTAGGGACTTTGGATCCCTCAGATTATTGACATTTCATGCTTCATGCTGTAAGGCACAAAAATGTCTATAACAGTTGCCCCCTAAAGTATGAGGTCGTTTATTGGGTGAAATGCTTTATCAGGAGGATCCGAAGTTCATTCAATCGCTGGGAGGTGACCTGTAATAAAATACAATACAATACATTATGATTCATTCTGCTTTCATGATCTAGCTGAGGCGGGAACATTCCCATGCTCAGCTTTATAAATTCATTTTGGTACATAGAATAGACGATCGTCTGATGGTAGACTGATAATTCTCTGCTGAAATTATCATCCTTTGAGTAGGATGATCATCTGCTGCAATGATGTACATATCAAATGTTTTTATATCCTGAATATATATCGCAGCCCGGATGGATGAAACTAGATCCGGGGTCTTCAAACTCGTTCGATCTTCACTCTAATTACAAGTCGATCCATGTGAGAATTGCGCTGAAGTCGAACATGGAAAGACATTGCTTGATTACTGGTCAATAATGTAAACCGTTAACAAGCGCGAGAGGAATCACTGATAATGATAATGACCCTCAAGGTACTGCAGTACAATTCACGTGGTGTGAATAAAGGACTTGGCGTCGAACACCACGCAAAATCTTCTGGTCGAAGGTCATTAATGTATACCTGTCGCTGGAAGTGAGAAACTTGCCATTGAGGCATGCAATATTCAAAGTACTGGGGGGGTTGTCCCTAGATCAACTTCTTGGATAATGAGTTGAAGTCGACAAGAAGCGATCTGTCAAAGGAGGGCCTTAATGGATCCCACATCAGTGACACAGAGCAGAGCTAATGATTTTAGTGGAGGTGAAAACAATCTGTGAAATATGATTCAGGGTGGTGATCATGGATGGGTGAAGGATAATGTATGGCAGTGGATGGGACACGGTTGACTCTTTCTGAACAACATCTCTTGAACATATAACGACACTGATGTGATGGATCGGTAGCATTACCCCAAATGTGGATGGTTTGGCGAATACCATGGTGATGAGACCGGTGAATGAAACAACCCAACCCAATGTGATACGGAGGACAAAGTGTCATGTTCAAGAGCGACTTGCTACCATTAAAGCTTTGAGGTTCTCCCAATTTTTCCCCAGTCATTTCTGACCAGTACCTCTTTATTTTTGTCAAGCTTGAGGAGGATAACATATGCTTGTTCTATAACTTGCCCTTCGAGCAAGCCCATCGCTATGTTTTAACGAGCTTAGCGATAGGGAAACTCGTTCTCGTCTAAAGACAAGTTTGTCGCTATTTAATCATTTTAACGAGTCTAACGACAAGGAAAACTCGGTCCTTTTCATTTTTAGAGAGTCTGAAAAGGTACAGAAAGTCAACTCGAAGATTCCTTTTTCGTCATCTAATCCCTTAAGTCCGAAAAAGTATAAAACAATACAGAAGGGATGAGTTTCCGATAATTTTAACGAGCCGAATAAAACAAGCACTCGACCTTTTTGTGTAATAATCCCTCAGGTCCAAAAAGATTAAAATCTAGAGGAGGGATAGCTCTTCCGGTCACTTTAACGAGCTGGAAGGCCAAAACTCGGCAAACTTTTCATATTTTACGAGTCAGGAGAAAAGAGCTCAAAGAAGACTCGTCTTTTGAGGAACGAGTGATAAACAGGGATAGCAGCAGATTCCAGGTACAGGTTGGAATTTTCCAATCACGGCAGTGTCACAAGGATGGCTAGGTGAAATTACTCTTCGCAGCTGTTCCTCAAAATAGGTAAACAATCATATGGAGGTGAACGATTGGCCAAATGGAATGGAGGTGGCGGGTGGAAACACGACCAAGGCTTTTATGGCTAATAAATTTTACGATCACAATGGTTATTTACCGGAATAGGTTCATTTTTTAATGAGCTTAAACTCTGGAGGAAACTCTTGCTCACGCTTTTCTATTTTTTAAGGAGCATAAATTCCACGGTAAAACTGCTCGATCTTATGTTTATTTTTTAACGAGCATGAACTATGTGCTAAAACTGCTTGGATCTCGCTTTTCTTTTTTTTAACGAGCATAAATTCAGCGGTAAAACTGCTCGATATACCAGTCATAAGATAAGAAATGTCTCCTGCAAGATTCCAATATTTATAGAGCTTGCACCTCACATAAGCTATGCTCCCTCTCCTCCTTTCTTTACGCAAGTTCGGAAACGGCTAATCCTAAAAACAGATAAATAAACGCTCTTAGCTTGCACTCCAAAAGGTTTGCATGCCCCTAGGTATAAAATACAATTTCAAGGCTGCCCCTCCTCTCCCCCACCTCTGCTTTTCTTTGGGTGTTCACAACTACTTGTCGTCTTGCTAGTCTAATGTTAACGATACTTGTCTTCTCGTTATTTTTAACGGGTCTTACGCGGTACTTGTCTTCCCGTCGGCCCAACTTTTGACAGCTCTTTTGCAAGATCGCAAGAGAACAGCTACTTGCGACAAGAGAGCAGCTACTTGCGACAAGAGAAGAACACTACTCAAAGATAAAACATTAATGTTATTGAGGGAGGCTTGCCTCTTTCTGGTTACCCAAAGATTGTTTTGTTAACACCATCAAACGAAAACCTCTCCTCGGCACTGTCTACCGAAGTAGACAATGGTGAATGACCTTTGTCAAACAAGTAACCTTAACAAAAGAATCCTGTTCCAGAACAACCCCTCTTCCTTCTTTCGGACGGGGTACAGACTAGTCATATTCTTTCGCGGAAATTCTACCTTATACCCAGGGTTTCCTCTGCCTGAAGCAGACCAGGATGCATGCCCCCTGGGTTCCAGTCCCATATTTCCGAATCACTCGCACTCATCGGGAAGGAGGACTGGGGGTGGAGACATTTCTTGAGTGAATAGACCATTGAGGGTTGGTATGTGACTATTTGCGATGCGTGATCCCGGAAATGAAAGTTGGTCTACGAGCTTGACCATTCTTCCTTCGTGTGGAAAACACATTACTCTAAAGAGTGAGGAGACTATAGCTCCCATGCAATATATATAGTCTCGTCCAAGGAGTAGGTTATAATCCAAGGGTCCTTGAACAACCATCACGTTCATTTGAACAGTCTTCCCTTTCAATGTAACAGGCACATTGGGGAGGATCCCTAATGGTCGACTGGTTCCTTTATCAAAACCCGAGAGATTTCTTATCTCAGGCAAAAGCTCCGGGGAACCCAGTGCTTTCCAAGCAATAGAGGAAAGGATACTCACAGATGCCCCTTCATCAATGATAGTTCCAGCCATTACCATTCTGTAGATTTGGACCATGATTCTGAATGGTATACTGTCTGGCAACCGGGGTCTGCCTAGTTGGTTCCAATCAAAGGACACAACCAGGTTGCTTGGTGGTGGGACTGAATACACGGCCGGATATGACCTTGATGATGTTCCTTCCTACGATAAAGGAATGGGTGCATTTCCCTGATGCTCATCAGAGTCGGTGTTGATGAAAAGAATCTGGATGGTGTCATCCTTATTCTCTTCAGTGAGGGTGTCATTTAAAGATGAATCTTCAGTGACGGTGTCATTTGAGGATGAAACCTCTGAAGGAAGAACCGGGTCAACTGCCATATCGACCTTTAGACTTTCGTCTGGTCTGGATTCAGTAGGTTCATTTTCAATGACTGACGCTTCAGCTAACCACTTGAGCGGGCCAGCGGTATTTTCAACCAACGAAGGACTTGGCACGAGTTTTTTGTATCCAGGAGGAAGTCTCAATGGTGAAACCGGACGATCTTCCAAAACTCTCTTCGCTTCGTCTAAGAAGGGACAACGGTGGATGGTGTGATCGCCTTTACACAGTTTGCAGGGGGATCTTATTCCCCCTCTTTGTCTTGAACCTTCAGTTTCGCTGGTTGACGGTAAGCATTCAACATGGCTATCAGAGGTTGATGCTCCCGAATTGTGCAAACGAGGGGACCAGTCCCTTAGTATCCGGGGAATACAGGGACAATCTCTATGGAAGTGGTCTCCTCTACATATGACACATGGCGATTTAGGCCCGGTCTATGCTGTGTGTGGATTTTTGTCAGATGTATTTTGCTTGCCCCCAGTCGCCTTAGGCTCCTTCTTCTTCTTCTCTCTCTCCTTCTTCTCCTTCTTCTTCATGGGAGCTTGGCTTTTGCCGGCTCTACCTTGCGAAGATGAAGGATTGGAAGAAGAGTTATAGGAAGTTGAAGGCTGATGGGTAGCTCTAGACTGATCTAACTGTTGACTCGACTGTTCAGGAACCATGGTGTTCTGAACTACATTGGTTGAGAATAGCCAAATAGGCAGGCTAATTGTCAGTCCTGGAAGCGACAATGTGGCCATGTGGGGCGCACCAACTTCTCCCCAAGAGGAGAAAGGACTAGGATTTCCATCATGTGGAATTCCTTGGTTGGGGTGTTCCATGTTCTCAACCTAAAGATCAACGCGGGAATAGGAGGTGATTATGTTCCGTTTAAAATAAATTTTATAACGACGCTTTAGACACAACTTGCTTTTTCACTTTTTAAGAGTCGAGAAAAAGCTAAAGATGACTCTAGTCTCCTTCGATGTTTTAACGAGCCCGAAGTGACAAATGCTCGGATGGACTTTTTCAGTTATAGAGTTTGAAAAAGGCCAAAAGAAACTGCTCTGGAGTTCTAGGCAGAGGGTGTGCCAAAATTTTCGCAAAACCACAGAATACGTTTTACGGTACGAGTGGTCAATCTTCGTGAATGCTGTGTTCACTGCATTGCGATCAGTAGGGCGGCCGACACGGTTTCCTATGGATAAAGGCTTTGTTCCTATAGGGGTCTCCCAATATATACGCGACCGTACGTGGGAGCACAAGTCCGTATTGATACTTATCACTTCACCGTGGAGGAATCACCCAACCACTCAACGCTAAGATATCACGTTTAACGACGCCAGAACACGTCTCTAGCTTAGACCTCTATGTGTTTGCGTTATGTTTCAATGCATTGTTATGTAAATTCAATTTATTTTAAGGTTGATCTTGTTTAGCAGTTTGCCTTTATGGATCACCACGAGATGTATGATAACACTCCTAAATGCAGTTTAAGATGATAAGCAAGCTTTTCAATCTTTCAACTTTGAAAATCTTAACTACTGAGGGAAAAGAAAGACAACATCTTTTCACACAGATCATAGAGCACACACTAATGCACTTTTCCCTAAATCAACATGCAAACTGTCATAATGCACATGCACAATGCAGGTATTTCTTTTCTCTTTCTTAATGTTTGTGCGATACAAAAAGAAAGCTGTTGTATAACTTTGAATTCAATTTCAAGTGAAAGCAAACAGGCTTGTCCAAAATCAAAAGACACCTTAAGATTTACTTGTTTCGACACTAGAAATATATAAATTCAAACCATATGATGAAAGCAAAAGCTCAATCAGCTATGAACAACAAACAAACTAACTCTTAAGATCAAAACGACACTTTATCACAGGTCTAGATCTAAGAGGCCACAGCAAGACTAGTTCACTTTCGTTATGGGAAACTGCAAATGATGTAAGAAATACACAAAGAACAAACACAGTTTCTTTATACAACCGAGGCGGAATAGTGGCAAGGAAAGTTGGTTTCAGATAGGTACATTGACTGGTAATAGGCAGCAAAAACAAGAGTGAAAACAGGGCAAGAAACAGCAGGAAACCCCAGTAGCACAAGGCAAGACTGGTTCAGCGCAGGTAGTACACTGTCACTTTGACCTTCAGCGCAGGTAGCCCCTTCGGGAACTGCGCTGAAATGTAGACAGCCTTCACACAGCCTGCACTGAAGAACGAAACTTTCGTTTCTCTTGGTTTCTGGGTCACAGATTGCTAAAAAATTCACAGTTTTTGGCCAAATCAGAAGCTATCAGTCAAGTACACACTAAGGGATGACAAGGAGGATGAAAAGCTATCACTAAGAGCTTATTAGAGTCCTTGTGGATCAGCTCTTCAAATCATAAACTTGCCCAGAAACTGAGCTAGAGTAGCTGCTCTCTACTTTGCATTTGAAAGATCCAAATGCAGTTCGATTCGGTACTCCCTTTGTTTATGAAATGAATAGCAAAAATACAAAAAACCAACAAGATACGATCCCCAACGGAGTCGCCAATTTGTTGTTGGGAAAAGTATCCAAGCAGAAAGAAATCTCCTCTTCACCTCCTTCAAGCAAATCACCCAATAGTTCTATACTCAAACCAACAGCACTTCCTTACATTCACAAGATTCCAGCCTCCCTAGACCTCATGAGAGAGATCTATATATAGGAGTTTTGGAGAAAGGATGAGTCAGCTTGAGGCTGGCATGAAGCTGACTAGTGTCCTCTCCCACTTCAGTTATTCTTCAGTTCTTGAGTCCACTTGGAGGTTCTTGCTTCCACTTGGAGATCTAGATCCTCTTACTCATCACAAGGCGAATTCCCTGATCCAAGTGTCATTTTGGAAGCTTCCTGGGCATTGACACATTGAGGAATGACTGTGCCACTTGGCCAATCTCGCCCAGCGCAGGTAGCCTTCATTAGAGTTGACATTCAGCGCAGGTACAGAGTGGAGCAGTTGACATTCAGCGCAGATGCTCAGTGGAGCAGTTGACATGATCCAGAATTAGCTTATTTTTGAGTGTTTTCAGGTGGAGAACTGATATTTAGTGTTGTGGTTTGCTGACCTTGTTCCTCTAGGGGTAGGAACAACATGTTTAGCGACTTTGGATCCCTTAGATTATTGACATTTCATGCTTCATGCTGTTAGGCACAAAAATGTCTATAACAGTTGCCCCCTAAAGTATGAGGTCGTTTATCGGGTGAAATGCTTTATCAGGAGGATCCGAAGTTCATGCAATCACTGAGAGGTGACCTGTAATAAGATACAATACAATACATTATTTTTCATTCTGCTTTCATGATCTAGCTGAGGCGGGCATTCCCATGCTCAACTTTATAAATTCATTTTGGTACATAGAACAGACGATCGTCTGATGGTAGACTGATAATTCTCTGCTGAAATTATCATCCTTTGAGTAGGATGATCATCTGCTGTAATGATGTACATGTCAAATGTTTTTATATCCTGAATATATATCACAGCCCGGATGGATGAAACTAGATCCGGGGTCTTCAAACTCGTTCGATCTTCACTCTAAGTACAAGTCGATCCATGTGAGAATTGCGCTGAAGTTGAACATGGAAAGACATCGCTTGATTACCGGTCAATAATGTAAACCGTTAACAAGCGCGAGAGGAATCACCGATAATGATAATGACCCTCAAGGTACTGCAGTACAATTCACGTGGTGTGAATAAAGGACTTGGCGTCGAACACCACGCAAAATCTTCTGGTCGAAGGTCATTGATGTATACCTGTCGCCGGAAGTGAGAAACTTGCCATTGAGGCATGCAAGCTTCAAAGTACTGAGGGGGGTGTTCCTAGATTGACTTCTTGGATAATGAGCTGAAGTCGGCAAGAAGCGATCCGTCAAAGGAGGGCCTTAATGAATCCCACATCAGTGACACGGAACGGAGCTAATGATTTTAGTGGAGGTGAAAACAATCTGTGAGATATGATTCAGGGTGGCGATCATGGGTGGATGAAGGATAATGTATGGCAGTGGATGGGACACGGTTGACTCTTTCTGAACAACATCTCTTGAACATATAACGACACTGATGTGATGGATCGGTAGCATTACCCCAAATGTGGATGGTTTGGCGAGGACCATGGTGATGAGACCGGTGAATGAAACAACCCAACCCGATGTGATACGGAGGACAAAGTGTCATGTTCAAGAGCGACTTGCTACCATTAAAGCTTTGAGGTTCTCCCAATTTTTCCCAAGTCATTTCTGACCAGTACCTCTTTATTTTTGTCATGCTTGAGGAGGATAACATATGCTTGTTCTATAACATGCCGTTCGGGCAAGCCCATCGCTATGTTTTAACGAGCCTAGCGATAGGGAAACTCGTTCTCGTCTAAAGACAAGTTTGTCGCTATTTAATCATTTTAACGAGTCTAACGACAAGGAAAACTCGGTCCTTTTCATTTTTAGAGAGTCTGAAAAGGTACAGAAAGTTAACTCCAAAATTCCTTTTTCGTCATCTAATCCCTTAAGTCCGAAAAAGTATAAAACAATACAGAAGGGATGAGTTTTCGATAACTTTAACGAGCCGAATAAAACAAGCGCTCGACCTTTTTGTGTAATAATCCCTCAGGTCCAAAAAGATTAAAATCTAGAGGAGGGATAGCTCTTCCGGTCACTTTAACGAGCTGGAAGGCCAAAACTCGGCAAACTTTTCATATTTTATGAGTCAGGAGAAAAGAGCTCAAAGAAGACTCGTCTTTTGAGGAACGAGTGATAAACAGGGATAGCAGCAGATTCCAGGTACAGGTTGGAATTTTCCAATCACGGCAGTGTCACAAGGATGGCTAAGTGAAATCACTCTTCGCAGCTGTTCCTCAAAATGGGTAAACAATCATATGGGGGTGAACGATCGGCCAAATGGAATGGAGGTGGCAGGTGCAAACACGACCAAGGCTTTTTATGGCTAATAAATTTACGATCACAATGGTTATTTACCGGAATAGGTTCATTTTTTAATGAGCTTAAACTCTGGAGGAAACTCTTGCTCACGCTTTTCTATTTTTTAACGAGCATAAATTCCATGGTAAAACTGCTCGAATCTCGCTTTTCTATTTTTTAACGAGCATAAATTCCGCGGTAAAACTGCTCGAATTAAGTTTGCATGCCCCCAGCATAATAACGCAAATCGAGGTGCACGCAGGTTACTATTTAAGCATAGTAACGCTTGAGGTACAGACCGTTACGGGGCTGCGCCAGTGGAATTCCGTCATAATCCATTAACTCGTAGGCTTCTTTTGCTAACACCCTCTTAACAATATAGGGGCCCATCCATAAGGACTTGAATTTCCCTGCTCCCAATTTATCGGATTCTTGGTCATAAAGCAAGACCAAATCACCTTCTGAGAAGACACGGGGTTTGACACTTTTGTCAAACTGAGCCTTGACTCGTTTCTTATGAGCCTCGTTAGCCAAAGTGGCGTCACGACGGGTTTCATCCAACTGGATTAATTCCAAGAAACGAGCCTCTTCCTCTGAAGTTCTGGGGAGGAGATCAATTGCGAGTTTAAGCGACGAAATTTCGCACTGGATTGGTAAGACTGCTTCCAGGCCATACACCAGTTGAAAAGGTGTGAACCCAGTTGCGTTCTTTACCGACGTTCGGTAAGCCCACAAGGCTGAGTACAGGATTAGGTGGCACCTTCTTTTATGAACTTCGATCATCCTTTGCAACATACGCTTCAGGACCTTGTTGATTGCTTCAACTTGTCCGTTGGCTTGCGGATAATATGGGGTAGAGCTGTTGTGAGATAACCCTAGCTTGGCAGCTAATTCGACCATCATGTGATTGCGAAAATGCGACCCATGATCTGTCACTATAGCCTGTGGTACGCCGAACCTGGCGACTACATGATTGAAAAAGAAAAGGGCAGCTGTTTCACCAGTGTTATCCAATGTAAGCATCGCCTCGGCCCATTTGGTAAAATAGTCAACAGCGACTATAATATACCCATGCCCCCCGGTCGAGGTGGGGTTACATTGCATGAAATCGATGCCCCACTTGGCGAAGGGCCCAACAGCAACTATCGGCTGTAAAGGTGCGGGTGGTCGTCTCGTTTTGCTATCAAAAATTTGACAAGCATGGCAACTTCTGACTGCGGTTATGCAATCTTTGAACATGGTTGGCCAGAAGTATCCTACTCGTAAGATTCTTTGTGCTGTTGCATATCCAGACTGATGCCCCCCACACGCGCCTGAATGACAATCATTCAGGGCTTTTTCGGCCTCCTCATGGGTAAGGCACCTCCTCAGAACTGTATCGACACCACGACGGTAAAGTGTATCACCGACGATCATGTAGTCTTTTGATTGGTATCGTATACGTTTTTGTTCGGAGCGAGAGGTGTTAGGCCTGAACTTTTGGGTTTGGAGATAAACTATGATATCTCCATACCACTCATCGCTTACAGATATCAGAAACAAACTTTCGTCCACGATTGACTCTTCCGATGTTTCATCGTTGGACGACGATGGGAGATCACACAATAATTCTGCGAAAACTAGAGCTTTCTTTGATTTGGATTTTACAAATTCCAGATCAAACTCTTGAAGGATTGCTATCCATTTTGAATATTTTCCCCCCAGCAACTGTCGCGACAGTATATAAGTCATGGGGTTGCAATCTGACAAGATGGTAGTTTTCCGAAAGAGGAAATAATGTCGAAACCTTTGAATCGCTTGAACAGCTGCAAGCGCTAGTTTTTCAACATAAGAATATTTACTTTCCGTATCGTTTAATTTTTTACTTAAATAATAGATAGGATGTTCAATTCCATCGACTTCTTGAACTAAAACCATTGCAATGGTCGTATCCGCTGCAGCCAGATACAGGTTAAAATCTCTTTGATAGTCCGGGGCGTACATTAATGATGCTTTTACTAGACAATCTTTCAGAGCATCAAAGGAAGCTTGCGCCACTTGGTCCCAGACAAAAGGTACATCCTTTTTCAAAAGACAAGTATAACCCTTAGCAAGTTCTGTATAATTTGGAATGAACCTCCTCAGAAAGTTTGCTTTCCCTTGGAGTTTCTGAATCTGAAGCAAATTTGAAGGTGGAGGCAAATTAATGATTGCCTGAACCTTGCAGGGGTCGAGACGAATCCCATCCTTAGAGACTACAAAGCCAAGTAAACGACCAGAACCGACGCAAAACACACATTTGTGCGGATTGAGTCTTATCTTGTAGTGTCGGCAACGTAGAAATATCGCTCTTAAATGCTGCGGATGATCAGTCCGCTTTCGCGAATGAGCCGGAAGATCGTCGAGATAAGGTTGAACAAATCACTCTTCGCAGCTGTTCCTCAAAATGGGTAAACAATCATATGGAGGTGAACGATTTACCAAATGGGCCGAGGCGATGCCTACATTGGATAACACTGGTAAAACATCTGCCCTTTTCTTTTTCAATCATGTAGTCGCCAGGTTTGGCGTACCACAGGCTATAGTGACAGATCATGGGTCGCATTTTTGCAATCACATGATGGTTGAATTAGCTACCAAGCTAGGGCTATCTCACGACAGCTCTACCCCGTATTATCCGCAAGCCAACGGACAAGTTGAAGCAATCAACAAGGTCCTGAAGCGTATGTTGCAAAGGATGATCGGAGTTCATAA
Organism: Pinus tabuliformis; assembly: GCA_031772625.1. Taxonomy (NCBI): domain Eukaryota; kingdom Viridiplantae; phylum Streptophyta; class Pinopsida; order Pinales; family Pinaceae; genus Pinus; species Pinus tabuliformis. The sequence continues at coordinate 230,646,411 of CM062816.1, read as the reverse complement.
AAGAAGGTGGCACCTAATCCTATACTCAGCCTTGTGGGCTTACCGAACGTCGGTAAAGAACGCAACTGGGTTCACACCTTTTCAACTGGTGTATGGCCTGGAAGCAGTCTTACCAATCCAGTGCGAAATTTTGTCGCTTAAAATCGCAATCAATCTCCTCCCCGGAACTTCAGAGGAAGAGGCTCGTTTCTTGGAATTAATCCAGTTGGATGAAACCCGTCGTGACGTCGCTTTGGCTAACGAGGCTCATAAGAAACGAGTCAAGGCTCAGTTTGACAAAAGTGTCAAACCCCGTGTCTTCTCAGAAGGTGATTTGGTCTTGCTTTATGACCAAGAATCCGATAAATTGGGAGCAGGGAAATTCAAGTCCTTATGGACGGGCCCCTATATTGTTAAGAGGGTGTTAGCAAAAGGAGCCTACGAGTTAATGGATTATGACGGAATTCCACTGGCGCAGCCCCGTAACGGGCTGTACCTCAAGCGTTACTATGCTTAAATAGTAACCTGCGTGCACCCCGATTTGCGTTATTATGCTGGGGGCATGCAAACTTAATTCGAGCAGTTTTACCGTAGAATTTATGCTCGTTAAAAAATAGAAAAGCGAGATTCGAGCAGTTTTACCGTGGAATTTATGCTCGTTAAAAAATAGAAAAGCGTGAGCAAGAGTTTCCTCCAGAGTTTAAGCTCATTAAAAAATGAACCTATTCCGGTAAATAACCATTGTGATTGTAAATTTATTAGCCATAAAAAGCCTTGGTCGTGTTTGCACCCGCCACCTCCATTCCATTTGGCCAATCGTTCACCTCCATATGATTGTTTACCCATTTTGAGGAACAGCTGCGAAGAGTGATTTCACTTAGCCATCCTTGTGACACTGCCGTGATTGGAAAATTCCAACCTGTACCTGGAATCTGCTGCTATCCCTGGTTATCACTCGTTCCTCAAAAGACGAGTCTTCTTTGAGCTCTTTTCTCCTGACTCGTAAAATATGAAAATTTTGCCGAGTTTTGGCCTTCCAGCTCGTTAAAATTACCGGAATAGCTATCCCTCCTCTAGATTTTAATCTTTTTGGACCTGAGGGATTATTGCACAAAAAGGTAGAGCGCTTGTTTTATTCGGCTCGTTAAAATTATCGAAAACTCATCCCTTCTGTATTGTTTTATACTTTTTCAGACTTAAGGGATTAGATGACGAAAAAGGAATTTTGGAGTTGACTTTCTGTACCTTTTTAGACTCTCTAAAAAATGAAAAGGACCGAGTTTTCCTTGTCGTTAGACTCGTTAAAATGACTAAATAGCGACAAAGTTGTCTTTAGACGAGAACGAGTTTCCCTATCGCTAGGCTCGTTAAAACATAGCGATGGGCTTGCCCGAAGGGCAGGTTATAGAACAAGCATATGTTATCCTCCTCAAGCTTGACAAAAATAAAGAGGTACTGGTCAGAAATGACTGGGGAAAAATTGGGAGAACCTCAAAGCTTTAATGGTAGCAAGTCGCTCTTGAACATGACACTTTGTCCTCCGTATCACATCGGGTTGGGTTGTTTCATTCACCGGTCTCATCACCATGGTCCTCGCCAAACCATCCACATTTGGGGTAATGCTACCGATCCATCACATTAGTGTCGTTATATGTTCAAGAGATGTTGTTCAGAAAGATTCAACCGTCTCCCATCCACTGCCATACATTATCCTTCATCCACCCATGATCGCCACCCTGAATCATATCTCACAGATTGTTTTCACCTCCACTAAAATCATTAGCTCCGTTCCGTGTCACTGATGTGGGATTCATTAAGGCCCTCCTTTGACGGATCGCTTCTTGTCGACTTCAGCTCATTATCCAAGAAGTTGATCTAGGAACACCCCCCTCAGTACTTTGAAGCTTGCATGCCTCAATGGCAAGTTTCTCACTTCCGGCGACAGGTATACGTCAATGACCTTCGACCAGAAGATTTTGCGTGGTGTTCGACGCCAAGTCCTTTATTCACACCACGTGAATTGTACTGTAGTACCTTGAGGGTAATTATCATTATCGGTGATTCCTCTCGCGCTTGTTAACGGTTTACAATATTGACCGGTAATCAAGCGATGTCTTTCCATGTTCGACTTCAGCGCAATTCTCACATGGATCGACTTGTACTTAGAGTGAAGATCGAACGAGTTTGAAGACCCCGGATCTAGTTTCATCCATCCAGGCTGCGATATATATTCAGGAAATATAAAGACATTTGACATGTACATCATTGCAGCAGATGATCATCCTACTCAAAGGATGATAATTTCAGCAGAGAATTATCAGGCTACCATCAGACGATCGTCTGTTATATGTACCAAAATGAATTTATAAAGCTGAGCATGGGAATGCCCGCTTCAGCTAGATCATGAAAGCAGAATGGAAAATAATGTATTGTATTGTATTTATTACAGGTCGCCTCTCAGCGATTGAATGAACTTCGGATCCTCCTGATAAAGCATTTCACCCGATAAACGACCTCATACTTTAGGGGGCAATTGTTATAGACATTTTTGTGCCTTACAGCATGAAGCATGAAATGTCAATAATCTGAGGGATCCAAAGTCCCTAAACATGTTGTTCCTACCCCTAGAGGAACAAGGTCAGCAAACCACAGCACTAAATATCAGTTCTCCACCTGAAATCACTAAAAAACAAGCTAATTCTGGATCATGTCAACTGCTCCACTAAGCATCTGCGCTGAATGTCAACTGCTCCACTCTGTACCTGCGTTGAATGTCAAAAGCAATAAAGGCTACCTGCGTTGGGCGAGATTGGCCAAGTGGCACAGTCATTCCTCAAGGTGTCAAATGCCCAGGAAGCTTCCAAAATGACACTTGGATCAGGGAATTCACCTTGTGATGAGTAAGAGGATCTAGATCTCCAAGTGGAAGCAAGAAACTCCAAGTGGACTCAAGAACTGAAGAATAACTGAAGTGGGAGAGGACACTAGTCAGCTTCATGCCAGCCTCAAGCTGACTCATCCTTTCTCCAAATCTCCTATATATAGAGCTTTCTCATGAGGTCTAGGGAGGCTGGAATCTTGTGAATGTAAGGAAGTGCTGTTGGTTTGAGTATAGAACTATTGGGTGATTTGCTTGAAGGAGGTGAAGAGGAGATTTCTTTCTGCTAGGAGGTGTTGCTGGATTGGGCCTCTTATGGTTGTAACACTCTCAGAACTTTACTTCTTCCATTAATAAAGCATTTGAGGTTCTTCTATATGCATGTGTCTCAATGGCGTATTGATACTTGTATATTTGATTTATTCTAATCCTTGAATCAATTATGAATGTATGCTTCTTGTAGTTTCCCTCTCTTGTCATTTTGCAGGATCTTGGTGTAGCCGGGCCAGTGAAAGAGCAAGGAGCTGGGAGCAAGCAGCAAAGAGAGAAGATTGGATCAATCATTAGCGGAAGATAACGGTTAGTGGATCTTTTTCTCCTCTCTCTTACATCTCATAAAGAAGTAATCTCGAATAGCTTTGCATTCAGTTGTTGCTGAGGTACTATCACCCTTAGAGTGGGATAGGGTCATTCCGTATTGGATACTTTTCCCAAGAACAGGTACTAAGGGTAGTGAGGGTAGTTGTTGTGTCTTTCTCAGTGGGCTCTGGAGATACCCTAGGTGCTTCCTCTTTATCTTCTAGCTCCTCTTTTTATCCCTCTAGTTCTTCACTTTGTTCATCAGTTTTTTCCTTGGAATATTCGTCTATCTCTTCACCACTTTCCTTCTCTTTTTCTTCCTCTTCTTCCTCATCTATTTCCTCTTCATCCCTCTCTGTTTCTTCTTCCTCTTTTCCAATTTCTTCTTCATCCTCCTATGTTTCTTCTTCATATTTTTCACTATCATTGGGGATCTTTTCATATTCAAGGGCTACTATATCTCCTTCTATTTGCATGTCTTTGAAAGTTGCCCATGTGATAGGAATTCTAATGTTTTGGAGGGAATCTTCTATGATGAGTCTAATTAACTCATGATGGGCTAGTTGTTTGTGGTTTCCTTCCTACACCTTCATGCTCATATCTATCACTCATTGAAGAAGGAAGTAGGGTATGTTGAGTCTATGTTGAGGAGGTGTGTCTGCCCCAAACCTCAATTCTTTAAGAAGCCTAAAGTGGTATCCATATACCACACTATACCTACCTTCACATGAGTTATACATTATAAGGTGGTAGCTAATTTCATTCCAAGGATAGGGTAGGATTGCTCTCCTCATTCCATTTTTGTCTTCCATGGCCTCCTTGCCTTCTAAAAAGAATTTCTTCTTTACTGTTTGGTTATTTCCCTTATCCTCCTTTCTCCAAGGCACTCCTCAGGGAAGTGTGGTAATTCTTCCTATGAGTTCAGGGGTGAGTTCTATGGAGAGGCCTCTTACCACAACAGTGGCATGGGTACTAGTGAGTGGAATGAGGGAGACAGCAAAATCTCTGCCTACTTCATCATCATGCCCCCTCAATTTCTCAAAGAAACACATCTAATTATGCCTTGTGAATATCTCTAACATAGGAGGGTGCTGATGAATCCTCACGGTGTTGATGGGATCCCTTCTATTAAACCCCCCTGTCATTTTCTCTGATGGATGGAGGAGTGTAGATGTATGATATAAAATTTAATGAAGGAGGAAATTTAACTGAATTTTCTGTGTATACAATTCCCTTATACTACAATCAATTTCAACAAACTAGAAGATTGTTTTATGTTCCTTTCACTTGGAAAAATGTGGGGAAATGTAAATCCTACCTCCTTAACACCGCTTGATGAAACCACCCTCTGTTTTCCCCTTCTGAAGCTTCTCACTGCCAATCCTATAGACTTCTTGATTGTATCCTATAGGATCTTGTAGGATTTCCTGTAGGATCCTATAGGTGGCCTTGTGTAGGAAGAAAACGAATTTTCCTTTCCTCTAAACTACTTGAGGGAAGAGAGTGATTTTTCTAGTGTGATCCTCAAGAATGTGAATGGTTCTATGCATGGGGATCCACGTTTATTTACTCATATGGGTGATTTGAGTGAAGTGGTGTGTTGGCAGCTGAGGTACAAATATCTATTTTTGGACCATTGGTCCCACTACCACATCATCATTCTCCTCACCTCATAATAATGTCCCACTTCGGGAATCCATAGCATAACTACTTTCGACCTCATCCTTCTTTCCCTTGACTTGATTATTACTATGTGTGGAAGGACTAGTTGCTTTGTCCTAATTGACTGAACGAAGGTGGCCAAGTTAACTGGCCACCTTTCACTTATAAACCAACTCTTTCACAACTTTTACATCGTTTGAACACATCATGCGAATGAGAGAGTGGAAGTGAGATACTTACTTGTGGTAATGATACCTTGATGCAGTTTGTTGAAGAAATGAAGTCTTTGATGTGTGTTAGCTACATTTTCTTTTCTCCCTTTTATTTTATTGTCCTTTGATGATTTTATTTGATGTGAAGGTACCTAGCGGTGATGATGATGATGTTGATGATGTTGCTAGGATCTGGAGGAGCTTCTTCTACCTTCGGATCTCCATGCTTGAAACAGATTGCAATCTGTGATTTCTTTTTGTGGGATAGGTTGCTATAGGATTTCTTATAAGATCTCCTGTAGTTGCTTCTCCCTCAAAAATTTTAATCATTTTCTACTAGTGGGACCTGAGGATGATTGGCATGGGTAGAGAAGGGGTCTAGGGATTTGTGCATGATGAAAAATAACCTTCAGGTGTTGTCCCCTTGCTCTTTATCTTCATCCTCTTTTCTCTGTGTTTTTTTCTTGAAAAGTGTAATTTTTTGAAAACTGACTTTTGTGATGAATGCAGGGGTGATCATGGTGGAGAGAGGTATGGTGATGAGATAGTGAAATAGGATTTTTTTTTTTTTTGACATGGGCAGGTCATTCCCTTGCTTTAGGTTACTTCTTTTAGGATTCCCAAGCCACTGTAAATCCTACACGATCATCCTGTAGGTTTTTAGGGAATCCTGAAGGTTTATAAGGAATCTTGTAGAAAACACAAAACCCTTGCAAACTAAGGCAAATGAGTGGAAAAATGGAAGAAATTATGGAATGATGAAGGATAATGAATGGAGAAATAAAACATGAGCTGGGCAGGTCCCTTTTTATTCTCCATTGTTGCTACGATCATCCTCCAGCTCACTTGCAAACAATATGTTCATAATTTTTCTTTTCTCCATTTTTTTATTATTTTTGTATTATTTTTTATTGAAATCAACCAGTCTACCTCCAAGAGGTTTTCATCCGAGCTGCTTGCCCTAGGTGCCTCAAGAGACATTTTCACCTAGAGATATTTTTATTTCCACCTTTTTTTTCTGACACGATTGGGCCACCTAAAGAGGTTTTCAAGACAACAGTGGGACTCAAGCACCTCATGGAGATTTTCACCTGAGTCTCCTTATTTTTCTCTTTTTTTTTTCCTTTTTTTCTTTTTCTTTTTCTCAGTGGCTTGATGAGGTAGGAATTGAGACTTTCTCCACCACCATCATTGTTTTGTTGATACCATCAATGAAATCTTGCTTTGACAATGGCCTATTGTAAACATTTAATCTGTGCCCATTAATAAGTAAAGGAATGGCCTCTGCATCTATGGTTCTAATATGCACTGAACCATTATCATGACATTTCTCTATGACATAAGACTCTAACCATTTAGTCCTTAACTTACCCTTAAAGTCTTTATATCTGAAATCATATAAAAAAGTCCAATCACCTTCTTTAAATTGCTTGTCCTTGATGTTCTTGTCATGCCAGATCTTCCTCTGAATTTGAGTTGCTTCTATGTGTAGGAGGACCTGCATTCTCAACTCATCTAACCCATTCAATTGGTGAAATCTCTCTTTTTGTGCATTGCTAAGATCTAGATCTAGTTGGGCTGTCATCCTCAATGTATTGTACTCAAATTCAATGGACAACAGGGCATTCTTCCCATAGACCAACTCATAGTGTGTGAATCCAGTAGTGGTCTTCCAAGTGGTATTGTAGGCCTAGGTGGCCTCAACAAATCTATCTGCCCAATATTTTATGCTACTGCTAACCACTTTGGTCATAATTCCCTCCAGTGCTATGTTGGTTACCTCCACTTTCCCATTAGCTTATGGGTGATAGGGAGTGGAGGTTCTATGCTTGATCTTGTGCTAGCTTAACAAGTCTTCAATCATGTTGGATGTAAACTGGTTGCCTTGATCAGTGACCAATTCTCTAGGGTACCCAAACTTGTAAAAGACATTTTCCCTTAAGAACTCAGCCACCTTCTCCTTTGTTGTTTCCTTGATTTCCTTGGTTTTAGACCACTTAGTCAGATAGTAAGTGCAAAAAATGATGTACTGCTTTTTCTTAGAAGGAGAGTCAATAGGTCCAACGAAATCGATGCCCCACTTCTCAAATGGCTTGAATGTCATGATGTTGTAGAGGCATTTCATCCCTTGGAGTAGGCTTTCCCATCCTTTGGCACTGACCACACTAACTACTATACCTACTCACATCCTCGTGAAGAGTGGGACAATAATAACCATCTTGCAGCACCTTGAATGTTGTCCTCTTAGCTGCAAAGTGACCTCTACAAGGCCCATCATGACGAGTCAGAATCATGTCAAAGACTTCCTCCTTCCTGACACATCTTCTTAGAATTTGATCCGGGCCTAGTTTTAAGAGGTTTCCCCCAATCCACGTGAATGGGGTGATCTTCATCACAATCTTGATTTTGTCTTTGGAGGACAAATTCAGTGGGAATTGTGTAGATAACAAATAGTTTTCTATGTGAGAAATCCATTGAGAGAGAACTGAAATGGTAAATAAGTGTTCATTTGGTAACTGATCATCAACCATTCCTTCCTCACTTGCAGGCAAATTTAATCTAGACAAAAAATCTGCAATAACATTTTCCTTACCAGGCTTATCAACAATAGTTAGATCAAAATGCTATAATAAAAGTAACCATCTAATAATTCAGGCATTCACATCAGGTTTATTCATTAAATATTTAATTGCAGCACGGTCAATATGTACAAATGTTTGATATCCTATAATGTAATGCCTAAATTTGTTCAATGAATGCACAACAGGAAGGTGCTCCTTTTCAGTCACTATGTAGTTCAGTTTGGCCTTTGAGAGATTCTTAAGATATAGTAAATGTCACAAGGCATTTTTTCATCTATGTGACCTAGATCTTCTCCTATGGCTTTCTGTAAGGCATAAACATGTATATGAAAATGAAGGGCCCAATTTGGGCCTTGGAGAATCGGTGCAGTGGTCAACATGTCCTTCAGGGTGTTGAGTACCTCTTGACACCTTTTTGACCAAACAAACTCAGATTCCTTGACAAACAACCTGAATAAAGGTGAAGCTAACTTGTTGAAATATTTTATGAACCTCTGATACTATCCAGCTAAACCTAGAAAAATTCTGACATATCTCTGCTTTTGTGGAGGTGGGATGCTTTTGATGATAGCTATTTTGTTTAGGTCCACCTAGAGTACTTGCTGAGATATTGAATGACCTATAATAGTCCCTGTAGTCATCAAGAAATTACATTTTTCAGGACTAAGGGATAGGTTCATTTCAATGCATTTGTTTAGCACCTTACCTATGCTGGATAGAGCCTCCTGGAAATCACACCCATAGGGTATAAAATCATCCATATAAGTCTCTACTGCATCATTGACTACCTCAGCAAAGATACTTAGGACTGCTCTCTAGAAAGTGGCAGGGGCATTGCATAGGCCAAAAGGAAGGACCTTATAAGTGAAAATAACCAAAGGATAGGTGAAGGTGGTTTTATCCTATTCTTTCGAGTTGATCTGGATTTGATTGTACCCGTTGAATCCATCTAGGAAAGAGAAAAACTTTTTCCTTGCTAGGCCATCTAGCACTTGGTAGTTGAAACGTAGAGGGAAATGGTCCTTCTTCGTGGTTTTTTTTAACTCTCTGTAATCGACACAAATCCTCTACTTACCATTTTTCTTTGGAACGAACACCAAAGGAGAGACCCACTCACTGTTTGAGATAGGGTAAATGAATCCTGCATCTAGCAGCTTTTGCAGTTCTTCTTTGACTATATCCTTGAGAGATGGATTCATCCTCCTTCGGGATTATCAGAATGGTTTGCAACCTTCTATGATATAAATTTGGTGTGTACACACTGAGGGGTGCACTCCCTTCATTTCTTTGTAACTCCAAGCAAAGGCATCCAAATGTTCCTTTAGCATGTTGCACAACTTTTCGTCTTGGTGAACAGAAAGAGATGGGTTGATTTTCAAAGTTCTCTCAGGGCCAAATTCTATGGTTTTGACATGGGTAGGGTTGGAATCAACTAATCATAGATCAATATAATGGTTGTTATGGGTTTCCTTTACTACTTATTCTAAGGAAAATGTACTCGGAATTGGAATTTGGAGTATGTGTTCAATCAAATCATCTTCATATGATTGTCCTCCTCCCATCATTGTTTCTAAGGTATAGAGTTGGGCAGAATAAACTTCATCTTATTTCTCCTCCTCCAACCATAAAGGTAAGTCATGCTCCAAAGATGGTTGGGAAGGAAGGTATAGGAGTAACTACTTGGACATATGCACATTTTTTATAGTCATATTTCTAGCCCTGCAGCTAATGTAGGTATTGGCAGTGGCTAACCAAGGCCTCCAAAGGATGAGAGGGTAACCAGTAAGCTTGGCCTTAGGCTGGAGAACTAGGAAATCTACAGGGTAATCCCAAGAGTCAGTGGATACCATCACTGTTGTGGGGAAAAATGCCTATGCAGGACGATCCTATCCACCTAAGGTGTGACAGCGCCTTAGCAACAAACAGAGACAACTATTCTAGTATTCTTCCTTTATGAATTAAGAATGAAGAGAGATGGATGGACTAACCGGTGTCTTCCGTTTGTCCCTCAATCCGGTTTCTCTTCTCTTGGAGAGTTCCCAGCTACTTGCCTTCTCGCTCGCCCAGCTTCAAGAGGTTTCTGCAAGATCACAAGAAGAGAACACTACACAAGACATGGATTCATATTCATAACTAGTTCAGGATTAGAAATAAACTAAACACACTAATGCAATCATACATAAAAAATACATCAGTATATAGGAGAAACCAAGATAGCTTTATTGATGAATAACAAGGTTCAGGAAGAGATACAACCCAGAGGGCTCCAATCCAGCATCTCCTTCCCAGCAAATAGAATTCCTATCTTCACCCCCTTCAAAGCATTAAGCACCCAATGATTCCAATCTCAAACCAACAGCAATTCTTTGCAATAACAAAATTCCAGCCTCTAGATCTCATGGAGGAGAGATCCATATATAGATGTTTGGAGAGAGGATGAGTCAGCTTGAGATCTGACTAGTGTCCTCTCCCTCTGTCAGTTCTTGATTCCACTTGGAGGTTCTTGCTTCCACTTGGAGATTTGGAACCTCTTACTCATCACCAGTCGAATTCCTTGAGGCAAGTGTCATTGACGAAGATTTTGGAAGCTTCCTGGGTTTTGACACCTCGTGGAATGAACTTGCCACATGTCAACTCTCGCTCAGCGCAGGTAGCCAGTGTTGCCTTTGACATTCAGCGTAGGTAGCCAGTGTTGGCTTTGACATTCAGCGCAGACAGCTAGTGGAGCCACTGAATTGATCCTGAATTGACTTGTTTTTGAGCAGTTTCTGGTGGAGAACTTCTGTGAATTGCTGTGGTTTGTTAGCCTTGTTCCTCTAGGGGTAGGAACAACATGTTTAGGGACTTTGGATCCCTTAGATTATGGACATTTCATGCTCAATGCTGTAAGGCACAAAAATGTCTATAACAGTTGCCCCCTAAAGTATGAGGCTGTTTATCGGGTGAAATTCTTTATCAGGGGGATCCGAAGTTCATCCAATGCTGGGAGGAGACCTGTAATAAGATACAATACAATACATTATTTTTCATAATGCTTTCATGATCTAGCTGAGGCGGGCATTCCCATGCTCAGCTTTATAAATTCATTTTTCTGTACATAGAACAGACAATCGTCTGGTGGTAGACTGATAATTTTGATGAAACTATCATCCTTTGGATAGGATGATTATCTGTTGCAATGATGTACATGTCAATGTCTTTATCTTTCCTGAATATATATCATAGCCCGGATGGATGAAACTAGATCCGGGGTCTTCAAACTCGTCCGATCTTCACTCTAAGTACAAGTCGATCCATGTGAGAAATTTTCTGAAGTCGAATATGGAAAGACATCGCTTGATTACCGGTCAATGAGGTAAACCGTTAACAAGCGCGAGAGGAATCACCGATAATGATAAGGACCCTCAAGGTACTACAGTACAATTCACGTGGTGTGAATAAAGGACTTGGCGTCGAACACCACGCAAAATCTTTCGGTCGAAGGTCATTGATGTATACCTGTCGCCGGAAGTGAGAAACTTGCCATTGAGGCATGCAAGCTTCAAAGTACTGAAGGGGTTGTTCCTAGATCAACTTCTTGGATAATGAGCTGATGTCAACAAGAAGCGATCCATCAAAGGAGGGCCTTAATGAATCCCACATCAGTGACACGGAATGGAGCTAATGATTTTGATGGAGGTGAAAACAATCTGAGACATATGATTCAGGGTGGCGGTCATGAAAGGATGAAGGATAATGTATGGCAGTGGATGGGACACGGTTGACTTTTCTGAACGACTTCTCTTGAACATATGGCGACACTGATGCGATGGATCGGTAGCATTACCCCAAATATGGATGATATGGCGAGACCATGGTGATGTGACCGGTGAATGAAACAACCCAACCCAATTGTGGTACGGAGGAAAAGTGTCATGTTCAAGAGCGACTTGCTACCATCAAAGTTTTCTTGAGTTTCTCCCAATTTTTCCCCAGTCATTGCTGACCAGTACCTCTTTATTTTTTTCAAGCTTGAGGAGGATAACATATGCTTGTTCTATAACCTGCCCTTCGGGCAAGCCCATCGCTATGTTTTAACGAGCCTAGCGATAGTGAAACTCGTTCTCATCTAAAGACAAGTTTGTCGCTATTTAATGATTTTAACGAGTCTAACGACAAAGATAACTCGGTCCTTTTCATTTTTAGAGAGTCTGAAAAGGTACATAAAGTTAACTCCAAAAGTCCTTTTTCGTCATCTAATCCCTTAAGGAAGGATAATTTTAGGGGCGAATGTTCGCCCTTTGGCGAAATTAAGGGGTTTTAAATTTTTAGTGGGCGAATATTTTGTATCATAGTACATTTTTACAAATCACCTCAAATAGCCCACCTTATTTTAAGGGAGAGGGTAAAAAAGGTAAATTTAGCCCTTGAAATTAGGACTTACAACCTTCCATTCACCCATTTTCAAGAATAGGTTTTATTTAAGTGAATCCATTCACCCATTTTCAAGAATAGGTTTTATTTAAGTGAATCCTATGGGCCAAATACCATATTTATAAAAGAGGTATGGTAAACTAATAAAAATATAAATAAATGAGAGGTATGGTAAATAAATAAAACATTTTTATATTTAGTCCATAAGTCACCTTATATACATGTAAGGGTGTAAACAAATAAAAATATAAGTAAAGTGGAGGTATGGTAAATAAATGAAACGTCTTTTTATACTTACTCAAAAGGTATGGTAAATAAATAAAAATATAAATAAACTAGACGTATCGTAAATAAATAAAACCTCTTTTTATATTTAGTCCATAACCCTCGTTCTATTTACGAAGGCTCAAGAAAGAGGTTTTATTGAAGTGAATCCTATGGGCCAAATACCATATTTGTAAAAGAGGTATGGTAAATTAATAAAAATATAAATAAACTAGAGGTATGGTAAAAAAGTAAAACATTTTTTTATATTTACTCCATAAGTCACATTATATTTAAGAACACTCAAAAAATGGGTTATATTTAGGTGAAACCTATGGCCAAAATACTATGGGACAAATACCATGGACTAGATTGTTATTAATACCATGCAAAAAACCATTATTAACCCTAATATTAGAATTAATAAAAATAAAAATGGCACATGGTATTGACCCATGGTATTAAAAATGGCACATGGTATTGACCCATGGTATTCACCTGGAATGTAGCCTATTGAAATTGGGGAATTAAACCAGCATGTAGCCTATGCTAAGATTCACTAGGACTTTACAAAGTTTTATTATTTAGTGAAAGCCTGGCCAAGATCTTACAAGATTTTATAATTGAGTAAAATATTTGCTATGCTTGGTGAGAGATTCGCCAAAAAATTATATATACATATTATATTATTGATAAAATCACCTTCCATTTTTCCTATATACCATGGAGATTCGCCCATTTATTATATTTATAAATTTAGGGGGGGTTCTTAAAATTTTCCCTGCCCTTAAGTCCGAAAAAGTATAAAACAATACAGAAGGGATGAGTTTTCGATAGTTTTAACGAGCCGAATAAAACAAGCGCTCGATCTTTTTGTGTAATAATCCCTCAGGTCCAAAAAGATTAAAATCTAGAGGAGGGATAGCACTTCCTGTCCCTTTAACAAGCTGGAAGGCCAAGGACTCGGCAATCTTTTCATATTTTACGAGTCAGTTGAAAAGAGCTTAAAGAAGACTCGTCTTTTGAGGAACGAGTGATAAACAGGGTTAGCAGCTGATTCCAGGTACCGGTTGGAATTTTCCAATCACGGTAGTGTCACAAGGATGGCTAGTGAAATCACTCTTCGCAGCTGTTCCTCAAAATGGGTAAACAAACATATGGAGGTGAACGATCGGCCAATGGAAAAGTGGAGGTGATGGTGCAAACACGACCAAGGCTTTAATGGCTGATAAGGTTACATTCATAATGGTTATTTATCGGGTAGGTTCATTTTTTATTTTAAAATGAGCTTAAACGCTGGTGGAAACACTTGATCATTGCTTATGTTTATTTTTTAACGAGCATGAAGTCCGTGTTAAAACTGCTCGGATCTTGCGTTTATTTTTTAACGAGCATGAACTGTGTGCTAAAACTGCTCGATTAACCCAGTCATATGATAAGAGTGTCTCATTGAGATTCTATTTTTTATGGAGCTTCATCTCACAAAGCTATGCCCCGCATCCTTTCTTTATGCAAGTTAGGAAACGGCTAACCCAAAAAACAGATAAATAACCACTCTTTGCTTGCACTCCAAAAGGTTTGCATGCCCCCAGGTATAAAGTACGATTTCAAGGTTACCCCTACTTCATTTCCGTCAAAACATTCGTTTCACTGAGAGAGGCCTACCTCTTTCAAGTTACCCAAAGATTGTCTCGTTAATCTTTCAAACAAAACACTTCCTCGGCAATGTCTACCAAAATAGACAAAGGTGAGCGACGTAGCCCGCCAACTCACATAACTTTGACAAAAGAATCTTATTCTAGAATAACCCCTCTTCCTAGACGGATGGGGTACAGACTAGTCATATTCTCCCGCGGAAACCTACTCTATACCCAAAGTTTCCCTGCTGAAGCAGACCAGGACGCATGCCCCCTCGGTTCCAGTCATATCCTCCCAGATTACTCGCGCTCATCAGGAGGACGGACCGTGGGTTGAGACACTTCTTGCGTGAAGAGACCATTTAGGGATGGTATATGACTATTTGCGATGCGTGATCCGGGAAACGAAAGTTGGTCTACGAGCTTGACCACTCTTCCTTCGTGTGGAAAACACATTACTCTAAAGAGTGAGGAGACGGTGGCTCCCATGCAATATATATAGTCTCGTCCAAGGAGTAGGTTATAATCCAAGGGTCCTTGAATGACCATCACGTTCATTTGAACGGTCTTCCCTTTCAATGTTATGGGCACATTGGGGAGGATCCCTAAAGGTCGACTGGTTCCTTTATCGAAGCCTGATAGATTTCTCATTTTAGGCAAAAGCGCTGGCGAACCAAGCGCTTTCCAAGCAATAGAGGAAAGGATACTCACAGATGCCCCCTCATCAATTATTGTGCCAGCCATTACCATTCTGTATATTTGAACAATAATTCTGAATGGTATGCTTGCTGGCAACCGGGGTCTGCCTAGTTGGTTCCAGTCGAAGGACACAACCAGGTTTCTTGGTGGTGGGACCGAATAGATGGCCGGGTATGACTCTGACAAAGTTCCTTCCTACGATAAAGGAATGGGCAAATTGCCCCCTTGTTCGTCGGAGTCTGTGTTGATGAAGAGAATTTGGACGGTTTCGTCTTTATTCTCTTATGTGATGGTATCATTCGAAGATAGAGCCTCTGAAGGCAAAACCGGGTCAACTGCCACCTCAACCTTTTGACTTTCGTTAGGTATGGATTCAGATGGTTCATCTTCAATTATAGGTGCTTTGGCTAACCACCTGGGCGGGCCAGCTGGGTTCTCAACTAGTGAAGGACTTGGCAGGAGTTTTTGATATCCAGGAGGAAGTTGCGCTCGTAAAATCGGGCGATCTTCCAAAACTCTTTTTGCCTCGTCTAAGAAGGGACAACGGTGGATGGTATGGTCGCCTTCACACAGTTTGCAGGGAAATCTAGCTTTCCCTCTCTGTCCTGTGACTTCACTTTCACTAGTTGACAGTGGGCAGTCAACATGGCTATCAGAGGTTGACGCTACCGGATTGTGCAAAAGAGGAGACCAGTCCCTTAGTATCCGAGGGATGCAGGGACAATCTCTATGGAAGTGGTCTCCCTTGCATATGACACATGGCGATTTAGGCCTAGTCAGTGCTGTGTGTGGATTTTTGTCAGACGACACTTGTTTGCCCCCAGTCGCTTTTGGCTCCTTCTTCTTCTTCTCTTTCTTCTTCTTTTCCTTCTTCTCCTTAGGAACTTGGTTTTTTGTTTTACCAATTCCGTCAAGCGAAGAGGAAGGAGGAGACGAAGAGTTAGATGAAGTAGAACGCTGGTGGGAAACTCTGGTCTGGTGTAACTGTTGACTCGATTGTTCAAGAATAGTGCTGTTCTGAACGACATTGGTTGAAAAGAGCCAGACCGGCAGGCCAATTGTCAGTCCTGGAAGCGACAATGTGGCCATATGGGGCACACCAATATCTCCCCAAGAGGAGAAAGGACTAGGATTTCCACCAAGGGGAATTCCTTGGTTGGTGTGCTCCATTTTTTCAACCTAAAGATCAACGCAGGAATAGGGGTGATTGTTCCGTTTAAAATAAATTTTAACGACGCTTTAGACACAACTTGCTTTTTCACTTTTAAAGAGTCAAGAAAAAGATAAAGATGACTCTAGTCTCCTTCGATGTTTTAATGAGCCCGAAGTGACAAATGCTCGGATGGACTTTTTCCGTTATAGAGTCTGAAAAAGGCCAAAAGGAACTGCTCTGGAGTTCTAGGCAGAGGGTGTGCCAAAATTTTCGCAAAACCGCAGAATACTTTTTAGGGTACGGGCGGTCGATCTTCCTGAATGCTGTGTTCAGTGCATTGCAATCAGTAGGGCGGCCGACACGGCTTCCTAAGGATAAAGATTTTATGCCTATAGGGGTCTCCCAATATATACGCGATGGTACGTGGGAGCACAATCCGTACTGGCGCTATCGTCTCTTAGGAGGAATCACCCACCATCAACGAGATCGACAGTCACCAGGCTTTACGACGCCGGAACACGTCTCTAGCCTAGACCTCTATGTTGTGCGTTATGTTGCAAAGCATTGTTAAGTTCATTCAATTTATTTTAGGTTGATCTTTTTAGAAGTTTGCCTTTTGAGGTTCACCACGAGATGTATGATACAATTCCTAAATGCAATCTAAAGATGATAAGCAAGCTTTATATCTTTTCAACTTTGAAAATCCTAGCTACTAAGGGAAAAGAAAGACACCATCTTTTCTCAAAGGGCAATCAGCACACTCTAATGCACTTTTCCTAAATCAAACATGCAAACTATCAAGATGAAAATGCACAATGCAGGTGTTTGTTTTCCGCTTTCTTAGTATTGATGCCTACAAAGAGAGCTTTTTGTACAACTTTGAATTCGCTTTTAAATGACAAATACAAACAAGTTTACTTTTTCGAAATCAGAGAGGGTAGAAGAGATTACAACACTTAACAATTTCCGAAATGAATACTTTTTTCGACACTTAAAAGAGACAAACTCAAACCAATAAGCAAGAGTAAATGTATAATCAACTGCAAACAGCCAATGAACTCTCTTCTAAGATCACAATCAACAGATCTGAATCAAGGGCTACAGGATGACTATTTCACTCATGCAAAGGAAAACTGTAAATGATGCCACAAACACATAAAAACACTCACAGTATTTTTTTACAAAAGGAGGCGGAATTTAAGCAGAGAAAGGAGTTATCAGACTGGTACCTATGCTGGTTACAGGCTGCAAAAATCAGAGATCAAAACAAGGAAAAACAGAGCAGAGAACCCCAGCTGCACAAGGCCAAATTGGTTCAGCGCAACCTCAACACAGGGGTTTTGACATTCAGCGCAGGTAGCCTTCACGGGACCTGCGTTGAAATGCAGAACCTCTTCATAGGGGTCGCGCTGAAGGAGAAACGAGAGTTTCTCACTGGGTTCTGGGTCACAGATTGCTATTTAATCTACAGTTTCAGGCCAAATAAAAGCAACAAGCAAGGTACAATCAAAGGGATGCTTTGAGGGGTACTAAGATCTATCACAAAGGATCATCAAATCATTTGTGAGTCCATTGTTCAGATCATAGACAAGTCCAGTGATTGGATCAAAGCAGCAATTGTCTACTTTGCATCCGGGAATAGCAGATGCAGTTCGATTGTTGTTGTCAAGTCTATGAAACAAACAATGATAGAAACACAAATAAAATGACTAAACAGATCTCCCCAGCGGAGTCTCCAATTCGTTGTGGGGAAAAATGCCTATGTAGGACGATCCTATCCACCTAAGGTGTGACAGTGCCTTAGCAACAAACAGAGACAGCTATTCTAGTATTCTTCCTTTATGAATTAAGAATGAAGAGAGATGGATGGACTAACCGGTGTCTTCCGTTTGTCCCTCGATCCGGTTTCTCTTCTCTTGGAGAGTTCCCAGCTACTTGCCTTCTCGCTCACCCAGCTTCAAGAGGTTTCTGCAAGATCACAAGAAGAGAACACTACACAAGACATGGATTCATATTCATAACTAGTTCAGGATTAGAAATAAACTAAACACACTAATGCAATCATACATCAAAAATACATCAGTATATAGGAGAAACCAAGATAGCTTTATTGATTAATAACAAGGTTCAGGAAGAGATACAACCCAGAGGGCTCCAATCCAGCATCTCCTTCCCAGCAAATAGAATTCCTATCTTCACCCCCTTCAAAGCATTAAGCACCCAATGATTCCAATCTCAAACCAACAGCAATTCTTTGCAATAACAAAATTCCAGCCTCTAGATCTCATGGAGGAGAGATCCATATATAGATGTTTGGAGAGAGGATGAGTCAGCTTGAGATCTGAATAGTTTCCTCTCCCTCTGTCAGTTCTTGATTCCACTTGGAGGTTCTTGCTTCCACTTGGAGATTCGGAACCTCTTACTCATCACCAGTCGAATTCCTTGAGGCAAGTGTCATTGAGGAAGATTTTGGAAGCTTCCTGGGTTTTGACACCTCGTGGAATGAACTTGCCACATGTCAACTCTCACTTAGCGTAGGTAGCCAGTGTTGCCTTTGACATTCAGCGCAGGTAGCCAGTGTTGGCTTTGACATTCAGCACAGACAGCTAGTGGAGCCACTGAATTGATCCTGAATTGACTTGTTTTTGAGCAGTTTCTGGTGGAGAACTTCTGTGAATTGCTGTGGTTTGTTAGCCTTGTTCCTTTAGGGGTAGGAACAACATGTTTAGGGACTTTGGATCCCTTAGATTATGGACATTTCATTCTAAATGCTGTAAGGCACAAAAATGTCTATAACAATCACATCCTCCACAAGCCCCTCAGGGGTCAGTATGGAGCAGTCTGCAAGTTGCAGGACTGTTGTGGTCTCTCTTAATGAACCTTGGAGGTTGATCTTGAGCATGGTATCCTTGGTCATACCATTAATGGAAACCCCAATATCAATCAAAGTGTGTGGTACAATGGTTCCATTGATGTGCACATCTACTACAGGGCTTCCAGGGTCCAAATACTTTGGACAGATTACTTGCCCCAAAATTAAGTCGAACAACTGTCTAATGACATTAATCATAGGGGCATATCTTTTTCCCCTCCCTGGATGCTTGAAGCACTTCTCCTTAATCAACTTGTTGTAAATAGGTACATATTTTATATCTTGGAGAAATGGAATTTTAACACATAAATTTTTCAATTCTCCCAGAAGTTCAGTCTCTTATGGGGTAGGCTGGAGTGGTTGGGTTAATCTCTCAAGAAAGGGTTGGTGGATTTACTCTAGGCATGCTTTCCTCTCTTTCTTGCTCAACCTCCCTAGGTGGAGGTAGAGGTTGGTTGTCTAGAACTACTCTCCTAGATCTCAGGTTGATTTCTTGAATCTCCACAACATAAGCATGATAGGATGTCTCTCCACTGTGTACTTGTTGTGCATGTCTGTTGTTTAGGTTTGGATTTGGTTGGGTAGTCATCTGGGGTTGTTTAGGTGGGGGAGGGTGTAAAAGATGTGGTTGAGCAGGTGGTGAAGGAAATAAAGGTGAAGAATTTTGTATGGGGGCCTCCACCCCTCGGGTGGTACATTCCACTATGGTTGTGGCAGAGCATATGTTTGAAATCACTGTTTGGTCAGCTGGGAATGATACTGAGGTGTAAAGGATGAAGGAGGAGGTGTATACCAGGAAAGACGAGTACCCCCCCCCCAAGAGGGAATGTATGTGGTCTGGTTGGGCTTTTAATATGCATGGGATGACCCTTGCATGCCCTGCTGTTGTGGTCGAGGCCCATGAGGTCTGCTTTGATTTATGTAGCAGAGTTGTTCGGTCACCCCTTCAATGCCTTGATATACAACTTTTAGTCCAGATAGAGAAGGGCACTTGTCTGTGGAGTGGTTTTCTTCATAGACTGAGAATATTTCAATCGAATTCTATGGACATTCATTCCTAGGGTGCCTCCTTATGCATCTAGGGCAAAAAATGGCTAAGGCTCTCTCTAATTCCTCCTGTTTTCTCTTAATGTACATAGTGTCCATATGTAGGGCAAGGGTTTGCAACATTTCACTCTTGAAATCCTCCATGGAAAAGATTGCTCAGATCCTTAAGAAGTACAATATTCCCTCAACCTTTAGACCCCTCAACACCATTTGTAAATCCCTCTAATCAGTTAAATATCCCATTGACCCTAAGGACATGAAGGGCATCTACTTGATCCCTTGTTCTTGTGGGACCCTCTATATCGGGGAAGCAGGGTGCTCCATCTATCAAAGGATCAAGGAACATGCAGCCGACGAAAGACATGGGAGAACCAAGTCTTTAGTGTTAGAAGAGCATGCAGAAAAGACCAAGCATCATGTTTTTATTGAGGAGGCCAAGGTTATTACCAAGGTTGCACAGTTCCATCACCGTAAATTTAGGGAAGCGATTGAAATTGAAAAAAGGCCTAACAATCTCAATAGAGATGATGGCTGGAAGATCAGTAGTTGTTGGATCCCTGCCCTTTCTTCTTAGTCTTGCCTTCCTTTCCCCCCTCCCCCCTCCCCCTTTTACCTTTTCTGGTTTTCGAGGTTTCCCCATTTTTTCCCAGTTCCTTCTCCTTATAGCTGTCTTTTCCATCCTCCTAGGGTTTCTCCTTTGGTTAAGTTTTTTACTAATTGTCCTGTTCTTGTCCTTCTTGTATTTAAAATTTGTCGCTCGTTCTAAATTTTATTTTTATTACTATTTCCTTATCAAAATTTTCTTAATATTATTAATCCTATTTGTTATTAAGCTTCTACCTTTAACATATAAAAATAAAAATAAAAATTAATTTTAACCAATACTCAAAAATAATTTATTCCATTAAATCATTATTATTAAAAACCCTCTACTTATCCCTAGTGATTTAAATGATTAAATAAATTAACAAGGAATTAAATAAATTAATTTATAATAAATAAATAAATAAAATTATATATAAATAAAATAAAATAGAATAACATTCTAATAAACCCCCCTTTACTTATCCCTAGCCATTCAATTAAATAATAAATTAGAATTAAGTAATTTAATATATTATAACATTCTAATATATAAAAAAACCCCTTTACTTATCCCTAGTATGTATATGATTAAATAAATTAAAAAAGAATTAAATAAATTAATTTAATAACCTAAGAAAAATATTTTAATTAAATAAATATAACATTCTAATATATAATATATTATAATTAGTTATTAGAAGTAAATTATATACTATAATTATATTATTATTCTATTATTATAAGTTATTACCTTTGACTTATTAACATTTTAATATTATTATATAATCTAGCCGTTGATGGTCAACCTAGTCAACCTAGCCATTTGGAAGATCTGCTCTCCCTATTTAATTTGTAGCCATGATCTGACTCCTCGGCTTGTCCTAATGATGAACCACACTAGTTGGTTCGAAACACGTCGACAAAGGTTTTATACATGTGATTTACGTCGAAACTCTTCTTATAAATCCTCCAACATGTTTCTAATTTCACCCTTGATGGATGTATTGGAAGAGGATGGACTGACCATAGGTTGACTACCCATGCCCTTCTTCCTAGCTGCCCAAGAATGGTTTCTAAAGAAAATATTGATATCCTCATAGGGTAACTGGTAGATGTCCCCTCCTACTAACAAGTTTAGGGTATCCAAAAGATCTTCCCTTACCCCTCTAATCAAGACTAGACTCAGTGACTCAGGGTCAAGTGTACACCTGGCGCTTTTGTAGCTAATATGGAATCTTTCTTCATAATCCTCTAGGGATTCATCATGCCCTAAGGTCTATTATGGATCCATTTGGGCACATCAAATCCCAACATTCAGATCAGTGTTTTAGGGCTCATCAAACCCTAACTTTAGTTGTTTCATGCCCTAAACAAGTCAACCCTTTGAATGCCTCCTTTCCAGAGAGTTTCATGACTTGAAGACATCTATAAATTGTCTCTATAGGGACCAGCGTAGGTAAGCCCTTATGAAGGTGTGCTACAGAGCAGTTAAGTCCACTGCCAAGGTGCTCTGCAGAGCACTTAGGCTTCCTTTCACCTGTGTTGGGTCAGAATGAGAGAAATTCACATAGGGTTTGGGGAATATTCTTATCTTTTGGATTCATCTAGAAGTTTCCTTGTCTTATCAACTCCTATGAGCTTGAAAATGGATGAGGGATGAGTTAAGGAGCATCCTATCCTCTCATCCCTTCCTCCTTGGAACTAATTCTAGGTATGGAAGGCCATTCAATGTCACCATTAATGACAAAACCTCCTTCTTCCTCCTATAAATTGACCACTCATCTAAGTGATCAGGGGTTGGCTGGATTATTTTGAATTGTAAGGAGATAATGCTACTATGAGACTTGACTTTGGAGCAAATGATGTGATGTCATAAGCTTGTCTTGCTTTTGATGTGATGTGGATGGGATCCAAGCTGAAGGAATGACTTTGAATTAGACACTGATGGTTGTAATTCCTTTTTCTATCTAATAAAGTGTTTGAACCCTTTTCCATATGACGTGTTCTTTCGTAATGCTTATATGTATGAATTACTTCTCATTCCTTTCATTTATATTGAATGGATCATATGCTTTGATCAGTTTTCATCTTCTGTTGTGTTGACATGGTACTTTTCAAGCAGGTTAAGTACAGGAAGGAGCGATAGAATCGACACAAGGGAGACGAGAGGAAAGTAGAACTACAGGTAGGCATTCTATCCTCTCTTCTTGTCTATTGCTTATTGGGAAAGTCTAAAACACTTTAAATTGTTGTTCTAGGCACAACTACTTGTCTAGTGAATTAGTATTTATCTGTAGATGCTAAATTCTCCAAAAAAAATTGGCGACTTCGCTGGGAAGAATCCTCTTTCTTAGTAGCTTATCCACCTCCTAAGAGATCCTTGTAGACTTTATTTGTGTTGATTGATTCTATTTTAGCTCTTTTGCATTGAATTTTGGTCAAAAATTGAGGTTAGATGACTCTTGAGTGGGCTCTCAGGAATCAATGCAAGCTCGGTTAGGGGACAGTGCTTTGCAGAGCACCCTCGAGTGAGAGACAGTTCTCTGTAATGCAGTTAGATCCTCTTTGACCTGCACTGATCAACCTTAGGTCAATTTCCTACCTTTGGAAAGTGTTTTTTCCAACTTTTCTTTGCTTGTTTTCTTACTGATTGATGAATGAATGTCATGTCTCAGAGAACAAGCTTTTATCTTCTTTGCCAGCCCTACTTTGATTTGATTGATTAATGTTTCTTTAATATTTTCTTTGTCCTTATTAGTCTATAGTCAAAGTTAGAATATAGTTGATTAACCTTCATTCGAAAGATAGTGTCGTAAAGTCCTCTCTTCCTTCGAATTAGAATTGTCGTAAAAGTCTTCATTCTTATGAAAGATGGATTGATTGTATGTGCATGTTTCCTTTTTGTTCATCGTAAAATTAAGGATTTCGAAAAGAAAAACTTGCATTGTTCATATTGTAGTTTGTGAATTCTTGAAAGGAATAGCTAAGGAAATTGCATTAGATGTGCTCTTTGCTCTTTGTCAAAAATCTGATTGCTCTATCCCTACTAGCTAAGGATTTTCATTGTTAAATTGAATGTCAAGAATGCTTATCATATTAGTTGCATTTTAGGAATTGCAAACATAAATCACATGGTGAACCTTGAAAGGAAAATTCTAAAGAATATCAACTTAAAATTTATTTGAATCTACCTAATGGAGCATTGTCACCTAACGAAAAACATTTAGTGCTTTTAGGCTAGAGACATGTTCCGGCATTGTAAAACAAAGCAGTTGTCACTAACTTGTATGTAATACATTCCGAGTGTGATACCTCATTCCACCTATGTGAGTATATCATAGATCGTCCACATACCTTCGGGTATATGGGGCGTGTTACAATACATAAAGTATATGGGAATTCTCTCACTATGCGGTTTTGCATTAGACAACACTTATACGGATTGGGCCTACACGTACTTTTGGATATATATGGGAGGACAACACTAGGTTGCTATCCATCCTTAGGTAATCGAGTTAGCCACCTTGTACACTGTGATACATCGAACACAACATTCAGGGAGAATTCCTGCCCATACTTCTCGGTTCGTTGGGAGGTATTCTGCAGTTCACAGTTGCTTAGTAAACATTTCACCTAGATTATCCCTCTTTTGTTTTTGTTATGTTATCTTGATTAAAATAAATTAATTGACCACATATAACATCCTCCACGCTCACTCCTTAGTTGATATTAGGTTGAAACATATGGCGACAAATCTGGAGTCCACTGATCAAGGAATTCCTTTTTATGGGAATCCTAGTCCTTTTCCTACTTTCTGAAATATTGGTGCTCCTTATATGGCTACATTGTCCCTTCTGGGATTTACCATTGGCTTGCCAATATGGTTGTTTTCAACCTCCTTGGTTCAAAATGTCGTGATTTCTCTGCAATCGAGTACTCCTCTAACTGGACAAAATCAACCTCCAGTTGATCCTAAAGTTGACCCTTTGCCTTCTTCCTCGGTTGTTTCTTCCTCCCGTTCTTCCTCTTCGCCTGGTGAAAGTATTGGTACTAGTAACCAGGTGGCTAAGAAGAAGAAGAAGAAGAAAATTTAGTAGAGGGGCAACCAAGCAACCATTGCTTTGAATGCAACATCTGATTAGAAACTATCCACCAAGCCTCATAAAGTTCAATATCCATGCAAACTTTGTGTGGGAGACTATCTTCTTTAAATTGTCCTGATATTTCTTAGATCTTAGAAGAATGGTCTTCTCATTCACATCATCCTGTGCCATCAACTTTTGGAGATCATGCTGGTGACACACCATCACCTAGTGGTAGTAAGGTTCATGGAAAAAAGAGTAAAGTTAAGTTTTCATGTATGTTATGTGAAGGGAATCACCTAATTCACCTTTGTCCCTATCTGGATGAAGCCAAAAAAGTGTTGGATAACCATCCTGCTTCACCGCAATGACTTCCATCTGATTACATGAGACTCTCCCTTAAGCCTTCACTAGTTGATGAATTAACTGACCAAAATCAACCATCGGTCAAAACCATTCTCTTTGAAAGTGAATCCAATGAGTCTATACCCAACCCAAATCAACAGGTCCAGGTAACAATTGACCCGATTTCACCTTCAATAAATCCTACTTTTCCTGAAGTGAGTGAATATGATACCACCTAGGTTCTTTTTGTTTCTTCAGATTCCAATGAGATTCATGGCAATCCTTTTGTTCCATCAAGGCAGGAGGAAATTCCTCCTACTCTCGTAACTCAAGGGGTTAATTCTCCCATTCTTACGATACCCCCTCCAAGTAGTCTAGTCACTTCCTTTGATTGGAATCGATTGGCAGGAATCCGCCTTCCTTCTTATGTGCCTTTCCAGATCATAGTACAAGTTTGTAATATGATTGTATCTGGAACTATTATAGATGAAGGTGCATCAGTGAGTATCGTTTCCTCAACTACTTGGCAAGCACTTGGTTCGCCACCACTTGTGTGAGTTACCCATAATCTATTGGCTTTTAATAGAGGAACGAGTCAACCATTAGGATCCTCCCTCATTTGCCTATTAATTTTGGAGGGAAAATCATTTATCTGAATGTGATGGTAGTCCTAGGCCCTTTAGATTACAATTTACTTCTAGGGCGCGACTATGTTTATGACATGGGAGCTATTGTTTCAACACTCTTTCGAGTGATGTGTTTCCCGCATGAAGGAAAAATTGTCACCATTGACCAGCTTTCATTTCCCGGTCCAAATATGGCGTCCAGTAAACCATCTTCCCTAAATGGTCCTTTTGTACCAATGGTATGATCCCCACCATGGGTTAATTATGTGGCAACCTGTTCCATACCTACATCAACTGACGATCAATTTAGTGATGTTGTACATCATGAACTAGGGGCACTTGAACCATATCTCTCCTGCATGACCTCTTATGAGTTGTGATCCAAGGATATGAGGATATTTCTTTTACTATGTCAACCTCATTAAAAAATGAAACAGGTCTATGAGGATCATTCTTTTACTATGTCAACCTCATTAAAAAATGAAATAGGTCCATGAGGATAGTTCTTTTACTGTGTCAACCTTGTTAGAAAATGAAACAACTAGGAGGATAGTTCCTTTTCTTGTGTCAACCTCATTAAAAAATAAAACAAGGAGTATGAGGATAGTGTGAAGCAGGAAAGTGTTCCCTCTACAGACAGAGACAACCCCTCTAGCCCTAGAGTGCGTCTAGTCACAAACAAGGACAAATCAACAACAATTCTCCTTAAATAGTTCGAGTTAGAGGCCTACCTCAACCGGTGGTCGATGGAGTTCCGTTGCGCTATTCCAGCTTCTGCTTCCTTCTCCTAATGAGTAATCAACCTGAAACAAAGCAAGGAAATACAACAAAGCACGTAACCAGATACAACAAAGAACTATTTACCCATAAGGTCAAGAAATCATGAGCTATCTAGTACATTGCATACGAGACATAGGAAAACATCATCGATTGTATTAAATATGAAATAGAGTAAGCTTACAACCTAGGTCTTGACGTCACAAGCCTTCTCAGGAGGGTCCAGCCAGCATGTTCCTCAAGCATTCACCCTTGAAGATGGATCTCCCAATACAAGTCTCTCTCACTCACAAGTTTCACACAAGATCAAAAGCACTTCACAACCTTCCTCAAGCTCTCAAACAATCCCACACTTGTCACACCATCTACCTATCAAACTCACAACACTATCAGCAACACTCCAAAGACTAAGAATTCCAAACTAGCAGCTCATAGCAATGGTGAAAGCTTAAATAGGAGAAGGAGTCTCCATGAATGGTGGGAAGATGAGCTTATCTCCAAGGAAGGTAGCACAAATGACGGAACAGTCATGCCAGAGAAGGGAGGGCGACATAAACAAGGCCAACAACCAGGTCTGTAGTCATCTGGAAGGCCGGCTGTTAGAAAAAACTCGCCCAAACTGGATCATCACGGGTACATAACTGTTATGGCGCGCTGACATTGCTACTACATAACGGAGAAGGTCATGTCATCGTGATAAAATAAAAGCAACAGTCGCACTGTCTCATGAAATTCGACCATCGTGGGAATCTTGTGTACTTCCACGATGACAATGTGTATGGTCTGTTTTGGAGCGCTCAGCGCATTTATTTTGACAACAGTCGCGATGATGCAGAAACTTTGGCAAAGTGGGTCATTTGGCAACATTAGAGAGCATGAGCATGAATGATTCGGACTCATGGCACAGTAGGAAGACTGGGATGAAGGCAGTGACAAATTACTGTGTAACAGATGCCCCCTAAAGTATGAAGCCTAAGAGAGTGGGAGGGGTGAAATGATTTACGAAACTGACTGACTTGGAACACCATCGGGAAGAACCTGCATGCAAGTACAATTGATATCTATAATAATGAATTACATGTAGTCTAGGCATGGGCACAGCCATCCAAAAGACATACGAAATAGGTCTGTGGTATGGACGCAGCCACCCAACTAATGAGACCATGATGATAATAAAGGTATGGACGCATCCACCTAACTAATGAGACCATGATGATAATAAAGGTATGGTTGCAGCCATCCATGAAGACTCAGGTATGGTCACAGCCATCCATCAATGAGTCATGTAATCATAAAACCAATCCACGCAGCCTGAACATGTGTAAGCTGAGTTCGGGGTCTTGAACCCATCCGATCATAGTACAAATCCTACCATGCGAATAGAGGTGTTGAGGTCGAGCATGATAGAATATCGCTTGATTACCGGTCAATGATGAAAACTGTTAACAAGCACGAGAGAAACCACCAATAATGCCAATGGCTCTCAAGGTACTATCCAGTACAATCCACGAAGTGTGAAAAAAGGAGCTGAAGTCGAACACTCGTGGAATCACCCAATCGATGACCAATGATGAAAGCCGACCATCAGGTGCGAAGAACTTGCCATTGAGGCATGCAAGCTCTAAGGTACCAAAGGGGATCTCTAGGTCAATCTCCTGGATAATGAGCTGATGTCGACAGGAGACGACCCGTTGTAGGAGGGCCATAATGTTTCCCTCATCAAAGACACGAGATAAGGAACAAGTGGTAGATGGTGGAGCAGAGTACCAGAGGAGAAGAAGAGGGTGTAAACTGCAGAGGGATTATACTCTTGAACATATTGGCGACACGACTCTGAAAGGGGGGAGGCAGCATTTAGGCAATGATGGAACAGAGGCATGAAGGAGGTGTTATGAATCGCATGAAATAAGGCTAGAATGATGACCCAAACCCGCGGAAGGCCAAATGACGATGTATGGATGACCCAACCCGACAAAAAGCAAAAGTGTCGATGTTCAAGAGTGACGAGCTGCCATAGACAATCAATGATAAACCTGTTTTTGAATCCAACCTAGTAATAGTTTAACGAGCCCTAGGAAGGAGAAGCTCGAGTCTCGTCATGGTGATGAGTCCAATGTCGTCAGGGTTTAACGAGTCTGACATAGGTGAAACTTGGAGTCTTTTTCATGTTCAGAGAGTTTGAAAAGTACACAGAAAAGAAAACTCCCGGGGGGCCTTTTTCATAGAGTTGTGTCTCTCTAGCCCAAAAAAAGTATAAAACAATACTCAGAAGAATCGCCCGACCAATATGATCAAGGAGTACTTTTCGTAAGTAATAACTTCGACCCGAAAAAGTAAAAAAGCGGTCAGAAGCACGTCATTTCGTAGCCAATAACGAGTCTGAAACGACAAAATCCTGGTGATCTTTTTAAGTTTAAACGGTCGAAAAAAGAGCTTAAAGGTGACCTCCTCTCGTTTCTTTTAACGATTCAAGAGGGAAACTCGGCCATCTTTTCATGTTTCAAGTCGGAAAAGAGCTTAAAGATGACTTTTCGGGATCAAGTGCGTACAAAACTGTCGTAATTCCACTACCTGAGATCCTGCACAAAGAACAGTACACACGTAAACCTGTTCAAGATAATATGAGCAATGCGCATAAAAACATAGTTAAAAACCATGAGAAAAAACAAAATTTATGAAATATAATGTTTAATTTCACAAAATTACCATAAATAGGGACGTTAAACCATATTTTTTACCAATGTTACCATTCAGCCATTGTGGAGCGACTTGGAGCATTGAGGTTGGCGAACAAAATTCGGCCCCGTACGTGCATCATTCGTCCCAAAACCAGTTCCAGGTAGACACACATTGCCCTACACTCTAATTTAATGTCTTTTTTATTGCATTTGATGGTGGGATGTGTTTATTTGGGCGGTTTTTCAATTTACATTCCGCTCTCAGTCATCGCGGGTTTCGCTATCGGGTCTGCAATGACCGATAAAAATTTACACAGGCCGCGCCCGGATCAGCGCGGAAAAGTGATGTACTTCCACGCTGACCTGGAAAAAATAACACAGGCACCCATTATCATCGCGTCTATTTTAGAAATAGTCGCGATGATGCTGCGTGACAAATTTTTAATAAAATTCACGTTTCAAACTTTGCAAGCAGGGCACTAATGGAATTTTTTGTCATGCAGGGTTATAATGGCGTTCGTCTAGCAAGAACTCGCGCATGATAATGATGATATAGCGGCTTTTGTTGATGCCGGTAGCTAGAACGCATTTCAGGGGTGCGGATTACTCAAATTTTTCTTAACTCCACGCTTCCGGGCATAACCTGACCTGCTAGAGCTACTAATCAGGGCCTGGAATCCCACAGATGGGCAATTTGTCATCCGAGGCCGGGATATTGAGTTCGATTCCACAGACATCTATTTTTTGACCGAGCTATCTTGTCGAGGTGAGATGCCCATTCTGGAGGGGCAGCGACCCGGGGGTGATACTTTAGATATGCTGATGGCTCAGGTGTGCCCACAGGCACGCAAGTCAAGGAGCGGAAAGATGGCAATCCCAACGGTGGAGGACATATTCCTTCGTGCGATGCTTTTCATGTTGACATGGGTAGCGAGCTCCCAGGCTCAACATGAGGCCTCAAAGACTCATCTCCGACTGGCCCTCGGATACCTAAATCCAACCATGTTTAACTGGGCAGGGGCAGTAACGACAAGCATGAAGAGGCAACTGACCAACTGTCGTTGCGGTGAGACGAAACAGTTTGGCTATGGATCGATCTTACTCCCGCTCATGCTGGAGTGGGTGCCGGCACTAAAGTTGCAGGACATGTCTTTGGATGCACCCAGGCCACGAAAGACGAGGGCCACACGATGGGCTCATGTCATGCCACGAGGAGGTGGCGGCCAACCAGTGGCATGGGGGACATTTTTCCGAGAGTGGTTGGAGCGACAGACGATCTTCATGGAGGATTGGCCGTATGCCGGCATGGACTTCCGTGGAGATCCTAACATGCAGCTGCCCGTTGGAGAGTAGTGGGATGACGGTGGTAAGACACTTGATCTCATTTTTTTGATTTTTTATTTTTATGATGTTTTTTATTTTTTCATGTACATGTCCTAATGACGAACGCTATGGTATGCGGATGTAGGACCGGTGAGACCCTTTGGACTGGCTCCAGAGGTGCGGAGGGATGCACAGGGCATTAGAGCTCTAGCCCTGGCTCCTCCGGGAGATGACACGATGGAGACAGTGATCCAGAACCTTGAGGGCCTGCTAGCAGGGATTCCAGACTACATGGGGATAGAGGAGGTCCCCATAGCATCCCAGATCCACACAGTAGGAGTGGAACCCAGGATGCACCACTTGTTGAGGCGGGTGGCACGAGCGGCTGTGCAGTATAGGGAACACAACCCACCGCAGTAGATACCTAGGCTTTTATTTCTTACTGGTGATTTTTTAAGAGACATGTGTCTCAGATGTATAGAGAACACAGGCTCTATTTAGACATGTACACTTATTTTTGAGTGCCTCGTGTTGTGGGGAAAAGTATCCGACTCGGAATGACCCTATCCCGACTCTAAGGGTGATAGTTCCTTAGCAACAACTGAAAGTAAAGCTTTGATATTTTTCCTTTATGAAAGTACAGAGAAGGAAGAAAAGATTGACCAACCGATGTCTTTCGCTTTTGTCGATCCTGTCTTCTCTCTTTGCCTCTTGTTCCCAGCTCCTTGCTCCTTTTTCCGGCCCAGCTACACAAAGATCCTGCAAAAACAAGAGAGGGAAACTACAAGAAACATGTACTCATAACTGATGCATGGATTAGAATGGATCAAATATACAGATAAAAACAATACATCATTGCAATACAAGTATATAGGAGAACATCAAAAGCTTTATTGATAGAAGATAAAGGTTCTGAGAAGGTTACAACCATAAATGGCTCCAATCCAGCAGCACCTCCCCAGCAGCAAGAAATCTCCTCTTCTCCTCTATAAAAGCAATCACCCAATAACTCTAACTGTAAACCAACAGCACTTCCTTACTTTGCACAAAATTCCAGCCTCCCTAGACCTCATAGAAGAGCTCTATATATAGGGTAGAAGGAGAAAGGATGAGTCAGCTTGAGACTGACATAAAGCTGCCTTGTGTCCTCTCCCTCTTCAGTTAAACTTCAGTTCTTGAGTCCACTTGGAGATCCTTGCTTCCACATGGAGATCAAGTACCTCTTACTCATCATAGGGCGAATTCCTTGAACCAAGTGTCAGTTTGGAAGCTTCCTGGGCAGTTGACACCTTGCAGAATGACTGTGCCACTTGGCCAATCTCGCCCAGCGCAGGTAGCCTTCATTGGTTTTGACTTTCAGCGCAGGTACAAGGAGGAGCAGTTGACATTCAGCGCAGATGCTCAGTGGAGCAGCTGACATGATCCAAAAATAGCCTGTTTTTGAGTGTTTTCAGGTGGAGAACTGATAGGAAGTGCTGTGGTTTGCTGACCTTGTTCCTCTAGGGGTAAGAACAACATGTTTAGGGACTTTGGATCCCTGTAATTATCGACATTTCATGCTCCATGCTGCGAGGCACAAAAATGTCTATAACACCTCGGTGCGCCACACAATATATATATATATATATACATATTCCTATGGTCTATTATTGTGCTTTATGTGCTTGCTTGTATGATGCACGCGGTGCAAACATTTGGACATATATATATATATACATATGCTTGTTTTGGATGGATCTTTTACATGTGATGATGTTTTTATATGCTATGCAGATATCTAACACAAATGTAATCTAATGTATTAGTTGCATAACAAACGACCCAATGTGAAATGTATTTAATCACATATTTTATTTTTACGCAAGCTTAAAAGCACACATGACAACACATATGCAAACTATGCTTGGAAATGGATTTTATTTTTATGCAAGCTTAAAAGCACACACATGCAAACTATGCTTGAAAGCAAGGGAAAATGGGCATGCCCCCCAGCATGATGTCTCAATTTGAGGTACATGCCCCCCAAGCTTTAGTCCATTGAAAATGGAGTGAAGGTTGACAATACTGTGATCGCACTCAAATTGTACGAGTTCATGTTTCATTATTTTAACGAGGTTGAAACACTTAGAAGAACTATCCTCATGACACCTAGTTTCATTTGTTAAGGAGCTTGACACAGGAAAGGAGCTATACTCCGACCAGACCCAGTTTCATTTTTTAAGGAGCTTGACATAGGAAAGCAAACTATGCTCCGACCAGACCTAGTTTCATTTTTTAAGGAGCTTGACATAGGAAAGGAACTATGCTCTGCCCGAAATTCATCATAATGAACAGGAAGTCAGGGCTTCCAAGACTGCCACTCATGGTGGAAGGAAAACATCTTGGAAGTCAGGACCCAATGCCCCTAGGACATCATGCATGATGGCATCATCACTGGATACAAGCACGGGATATGTAGCCACGTAGTTGACCTGCGATGGGGTAGATACAACTGGTGGATAAAAACCAGGAGGGGATGGCAGCTGCGCAGGAGCCATCGGGGGACTAAAGAATGATAATTGATCTATAGTCATGATTCTTCCGTCGTGTGGAAAAAAATCCAGACGGAAAAGTGAAGAGACAAGGGCCCCCATGGCATAAACATAGTCATGACCAAGGAGAAGACTGAAATCTGGAGCACCTTGGGTAACCAGTATGTCTATATAGACGGTTTTGCCTCCCAAAGTAATAGGAAACTTTGGGAGGATCCCTAATGGTTGACTGGTTCCTCCGTCAAACGCCAACAGATTCTGTGCGACTGGCACAAGCTGTGGGGAGCCCAAAGCTTGCCAAGTAGTGAAAGGCATGAGACTAACTGACGCACCCTCATCCAAGACAGTGCCAGGTACTGCCTTATCATAGGCATGTACTGTAATCTAGAAAGGCACATGGGATGGAAGGCGGAATGTAGTCAAATGACTCCAGTCAAAGGGAACAACTGAACTACTTGGTGGGGGAATCGTATGATTGCCCCCTTGCGCTACAGGAGATGAAGAAAGACCCTCTTGGTCAGCGAGTATAGGAGGGTCGTTCTCAGACTCAGGAGAATCAGATGAGACGAGAAGAACATGAGTAGTAGAAGCATGAGGCTCCTCCGGAGCAGAGTAATCAACAGGTGGTGAACCCTAGTCGGCACTCTCTCCGACCAATGGTTGGTCTGGAGCAGGCTCGGCACAGCCAGGTTCAGAAGGAGGAGGATAGATAAGAGAAGAATCTAAGTCAATCTCGTTGTCCATAGGAAGGGGGTCAGAAGAGAGCTTCTGATAACTAACAGGAAGTTGGGGTGAAGAAGCTGTAAGAATTTCCAAAACATCGGAAGCTTTATCCATGAGCGGACAAAGGTGAAGGGGATGATTGCCTTCACATAGTCTGCAGGGGATTCGAATCTTCCCTTTCTTCTGAATTTTGTCAGTTGATAGGGTGGCATCGCCATGAACTTCAGAGGACGATGAGGGACGGGCTGGATCGTGAGACCATACTTCTAAGATCCTGGGAATGCCAGGACAATCACGAAGAAGATGGTAATCCTTGCATAACCTACAATGAAACTTGACCTTCCGCAGAGGAGCAGGAGGTGGCCCGACTTGAGCTGTACTTTTAACCTCTCGCTTATGAGACTTCTTCTTCTTCGTCTTCTTCTTCTTCTTCTTAGCCACCTGGTTACTTGAATCCAGACTTTCACCAGGAGAAGTAGAAGATGAGGACGCAAAAACAGGTGAAGAAGGAGAGAGGTCCACCTTAGAATCAATGTGATGTTGTTCGGGTGGAGGAACTGATTGACCAACAGTTGAGATGGTAGGGACCAGAGAGGTTGAGAACAACCAAACAGGTAACCCAACAGTTAACCCAGGAAGGGACAACGTTGCCATGTAGGGAGCACCAACATTTCCAAAAGGAGGGAAATGACCAGGATTCCCATCAGAGGGGATGCCTGGGTTGGTAAACTCCGGAAAAGTTGCCATCACAAACGAGAAAGAACCCTACTCAAACTAACGCAAACAAGATCTAACTGGGTAAATGTGAATCGTGGCCAAATAAATTTTAAGACACAGGAACAAAAATTTACCTTTTCATTTTTGAAGAGTCGAGAAAAGGACAAAAGATGACTCTAGTCACCTTCGAATGTTTAATGAGCATGAAGTGACAAGTGCTCAGATGGACCTTTTCTTTTAGGGAGTTCGAAAAGGAACGAAAGTGACTACTCTGGAGAGCTAGGCAAAAAGGTTTACCAAACAAATCTGTAAAACTGCATATACACCTTAGCAGTCATATGAAAACCAAGGACTTTCCATACGGCAGTCAATCTTCCCGAATGCTGTGTTCGGTGCGTTACAGCTTGTAAGGCGGCAGACACGGCTTCCTATGCATAAAGGATGATAACCTAGTGGGGTCTCCCCATATACTCGATGGTACGTGGGAGCTCAAATCGTACTAGACCACTATTGCATCACGAAAGGAGGTATCACCCAACCTTGAGTGAAACAACAGTGACTAGGTTTAATGAGCCGGAGCACGTCTCTAGCCTAGAACTCTAAATGTGTGTGTTATGTTCCAATGCGTTGTTAGATTCATTTAGTTCATTTTAAAGTTGATCTTGGATTATGTTTCAGTTTTCAGGCCTTACCGTATGTAATGTCTCAAAGCCTAGGATGCAGCTAAAATGAATGAAGTATCCTTTTTCTTCGATGAACACCTACCTACGGGAGGGTAAAGAGATCATTCCCAAACCAAGAAAACCAAGGAAACACACAGTCACTCAATGCAAGCAGACATCAATTCCTAAAATGCATGAATACTACTAATGAGAGATCTAAACATTCGCTTTTCAATATGCAACTTGAAATGCAAATTTTCTTTCACTTTCGCATGCTAAATGAGATGCAATTTTTTGATTTTGATGCCTTTAATCTAAAGAAATCAATAAGCAACAAACAAATGTGGAAAACCAGTTGACCCCAAACAATTGTAATCTATGTCCGGGTAGTGAAGAGAAATCGAAACAATGCCAAGATTGGTTCAACAACGATCACTTAGATAATCAACCAAAAGCAAGCAAAGGGGAAGGCTCAATCAAACCAACAGCAAGCAGCAAACGAATCTTTGCAAACAAGCAACCAAGCAAAGCTGATCCAGCAAACTTGGAACAATAAAACTAGGTCACAAAGCAAAAAGGCAAGATTCGCTCAACAAGACTTACAAGAGAGTGCTTCAACCTCCAGACAGTGAAAAACAAGTCATAAACCAAGTGAGAACAGCAGGGGATAGCAAGACTAACAGATTCAGGAGGCAGAATTGAAGAAATTCAATTCTACAGCAATCAGCGCGGGTGATACACAACAACAAAGCACTGATAAAGAACGACATGTAGCAACAATGCGATGTCAGCGCGGAAGTACACGCCTTTTCCGCGATGGTCTGATTTACAGAACCGCCGCATCTGTTAGGTGTAATAATGCGATGGACAGGAAATTAAAAAAAGGGTGGCGTGATGATAGCGCGACTGTTTAATTAAAAAACATGATGATGTTCAAAGACAGCCACAGTCGAGCCAAAAACTCCCAAACCAAGACAGTCAATCTTTAAAAAAACAAAGCATCTCCCAGACCAAACCAGGAAACCCAGAAACAGACAACTAATCCCCAAATTTTTGAAAAGAGACCGAAACAAAAAACTCAAGGCAAGAATGAACAAAAAGGGACAAAGGCCAGCTCCCCAGCAGAGTCGCCAATTTGTGAAGCAGGAAAGTGTTCCCTCTGCGGACAGAGGCAACCCCTCTAGCCCTAGAGTGGGTCTAGTCACAAACAAGGACAAATCAACAACAATTCTCCTTAAATAGTTCGAGTTAGAGGCCTACCTCAACCGGTCGTCAGTGGAGTTCCGTTGCGCTGTTCCAGCTTTCTCTTCCTTCTCCTAATGAGTAATCAACCTGAAACAAAGCAAGGAAATACAACAAAGCACGTAACCGGATACAACAAAGAACTATTTACCCATAACGTCAAGAAATCATGAGCTATCTAGTACATTGCATACGAGACATAGGAAAACATCATCGATTGTATTAAATATGAAATAGAGTGAGCTTACAACCCAGGTCTTGACGTCACAAGCCTTCTCAGGAGGGTCCAGCCAGCATGTTCCTCAAGCATTCACCCTTGAAGGTGGATCTCCCAATACAAGTATCTCTCCCTCACAAGTTTCACACAAGATCAAAAGCACTTCACAACCTTCCTCAAGCTCTCAAACAATCCCACACTTGTCACACCATCTACCTATCAAGCTCACAACACTATCAGCAACACTCCAAAGACTAAGAATTCCAAACTAGCAGCTCATAGCAATGGTGAAAGCTTAAATAGGAGAAGGAGTCTCCATGAATGGTGGGAAGATGAGCTTATCTCCAAGGAAGGTAGCACAAATGATGGAACAGTCATGCCAGAGAAGGGAGGGTGACATAAACAAGGCCAACAACTAGGTCTGGAGTCATCTGGAAGGCCGGCTGTTAGAACAAACTCGCCCAAACTGGATCATCGCGGGTACATAACTGTTATGGCGCACTGACATTGCTACTGCATAACGAAGAAGGTCATGTCATCGCGATAAAATAAAAGCAACAGTCGCGCTGTCTCATGAAATTCGACCATCACGGGAATCACGTGTACTTCCGCGATGACAGCGCGTATGGTCTGTTTTGGAGCGCTCATCAGCGCGTTTATTTTGACAACAGTCGCGATGATGCAGAAACTTTGGCAAAGTGGGTCATTTGGCAACATCAGAGAGCATGAGCATGAATGATTCAGACTCATGACACAGTAGGAAGACTGGGATGAAGACAGTGACAAATTACTGTGTAACAGATAGTTCCTAGACTTGTCTCAACCTCGTTAAAAAATGAAACCAAGGATATGAGGATAGTTCTTTCTCTTCTGTCAACCTCGTTAAAAAATGAAACAAGGAATATGAGGATAGTTCTTGGTCTTGTGTCAACCTCATTAAAAAATGAAACCAAGGATATGAGGATAGTTCTTTGTCTTGTGTAAACCTCGTTAAAAAATGAAACAAGCAATATGAGGATAGTTCCTGGTCTTTTGTCAACCTCGTTAAAAAATGAAACCAAGGATATGAGGATAGTTCTTTGTCTTGTGTCAACCTCATTAAAAATGAACAAGGAATATGAGGATAGTTATTTTACTGTGTCAACGTTATTAAAAAATGAAATAGCTCCTATGAGGATAGTTTCTTGTCTTGTGTCAACCTCATTAAAAAATGAAACAAGGTCCCCTGGAGAAAATTTCCAATTCGACTCTTTGATTAGATCTCGTAAAATCCTAGTTGAGTCTTTCACTTGATCTCGTACATGACCTTCATTCCATCCACTTGATAGCCACGAATAGTCTACTTAGCTGAATGTAATGAAGCTTGAGGGGCATGCACCTAGTGGTAAAGTTAAGTTTCCCTGTAGGTTATGTGAAGGGAATCACCCCATTCACCTTTGTCCCTATCTGGACGAAGCCAAAAAGGTGTTGGATAATCGTCCTGCTTCACAGCAACGACTTCCATCTGGTTACAGGAAACTCTCCCTTTCATCATGCTGGCAACCTGTAAACTAGTTCCAAGCATAGTTTTGTTGAAAATGCAACAAGATGATGGAGCTTAGTGAAAAGAAGTCGCCTTCACTAAGTGGGCCCGTAGGCTATTTTTGGCGCAAAGTCTATTTTTAGACTATGTCTATTTTTAGACATATGTATCATGGTATATGAGTTGCAAGATGCTATTTGTGGATGATTCATCATGTTGGTAAAAATAGATGGATTTCTATTTTTAGACATATGGGCGGAGTATATTTTTAGACTAGCAGGCTAAAAATAGAACAGTCGAATATTATTAGCTCTTAATAATATTTGGACTATAAACAATATCTTATCCTCTTGGAGCACTTCAGTTCGAGCTACGGATGTGGCACACACAATTTGCAGAAGGAAATATGCTTTTCTTATGGGTGAGTTGAGCTATTGCATGATGGACTTCAGTTAGAACTCAAGTGATTGAGTTTGGTGGAGTTGATTGAGGAGTTGATGGAGTTGTGTTCAGTTTGACTTAGTTGAAATAGTTGTATTTAGACTAACTACAAAATACACTAGTGATGAGTGATGTGAGTTAATTATTAATTAATTCACTAATTATTAACTCATAAAGCAACTAAAGAATACATCAGTTAACTCAGTGCATGGACAATTCAGTGGAGACAGGTGTTAGAGGTGGAGACTACTATCAGTTGTGACTATAGCCGTGCATGATATTTGCACAATCAATGATTGAGATTGCCAATGAGGATTGCATAGTGCAAGCCAAGGAAAACGAGCTTGGATCATTCCTATTCTCATCTTGGATTGCGCAGTAGAGGTAGGCAAACAATGAAGGATATTTGAACTTGTGACTTGATTCAGATCTGAGCTAGTTTGTGTGTAGCAGGTGGAGATAGTACTGAGTACTTGTGATGAGTATTGTACTATGTATTGTTACATGTTCTCTATCATTATAATATAGAGATAGTTGGGGGTTTTTAGCTGTATGCTTTCCCCAATACATACTTGTTACAGGGAAAAGTGTCTATATAGAACTGCTCTATCCCACTAAGGTGTGACAGCTGCCTTAGAAACAAACAGAGAAAAGCTACTTTTGTTTTTCCTTTATGAATTATAGATAGAGAGGAATAGAAAGACCAACCTCTATCTTGCGCTAATCTCCTGATTTGATCCCTCTCTTCTTTGATAGTCCTCAGCTACCTGCTCCCTTGCACGCCTAGCTTCACAAAGTGCCTGTAAGATCACAGAAGCATAGCACTATACAAAGACATGGATCTATAGTCATAAACAATCTAGGATCAGATGTAAATTGACCATACAAATGTAACAAGCATCAATGACACAAAAGCATGGAGGAAAACTCAAATAGCTTTTATTGATAAATAAGAAAAGAGCCAAGAGGAGTTACAACCAGTTGTTCTGACCCAGCATCAACCTCCTAGCAAAGAAGCCCCTCTTCACCTCAAACAAAGCTTAGATCACCCAACAATTTGATGTTTGTCTCAAGAAACCAACAACAATTCCTTACAACATGCAAAATTCCAGCCTCTGTATCTCTGGGATGAGGGATCCATATATAGATATCTGTAAGGGGGATGAGTCAGCTTGTGATTTGATTAGTGTCTTCTCTCTGATAGTTCTTGCTTCCACTTGGAGACTGACGACCTCTTACTCATCCTTGGTCGAATTCAGTGAGGCAAGTGTCACAGGAGAAGATTCTGGAAGCTTCCATTGCCTCTCCACCTCGCGGAATGACACTGCCATTTGTCATTTCTCACCCATCACACCCCACAGAAGGGACTTTTGAAATGCAATGCACCCTCACAGTGTATTTGGGTGAGATGCAACTCACTTAGCCAGTGGAGCAACTGCAATGATCCTGTTTTGACCAATTCTGAGCAGTTTCTCATGGAGAACTTCTGGGAGAAGCTGTAATCTGTTGACCTTGTTCCTTTAGGGGTTAGAACAAAACTTTTAGGGACTTAGGAACCCTTGGTTTATGGAAATTTCATGCTTGGGGTTGTAGGTCCCAAAAATGTCTATAACAGTTGCCCCCTAAAGCATGAGGCCGTCAATCTATTGATGTCGGGTGAAATGCTTTATTGTGAGGATCCGAAGTTCTTTCAATGCTGGGAGGAGACCTATAATAAGATACAATACAATACATTATCTTCATAATATTTTCATGATCTGGCTGAGGCAGGAATTCCCATGCTCAGCTTTATAAATTCATTTTCATGTACATAGGACAGATAATCGTTTGAGTGTAGACTGATGATTCTGATAGAGCCATCATCATTTTGAGTGGATGATTATCTGTGTAGCAATGATGTACATTTAATGTCTTTATTTCCCTAAATATATATTGCAGCTCGGATGGATGAAAATAGATCCAGGGTCTTCAATCTCGTCTGATCTTCACTCCAAGTACAAGTTGATCCATGTGAGGAGTGTTCTGAAGTCGAACATGGAAAGACATCGCTTGATTACCAGTCAATGATGTAAACTGTTAACAAGTGCGAGAGGGATCACCGATAATGATAATGACCCTCAAGGTACCGCAATACAATTCACATGGTGTGAATAAAGGACTTGTCGTCGAACACCACG
This sequence comes from Pinus tabuliformis, assembly GCA_031772625.1. Taxonomy (NCBI): domain Eukaryota; kingdom Viridiplantae; phylum Streptophyta; class Pinopsida; order Pinales; family Pinaceae; genus Pinus; species Pinus tabuliformis. The sequence goes on along the minus strand of CM062816.1, from coordinate 230,605,786 downwards.
CAAAATCTTTCGGTCGAAGGCCATTGATGTAAACCTATCGCCGGAAGTGAGAAACTTGCCATTGAGGCATGCAAGCTTCAAAGTACTGAATGGGGTGTTCCTAGATCAACTTCTTGGATAATGAGCTGATGTCGACAAGAAGTGATCTGTCACAGGAGGGCCTTAATGAATCCCACATCAATGACATGGAACGAAGAAAATGATTTTAATGGAGGTGAAAACGATCTGGTGATATAAGGTTCAGGGTGGCGGTCATGAAAGAATGGAGTATAATGTATGGTAGTGGGTGAGACACAGGTGAATTCACTGAATGACTTCTCTTGAACATATCGGTGACACTGATGTGATGGATTGGTAGCATTAACCCCAAATGTGGATGGTATGGCGTGACCATGGTGATGTGACCGATGAATGAAACAACCCAACCCGACTCGGACATGGAGTGGAAGTGTCATGTTCAAGAGCAACTTGCTACCAACAAAGTTTCTTCAAGTTTTCTTCCCAATTTTCCCCAATCATTGCTGACCAGTACCTCTTTATTTTTGTCAAGCTTGAGGAGGATAACATATGCTTGTTCTATAATTTTCCTTTCGGGCAAACCCATCGCTATGTTTTAACGAGCCTAGTGACAGTGAAACTCGTTCCCGTCTATAGACAAGTTTGTCGCTATTAATCTTTTTAACGAGTTTAACGACAAAGATAACTCAATCCTTTTCAATTTTAGAGAGTCTGAAAAGGAACGTAAAGGTAACTCCAAAATTCCTTTTTCGTCATCTAATCCCTTAAGTCCGAAAAAGTATAAAACAATACAGAAGGGATGAATTTTCGATACTTTTAACGAGCCGAACAAAACAAGCGCTCGATCTTTTTGTGTAATAATCCCTCAAGTCCAAAATGATTAAAATCTAGAGGAGGGATAGCACTTCCTGTCCCTTTAACGAGTTGGAGAGGCCAATGGCTCGGCAATCTTTTCATATTTTACGAGTCAGTTGAAAAGAGCTTAAAGGAGACTCGTCTTTTGAGGAACGAGTGATAAAATGGGTAGCAGTTGATTCCAGGTAAGGTTTGGAATTTTCCAATCACGGCAGTGTTACAAGGATGGCTAGTGAAATCACTCTTCGCAACTGTTCCTCAAAATGGGTAAACAATCAAATGGGGGTGAATGATCGGCCAATGAAAAAGTGGAGGTGATGGTGCAAACACGACCAAGGCTTTAATGGTTGAAGTACTACATTCACGATGGTTATTTACCGGGGAATAGTTCATTTTTTAACGAGCTTAAACGCGGGGGGAAACATTTGCTCATGGCTTATGTTTATTTTTTAACGAGCTTGAACTATGTGCTAAAACTGCTCGATTGAATGGTCCCATTTTGATTTTACCATAAATAGCTTTGTTCTTTCAAAGATTGTACTGTATTTTCAAATGCTTCATCAAATTAGTCAGAAATGAACAATATATGTTTGAAAATGAGTTAGAACACTAATATTTTACTTTGAACTACGTAAAAAGTAATGAAAAAGTGTTTTTACCTCTCATTTTACCATTTCATTTGAACTTTGGTTTGTTGGAGCTTTGGAGGTGCTTTCCCCCTTTGATTTTCATCAGCTGATTTCGGGAGATTCTGTGGATGATTCTCGGCGCCGTCTGGACCAGGTAGGAGCTAAACCTGAGCTCTTTCATTTCATGGTTTCCATTTTGCATTTTGAGCTTGATTCCTAGTTTTTCTGAGCCCCTGGGGTTTGAAAAACTCGTTCTGCCTTCAGCGCACCCTCTGTGTATCAAAAGGTGCATTGAATGTTGGCTTGTTTAAAGGCTATCTGACATGCAACGCACCCAGAACACTACTGTAGGTGTGATGGGCGTAGAGAAGGAATTCTATGCACAATTTTTGATGGAAATTTTGCCTGTTTCTTACTAAAATCAGGATCTAACTCTTCTCTTGTTTGTTTTTCAGAGATCTTTGGAGTAAGATGACCATTACATGGTGAGAACGCAAGCATGAAGAAGAGGACATGCTTGCCCTACATGATCTGGTTACAGTAAACGCACTGCGGAACTGTGGCTTGCTGAAGTTTTTCTGCATTTCTAGCATGAGACAACAGATCAACTTACTGCAGTATTTGCTCGATGCTTGGGATCCTACCAACCAGGTTTTCCAGATCAGGGGAAAATCTATCCCCTTGACTGTAGTAGACATCTATTTCTTGACTGGCTTGTCGAGGCGGGGTGCCCCCATCTCTTTATCAGGTTCGGCCTGAGGAGGCGACTCTGTGAGAGATTACGTTCGCCGGTACTGCAGAGAAGGATCTTAGCCGAGTAAATATGGCAAGATCATCATCCGCGATGTCACTGACAGGTCCCTCAGGACTATTCTTTTTACTTTTGGTAGGATGGCTGGTGGTGCGGCTCTTCATGTAGCCAACCGATCTTATATGCAGTATGCCTTGGAATGCCTCCAACCGAAGGTGTTCAACTGGTGCGACGCAGTACTTCTTGTGATGAAAGAATAGTTGACCAAGATAAAGAGCGGGAGGTTGAAGAACTTTGGGTATGGTTCTATTTTGACTGCCTTTGCCTTGGAGAAGATACCACTGATGCAGCCGCAGTATATTGCACTCTATTTACATTCACCTACTGAACCACGTATGCAGAGATGGGTTGACCATATGTCTAGGCATGCTGGTCAGTCTCAGATTTCATTTTTTGATACCTTTTTCAGGTGGTTTGAGCATCAGGAGATGGTTTATTCCGAGTATCCATACGCTGGCATGGACTTCCGGGGTGATCCAGATCTAGTACTGCTGGATGGCGAACAGTGGGGTGCCATTACTAAAATCTTTGACCATATTCCTGTTTATCGTTTTTCATTTCTAATGTCCTTGTGCTTTATTCTATCAAGACTTTAATCAAACTCATGTGTATATGCAGATGTTGGTCCTGTTCGTCTAGTAGCTCGCCTGAGAGTACCAGCTGCCGCCCCAGTAGGAGAGGCTGTTGGAAGGGCTATTCTTCGTGACCTCGATGTGGCCGAGACTCTCACAGTGTTACAGGAGCAGGTTGAGGGCCTCACTCTTGGTATTCCAGATGTGAGGACTGATGAGCTACCTTTGAGGCTACAGCGACATACTACTGGTGTGCCAAGACAATGGACTCATCTCTTACGCATGATTGTGTAGGCTATGACTTGCTATCACGAGCATCATTAGACTAGGGTGCCCCCTATCATTTTGAGTTTTTGGTCACTCGACCGATTTTGTCTTGGTTACAGAACATTATGTGTAAAACATAAACAGTTATATATATTTTTGATTTTCGAAGTTTTACTTTGGTTAAGTTACATGATCCAAATGCAAACATTGATGGTATGTTTCTTTTTATAAATGTTGCAAATGTCTATCTAACACATAGTTTGCTAATGAGTCAGTTAATGTGTTTAAGTTTCTGGAAATGTGTTGATATTGAATAAAATCAAATTGTCTTTCCAAAATCTTAACCCTTAGGAACATGCAATAAGTAGCTGGGTTTCGGATGGAATATATACCAGTGAGTTGTAGTATTACGAGTTGTGAGTCTAGCCTGACAATTAGTCGGTGTATACCATGTGTGATGGCATCAGAGAGAAGTTCTATCAACGCGCTATATTCAGCGATGTTATTTGTTGATCGACCAATACATACCCCTCTGAAACTTACTAACTCGTCGCTTGGATCAAAAATAGCCCAGGCTGCGGAAGATAGGTTCCGCGAACTACGACTCGCTCCGTCGGCATACCCAACACATGACTCCAATAGGTTTGACATCTGCAACAAATGTAAAAAATGGATTACTTGACCAAAATAAACACTTTAGCGAAAACAAAAACATAACAAAAGCATACAGGTTACCATTACGCATAGTAACACTTGAGGTACAACCCGTTATGAGGTTGTGCCAGTGGAATTCCATCATAATCCATTAACTCGTAGGCTCCTTTTGCTAACACCCGTTTAACAATATAGGGGCCCATCCATAAAGACTTAAATTTCCCTGCTCCCAATTTATCGAATTCTTGGTTGTAAAGCAAGACCAAGTCACCTTCTGAGAAGACACGGGGTTTGACATCTTTGTCGAACTGCGCCTTAACTTGTTTCTTATGGGCTTCGTTAATCAAAGCGGCATCATGACGGGTTTCATCCAATTGGATTAATTCCAAGAAACGAACTTCTTCTCCTGAAGTTCCGGGGAGGAGATCAATTGCAAGTTTGAGAGACGAGATCTCGCACTGGATTGGTAAGACTGCTTCCAGGCCATATACTAGATGGAAAGGTGTAAACCTGGTTTCATTCCTTACCGATGTCCGGTAAGCCCACAAAGCTGAGTACAGGATTAGGTGCCATATTCGCTTGTGAACTCCAATCATCCTTTGCAGCATGCGTTTTAGGACCTTGTTGATTGCTTCAACTTGTCTGTTTGCTTGCGGATAATATGGAGTAGAGATATCGTGAGACAACCCTAGTTTGGCAGCTAATTCGACCATCATGTGATTGCGAAAATGCGATCCATGATCTGTGACTATAGCCTGTGGTACGCCGAATCTGGCGACTACATGATTGAAAAAGAAGAGGGCAGCTATTTCACCAGTATTATCCAATGTAGGCATCGCCTCGGTCCATTTGGTAAAATAGTCAACTGCGACTATGATATACCCATGCCCCCCAGTCGAGGTGGGGTTACATGTCATGAAATCGATGCCCCATTTGGCGAATGGCCCAACAGCAACTATTGGCTGCAGAGGTGCGGGTGGTCTTCTGGTTTTGCTATTGAAAATTTGACAAGCATGGCAACTTCTGACTGTGGTTATGCAATCTTTGAACATTGTTGGCCAGAAGTATCCTGCTCGTAAGATGTTTTGCATTGTAGCATATCTAGATTGATGCCCCCCACACACGCCTGATTAACAATCAGTCAGGACTTTTTCAGCCTCCTAATGGGTGAGGCACCTTCTCAGAACTGTATCGATACCACGACGGTAAAGTGTATCACCGATGATCATGTAGTCTTTTTCTTGGTATCAAATACATTTTTGTTCTGAGTGGGAGGTGTTTGGCCTGTATTTTTGGGTTTGGAGACAAATTATTATATCCCCATACCACTCATTGCTTGAAGATATCAGAAACAAACTTTCGTCCACGATTGTTTCTTCGGATGTTTCATCGTTGGACGACGATGGGAGATCACACAATAATTCTGCGAAAACTAGAGCTTTCTTCGACTTGGATTTTACAAATTCGAGATCAAACTCTTGTAGGATTGCTATCCATTTTGAATATTTTCCACCCAGCAACTGTTGTGACAATATATAAGTCATGGGGTTGCAATCTGACAGAATGGTAGTTTTTCGAAAGAGGACATAGTGTCAAAATCTTTGTATCTCTTGAACAGCTGCGAGTGCTAGCTTTTCAACGTAAGAATATTTGCTTTATGTATCATTTAAGTTTTTACTTAAATAATATATAGGATGTTCAATTCCATCGACTTCTTGAACTAAAACCATTGCGATGGTCGTATCTGCTGCAGCCAGATACAGGTTAAAATCTTTTTGATAATCAGGAGCGTACATTAATGATGCTTTCATTAGTGATTCTTTTAAAGCATCAAAGGAAGCTTGCACAACCTGATCCCAGACAAAGAGCACTTCCTTTTTCAAAAGACGTGTATAACCTTTAGCAAGTTCGGCGTAATTTGGAATGAACCTCCTCCGAAAGTTCGCTTTCCCTTGGAGTTTCTGAATCTGAAGCAAATTCGAAGGTGGAGGCAAATTTATGATTGCCTGGACCTTACATGGGTCGAGACGAATCCCGTCCTTCAAGACTACAAAGCCAAGTAAACGACCAGAACTGACGCAAAATACACATTTGTGTGGATTGAGTCGTATCTTGTAGTGTTGGCAACGTAGAAATATCGCTCTTAAGTGCTGCGGGTGATCAGTCTGCTTTCGCGAATGAGCCGGAAGGTCATCGAGGTATGGTTGAACGATGTTTTTGATGTCATGGAAGGCATAATTCATTGCCCTCTGAAACGTCGCCCCTGCGTTCTTCAAACCAAAGGGTAATTTTCGATATGCAAACGTGCCCCACGGACAAATAAATGCAGTCTTTGACTGGTCCTGTGGGCGGATATTTATTTGATTATACCCGGAGAATCCATCCATGAATGAAAAGATTTCGCATCCAGTGCATTCATCAATTATCTGGTCAATGAAGGGTGTAGGGTAGTTGTCTTTTGGACAATCTTGATTTACATCCCTATAATCGACGCACACTCTAATTGTTCTTTGTTTTTTCATAACAGGGACAATATTCGATACCCAATCGGTTAGAGGAACCGAGTAGATGAAACCAGCATGAAGAAGTTTTTCAACTTCTACCTTAATGGTAGTGACTTTCTTTGGGTGCACCTGCCTTAGCCGTTGTCGTACTGGTTTGACATCTGGATACATCTTAATTTCGTGTTCAACAATACTCGAGTCAATGCCTGGCATTTCACTGTATGACCAAGCAAAGACATCTCTGAATTCACAAAAAATAGCGTTATATATTTCCAGTTATGAAGGAGAACAACATTTTCCAACATAAATATTCTCTACAACATCTGTTTTGGTCGATATATTTATGGTGATAGTCTCTTCAATGTTGGACAAGTTTCGCTCGGAATCCACCGTGTTTACAGTATTTGATAGGAAATCAAAGACTGAAGGATGATAAAGGTCATCTTGAGTATCTTCTCCACAATCTGGAAGAAGGGAACGATGGTGGGAGTCATTCCATGGTGCCCCTTCAATTACCATTGATTGTACAATTCCTTCGTCGGTGACATGCACTCGCGACCAAGGATCTGAAGGGGTACCATATTCTTTAGACCTATCTATCCAAACGCTTGATGAGCATTGATTTGGGTTTGCCTCCCATGCTAGGAACATTGATTGCTACAATATTTCCATTGGGCTTGGGGGAAAAACCATTGTATGATCCATGTCGATATCGTTTTCTGAGATCTTTTTAGAAGATATCATATTGCAGGTTCCTACCGACGCTACTTCCGCCAGGTTGATTGGAGGTGGAAGGGCGAAAGTTCCCATTAGTATAGGATCTTTTAGTAGGCCTACTCCGATATTTTGAAGCGAATGGGGGCTTCTGTGGATCATGGGAATGCTTCCTGTAACTTGAGAACCATTGGGGAGGAAGTTTTGTTGATCGACGATTGTAATCCCTCCTTGAAAGGAAAATGCAATCTTCCTAAAATAGGTCGACACAACAGCCGCCATAGCATATATTCATGGTCTTCCTAGTAGGATGTTGTAATCAAGATTTCCATCGATGACTTCAACATCTATTTCTACCGTTTTCCCTCCTAGTTCAACTTTCAAGTTACTTAGAATACCATATGGGGTATATGTCCTTCTGTCGAATGTTTTTAATGTCGTCGAAGATCGCGACAAGGTTGGAGATCCTAAAGTTTTCCAGCAACTCATCGACATAATGCATGTAGATGCTCCCTCATCAATAATTGTTTGATGAATAGTTTTGTTGAGGGCTTTCACTTGAACAAGGAAAGCTAGTTGAGCTGGTAATTGAGGATCGTATCCTTTATGGTCGAAGGATACAAGATTGGAATCCTTTGGGTCTATCCCACTAATGGCTGATAATAAAGCCTACCTTTGGGATGGGCAATTCTGTAGTACTTCAAGAGTCGACATAGCGGATGGTGATTGGGCCAAATCTTCCACTATATTATAATGCTATGCCGCTCTAGCGCGGGGATTAAACGTCGACTTGTGTACTACTCCCTTTGGTGGTTTTATTGTCAATTCAGGAATGATGGGCGGTGCAACTTCTGTCGAAGTTGTTGTCGAACTACTAGGTTGATCTTTATCCTTATTGTTCGACAGCTGTGGATTCCCATAATCTTTGTTCCTAGTCGATATCAAAGCATCATTTTTCTGTTTTGGAACTGACAACATTAGCAATTGAGACAGGATATCATTTCCACTTTCAACCAGATTTGTTCCCGGATTTGGAAATGGATCAGTTAACACTGCGGAGGTTTTTGAATTCTTGAAGAATTTCATAAGCTCAGCTCTGTGTGGACAACTTGCAGTCCAATGATCCTCATCGCATATAAGGCATGAATTTTTTGGTTTCCTATCTCCAGGAGGGTTTGAAGAAGATTTTTCAGGTGATGATTCCTCTTATTTCTTCTTCTTCCCTTTGCCTTTCTTCTTGCTCCCTGGTTGTTTGGTTTCTTTGCCTTTATCTGTTGATACGGCATTTAATTCCGAAGCAAGAAGTTCATCTTTTGTACTTTGACCTGAAATCTTACGGGCCTTTTTGGATGTAGCCTTTGTCGATTTCATGTCTGTTGTGCCAATCACGCCATCGTCGGCATGAGAGTCATTGTTTGATTTAGGAGGAGGAGGAATTGAGAATTCCGGTCTGGGGCGTCAGGTATTTTATCGTAGAGCGTTCCGCACTGAGTGTAAATCAAGTCCAGATATTGCACACGAGAGATAACTTGCTCTTCTGTTACGACTCCCCCCTTTGCCACATCTTCCGTGATGGAAGGTAGTAATGACTTGATAAACCATTCAGCTAATAGCTGATCGGGGACATACGTTTTTACCATTCTACGACGACGTCGCCACTCATGTATATGATTAGATATGTGAGGGGCCGTTGTCTGTTTGAAATTGGTAAGAAGTTCTGTTCCCATTTCGTACCTTATTGGTAACTGAAAATGGGTTAAAAAGGTTGTGGCTAAGGTACTGAAGTTGTCGAACGAAGCTCTAGGAAATTCGATGTACCATTTTGTCGCCGGACCCGTTAACGTCCTATGAAAGAGGTGAAGTCTTATCGAATCATCATTTAGGGTGTTTGATGAACACCATAGATGAAAGGTCATCATGTGATTCGATGGATCTTCACCCGGATTTCCATTAAATTTAGGAATATCTGATGGAAGTTTATGCGGAATCGTTGGCCACCAAGGGGTGTAAGCGATTGGATCGTTTGTTAACCTATTTAAATCAGGTAACTATAAAGTTGCCACAAAGGGTAACTGCTGATTCAGGTTAGGTGAAGCATACCCAGGATAAGATGGGATTGCCTGAGTAGTTGGTCTTTGCATACCGGCATAATGCATTTGATGCTGGTAACTTTGGAAAGGTTGGTGGGCATGACCATTGTAAAATGGTTGATTTTGACTGTTTTGAATGTACGGTTGTCCACTATTAGCAAAGATTTGTTGCTCAGAACCTTGGTATACTTGTTCGAATTACGGTTGTTGGTATTGCACTAGCCATGGTTGTGAAGCCATGTGTTGTTGCCCGATACTAACAGTTTGACCAAGATGAGGGGTAATTGTACCCGTCTGAACCTGTGTCATTCCACCAGTCGGCGATTGTGGTTGAGTCACAGGGTCAAGGGGCTGTTGCATTACAACCTGAGAAACTTGAGGTTGGCATACAACAGGCAGCGCTTGAACTTACGACACCGTCACAATAGCTGGCGTAGTTGGGATATTTGAAGTAGGTAAGCATTGTTTCATCGAGTATACAATTCTTGGTTGTTGAGGTAGTATAGGTACCCAACCGCTTGAGGTAATTCCAGTATAACCCGAATGTTTTTGTGAACTCCCGTATGGATATCCTCCCGGAGGGGATAATGAAAGGGTATACTGCCCCCCATATGGTGGTAATCCAGAACTCAAGGGAATTGTTTTCCCTTGGGGGCCGGACTTCCCAAATTGACCTCCAAATGGATCAATTTGTTGAGACTCAACATAAGAGTTTCCAGGTATTATTCCGGATGAACAAACAGGAACAGACCATACTATCGAAATGGCCCCTGAGTGGGCTCCTTCTAGCGATTGAGAGCTAGTCGGGACAGATGTTATACTGGCGAACATTGTCGGAGTGATAGCAGGGAGTTCTGCCGTCGCTGTGTCAGACGACACAGTCCTAGATGTTGACGGTTGTTCAAACATTTGTAGTCTATCCAAAATATTACCTAGCGATTCTAGAGGAGCTTCCTCTGGTGGTAGACTAACTTCTAATGAAGAAGGATATAGAGTGATCCCGACGCCAAATTGCGATGGAGTACTCGTTGGAGGATCTTCCACAATTTCTTCTATGGCAATCAGACCAGGTGGAAGGGGAAGACCGTCAGGTCCGTAGAATATTTCTGGTGCCAAAGAAGGTATGGGATCGGCAGCGACAGATGTTTGAAGAGCAAGACTCTCCGAACCGGTTAAAAATGGAACTGGTTCGGTAACACAAGTGTTTACTCTCAGACTTAGATCAGTATCACTGTCCTTCTGTTGCTGCTGAACTTCTTCTGTTGAGGCAGGGATTCCATAAATGTTTGGAGTAACGGGAGTCTCTGATGTTGTTGGAACACTTGTTCTAACTTTAACAGGAGATTTGGAACCGGTTAAACGAGTTCGCTTTGTCCGTATTGGCTTCGATTCCGGAGACAAAGACGGTTGACTCGTAAGCCTCCGCGAATGATGGGGTTTCAATTGACTTTCTTCCATGATTGCGGATTACTCGATCAACTAAAATAAAGGGGAAGTATGTTTCCGAATTAAATGAATTTTAGACGCTTTGACATAACTTGCTTTTTCAATTTTTAAGAGTCGAGAAAAAACAAAATATGACTCTAGTCTCCTTCGATTTTTAATGAGCCTGAAGTGACAAGTGCTCAGATAGACCTTTTCCATTAAGGAGTCTGAAAAGGAACGAAAGGGACTGCTTTGGAAATCTAGGTAGAGGGATTACCAAAACAATCGCAAAACTACAGAAACTTTTTACGGTACGGCAGTCAATCTGTTGGAAATAATACTGAGAGGGGGGGTGAATCAGTATTATCAGATCAATAAAACTTTTTCAATGCTCAGAAACATATACGCTACTTCAGTTAAGTGAACCAGCGTGTACACGCTACTGTGTCTAAAGAAAAACAGCGTATAACCAGAAAACTTATAATTCAGTTAGTTTATCTTCAGTTAAGTGCATCAGGTCATTATTCACCATATTAAGAGTAAACACATGCAGTATAACAGAACAGATCATCACAAAAAAGCCACACACATGAACACCATGATATAAGGTGGAAACCCAATGTGGGTGAAAACCACCTGCTGCAAGTCGTCTCTATCTTTCTTTAATAAGAACTTCAGTTTACAATCTTTTGTACTGGTGTAGCCTTATACCAGTACGCAGGCTACAACCTGCAGAAGGCTTCAACCTTCTCTCGTTCTCCAAACTTCCTTGGAAGGGAGCTCCAACCCCCTTTGCTCTTGTACTAGCTAAGATACTAGTACGTAGGTGCTGGCCTACAATCTTCTTTCCTTCAGGTACCACTTTTCATCAATTTTCAGACTGGATATTCCTGAAGCACAACATTACCATCTGAAGACTATGATTCATTCACAAATCATTGAAGCATAAAACAACCAATACTAGCATCATCAATCTTTGAATTACTGAACCACTGAAACCCTGTCAACACCTGTCACCAGAACACAGAGCAGACTATAGAACTCTGTAATATCAGTCAGACCCAACTGCAAACCCAAAAATCATGCTTCAAAAGATATACGCTACTTCAATGAAGGCAACCCGCGTATACACGCGGTTTTACCGAAGACAACCTGCGTACAGATCTAAAAATAACTTTTCATATCTTGCAGCTGTACTAGATATCAGTTATACCCAGAATATAACATTGCGTCAGTATGCAGATCTAGAAACACGCATAATCAACCATATAAAGATAGTTCATTTCAAACCATTTGATCCCGATCTCTCCTTAGATCTTGTTCTCCATCAACCGATGAGATCTCTCCTTAGCTCAGATCAAGCAATACATCATCAACCAATAACCTGCATACTGGATCTAATACTTCATCAGATATTCAAGACTTTTCGGATGCAATTGCCTAATGATTTCCTTCTCCTTATATAGCCTTAGGCCTTGTTCAATACCAAGAGCCAAAACCATAGAAATCCAATACCATCATCCTCAAAACTAGGGATCGACACGTCCGTCGAGACACCATGGTCCGAAACCATAGGCACAACTTCCAAGGAATAACCGCCACGGACCAAAAATAAGTTTTCCACATACACGCGCTTTTACTGAAGCCAACCAGCGTGTACACGCGACTTGGGCTTGATGAACCTGCGTATATGAATTTTCTCTTCTTCTTATAGTCTGATCATCAATTCCTTGCTGCTGACCTTCTGCACTATGATTTGTCATCAGTGTGGTTTGCCATCAAGGACAACACTTGTCTCATAATGCCAACAATCTCCCCCTTTGGACTTGATGGCAACCCCAAGATCCTTAGAATTATTCTCCCCCTTTGGCATCAAGGGCAAAGGGCTGTGCTCCCCCTGAGTACATGTTGATCTCTCTGCTCTGCTGTGCTGAACATGCTCCCCCTGACTGTAGGCAAGATCTGCAAAAGATGTTCTTCAAACGAACCAAGACTTATACATTATAAAGGACCTTCCTATCACCAAAAGACGCAATGCATGCATCCATACTCCCAACCAAGAGGAGATATAACAGAAATATAATAACCAATAACATTACATCATTCCATCCCAGGCATAGTGGGGAAATCATAGGCCGTTACATGACCTTGACACTATAAAAGAAATATGATATTGAGACAACAAATCTAGACCAAGACTTCTGAAAGACACCATCAGTATCTGATAAGCATCTTTTATATCAACAACCAAGATTTCCTTCTGAGCTCCTTCTTCTGAAATTAACAACAGTTGTGTACTCGAACCAAAAGCATTTAAATGCCAACAATGCTTTATGAGACATTAATCTGCTCCCCCTGAACCTGTGCCTGCTGCTCCCCCTGAACCTGTGCCTGAAGAATTCTGGCATACCCATCTCAGACCTTCTCCGACCAGAGTCTGCCCTTGCTGTTCAGAGCTCCATATACGCGGCTTTTCCTGCATAAAACAGCGTATGCACGCGGATATGCTTCCTGCAGCACGCGTACACCATACACGCGACTTTCCCACCATAAATCGGCGTATATACGCGGATTTCCCTTACGTAACTTGCGTATACCAACTTTTCTGTAGAACAGACAAGCTTCAACAGCAGGATGAAGCATCAACTACTCCCAACTTTTGTCTGAGATATTCAAAAGTTTCCCTGGGCAGTGGTTTTGTGAGAATATCAGCAACTTGTTCCTTAGAAGGAACATACTCCAGCTTGACCTTCTGCTCAAGCACTTGTTCTCGAAGAAAATGGTACTTTATTGGTATGTGCTTGGTCTTTGAGTGCATGACTGGATTCTTTGAAATGCTGATTGCACTTGTATTATCACATAAGATAGAGACTGGTGGCGTGCAAGTGATTTGAAAATCCTGCAAGGTCTGCATCATCCAAAGAAGTTGTGTGCAACAAGATGCCGCAGCCACATATTCTGCTTCAGCTGTAGATAAAGCAATCGAACTCTGTTTCTTGCTGACCCAAGATACTAATCTGGAACCCATGAAGAAAGCACCACCACTTGTGCTTTTCCTATCATCCACACTTCCGGCCCAATCTGCATCTGTGTAAGCATGAAGAGTGAGATCTGTATCTCTAGGATACCATAAGCCATAGTTTTGGGTCCCTTGAAGATAATTGAATATTCTTTTGACTGCCTGAAGATGAGTTTCCTTTGGGTTGGCTTGAAATCTTCCAACAATTCCTACTGCATGCATAATATCTGGCCGGGTACCTGTCAAATAAAGCAAACTCCCAATCATGGATCTATAAGTGGGTTGGTGAACTACTGCTGATTCGTCATTTGCACTGAGGCTGCATCCTGTAACCATGGGGGTACAAACTGGCTTTGAATCTTCCATGCCATACTTCTTCAAGATCTGCTTGAGGTACTTGGTTTGAGACAAGAAAATACCTCCTTCATTTTGTTGGATTTGCAATCCAAGAAAGTATGTCAATTCTCCAAGTAATGACATTTCAAATTCTTTCTGCATAACCAAGGCAAAGTTTTGACTCATAGCCTCTTCATTGCTACCAAAGATAATATCATCTACATACACAACAAGTATTAGCAATTTGTTATTTTCAACTTTCATATAGAGATTGCTATCTGCTGATCCTTTTGAAAAACCTTGTTGGTGAAGATATTTGTCCAACCGATAATACCAAGCCCTTGGAGCTTGTTTGAGACCATAAAGAGCCTTTTTCAATCTGCATACAAGGTTTGGATCATTCCCAAGAATGAAACCATCTGGCTGCTCAACATATACTTCTTCTTCTAAGTCTCCATTCAGAAAGGCTGATTTCACGTCCATTTGAAATACCTTGAAGTTTTGAAATCTTGAGAGAGCAAGGAACATTCGGATGGCCTCAAGTCTTGCTACAGGAGCAAAGGTCTCCTCAAAATCTATCCCTTCTTGCTGCGCATACCCTTTACAAACAAGTCTGGCCTTGTTTCTAATTACTTCTCCATTTTCATTCAATTTATTCTTGAAGTCCCATTTTGTCCCTATGACATTCTTATCTTTTGGTCTAGGAACCAGTTCCCAAGTGTTGTTCTTTTCGATCTGCTCAAGTTCTTCATCCATTGCTTTGACCCAACATTCATCTTTGCATGCCTCTTTCACATTTTGTGGTTCAGTGGAAGAGAGTAATGCCAAATAGCTTGAGGCTTCTGCAATTCTTCTTCTTGTTTGTATTCCTGCTTCTTTCTGCCCCACAATCTGAGATTCTGGATGATTCTTTTGAACATATCTGGATGGAGTCTTCTCTTCTATTCTTGTCTGCTCCTCTGGTTCTTCTTGAGGTTCTTCTTCTTCATCATTCTGCCTTTGGGGGTAGCCTTCATCTTCTTCAATGTCTTCATGATGAACTTGCCTAGGAATATATCCCTTCTCATCAACCACTACATCAATGCTGTCAACAATTCTGCCAAGTCTTTTATTGTAGCACTTGTATGCTTTGCTATATGGAGAATAACCAAGAAGAATGCCTTCATCTGCTCTTGGTTCAAGTTTGCCAAGTTGCTCATCAGTATTCTTAATATAACATTTGCTCCCAAATATTTTGAAGTGCTTCACCGAAGGAGTCTCACCACTCCAGAGCTCATGAGGTGTTTGAGTGCTGTTTACTCGGACATTTGTTTTGTTAAGAATAATAACCGCAGCATGTGCAGCTTCACCCCAGAAAGTTGCGGGAGTACCTGATTCATCAAGCATAGCACGAGACATTTGTTGGATTGTTCTGTTCATTCTTTCCACCACCCCATTTTGCTGAGGAGTTCTAGATGTAGAGAATTCTCTTCTTATCCCATGTTCTTCACAGAAATCGAAAAATTCGTTTGAGGTAAACTCCCCACCTCTGTCAGATCTGAGGCACTTAATTTTGTGTCCTGATTCATTTTCAACCAAGGCTTTGAAGGATTTGAATTTTTCGAATGCTTCATCTTTGTGCTTCATAAGTCCTAACCAGACAAACCTGGAG
The DNA here is from genome assembly GCA_031772625.1 of Pinus tabuliformis. Taxonomy (NCBI): domain Eukaryota; kingdom Viridiplantae; phylum Streptophyta; class Pinopsida; order Pinales; family Pinaceae; genus Pinus; species Pinus tabuliformis. Next base: position 230,590,241 of record CM062816.1, on the reverse strand, counting down.
AAATCGTCAATGAATAATATCAAGTATTCTTCTCCTCGAGGTGTTCTTTTTCTGAATGGACCACATGTATCTGTATGTACTAGCTCAAGAGGCATGCTAGCTGATCCTTCCTTTTCTGGAAAGTTAGTTCTGGTTTGCTTTCCAAACTGACAAGATTTGCATATAGTGTTGTCTGGAATTTTGATATCTAGAAGACCACGAACTGCCTGATATTTGCATGCTTTCCTTATCTGTGAAAAGCTTAGATGCCCCAACCTTCGATGCCATAGCCAGTGTTCATCATCCTTGCTCAAATAGCATTGTTGTGGTCCTTCTTCAAATATGTATAGATTATTTGGAGTCCTTCTTCCTTTGATCACTGTTTTACCTGTATCAAGATCACGAACACAACATCCATTTGATCTAAATATTACCTCTGTTCCTTGGTCGCACATCTGACTGACACTCAGAAGATTATGCTTCAATCCATCAACATACAAAACATTTCCAGCTTTGACCTTCTCTTTCAATGGAGCCACACCTTTTCCTTTTATGGCTGCAGAGATATCGTTTCCAAAGGAAACTTTCTTCCCCTTTTCTAATGCGGTATATGACTCAAGCTTTTCTTTGTCCCCTGTCATATGCTTCGAACATCCGCTGTCAATGTACCATATACTTTCTTGACCTTCTGCATAAAAGGCTATCCCACATCTTTCTGGTTGTGGTTCCTTTATTCTCCATGTTCTGACATTTGAGTTTTTCTCCTTCTGAATTGTCTTCCGGAACCTGCTCCTGCATTCAGAGTCTTCATGACCAAAGTTATTACAAATAGAGCATTCAACTTCATTTTCAAGAACCGAAAAGTTGTTATAAGTCCTTTTCATGGTTTCAGTCATTCTCCCTTTCTTTTGAGTTTCTCTAGTCATGATTGTCTTGTAGGCAACACATTGAGCTGCTTTGTGACCGAAGTTATGGCAAGAAAAGCATTGGCCATTAAAGAAACTTCTGTGATAACCAGATCTATCATCCAACCGATTGTAGCTTCTATTTATTCTTGGAGCAAATTGAGAAGATTTTACCTGTTGCTGATTGTAGCTTCTGTTTGTCCTTAAGGCAGTTTGTCCCCAAATTTCTTGATGGTATTTATTTGTTCTTGAGGTAAACTGTCCCTGATTCACCTGATTACTTTTATTTGGCCTTTGCTCGCTTCTTCTTGCTGCATCAAGATAACTTTTAGAGGTAGAGGCTTGAGATGTTTCTCCATTATATCCAAGACCTGTCTTGATCAGAGGAGATCACTGCACATTGATAATCTCATCCAAGGTTTCAGATCCTTTAACAAATTTAAGATTAATAGCTTTTGTTTTCTCAATCTCTTTTCTAAGACCAACAATTTCACCTTTTAGTTTTTCAAGATGTTTTTCCTTTTCATCAATTTGGAATTGCAGAGTATCAATGATTAGATTCTTTTCTTCTATACATCTCTCGAGTCTAGTAATTTCATCATAAAGGTTATCCACATCTATAGCATCCATATAATCATCATCTTCAAATGCCATTAACAACTTATATTCATTACCTCGTTCATCTTCATCACTATTCGATAGACCATCACTATCTTCATGAGTGTAGTAACTTTTCTTATTTGCATTCTGTTTCTTGTTCCATCTAGCAGGTTCCTTTCCTTTACCCTTATAAGGACATTTTGCAGCATAATGACCTACTCTTCCACAAGCAAAGCATTCAAAAGGTAACTTAACTCTGAACCTTCCAGAACCCCTTTGAAGATTTCTGACAAAATTTGATTCTTCTTCCTCTTGTTCTGGGACGTGGCTTGCTTCATAATAATCTTCTTTTCCTGATGCCTTGAAAGCAGCTTCTCTTCTGTCTGATGGACCTCCCTTTCTCATTTCATAAGCAGTTAGAATTCCATGTAGCTGAGACATAGTAAGAATTCGTAGATTTTCCTTTTCTTCTATTGCAGATACTTTAGATTCAAACTTGGGGGACAATGATCTTAGAACCTTTTCAACCACTATAGCCTCTTTTATTTCTTCACCCAAATTTTTCATACAATTAACGATCTCATCTACCCGAAGAAAATAGTTAGCCACACTTTCATCATTATACATCTTGAGAGTCTCATACTGAATCCTGAGAGTTTGAAGTTTAGCATGCTTTACCTGTTCATCACCTTCATAGCTCGTAACAATTTTGTCCCATATCTCTTTTGCGGATTTGTAGTGCATTACCTTCATGAATTCTGTTTGGGATATACATCCTAATAGGGTACTGACTGCTTTCACATTTGTTTCATACTTCTTTTTCTCGGCTGCATCTGTAGGAGTAGCTGAAGGAAAAGCGTAGCCTGTTTCTACAATGTCCCAAACTTCTGTACCAAGAGATTGAAGATAGGCAGTAACTCTTACCTTCCAATAATTGAAGTTTGTCCCATCAAAAACCGGTGGCCTGATTGATGCTTCTCTCTCGTAGTTGCTCATGATGAACGATCTACCTTCAAGCGATCAAGCTTCTCTAAAGGACCGGCTCTGATACCAATTGTTGGAAATAATACTGAGAGGGGGGGTGAATCAGTATTATCAGATCAATAAAACTTCTTCAATGCTCAGAAACATATACGCTACTTCAGTTAAGTGAACCAGCGTGTACACGCTACTGTGTCTAAAGAAAAACAGCGTATAACCAGAAAACTTATAATTCAGTTAGTTTATCTTCAGTTAAGTGCATCAGGTCATTATTCACCATATTAAGAGTAAACACATGCAGTATAACAGAACAGATCATCACACAAAAGCCACACACATGAACACCATGATATAAGGTGGAAACCCAATGTGGGTGAAAACCACCTGCTGCAAGTCGTCTCTATCTTTCTTTAATAAGAACTTCAGTTTACAATCTTTTGTACTGGTGCAGCGTTATACCAGTACGCAGGCTACAACCTGCAGAAGGCTTCAACCTTCTCTCGTTCTCCAAACTTCCTTGGAAGGGAGCTCCAACCCCCTTTGCTCTTGTACTAGCTAAGATACTAGTACGTAGGTGCTGGCCTACAATCTTCTTTCCTTCAGGTACCACTTTTCATCAATTTTCAGACTAGATATTCCTGAAGCACAACATTACCATCTGAAGACTATGATTCATTCACAAATCATTGAAGCATAAAACAACCAATACTAGCATCATCAATCTTTGAATTACTGAACCACTGAAACCCTGTCAACACCTGTCACCAGAACACAGAGCAGACTACAGAACTCTGTAATATCAGTCAGACCCAACTGCAAACCCAAAAATCATGCTTCAAAAGATATACACTACTTCAATGAAGGCAACCCGTGTATACACGCGGTTTTACCGAAGACAACCTGCCTACAGATCTAAAAATAACTTTTCATATCTTGCAGCTGTACTAGATATCAGTTATACCCAGAATATAACATTGCGTCAGTATGCAGATCTAGAAACACGCATAATCAACCATATAAAGATAGTTCATTTCAAACCATTTGATCCCGATCTCTCCTTAGATCTTGTTCTCCATCAACCGATGAGATCTCTCCTTAGCTCAGATCAAGCAATACATCATCAACCAATAACCTGCATACTGGATCTAATACTTCATTAGATATTCAAGACTTTTCGGATGCAATTGCCTAAGGATTTCCTTCTCCTTATATAGCCTTAGGCCTTGTTCAATACCAAGAGCCAAAACCATAGAAATCCAATACCATCATCCTCAAAACTAGGGATCGACACGTCCGTCGAGACACCATGGTCCGAAACCATAGGCACAACTTCCAAGGAATAACCGCCACGGACCAAAAATAAGTTTTCCACATACACGCGCTTTTACTGAAGCCAACCAGCGTGTACACGCGACTTGGGCTTGATGAACCTGCGTATATGAATTTTCTCTTCTTCTTATAGTCTGATCATCAATTCCTTGCTGCTGACCTTCTGCACTATGATTTGTCATCAGTGTGGTTTGCCATCAAGGACAACACTTGTCTCATAATGCCAACACAATCTTCCCGAATGCTTTGTTCAGTGCATTGCGATCGATAGGGCGGCAGACACAGCTTCATATGGATAAAGGATTAAGCCTATTGGGGTCTCCCAAAATATACTCGACGGTACATGGGAGCACAAGTCCGTACTGGCACTTATCGTCTCAAAGTGGAGGAATCACCCAACCATCAGTGAGAGCAACAGTTACTAGGCTTTACGACGCCGGAATACGTCTCTAGCCTAGACTTCTAAATGTTGTGCGTTAAGTTCCAAAGCATTGTTAGATTCATTGAATTTATTTTAAGTTGATCTTGTTTATGAAGTTTGCCTTTCGGGTTCACCACGAGATGCAGATGTAATTCCTAAAATGCAATCTAAGATGATAAACAAACTTTTTATCTCCTTTATGCAATGAAAATCCTAGCTACTAGGGAAAAGAAAGAGAGAATCTTTCCACAAAGAGCAAAGAGCACACTCTAAATGCACTTTCCTAAATCAAGCCAATCAAACTATCTATATGCAAATGCACATTCATGTATTTTTTTTCGACTTTCTTAGTATATGAATGCTGAAAAGAAAGTTGATGCACAAATCTGAATTTCTTTTCAAGCGACAAATATCAACAAGTTTCTTTTCGAAATCAAAAAATGGAGACGATCACAACACCTTACGATTTTGAAATGAATGCTTGTTCTCGACACTAGAAAATTACAAATTCAGACCAAAAGCAATAGTAACAGGATAATTGACCATCAACAACAATTAAACTCTTTCCTACGATTGAAATTGACACTTGCGACAGTTTCAAATCAAAGGGAGACAATACGATTACGCTACTTTTGCAAAGGAGAACTGTAAATGACTCAACAAACACACAAAAACATCTACAGTTCTTTTGTACAAAGGAGGCAGAATAAAAACAAGGAAAAGGGGTTTCAAACAGACATATACTGATCACAGGCAGCAAAATTCAAGAATAGAACTGGAAAGAATGAACCACAGAAGCCACAACTGCACAGAGCTAGTCTGATCAGCGCACCTGTAACATAGAGAATCTAAAATGCAGTGCAGGTTGTCCACTCGGGAAGTGCGCGGAAATTCAGAATCTCTGAACAGTACCTGCGCTGGGCCAGAAACGAGACTCTGTTCAGGTTCCGGGTCACAGTTTGTAGTTCAGTTCTTGGGTTTTGGCCGAGCAAAAAGAAATCAGTAATGCAACAATCAGGGGTAGATCTAAGGAGGATCTAAGAGCTATCACAAGGGCAATCAAATAGTTTGTGAATCAGTTGTTTAAATCATAAACAGATCCAGTAGATGGATTGAAGTAGCAGTTGTCTACTTTGCATTTGTTATGGCAAATGCAGTTCGAATGCTACTTGTAAGTTTATGAAACAAACAACAAAGAATGATAAACAAACAAACTAATTAGCTCCCCAGTGGAGTCGCCATTTTGTTACAGGGAAAAGTGTCTATATAGAACTGCTCTATCCCACTAAGGTGTGACAGCTGCCATAGAAACAAACAGAGAAAAGCTACTTTTTTTTTCCTTTATGAATTATAGATAGAGAGGAACAGAAAGACCAATCTCTGTCTTGCACTAATCTCCTGATTTGATCCCTCTCTTCTTTGATAGGCTAGAATTTTGCATGTTGTAAGGAATTGCTGTTGGTTTCTTGAGAAAAACATCAGATTGTTGGGTGATATAAGCTTTGTTTGAGGTGAAGAGGGGCTTCTTTGATCCCTAATGGTCGACTGGTTCCTTTATCAAAACCTGTTAGATTTCTCATCTCAGGCAAAAGTGATGGCGAACCAAGTGCTTTCCAAGCAGTCAAGGAAAGGATACTCACAGAAGCCCCCTCATCTATGATGGTACTAGCCATAACCATTATATATATTTGAACAATGATTCGGAATGGTATACTAGCTGGTAAACGGGGTCTGCCTAGTTGATTCCAGTCGAAGGAGACAACTAGGTTGCTTGGAGGTGGGACCGAATAGACGGCTAGGTACGACTCTGACGAACTTCCTTCCTGTGATAAAGGAATGGGTAAATCTCCCCCATGTTCATTGGAGTCTGTGCTTATGAAAAGAATTTGGACGGTGTCATCCTTGTTCTTTTCAGTGATTGTATCATCTGAAGATGGAACCTCTGAAGGCAAGACCGGGTCAACTTCCGCCTCGACCTTTTGACTTTCGTCTGGTATGGGTTCAGATGGTTTATCTTCAATGACAGATGCTTCGGCCGACCACCTGAGCGGGCTAGCTGGATTTTCAGCTAGTGACGGACATGGCAAGAGTTTTTTATATCCAGGAGGAAGTCCTAACGGTGAAACCGGACGATCGTCCAAAACTCTTTTAGCTTCGTCTAAGAAGGGACAACGGTGGACGGCATGATCGCCTTCGCACAGTTTACAGATCAACTTACTGCAGTATTTGCTCGATGCTTGGGATCCTATCAACCAGGTTTTCCAGATCAAGGGAAAATCTATCCCCTTGACTGTAGTAGACATCTATTTCTTGACTGGCTTGTCGAGGCGGGGTGCCCCCATCTCTTTATCAGGTTCAGCCCGAGGAGGCGACTCTGTGAAAGATTACGTTCGCCGGTACTGTAGAGAAGGATCTCAGCCGAGTAAAGACGGCAAGATCATCATCCGTGATGTCACTGATAGGTCCCTTAGGACTATTCTGTTTACTTTTGGTATGATGGCCGGCGGTGTGGCTCTTCATGTAGCCAACCGATCTTATATGCAGTATGCCTTGGAATGCCTCCAATCGAAGGTGTTCAACTGGTGCAACGCAATACTTCTTGTGATGAAAGAATAGTTGACCAAGATAAAGAGCGGGAGGTTGAAGAACTTTGGGTATGGTTCTATTTTGGCCGCCTTTGCCTTGGAGAAGATACCATTGATGCAGCCGCAGTATATTGCACTCGATTTACCTTCACCTACTGAACCACGTATGCAGAGATGGGTTGACCATATGTCTAGGCATGCTGGTCAGTCTCAGACTTCATTTTTTGATACCTTCTTCAGGTGGTTTGATCGTCAGGAGATGGTTTATTCCGAGTATCCATATGCTGGCATGGACTTCCTGGGTGATCCAGATCTAGTACTGTTGGATGGCGAACAATGGAGTCGCCATTTTGTTACAGGGAAAAGTGTCTATATAGAACTGCTCTATCCCACTACGGTGTGACAGCTACCTTAGAAACAAATAGAGAAAAGCTACTTTTGTTTTTCCTTTATGAATTATAGATAGAGAGGAACAGAAATACCAACCTCTGTCTTGCGCTAATCTCCTGATTTGATCCCTCTCTTCTTTGATAGTCCTCAGCTACCTACTCCCTTGCATGCCCAGCTTCAAAATGTTCCTGTAAGATCACAGAAGCATAGCACTATACAAAGACATGGATCTATAATCATAAACAATCTAGGATCAGATGTAAATTGACCATACAAATGTAACAAGCATCAATGACACAAAAGCATGGAGGAAAACTCAAATAGCTTTTATTGATAAATAAGAAAAGAGCCAAGAGGAGTTACAACCAGTTGTTGTGACCCAGCATCAACCTCCCAGCAAAGAAGCCTCTCTTCACCTCAAACAAATCTTAGATCACCCAACAATCTGATGTTTGTCTCAAGAAACCAACAACAATTCCTTACAACATGCAAAATTCTAGCCTCTAGATCTCTGGGATGAGGGATCCATATATAGATATCTGTAAGGGGGATGAGTCAGCTTGTGATTTGATAAGTGTTTTCTCTCTGATAGTTCTTGCTTCCACTTGGAGACTGATGGCCTCTTACTCATCCTTGGTCGAATTCAGTGAGGCAAGTGTCACAGGAGAAGATTCTGGAAGCTTCCATTGCCTCTCCACCTCGCAGAATGACACTTCCATTTGTCATTTCTCGCCCATCACACCCCACAGAAGGGAATTTTGAAATGCAATGCACCCTCACAGTGTATTTGGGTGAGATGCAACGCACTTAGCTAGTGGAGCAGCTGCAATGATCCTGTTTTGACCAATTCTGAGCAGTTCCTCATGGAGAACTTCTGGGAGAAGCTATAATCTGTTGACCTTGTTCCTTTAGGGGTTAGAACAACACTTTTAGGGACTTAGGAGCCCTTGGTTTATGGACATTTCATGCTTGGGGTTGTAGGGCCCAAAAATGTCTATAACAATACTGTGTTGATATGTGTCATTGATGTTTCAATGTGCGCATGCGATTGTTTCTTAATTCTGCAAAATTGATGATTAACATAGAGGAGGTTATGTTTTATCCATGCATTCCACAAATAGTGTATAATCAGGATAATATCTTTGAATAAGTGTTATATTATTCAAAATTTCCACATGGTATCAGAGCAGAGTTGATCATCAGATCTATTATTCAGAAAGTGATTACATTTTATTTCTTGAGGCAGAGTCTGTAATCAGGCCAGGTAGCCTCTGGATTCATCCTTCTTTTGGAAGGTGAGATATCTGGTAAAATCCCATACAGTCAATCTCTGTATGAGAAATACTTTTTTGTCACAAATTTTAGATCAGAAGAAGTTGAGTTTTGAGATGGTGGAATTCGAATTTGCAGCAGTGTTTTCGTGGTGTCAAAGTTGAAATGTCTTTCAACGGATTACGATTGGAGTATTCTCTTCAAGGCAGCTCGAACTATATTGCATGGAAAGATAGGATGGAGGCAGTGTTAGATGACAATGGGTTGAAGGATTTCATAGAGGTTGAGGTCCCAAATCCTACTGATGCTGCTCACGTTGAGGCTTGGCAAAAGAAGACAACAAAGTGTCGAAGAATTCTATTGGAGGGCGTGAAGGATCACATTGTGTCCAGCCTGCATGGAAAGGCTTCTCCATACTTGATGTGGAAAGTGTTGATAGATCTATTCCAAAGCAAGAGCAACCAGAGGAAGTTGGCGCTCAAGGATAAACTTAGAAACATTAAGTGTGAGAAAGGAGACAGTATGCGCAAGTATCTCACGAAGTTCACCCAATGCCGGGATGAGCTGGGAAGTGTGGGGGTGACTGTCAATGATGAGGACTTGGTGAGCTTGGCTCTCCTTGGTCTTTCGAAGAGTTGGCATTCCTATCAGGACTCTGTTAATGGTTGGGAGAAATTGCCAGGATGGGAGAGACTTTGGTTAGATCTTATGCAAGAGGAGATCAAGTGGAATACCAGGGACAGATCTTCATCAAAGGCATCTGATGAAGAAAATTGCGCTTTGGCTGCCAAAGCAAAGAAGGGGAAGGAGAAGGGTTCTCTTTCTGAATCCAGTTCTTCCAATGAAGGGAAGAAGGTTGATAAATAGAAAGTGTGATGCTTTTGTTGTCATGAGGTGGGCCATTATGCTGTAAATTGTCCATGGAGGAAATCCAAGAAGGGATTTGGGGAAGGATCTGAAGGTGAGGTACTTGCTTCACAGTTTGAGTTGGATTTCACACTCTTCGCATGCATGGTTTCATCCATGGTGGGAAGTGGTTGGTTTCTTGACAGTGGAGCTTCTTTCCACATGACCGATGACAAGAGTTTGTTCGGTACTTTGGAGGAGAAAGATCTCTAGATACTCATAGCGATGGGTAATGATGAGAAGTATAGTATCTCAAGTGTAGGCATGGTTATTTTTCAGAAGGGGCATGGAGCTCACCTTACCTTGACCAATGTTAGGTATGTACCAGGACTGAAGAGAAACTTGGTGTCGATTGCGATGCTAGAAGACAGAGGCTATGATGTAGTCTTCAGTAAGGGAAAGGTTTTCCTTGGACACATAATCACTAGACAGGTGAAGCAGATTGGTTCACGGGTCAAGAACCTATATGCTCTTGAGGTTCAAGATGCATGCAAAGCCTTGAGCAGCGAGGAAACTAATGGAGACTTGGTGGTTGAGAGGGAGCGTATATTACCTCTCGACATGCAGAGCCAGAAGAAGTCTCAGACGATTGTGGAGGAGCCACGATTGGTGCAGCAGCTTTAGGAGGTTGTGGAGCAGCCACAACAAGGGAAACTAAGAGGGGATCGAGTAGAGACATGTACTCATGCAGAGACCTCCAGTAGGAGGAAACACCGAGCCAGGTGGGCTGAGGGATCACATGCAGCCATACCTCCAGGTAGGAGGTGGGGCGATATAGAGTGATTGTCCCAAGGAGGAGGGGCAGGATCCTTGAGGTACCCAACCTCTTGGATGGGACCTTGCTACGGGAGCCCCGATGTGGAGTAGTAGGAACTAACTGATTGGGTAGAGACAGATGAGTATGGAACGGCAGAGAGAGCGACAGTGTAGGGAATCCCAGGATAGTGCATAGCTAGCAGGCTGCAGCAATGCGAGAATCACAAGTGTTTTGCATAGTGCTAGGTGGCACAGAGAAGTGTGCAATGGTGCAAGATGCACGGAGATGTTGCAATAGCGCAGATGTCAGAGAGGGAGCACTTGCCAGCAGTAGGTAGAGCTTCAACATCAGAGTATGTTCCTAGCCCAACGGAGTGGTCAGTTGGGAGTGTTTTTTTGTTCCAAGTGTTGTTGGAGCAAGTGGACCGGGAAAATGTGTTGCATGTAGAACATTCCAGAGTTGCAGGATAGGGGTTGCAGATAATCCATATCTTGTTGAAAGGGATTGTTGAAAATGCAACAAGATGATGGAGCTTAGTGAAAAAAAGTCGCCTTCACTAAGTGGGCCCGCAGGCTATTTTTGGCGCAAAGTCTATTTTTGACTATGTCTATTTTTAGACATATGGATCATGGTCTATGATTTGCAGGATGCAATTTGTGGATGATTGGTCATGTTGGTAGAAATAGATGGACTTCTATTTTTAGACATATGGGCAGAGTCTATTTTTAGACTGCCAGGCTAAAAATAGAACAATCGAATATTATTAGCTCTTAATAATATTTGGACTATAAACATTATCTTATCCTCTTGGATCACTTCAGTTTGAGCTACGGATGTGGAACATGCAACTGCCAGAATGAAATACACTTTTCTTATGGGTCAGTTTAGCTATTGCATGATGGACTTCAGTTAGAACTCAAGTGATTGAGTTTGGTGGAGTTGTGTTCAGTTTGACTTAGTTGAACTAGTTGTATTTAGACTAACTACCAAATACACTAGTGATGAGTGATGTGAATTAATTATTAATTAATTCACTAATTGTTAACTCATAAAGCAACTAAAGAATACATTAGTTAACTCAGTGCATGGACAATTCAGTGGAGACAGGTGTTAGAGGTGGAGACTATTATCAGTTGTGACTATAGCTATGCATGAGATTTGCACAATCTATGATTGAGATTGCCAATGAGGATTGCGCAGTACAAGCCAAGGAAAATGAGCTTGGATCATTCCTATTCTCATCTTGGATTGCGCAGTAGAGGCAGGCAAATAGTGGAGGAGATTTGAACCTGTGACTTGATTCCGATCTAAGCTAGTTTGTGTATAGCAGGTGGAGATAGTACTGAGTACTTGTGAGGAGTATTGTACTATGTATTTTTACATGTTCTCTATAATTATAATATACAGATAGTTGGGGGTTTTCAGCTGTATGCTTTCCCCAGTACATATTGTGTTGATATGTGTGATTGATGTTTCAATGTGCGCATGCGATTGTTTCTTAATTCTGCAAAATTGATGATCAAAGTAGAGGAGGTTATGTATTATGCATGCATTCTGCAAATAGTGTATAATCAGGATAATCTCTGTGAATAAGTGTTACATTATTCAAAATTTCTACAAGTTTTTCATTTCAAGCTTGTGTAAACATGAAACTGAATCCAAGCATAGTTCCCTATGGGTCAAGCTTGTGTAAAAATGAACCTATTTCCTTTTTAACCCTCGTGATTTCCATTCTATCAACCTCTTTCATCAGATGAGCCTTGGTTGTTTTCATCCCATCACCACCATCCCTTTGGCTGATCATATGCTTTCACTTGGTTGTTTTACCCTTTTTAGGAACAGTTGCAATGAGTGGTCTTATTAGCCAGCCTATTCACATAAATCAACATGTTTTGAGAAGTTCCAACATCACCGGAACCAGTTGCTACCCTAGACACCACTCATTCCTCAAAGTGAAGTCCTCTTTAAGCTCTTCTCAGACTCTCTAAATATGAAAATATTGCTGAGCGCTTGTCATTTCCAGCTCGATAACGGATTGGAAAAGATATCTCTCTTGTATTATTTTACACTTTTTTGGACTTGAGTGATTAATTTACGAAAAAGAACTTGTGGATTTTTCTTTTTGTACCTTTACACTCTCTAAACATGAGAAGGAACGAGTTATGTTTGTCGCTAAAATCGTTAAAAACATCAAATAGTGACAAACTTGTCCATCTAGACCAGACCAATTTTCACCTTCGCTAGACTCGTTAAAACATAAGATAGTGATGGATTCGCCCGAAGGGTCAAATTATACAACAAGCATAGTTATCCTCCTCAAGCTTGATAAAAATAAAGAGGTACTGGTCAGCAATGACTAGTGAAAATGGAAAAAGGGGAAAATCACTTTATGGTAGCAGGTTTCTCTTGAACATGACACTTTCACTCCATCAACATGACTATCTAGGTTGGGTTATTAGATTGATGGTTATCACACAATTGGTCTATCATACCATCCATTTCTTTGTTTTGGGTCAATGCTACCAATTCACTTTAGTGTCGCTGACATGTTCAAGAGAAGTCATTAAGTCAAAATCCATCTTTTGCAATACCATAAACCTTCATTTTCATGACCGCCATTCCTAAGCCTTGTGTCATCATTCAAATTCCATCTCTAAAATCACTACACTTGTTTTGTGTCGTTGATGTGGGATACATCAAGGTCGTCCTATGATGAGTCACTTCTTGTTGACATCAACTCATTATCCAAGAAGTTGACTTAGAAACACCCATTCAGTACCTTGAGGCTTGCATGCATCAACGGCAAGCTTCTCGCTTTTGGCGATAGGCATACACCAATGGCCTTCAACAAAAAGACATTGTATGGTGTTCGACATCAAATCATCCATTAACACCATGCAGAATGTACTACAATACCTTGAGGATCATTATCATTATTGGTGATTTCTCTTGCATCTGTTAACAGCTAACATTATCGGCTGGTAATCAGATGGTGTCTTCCCATGTTCAACTTCAGATCATATATTCACATGGTTAGACTCATACATGAGAAAATCGTTGAATGAGATGGAAGACCCCGGATCTAGTTTCATCAATCTAGGCTGCGATATCAGGAGTACTAAATCATATGTACAATGGCTTTACATTGATAGTCATTCCGATCATGGGTCTATATCTATAGGCGACTGTTTATGTACATGTAATGAAAGTTTCTAAGTTGAGCATGGGTATGCCTTCCCTAAAAAATTCATGTAAAATCAAATACAGTGATATATTTATTGTAATTGATGCAAGTCACCTTCCACTTCGATACCTCCTCATCACATCATAAAGCATTTCATTCAACATTGGCATTTTTCCGACTTCAAGCTTTAGGAGGAAACTGTTACAGATCCATTTGTGCACATCAAATCCCAACATTCAGATCAGTGTTTTAGGGCTCATCAAAACCTAAATTCAGTTGTTTCATTCCCTAAACAAGCCAACCCTTTGAATGCCTCCTTCCCATACAGTTTCATGACTTGAAGACATCCAGAAATCGCCTCTACAGGGACCAGCGCAGGTAAGCCCTTATGGAGGTGCACTGCAGAGCAGCTGAGTCTGTTATCACTCATATTTTCCTTGAATTTTTCAGAAGAAGGAAAGGGGTCCGAAGTAACCACAAATCAACTTTTGAGTACAAAATATAGCCAATCTGTACTCAGAGAGGGCTCTCTCTTTATGATTTATATTTGTTTAATGAGATATTAGGCTAGTTATGAAAGCTTGGGGGTTTTGATTTTGATTGGTGGTGGAATTCAGGAGCAGATGGGTAAAATAGAGTATTTCAGGTCATTGGGCTATGGAGTCAACTGAACATGGCTTAATTGGATTGGGTTGATTCAAAAAAGGAGGGCTTCACAAGGCAAGATAGTTAAACAAGAGCCAAATGGTAACTTGAAAGGGTGAAACGCTCTTAAAAGGGAGGAAGGGCAGTTAAGAATCCTTCAATAAAGTTCAAGGGAAGGGAGAATGGGTGATCACTAATAAAAAGTAGTTAAGAATTTCTTACCAAATGACCACAATGATAAACTAAGAAACAAGGAGCAACTAAGAATTCCCTATCTATGATAGTTTAGATGAAAACATAAAGAACATAAACGATTTTAAAAACAGAATGCAATAAAGCACTTTCTGAAATATAATTTTTCATTTATCATTTAGAAATGAAACACATGTGAAATATTAAACCAGAAAACATTAAAACATAAGATATAGAATACTTATTTTTCCAGTATTTGACACATGAATCCTATGAAAGTCCTTTGATTTATTCTTCTTCCAACTAGCCATACAAGAGTTGTCCAATCAACACTTCTTTTCCAAAATAATAAGTTTACAGAAATGTCTAAGAATCCACCCTAAGTACTCCAAATGAGGAAGTACTTATACAAAAATTTACAAAAAAATATCTCTTAACCGAGAGAGATATATTCTAGGAAAGATAAATATATTTTACATAAAAGTAGAGACAGACGGTCTCAAAGATAGAAATTGAAAGTGAACTGCTGACCTGTTGTCCCTGTTTTTGTGAATGAGCTGGAGGCAGGCCCTATGATTGAGCATCTTGCTGTCTTGCTCATAATTCTGTGCTGGCTGCTTTATTTTGAATTTTGGCTGATACTCTTTAACCTATTCTGATACTCTTTACATGCTTTATCCTCATTCATCTTCTTTTACAAAAATTGACTATGATAAATACTTCACTTTACTTTTTACCAAGGTAAATTATAAAATGTTTGTCATATCTGTCCACCAATCATCCCTTGGTATCTTGGTCCTTTGTAGCTTCCTGAATATTTCATCAGCCTCAGTATATTTTACAAAATTGGGCTGTATAGGAAATAAGTGCTTCAATTTGTGCTCAACATAAAAGAGGTTTTCCAAGCTGTCATAAAGAACTCTGCCTGTAGGTAATGCTTTGGGTGCAGATGTACTAGCTGATGAACTGGCTTGGTTATTTGCATACTGATCCAATTTGTTGATATAATCCTCTTGCCTCATCAACTTGTTACTAATAAATAGAGGACTTGGAAGTACTTTACTCTGTAAAATGCCAAAATTTTCCATAAAGTGATCTATGTCTTCTTGCATGTTTTGGCATTTTCTTTCCAAGTTCTGCATCAGAGTCCTTTTGGTTAAGACTCTCTTGTTTTCTAAAATGGTTCCAGTTCTATCCTAAATATTCAGTTATTCTAATTGATATCTATTCCTACTGTTCAAAAAATGTATTAGCCTGATAGCTTCCTCAGGCTTCCCTCCTAGCTCTTCCTTGGTTTTGGCAATCTCTTGAAGAGCAACTTTGACAAGTTCAATCTGTTCAAAAATTATTTGAATTGAATACCAAACATCATGGATGGATTCAATGATGTTGGTCCATAGAATTTTTCTGATATCTGTTAAATGATTTTCAAAGGTGAGATCCTTTTCCAATGTTTTTACTTGTTGAGCCAAGCCTTTATTTTTCCTCACTTCTTCAGCAAAATTGATCTTTGACACATCATATTTCTGCTCCATGGTGACAAATTTTTCCTTTATTTTGTAGAGTTCAAAAACTTGGAGTTTCATCTCCTCCATGGAATTAATTAATTCCTCAGTGCTCTGACCTGAAGTTCCTACCTGTGTTGTACCTGTATCTGTACCTATTGCTTGAATAGTCTCAGCTATAACCAGAGGGACATTAGGTGCAAGAGTTGTTGAAAGTGTAGAATGGATTGCAGTGGAAACCAACGGTACTACATTATGAGGCTGAGAGGTCGACTCACTTTGCCTACTTTTTGTGAGTTTTCTAATTCCTGCTCAGTCTCCTTCGATTGTTCATTTAGCTTGAGGACTAGGTCCATAAGCTCTTCTTCGGCTTTCTTTTCAATAACTTTGGTAGTTTGTGGATGCATCAGTGGTGGCAGTTTCAGCTACTTTCTTAGGGCAGCTATATCTTCATTTTTCTTTTTTATTAGGGCCTCTATAGCTTTTACATCTTTTGGGTTATGACCCAATCCAATAATCAACTCCCCCAATGATTTAATTCTATTGTCTTTTGCCTGTGAGGAGGCTCTTTCTAACTGTAGTTGAGCATTAGTATTATTCAGTGAGTTTTATAACATGTGTGCCATCTTAGCCTTACTTGTCAAAGTTGAATACACCATTTCCCCTATCTACTTGTGAAATTCTATTTGATCTATGGGGTAAATGTCCTTGGCCAAAACCTCAAAATTAGTTTTGAGGTAGTCTGCAAGTGATTGGGGCTGTTGTACTTTCGGCTTTAAAAAGCTCATCTGCATTTTACCTTCATTGATGTCATAAGCTGGCATGAACCTTATCAGATTGGTAGGAGCCATCTTCAAATATTGATTGTATACTTGGGCTTTTAACGGTTCATTTATGGCCTTTATTTCTTTGATTTATTTTATTTTTATGTCTAAGGACTTGTTAGATGAAGGTCTAAATGATGAAACTTTAGAACTTTGTTGTCTTTCTAGCTCTTGTCTTTGTGAACTAGAAGGTGTCCCACCTACTGGGAATGTATGCTGGCTGTCTCCACCTTATTTCCTCAAACTCCCTATGGTGTCTTCAACAAATTCTTCTTCTGAATGTGGATTTAGCCTGTGCCTCTTAGCACCAGGCTGGTCTGAAGGACCACTGGTATGGGTAGGTACTTCCATGTCTCTTTTTGAGTTCTTTTCGTCATTCAAAGGAGTTTGAAATAATGGGGGGTTTTCCATATTAACTTGAGCTGGATTGGTCTATCTTTGGGCCTGTTCTTGAGAGATTTCAGGTTTCTTTGACATGCTTGATTGCCCTATTGTTGGAGTACTGGTCCTTTGTTCTTTATCCTGTGATGATTCTGCAAGTGGTGCACTTGTTTCCTGTGAGTGCCTTTGAGAAGTATCTGTTGTTGAGGCACTAGTCCCTGGCGTTGGCTTTTGAGAAGTCCCAAATGGTACCTATTCACAAGAGTCCAGGTCAAGTGTTTTTTCTAGGTCTTTCATTACATTTTCTACATTGACCTGATCACTATCCATCTCTACAAGAGTCCCTTCCCTCCATTCATCCATGTTTGCATATTTCTCAATTTTTGGGATTCTGGGATGAAAATAGGGTGATAACCTATTTTTCAAAATCCTATCACAGATGAAACTATGGGGGTCATATTTCCAACCAAAGATTTTGTTTAATTTCATGTGGTTTTCTAGGATTTCTTCTATTGCTTTGCCCACTTCTCTATTATTGTAGACAAATGGGCATAGGTGATCCTTGATTCTCAACTGTGCTTTCTTCTTGTCCTTGGTAAAGTGGATCTGATCTGATTTTATCATTTGTCTGTAATACTCCAATGCAAACAACCTCGTTGGAACATATTTTGGTAGTTTTAATGGAGGAAGTTCATAGCCATATATTCTGATCTTTGTGCGATTCTAGTACAAGTACCAGTCACCTACCTTGTACTATTTTTATAGCTGAAGGATCCTTTTGATTTCGTCACTTATCCTTGGAGGAGGATTTCCTGTCAGCATGGTGGTCACTAGGTGGACAAACTGCTCAATGAACTCATTGTATGAATAAGGACAATCAAATGAATAGTGGAAGATAGAAGTCCAAAATATGACTGATCTTGGATTTCCCTTTGTATCAAGCTTAGTCACAGAAAATAGGAGCTTGTCAGACTGATAATAGAGGATGAGGTGATATATGAAGGTTGAGTACTTGAATACTTTCTCAGTTTCTAGCCTCATGAACTGGTCGTGGATTTTATCAGCAATAAATGCAGCATAATTGTACTTAACAGCAGGGGACTGACTAGGGGTAAAGATGGACATCAAAACTAGGGTTAATTCATCTACATATTCACTAGTATTGAATCCCATGACTGCAGCTATCATATCAACTATATTTTTTCCTATCTCTGTGAAGAAAACTGACATATAAGGAGGAGGATCTTTGGATTGATGCTCCTTATCCATAAAAGTTTGACAAAGGTGACTGAGCTCAGATTGGGACAATTTAGATGATTTTTCAAGCAAATCTCCAAGTGAAATGTGGGTGAGGTCTTGACTAGGATGAAACTAAAGCAACTCATTGATTGAGTCTGTAGTGTTTTTTGGAAAAGTATCTATTCAGAACGCCCCTATCCCACTCTAAGGTGTGACAGTGCCTTAGCAACAAACAAGGAAAACTACTTGAGTATTCTTCTTTATGAAATGTAAACGAAGAGGAAGGATAAACTAACCTGTGTCTTGTGCTAGTTTGTTGATCCAATCACTCCTCTCTTCAATAGCTCCCAGCTCCCTGCTCCCTTACCGGCCCAGCTTCACCAAATTCCTGCAAGATCACATAAGAGAGAAACTACACGAAGATATAGATTTACATTCATAAAAAGCTTAGGATCAGATTAAGCTAAACATGCAAATATAACAAAACATCATTGATACACAGCATGTAGGAGAAACTCAAATAGTTTTATTGATATGATAAGAAAGTCCAAGAGGAGATACAACCAAGTGAGTCCCGATCCAGCATCTACCTCCCAGCAAAGGAATCCCTTCCTCACCTCCAACAAAGCATAAATCACCCAATGCACTAATCTCAATCTCAAACCAACAACAATTCTCTGCAAAGTACAAAATTCCAGCCTCTGGATCTCTAGGATGAGGGATCCATATATAGATGTAAGCAGAGAGGATGAGTCAGCTTATGTTTTGACTTGTGGCTTCTCTCTGTCAGTTCTTGCTTCCACTTGGAGACTGAGAGCCTCTTACTCATCACTGGTCGAATTCAGTGAGGCAAGTGTCATTGGAGAAGATTCTGGAAGCTTCCATCGTCTCTCCACCTCGTTGAATGACTCTGCCACTTGTCATTTCCCGCTCAACGCACCTGGGTAGTGCATTCAAGTGCATTGCAACACACCTATCCAGTGTATTTGGGTGCTTTGCAACGCAGGCAGCTAGTGGAGCATCTGAATTGATCCTGATTTGACTAGTTTTGAGCAGCTTCTGGTGGAGAACTTCTGGGAGAAGCTGTCATTGGTTGACCTTGTTCCTTTAGGGGCAGGAACAACACTTTTAGGGACTTTGGATCCCTTGGATTATGGAAATTTCATGCTTATAGCTGTAAGGCACAAAAATGTCTATAACAGTTGCCCCCTAAAGTATGACGCCGTTTATCGGATGAAATGCTTTATTAGGAGGATCCGAAGTTCTTTCAATGCTGGGAGGAGACCTGTAATAAGATACAATACAATACATTATTTTCATACTGTTTTCATGATCTAGCTGAGGCGGGCATTCCCATGCTCAGCTTTATAAATTCATTTTTATGTACATAGGACAGACAATCGTCTAATGGTAGACTGATGATTCTGATGAAGTCATCATCCTTTTGGTAGGATGATCATCTGTGCTGCAGTGTTGTACATGTCAATGTCTTTATTTTTCCTGAATATATATCGCAGACCGGATTGATGAAACTAGATCCGAGGTCTTCAATCTCGTCCGATCTTCACTCGAAGTACAAGTCGATCCATGTGAGAAATGTTTTGAAGTCGAACATGGAAAGACATCGCTTGATTACGATTCAATGATGTAAACTGTTAACAAGCGTGAGAGGAATCACTGATAATGATAATGAACCTCAAGGTACTGCAGTACAATTCACGTGGTGTGAATAAAGGACTTGGCGTCGAACACCACGCAAAATCTTTCGGTCGAAGGTCATTGATGTATACCTGTTGTCAGAAGTGAGAAACTTGCCATTGAGGCATACAAGCTTCAAAGTACTGAAGGGGGTGTTCCTAGATCAACTTCTTGGATAATGAGCTGATGTCGACAAGAAGCGATCCGTCAAAGGAGGGCCTTGATGTATCCCACATCAATGACACGGAACGGAGCAAATGATTTTGATGGAGGTGAAAACGATCTAATGATATATGGTTCAGGGTGGCGGTCATAAAAGAATGAATTATAATGTATGGTAGTGGATGGGACACAGGTGACTTCTCTGGATGACTTCTCATGAACATATCGGCGACACTTATATGATGGATTGGTAGCATTTACCCCAAAGGTGGATGGTATGGCGAGACCATGGTGATGTGACCAGTGAATGAAACAACCCAACCCGACTTAGGCACGGAGTGGAAGTGTCATGTTCAAGAGCGACTTGCTACCAATAAAGGTTCTTTGAGTTTCTTCCCAATTTTTCCCCAGTCATTGCTGACCAGTACCTCTTTATTTTTTCAAGCTTGAGGAGGATAACATATGCTTGTTCTATAATTTGTGCTTCGGGCACACCCATCGCTATGTTTTAACGAGCCTAGCGAAAGTGAAACTCGTTCTCGTCTAAAGACAAGTTTGTCGCTATTAATGTTTTTAACGAGTTTAATGACAAAGATAACTCGGTCCTTTTCCTTTTTAGGGAGTCTGAAAAGGAATGTAAAGGTAACTCTGGAAGTCCTTTTTCATCATCTAATCCCTTAAGTCCGAAAAAGTATAAAATAATACAGAAGGGATGAATTTTCGATAGTTTTAACGAGCCGAACAAAACAGGCGCTCAATCTTTTTGTGCAATAATCCCTCAGGTCCAAAAAGATTAAAATCTAGAGGAGGGATAGCTCTTCCTGTCGCTTTAACGAGCTAGAAGGCCAAAACTCGGCAATCTTTTCATATTTTACGAGTCAGATGAAAAGAGCTTAAAGAAGACTCGACTTTTGAGGAATGAGTGATAAAATGGGTAGCAGCTAATTCCAGGTAAGGGTTGGAATTTTCCAAGCACGACAGTGTCACAAGGATGGCTAGTGAAATCACTCTTCGCAGCTGTTCCTCAAAATGGGTAAACAATCAAATGGAGGTAAATGATCGGCCAATGAAAAAGTGGAGGTGACGGTGCAAACACGACCAAGGCTTTAATGGCTGATAATGTTACATTCACGGTGGTTATTTACCGGAAGATAGTTCATTTTTTAACGAGCTTAAACGCGGGTTGAAACACTTGCTCGATCTTATGTTTATTTTTTAACGAGCATGAACTATGTGCTAAAACTGCTCGATTATCCAGTCATATGATAAGAATGTCTCATGTAAGATGCCATTTTTTATGGAGCTTGCGCCTTACAAAGCTTTGCCCCGCATCCTTTCTTTATGCAAGTTAGGAAACGACTAACCCAAAAAACAGATAAATAACCGCTCTTTGCTTGCACTCCAAAAGGTTTGCATGCCCCCAGGTATAAAATACGATTTCAAGGTTACCCCTCAATTTGCAGACAAAACATTTGTTCTATCAGGAAAGGCCTACCTCTTTCAGGTTACCAAAGATTGTTCTATTAATCTTTCAAACAAAACACTTCTTCGGCGATGTCTACCGAGATAAACAAAGGTGAGTGACAACGAGCACCAAACACATAACTTTGACAAGAGAATATTATTCTAGAATAACCCCTCTTCCAATCACGGACGAGGTATAGACTAGTCATATTCTCCCGCGGAAACCTACCCTATACCCAAAGTTTTCCTGCCGAAGCAGACCAGGACACATGCCCCCTGGGTTGCAGTCATATCCCTCCGAATTACTCGCACTCATCGGGAGGACGGACCGTGGGTTGAGACATTTCTTGCATGAAGAGACCATTTAGGGATGGTATATGACTATTTGCGATGCGTGATCCAGGAAATGAAAGCTGGTCTACGAGCTTGACCACTCTTCCTTCGTGCGAAAAACACATTACTCTAAAGAGTGAGGAGACGATGGCTCCCATGCAATATATATAGTCTCGTCCAAGGAGTAGGTTATAATCCAAGGGTCCTTGAACGACCATCACGTTCATTTGAACAGTCTTCCCTTTCAATGTTATGGGCACATTGGGGAGGATCCCTAAAGGTCGACTGGTTCCTTTATCGAAGCCTGTCAGATTTCTCATTTCAGGCAAAAGCGATGGCGAACCAAGCGCTTTCCAAGCAATAGAGGAAAGGATACTCACAGATGCCCCCTCATCAATGATGGTGCCAGCCATGACCATTCTGTATATTTGAACAATAATTCGGAATGGTATGCTTGCTGGCAAACGGGGTTTGCCTAGTTGGTTCCAGTCGAAGGATACAACTAGGTTGCTTGGTGGTGGGACCGAGTAGACGGCCGGGTATGGCTCTGACGAACTTCCTTCCTGCGATAAAGGAATGAGTGGATTGCCCCCGTGTTCGTCGGAGTCTGTGTTGATGAAGAGAATTTGGACGGTGTAATCCTTATCCTCTTTAGTGACTGTATCATTCGAAGATAAAACTTCTGAAGGCAAAACTGGGTCAACTGCCGCCTCGACCTTTTGACTTTCGTCTGGTATGGATTCAGTTGGTTTATCTTCAATGATAGACGCTTCAGCCGACCACTTGAGCGGGCCAGCTGGATTCTCAACTAACGAAGGACTCAGCAAGAGTTTTTTATATCTAGGAGGAAGTCGTAACGGTGAAACCGGACGATCATCCAAAACTCTTTTAGCTTCGTCTAAGAAGGGACAACGGTGGAGGGCATGGTTGCCTTCGCACAGTCTACAGGGAGGTCTAGCCCTCCCTTTTTTTCCTGGAACTTCACTTTCGCTAGTTGACGGTGTGCTTTCAACATGGCCATCAAAGGTTGACGACACTGGATTGTGCAAACGAGGAGACCAGTCCCTTAGTATCCGAGGGATGCAAGGACAATCTCTGTGAAAGTGATCTCCTCTACAAATGACACATGGCGATTTAGGCCTAGTCAGTGCTGTGTGTGGATTTTCTTTAGACGACACTTGTTTTCCCTTATTTGCCTTTGGCTCCTTCTTCTTTTTCTCTTTCTTCTTCTTTTCCTTCTTCTCCTTAGTAACTTGGTTTTTAGCTTTACCAGTCCCGTCAAGCGAAGAGGAAGGAAGAGAGGAAGAATTAGAGGAAGTAGAAGGTTGGTGGGAAACTCTGAACTCATCTAATTGCTGATTCGACTGTTCAGGAATAGTGGTGTTCTGAACGACATTGGTTGAGAAGAGCCAGACTGGCAAGCCAATTGTCAGTCCTGGAAGCGACAATGTGGCCATATGGGGCGCACCAACATCTCCCCAAGAGGAGAAGGGACTAGGATTTCCACCAAGGGGAATTCCTTGGTTGGTAGGCTCCATTTTCTCAACCTAAAGATCAAAGCAGGAAAAAGGGTATGAATATTCCGTTTAAAATAAATTTTAACGACGCTTGGACACAACTTGCTTTTTCAATTTTAAAGAGTCGAGAAAAAGCAAAAGATGACTCTAGTCTCCTTCGATTTTTAATGAACCCAAAGTGACAAGTGCTCAGATGGACCTTTTCCATTAAGGAGTCTGAAAAGGAACGAAAGGGACTGCTCTGGAGTTCTAGGTAGAGGGTGTGCCAAACCAATCGCAAAACCACAGAATACTTTTTAGGGTACGGGTGGTCAATCTTCCCAAATGTTGTGTTCAGTGCATTGCGATCAGTAGGGCGGTCGACGCGGCTTCCTATGGATAAAGGTTTTATGCCTATAAGGGTCTCCCAATATATACTCGACGGTACGTGGGAGCACAATCTGTACTGGCACTTATCGTCTCACAGTGGAGGAATCACCCAACCAACAGTGATGACAACAGTTACCAGGTTTTACGACGTCGGAACACGTCTCTAGCCTAGACCTCTATGTTGTGCGTTAAGTTCCAATGCGTTGTTAAGTTCATTCAATTTATTTTAGGTTGATCTTTCTTAGAAGTTTGCCTTTTTGGATCACCATGAGATGTAGATACAATTCCTAAATGCAGTCTAAAGATGATAAGCAAGCTTTTATCTCTTTTCAACAATGAAAATCCTAGCTACAAGGGGAAAAGAAAGACACAATATTTTCTCAAAGAGCATAGAGCACACTGTAAATGCACTTTTCCTAAATCAAACCATACAAACTGTCAAAATGCAAATGAACATATGCATGTATTTGTTTTCACTTTCTTAATATTGATGCCTAAAAAGAAAGTTGTTGTACAAATTTGAATTCGATTTCAAGTGAAAAACACAAACAAGCTTCTTTTCGAAATCAAAAAGATGATTACGACACTTTATGATTTTGAAGTAAACACTTGTTTCGACACTAGAAATTCACAAATTCAAACCAAAAGACAAAAGTAAAAGTGCAATCAACTATCAATAGCAAACAAACTTTCTCCTAAGATCAAAACGACACTTACGACAGGTCTAGATCTAAGGGCGACAGTATGACTAGTTTACTTTTGTAATGGGAAACTGCAAATGATGTAACAAATACACAAAAACAAATAAAGTTTCTTTTATACAACTAAGGCGGAATTAAGGCAAAGAAAAGGGGTTTTCAGATAGGTACACACACTAATAACAGGCTGCAAAAATCAGAGGTAAAACTGAACAAAATGAAGCAAAGAACCACAGCTGCACAGGGCAAAGGCTGATCAGCGCACCTGTTGCACAGAGAAACTAAATTGCAGCGCAGGTAGCCCTCTCGGGACCTGCGTTGAAATGCAAAACCTCTTCACAGAGCCTGCGCTGAAGCAGAAACAAGAATTTTCTCTGGGTTCTGGGTCACGGTTTGCAGTTTAATCTATGGTTTTTTGGCCGGATAAAAGCTATCAGTAAGGTACAATTAGAGGGATGATTTAAAGGAGGACTAAGAGCTATCACAAAGGGCAATTAGAGCATTTGTGGATCAGTTGTTCAGATCATAAACAGGCCCAGTGAATGGACTAGAGTAGCAGATCTCTACTTTGCATTTGTAAATGGCAAATGCAGTTCGATTCGCCACTCCTAAGTTTATGAGAAGAAAAACAATAGAAACACAAATAAACTAACTAGATACGATCCCCAGCGGAGTCGCCATTTTGTTGTTGGGAAAAGTATCTATTCAGAACTCTCCTATCCCACTCTAAGGTGTGACAGTGCCTTAGCAACAAACAAGGAAAACTACTTGATTATTCTTCTTTATGAAATGTAAACGAAGAGGAAGGATAAACTAACCTTTGTCTTGCGCTAGTTTGTTGATCCAATCGCTCCTCTCTTCAATAGCTCCCAGCTCCCTGCTCCCTTACCGGCCCAGCTTCACCAAATTCCTGCAAGATCACAGAAGAGAGAAACTACACGAAGATATAGATTTACATTCATAAAAAGCTTAGGATCAGATTAAGCTAAACATGCAAATATAACAAAACATCATTGATACACAGAATGTAGGAGAAACTCAAATAGTTTTATTGATATGATAAGAAAGTCCAAGAGGAGATACAACCAAGTGAGTCCTGATCCATCATCTACCTCCCAGCAAAGGAATCCCTTCCTCACCTCCAACAAAGCATAAATCACCCAATGCACTAATCTCAATCTCAAACCAACAGCAATTCTCTGCAAAGTACAAAATTCCAGCCTCTGGATCTCTGGGATGAGGGATCCATATATAGATGTAAGCAGAGAGGATGAGTCAGCTTATGTTTTGACTTGTGGCTTCTCTTTGTCAGTTCTTGCTTCCACTTGGAGACTGAGAGCCTCTTACTCATCACTGGTCGAATTCAGTGAGGCAAGTGTCATTGGAGAAGATTCTGGAAGCTTCCATTGTCTCTCCACCTCGTTGAATGACTCTGCCACTTGTCATTTCCTGCTCAACGAACCTGGGTAGTGCATTCAAGTGCATTGCAATGCACCTAGCCAGTGTATTTGGGTGCTTTGCAACGCAGGCAGCTAGTGGAGCATCTGAATTGATCCTGATTTGACTAGTTTTGAGCAGTTTCTGGTGGAGAACTTCTGGGAGAAGCTGTCATTGGTTGACCTTGTTCCTTTAGGGGCAGGAACAACACTTTTAGGGACTTTGGATCCCTTGGATTATGGACATTTCATGCTTATAGTTGTAAGGCACAAAAATGTCTATAACATGTAGTAATTGTGAAGAGGATATTTTGATTTGGGGACATTACTGCTCTGAGGTTGGGATCATAGTTGGCATGAAACTAATGGATAATGTCAGGAAAAAAGTGTATAGCAGGGAGAAAATACATTGGGAGATTAGATTCCCACAGTCCTATGGCATCATAGCCATTCCAGTGATTGTTTCAGCATTGGGAAAATACTTTCAGGTGGTTTATACTAGTGCTCAGGTCTCTTATTTGAAAATATCTATCTGCAAGGGGTAGATAATCTAAATCACAGTGGGGGGTAGTAATAGGTGCAATATTTAGGGCAAAAAGGGATTCCATTTCTAGTTCTTGTGGATTCAGATAGGAAACTGGGGTTCTTTAAGTGAAATTGGCAAAAACAGAGGGTCTGGGAAACTTGAATTATGAATGTAGCAATTGAATTATGATAAAATTTGGGTTTTTCAGTTCTAATTATAGAGGAAAGTAGATATTCATAGGGTTTCTTGACGAGAATTCGTAAATACCTACTTTTAGAGTCAAACAATGGATTACAGGTACAATGGGTGTGAGTGGCTAACTCGGACTGGCATCGAATTACAAGCCTGAGGGTCCTTGATAGTTGGGTGCATGAATTGGTTGAAATCGACGTTCAATTTGCATGGATGTATGCTTTTGCAGAATAGGATGAAAAACTAATTTTTTTTGTTTTTTATACAAAGTCAAAAATTTGGCGAGTTTCAAGATTTGGACGGGTGGCATCAGCAGGAAATGATTTGATGTTTTGTCATTAGCGGGAGACGGTAAGTAGTTTTCATCGCACCGCTAATGGAGGGGAGGTGGTATTTGGGCTAGACCGAGCAATTCCATACGATGAGAGACGCGTGGCAATGGCACTGTTCAGAAAACCGCTCACCATCGCACGCTAACGTTCGGTCGCGGAGGGTTGTGCGATATGCACAACAACGGTCAGATCTGAGGGACTTGTTCAGATGACTATTGGGTAGTTGAGGTGGTAGAAGTTTAATGAGGGTGGGCCTGACATAATTTAAAGGTTTATAATTACATCGGGGGTGATGTGATTGCCGAGAAAGTTATTAATTAACCGTAGGGGTTAATTAATCCTTATATTAACATGGTGGGGTCGAGGTTCTTAACTAGTTATAGATTAACTAATTAATCCCAATTAAGAGTGTTATTATGGTTATTTTGCAACCAAGGGCGGGATATATAAAATTTGGGGTTTTTTGTATAGTTATAGTAATACGGGAATGGGTAATGTTTATATAGGGAAATTAAATAATATAAGTTAAAAGTTAATATGATTTTGTGAAGTGCGCGCTAAGTTTGAACCATTTTCATGTATGAGTTTGAAACTTAGGCTAAGTGAAAAATGAGGGTTTTTATGGAAAATATTTTAATTTCCCTACGTAAAATAGGACTTTACTTAGGAAAACTTAATAAAGGGAATGAATGATTTATGAAGGGGTGTGATCATTGATGAATAGGATTAGGTGCTTAAGGTATTATATATTATTGGGCCGAGGGTCTGGTCCCTCCAAAAGTTAGAGAAATGCTCTGAGCCCCTCTAACTTGATAGATACCATTGGCACTTTAGGGGAAATTAGTGAAAATTTAGGGGAAATGAGTATGGAAGTTAATTATTTTTTACTTTGCTTGCTTGATGTTCCTTCCAAGTAATACATGCCTTTGCCTTGTGATGAAAGTGAAAGATTTACACATTTTAGAGTTATCATTCACCACTTATTATTATGCAACCATCATCTACTTACCCTGCCTACTTTAACCTAGCATTTTCACTTCTTTATTATGGTGTACTTAGACTGGCAAACCCTTATCAAACTTTATTTTCTTTTACATGATGATGCCTATCTAGGTCTACCCTTATTACATCCAAGGGCTCATATTAAACTATTTAGCTCCTTTTTTCTCTACCTATCTACTGATCTACCAAGATTACACTGTTTGGTCAGATCTTTATTCTCTACTTCTAAAACATGAAATTGAAATATGAACTAGCCAAGGTATAACTGTTTGACTATTCATGAATTGTGGCATAAGTGACAAACTGCACACAATTTTTATTATACAAAAGTCAAAAAGTAGTGGCATTTAGACTTGCACACTTTCCTTGTCTTTCTTTTGTTGGGGTTCATTTTCTTTCATTTTTTGACCATCTTTCATTCTTTTTACCCTTTGATTTTTCTTTTAGGGTATACCCTCTTTACGTTTTTTTAATTTTTTGATTTTTTACAAATATGGAAAACCTTTGCAACAAGTAAAGGTATGAACATATTACAAAGCTAAACCAATTCAATCATGAAACATGAAACCTATTGGTATAGGGGCATAACAGAGTCCACTACCAGGGTGCTCTGCAAAGTACTTAGGCTTCCTTTCACCTGTGTTGGGCGAGAATGAGCAAAATTCACATAGAGTTTGGGGAATATTCTTATCTTTTGGAGTCATCTAGAAGTTTCCCTGTCTTATCAACTCCTATGAGCTCAAAAATGGATGAGCAATGAGTTAAGGAGCATCCTATACTCTCATCCCCTCCTCTATGGAACTAATTCTAAGTATGGAAGGCCATTCAATGTCATCATTAATGACAAAACCTCCTCCATCCTCTTATAAATTGACCACTCATCTAAGTGATCAGGGGCTGCCTAGATTATGTTGAATTGTAAGGAGATAATGTTGCTATGAGACTTGACTTTGGAGCAAATGATGTGATGTGACAAGCTTGTCTTGATTTTGATGTTATGTGGATGGGATCCAAGCCGAAGGAATGACATTGAATCAGACACTGATGGTTGTAATTCCTTCTTCTATCTAATAAAGTGTTTGAACCTTTTTCCATATGATGTGTTCTTTCTTAATGCTTATATGTATGAATTGCTTCTGATTCCTTTCATTTATATTCAATGGATCGTATGCTTTGATTGGTTTTTGTCTTCTATTGTGTTGACAGGGTACTTTTCAAGCGGGTTAAGTACAGGAAGGAGAAACATAATCGATACAAGGGAGACGAGAGGAAAGTGGAACTACAAGTAGGCCTTCTATCCTCTCTTCTTGTCTATTACTTATAGGGAAAGTTTAAAACACTTTAAACTGTTGTTCTAGGCACAACTACTTGTCTAGTGAATTAGTATTTATCCGTAGATGCTAAATTCTCCAAAACAAGGTCATCTTGAAAATTTCCTCTTTATTGTCTTTAGACCTACAGTAGTCTCGATGCTTGTTGTTTAGGGCTTGCTGCATCTAAGCCCAATTTGTGATGTTATCCCAGGTAAACCCATGAACTAGTGCAAAACTGCATCCTTGAGAGTGGATGGGAATAGTTTCAACTTCTGCTCATCATTGGTGTAGTCAAAGGTTCTACATATGATAGCAAACTCAAAGAAGAAAGTGTTTGGATTTTCTGAGGCCAGTCCATGGAAATGAGGAAGGGTAGAGGGGCTTATATTCTTCATTTTAGTATCCCCATTGGTTTCCTTGATGGAGAAGGCACCCTCAACTCCTTCTCTATTTCCTCTTTCATTTCTATTTTTAGTCATTCGGTCAGTAGGAATGGGTTCTTCTTATTCTTCTCCCCCTGTAGGCTATTCAAATATCTCTTGTTTCTAACCTAAGGGTTCCTCCAATTCACAACCACTGAAGACGAGGGAAGGTTGGATGTTTGAAGCGGTGGGGGTATTTGGCAAAAATTTCCTTAATTTATCCCTATTCCTACGAGGCATGAAATAAGTGTTTTTGTTTTTGTTTTGTGTTTTTTTTGAAATTTTGAAAATAACTGCAAAATTGAAATTGCAGACTGAATGAAAACTAACTACTTGAATGAAATCTACTTGAAGAATGGAAAGGAAAGAAAATAATGCATAATGGAAAAGAAAGCAAACTAAATTACTCTTGCAGAAATGAAACTAATAGCAGAATATTAGAAACAATAAATGGAAGAAAGAAAGAAGTAATCACATATTACTCAGACACCTCCCCAACAATGTTGGGCGCCGGAATTACACTTAAGCAAACTCCTCAACGCTTAATTGTCAACCCAGGGGTTTCATAAACTTAGAGATGAAGCACAGGCAATGCCAGAAGTGGTATGAAATTTTCCTATTCCTAATCCTACTTCTTTAATGAAATGTTGCAGAATCAGATAGAAAACAATCTTAAAGGCAGTCGACACCAAAGAAATTCTAGTGCTAGAATGTAAGAGAATAATTTGCGAGGAAATCAAGTAAAGGATATTTCACACAACTAGAAGAAATCTTAAATGCTGAAATAAAATAATATGTTTATCTTTAGTATAGATGGCTAACAGTTTAACAAGTGGGCCCTTGCAAGATCATTTTCCCAATTGATCTTCCTTCTACACCAAGCAACATGTTCTTGTACTATTGCACTCTTCTTGCACTAGTGCAGGTATAGTACTTTATGTGAAAAAAGTATATTTAACCTTCTTTAATGAAGACTTATGTCTTTATGGAGATGTTGATCCAGATTTAAACAGGAACGCAACAAATTACAGAGATAACCATATACACAAAGATGCAGCGGAAATAATACTTCATTTCATTAATGGAAAAATACTGAAATATGCTTACAACCAGAAATGGAAATAAACCAGCTAGGGCGATGGTAGCTTATCTCTGAGAAGAGATGTGATGGCTACATGCCTCTGAACTGTGTTACAATGAGGCTCGAAGGCCTATTTATTGTTGAGAAACAATGGAAAACCCTTAACATTCCAAAACCTAACCCTAGGAGATGAAACGCAAAACTGTGGGCCCCGTTTGGGGTAAATTGGTACATCAACTTCCCGGGGTCGTAACTTTGGCATATGATCTCCGTTTGACGTGTACAATAGCTCATTAGAAAGATCTATCTGAGCACTATCATTGTTGGAATGGGTAACATCGGTCCATTCCATGGACCCATGTTGCCCCTGGATTCCCCAAAAAACGCCGTTTAGGGCCTCAAAAAGGCTTCGGAAGTTCAGGACCCGAAAAACTGCTAAAAATAGTAAGTTGTGCTACAATTAAGGAAACTGAAAATGCTGAGAAAGACAATGGTGGGGGTCCAGGTGGACTTGGCAGCTGGCCACCAATATCCACCTGGATTATTCCTCCCCCCTTAGGAAGCAATGGTCCCCATTGCGTTGAGCTCCTTCATGAGATGAGGAAACTTCTGCTGAACTTGTTCCCTGGTGAGCCACTTGCCCTGCTGAAGGAGTTGGCCTGCTTTGACAACTTGATACAGTTGGATATTCTGTTGGCAAGTGTTCTTGATCTGTGTGTCCATGATATGATCAGTTGCAGCTTGTTCCATGCAATCTGTATTTAATTCTGTGGGTTTGAGCTATTCTGTAATGTCGGATGTGTCTAGCAATGGTGGAAAGTATGGCCGAAGGCGGTCCACATTGAACACTGGGTGCAGGCCAAGGAATGGGGGAATGCTGAGCTCAAATGCATTGTCTCCCATAGCCTTAGTAATGGTGTAAGGACCATATCGGAGTGGTCTCAATTTCCGGTAGGCTCCAGTAAGGCGTTCCTTTTGCAAATGCAACCAGACTTTGTCGCCCACCTGAAACTTGTGTGGCACCTGGTGTTGATCATGTCGCTGCTTGTACTTGGCATTTGATTTCTCAAGAATGTCATGGACCTGCTGGCGAATATGTTGGATGCACTCAATGAAGCTGGTGGCCTTATCTATTTCGGACTGGACATGAGCTGAATTCATGTGAGTAGCTGCAAGGGGCATGGCCACATCAATGGGGCATAGTGGCTGGAATCCCAAACCCACCTGAAAAGGGCTATGGCCAGTGGAGCTGTGAAGAGCTCAGTTGTAGCTGTGCTGAACATAGGGGAGGCTCTCGTCCCATGTGCACGGATGCTTTGAGTTATACATGCACAGAATGTGCACAATCATCCTGTTGACAACCTCTATCTGGCCATCAGTTTGAGGATGGAAGGCTGTGGACTTCGTGAGTTTGGTGTCCAGCATTGACCAGAGACTGGACCAAAATGTGCTGAGAAACCAACTGTCCCGATCTGAGATGATAGACTGTGGGATCCCAAAGTGCACCCACACTCGTTCAAAGAAAAGTTTAGCAGTGGCTTCTGCTGTGATATTCTTCTTGCAGGCCATCATAATGGCCATCTTCGAGAACCTGTCGACGACCACAAAAACACAGTCATTTCCATGCTTAGTGGAAGGAAGGCCTGACATGTAATCCATGGAAATGGATTCCCAAGGTCGACTAGGGGTAGGCAACGGGGTATAGAGGCCGTGCTTCTTAATGGTCGGTTTGGCAATGGCACAGGCAGTACATGATCAGATGTACTTCCCAACATCCTGTCGAAGATTCGGCCAATAGAAATAATTTTGCAGTACTGCCACTGTTTTCTCGACCCCGAAATGCCCAGCAGCCCGACTGTAGTGTGCTTTCCAAATCATCTTGGCACGCTCGCTTGAAGGAACACAGAGGTGACCGAGGTGGCATAATAGGGCATCCTGGAGGTGAAAATCTGCAACATGCCGACCCTCCAAGAGTGTCTGGTATGTGTGGCCGAATTCTGGGTCGCTTTTGTAGAGAAGTGGCCAATCAGCAGTCTCGTGCCCACAAGAGTTGAGCACAGTGGTTAGCGCCATGATCGGTGGCCGACTGAGGCAATCTGCAACATTATTGGTGCTGCCCTTTTTATACTTGATATTCAAGTGAAACTGTTGCAGGTATGTAGACCACTTCTGATGGCGATCATTCTGCAATTTCCCTTGTGTCTGTATGAACTGCAGAGGTCGGTGGTCTGTGTGGATGACCGTTTCCTTCCCCAAAATGTAACGCTTCCATTGTCGGCAGGCCTGTATAATGGAATACATCTCTTTATCATAAGTGGGGTACTTCCGGACTGTGTCTGAAAGTGTTTCACTGTGATATGCCACTGGATGTCCATGTTGAGTAAGGACTGCCCTGATAGCATAGTCATAGGCATCTGTCTCGACCTCAAATGGTTGTTGTAAATCTGGTAACGCGACCACTGGTGCCGTGCAGAGGCGATCCTTCAATTCCCTGAATGCCTTCTGTTGAGATTCAGACCAAAAGAACTTTGCTTTCGCCCCGCCCTTGGTGACTTGACTCAAGGGCCAAGAAATATGAGAAAAACCCAACACAAACCTGCGGTAGAAGTTGGCAAGACCCAGAATGCTGCGGAGCTCTGTTAGAGTGGTTGGAGAGGGCCAATCCCGAATGACTTGGATCTTGGCCGGATCGACATGCACCCCCTGTTCATCAATGATGTATCCCAGATACTGAACCTGGGTCATGCCAAAAGTGCATTTCTCCAAATTGGCACATAGCTTGTGTTGCCGCAGTGTTTGGAGAACCTGTCGGATGTGGTGGAGGTGCTCTTCCCAACTCTGGTTGAAGATCAGAATGTCATCCAAGTATACTACTACAAAGGAGTTGGTGAATGGCCGCAAGATGTCATCCATTGGCCTCATAAAGGTTGTAGGAGCATTCGTCAATCCGAAAGGCATGACCAACCATTCGAAGAGGCCCTCCTTAGATTTGAAGTCAGTCTTCCACACATCGGAGGGTTCGATTGGTACCTGGTGATATCCTGACTTCAGATCGATCTTGCTGAAATATTTCGCCCCCTTTAGTTGGTCTAGGAGGTCATCAATCTGCGGGATCGGGTACCTATTACGGACAGTGATCTTGTTCAGCGCCCGATAGTCAATACAAAGTCTCCACGTCCCATCCTTCTTCTGTACCAACACGATTGGGCTCCCACAGGGCGATGAACTCAGACGGATGTGACCTTTCTGCAGGAGCTCTTGAATCTGCCTCTTGATTTCATCGTTCTCCAGAACGAAGCACCGATAAATTGGTCCATTGGGTAGCGGCGCACCTGGGGTCAGATCGATGGAGTGCTTGACTTGACAGTGCAGAGGAACCCCTGCCGGGGAGGTGAAGATGTCCTCGTACTCCTCCACAACCTTGTCCATCTGTAGTTGTCGTGCATAGGGACCCCGTTTGGAGGCCGCGACCACTGTCTTCTTCTTTCCTTGAGGGCGTATCATCAGGAAAACAAATTTCCTGGTTTTGGAAATGATCTTACTGCATTGTTTTGCAGTAATCAAAGAGATGGCGGCAAGTGGTGCTACCTCTGGTATCCTGAACAACTTATTTCCCAATGTAATAATAACAGCACGGGGCCTTGATTCATACACAGCATGTCGCTTCCACAAGTATGGTTGTCCTAGTAATACATCACAAACTTCAAGGGGAGCAATGTCACACAATACCTCATCCGTGAAGGGCTTGATGTTGTATGGAAGGCGACACTGCTGGCTCACGCGAAGATCTCGTCCTTGGTGAAGCCACCCAATGGTGTATGGTTGTGGATGTGCTGTGGTCGGTAAGCCCAACCGCTTCACGACCTTTGCCGAAATGAGGTTCTTTTGACTCTCGCTATCAACAATGAACTGTATGGGGGAGCCCTTTACCCACATCTGGGAGTGGAAGAGACGCTCCTCCTCCTCTGGATCTTCGGGTTCATTTTTCTGGATCTTTGCGGTAGCAACAGTGGCGCTGGGATCCGCATCAATGATCTGCTTCCCTTTTTCATACCCCTAATCGGGTTCTGACTCAGAGTCGGAACATGCATCTGATTCTGAAACCTTTAGCTCAGCCACCAGTGACTGCTTGGCCCAACACTCACTTGTGTTGTGAGTGGAGCTCTTATGGAACTCGCACCATTTTCCAGTGTCCTTTCTCGGCTTCGCGGCGCTGTTCTTTGCTTGCAGCTTCGGTTGGTTGTCTTGGGCTGTCCCGCCTTGGCTTTGTCCTTTGTTCTGTGGTTTAGGGGCACCTTTCCCCTGCTTTGGATTCGTAGATCCAAAGTCTCGCTTCTTTTGTTTAAACTTCTGCTCGACCTTGACGGCATATCGGTATGTTGCGCTGAGCGAGGGGATGTTTAGGAATTGTATTTCTTCCTGGATGTACTTGTGCAGGCAGCCACGGTATTTGAGTATCAAATGTTGCTCTGAATCCTTGATACCCAACTTTGTGCGAAGGGTATGGAAAAGATTGGTGAACTCTGGCACGTCTTGGTCCCTTCCCTGCCGCAGCGTGGTCCACTTTATGTATTCATCCTCATAGCTTCCGACAGGGTAGTACTGCTCCTTGATGGCGTCCCGGAACAAATCCCAGGTGGGTGCGGCTGAAAATAGTGAGCCAGTACTTTCATCCTTCTGCTCGCAGTAGGTTTCCCACCAGTCCTTGACGTGGGGAGCTGCTTTGAGAAGAGCAAAAACAATCTTTTCCCGACTCGAAAATTCATGAACAGAAAAATAACCCTCTAGCAGATTTAACCATTTATCTACGACATCTGCGTCTATCTGACCCTCGAATATGGGGATTTCAAAATTAACTTGTACCTTAAAGGGTGTGGCGTTTCCAGAGTAGCTGCTGGAAGCCGATGCGTTGCTTCTGGGTAGCCGCTGAAGGATCTGGGCAAAGCTGTCCATCATCGCCTTCTGTTGTCGCTCGAGGGCTTCTTCGAGCAAGATTTTGATGGGATCTCTTGCCCCCTCATCTTTCTTCTCGTCCGCCATGGGAGGCCATCGGGATTTGCGAGGCTGGTCTTGCAAAGGTTCAACCAGTTCAAGCCCTAACTCCTTATATCCCGACCTTGTTGGGGACATGAAAAGAAAAACAGAGAAAAAGCAGACCGTTCTGATACCACTGATCCGGATTTAAACAGGAACGCAACAAATTACAGAGATAACCATATACACAAAGATGCAGCGGAAATAATACTTCATTTCATTAATGGAAAAATACTGAAATATGCTTACAACCGGAAATGGAAATAAACCAGCTAGGGCGATGGTAGCTTATCTCTGAGAAGAGATGTGATGGCTACATGCCTCTGAACTGTGTTACAATGAGGCTCGAAGGCCTATTTATTGTTGAGAAACAATGGAAAACCCTTAACATTCCAAAGCCTAACCCTAGGAGATGAAACGCCAAACTGTGGGCCCCGTTTGGGGGTAAATTGGTACATCAACTTCCCGGGGTCGTAACTTTGGCATATGATCTCCGTTTGACGCGTACAATAGCTCATTAGAAAGATCTATCCGAGCACTATCATTGTTGGAATGAGAAACATCGGTCCATTCCATGGACCCATGCTGCCCCTGGATTCCCCAAAAAACGTCGTTTAGGGCCTCAAAACGGCTCCGGAAGTTCAGGACCCGAAAAACTGCTAAAAATAGTAAGTTGTGCTACAATTAAGGAAACTGAAAATGCTGAGAAAGACAATGGTGGGGGTCCAGGTGGACTTGGCAGGTGGCCACCAATATCCACCTGGATCAGATGCTCTAAGCCTCAAGGCTTAGAGCACTCTGTCCCTATGACAAGAGACCGACTCTTGCACTGAGACAGAGCTTCCTTCACCAAAGTTTCCAATTTACTTTCGAAATAATTAAAAGACATGTTGAAAAGAATTGCAATTGCAAGCTGGATTTTGAGATAAATTACGCATGAAAGATAATTCTTTAATTAACTGAACTTTGCAATGAAAGTAAATTTCTTAAAGTAAAAACAATTTGATATAATCAAGCAATAGTCAAAGTAATTTGCATGCATCAACTGACTTTCGACAATTCACTTATAACATTTATGTTCCTTGTTCTTAATTCATAAACTACAAGTATAAAGTAAAGTGTTTGGAATAATGTTCTTTATTAATTCATGTAAATATCCTTCAGAAGTATAATTGTTAACATTGAGAATGATGAATTGACAATACGTTTGCTTGTAGGAATAAATGAAATTATAAGGAGGAAAGGAACGTAACACTTGTTGTAAAGTAAATCCGGAGTGCAGGAAAGTACATGTACTGGTATAGGAAGAATCTTCCTGCATGACCTGAGTAGAAGCAAACTAAGGGAAAAAATACATGAACGGAATTGCAGGAAGGAAAGTGCAAGAAAGTAATTTAGAGGAAAGAAATTGCAAGAAAGAAATAAACTTAATTAAACTTCCAAACTACAGATCTGTTCACGCTTGACTATAAAATGAATTAATCTCAGAAATCTGAAATAAACATAAGAGTAATCAAATCCATGCAACTGAAAATGAATAAATGTTCACACAAAATTTTTAAATGGTGAAAGCACAAGGGTAAATGAACTGGGTTGGCTGGGCCCTAGCAAATCAACTCAATTACCATTTAGGAAATGAAATGATTCAACACTTAATCATGCATAAAATAGAAATTAAACACAGCGTGAAGAAAACATGGTGCATTCCTTGTATTAAATTGATCAACAAATATACATGATAGTGCAGGTCCAACCCAGAACTGAGGGCAATACAAAATTACAAAATAAACAAAATTGCAACTCGGAGATCACTCTCTTGGCTCTACCTACAGCCTTCATTATAAGCAGTCTCTCGACCTTAGCCATATTTTGCTAATTACAATCATTTCTTGTTGAAGCCTTTCGGCCGAACGAAATAACAAACAAACTTTGCAAAGCTGGCTAATGGTTATTATAAAACGTGTACTTTGCTAGCCATAGACCATATTCTCGGCAAACATCCCTCAATATACACCACCAATGTCCATCCTCGCAACCAAACTAGGAGTTTTCGATCAAAAATGCCCTCGTGGAATATCACGGAGATCATAGAGCAACATCATTGGCGGTGCATGAATATACTACAATGATCATGCTAAATGATGATTAACACATAGTTCTTCAACTACTTTTTAGGAAAGTTAAACATAAGTTACAAGAGATACTAAAAGGCATGAAATCTATGTAAAGTAATTAATAAAGCACTTAATAAATCTTAATTATGAAATATGAAGTATATGTAGGAATAGATGATTATCTTTGACTAGTGCAGGAATGAAAGGGTTAAATAGAGATAAAATGGAGGTTAAGGCTTATGGGAATAGGGTAAAAATAGAGAAATTTGGGACACCAACATCCTCCCATCCCTAAGCTATTGTGTGTCCTCACAAAACATTTTACCTTCTGCAAAAAATCTTCAAAAATCTGTGGCCAACTCTCAATCCTGTACTTCAATATTTATCCTTGCTTTCACTACATTTCGCCCCTTACCTCGGGCTTCTTTAAACTGTTTAGTCACCTTCTTGAGGCATTTGTATCATTTGGAAGCCTGATACTTCCATACTTTCACTTGTTGTTTCTACTTCTTGACCTCTATGAGCATCTCT
The DNA here is from genome assembly GCA_031772625.1 of Pinus tabuliformis. NCBI lineage: Eukaryota > Viridiplantae > Streptophyta > Pinopsida > Pinales > Pinaceae > Pinus > Pinus tabuliformis. Next base: position 230,551,922 of record CM062816.1, on the reverse strand, counting down.
ACCTCACCATGCTTTTGCCATTTTTTCTCCTTCATGACCTGGTTCAAATCCTCCAAGTCATGAACTTGTTGCTCTAATTCCAGTATTTAATTGTTGAGGTAGAGGGTAGAGGGCTCTGTGCTTGGATCCTCTGGTGTAAATACCTTCTCTACAATGGACTCCAAGGAAGTCCCATCATTTTCGAGACTAAGGTCATCCAACATTTGCATTATGACATCGTCAGAAGTTTCTGTGGCCGGGGTTTTCTTATCATCAAGGGTTTTGATGCCCTCCACAACCTTTGTGCCAAGGGTTTCAGTACCTTGTGCACTTAACTCCATAGGGTTTTTAATTCCCTATTCTTCCAACTCTTCAAGGGATTCAGTACCCTATTCACTTAAACCATGAGGGGCTTCAGTACCTTGTTCATAAAAAACATTGAAGGTTTCGATGTCCTGTTCATCGAAAGTGTCGAGGGGCTCCATGTTTTGTGCCTCATCATCCTCATGATCCTATACCTAAACTTCTTATTCACTCGGTGTCATCTTCTTTGTGAACAAGGGTAGACAACAATATGTCATCTTCCCTTTCCATGTTCTCTTCATTTACCATGATGTGGGCCGCTGCATCTTCAAGAACTGAAAGGTTATAGTCTTTAGGCGAAACTTGATGTGATTCATCAATCACAATCACAGAGCTTGACCAATGCTAACTCGTCCCAGTCTTCTTCCTTGTCGAGGTTCTAGTTTTTATTTTCTTTGTGGAGGGCAGAGTGTATTTGACACACTTCTTTTCTGCTTGCACCAACTTGCTTTTACCCTTTTTCTTGGTAGGGGACAATGTCTCTACCTTCCTTTTCTTGCTTGTGCTCATGCTAGCGATCTACCCTACACTTCTCACCTAAAACTCCTTCAGGAGTGCCTTCTAGGTCACTCCCTTATCTTCCAACACTTTCTTGATGAGTATTGTGATAAGCCCATGATGATATATATTATTTTTGATTTTCCTTACGTTCCCACTCTGCACACCCTTTGCCATTTTCTCGATACTTCGGAGCAGATAGTAAGGAAAATTGATACATTTCCCCAACTCAAAGTGCAACAACAATTTCATGTGGTACATGATAGCTAATGTTTAATGTCCCTTGTAGGTCACAAATTTCTGTAGTATGAACAAGAGGTCTCACCATTTTCCAAGCATGGCGCTCTATGGAATCCCATTCTTCTAGTTAACATCAAGCTTTTTGTCACTCACAAACCAATGCCATTATTTCTTTTCAAGTTGCTCCTTTTTGAACCACTGCTCCCCTATCATTGGAAAGCCTGTAGCTTGCGCAACAGACTCCTTTTCGACTTCTAATTCTAATGAGCCAACCCTAGCTTGGCCTCCCTCAAACATCTTCCCAAACTCCAACATCATGGCCATGTCGAAGCCATTAAACTTTTGAAAAAATGAAAGGAATCTGTATTCTTGCAATAGTGTAAGATTTTTTAGTATTCCACAGTATGTTCTATCTCCTTCAAGGACAATGGCTCATTCCTTATGGGTTCCATGTTCAAATTTTCCATAGCTCCCTGTCACAACCTCAAAAGGATTTTCCTGAGCAAGGCCAATGGTTGTTGAGAGTTTTATGCTAGAGGTCCATCCACCCTTTGTCATTTTAGTCCCATCCAACTGGTCATGTTTTCATGATAAAAGAATGACTCTTTGGTTCAGATGTGGATACATACCATCCTGCTACGGGTGAGCAATAATGATTGGATGTGGTAGAGGCTTATGCGGTGGCAATGTAACAGTCATTATGATCAGGTTAGGAAGTAAGACAACGGTGAACAAGTGACGAGATATTGGTTGAAAGGGAGGTGAGTTATGAGTTTTCGGACAACCTGTACTATCCCACAGTCTACCTCATAATTTAATTAAGGCATATTTCAGAACCCAATATATCTTGTACTTTAAAAAATTTCCCAAGTCAGCAAATGATAAAACAAAGTATCAATTAAAATACATAATGATATGATCTATCAGTACAGGAATCAATCTTGTACAAAGTAATAAAATTCCATAAACATTCCTCATAAAACGCTTATGTACTATGTGAAATTTGTTTTACACTTGCTTCCACAATCAGCCGCACTCCTGCATTGATCTTGCTTGCACTACATTGTGCTTGCACTAAAGATTTTACCAAATAAAAATTATAATAGAACACAATTCTATAGCTGGAATTTGTTTTTGCCTCAGTACAAAAGGAATCTTTTATTCACCATCCTTTGGTGTTTCATGACTATGCCTTCTGGATTGACTGCATCAAATTTTGAAATCAATTTGTGAGGGAATAAAGAAGTGAGAAAGGGGTAATTTTCAGAATGGGAAGGAACATTACTGCAAGGATTCCAAGTACAATAACACCAAGCGGGGTAAATGAGAATGGGATGTGGAAACAAATTCAAGGGAAATAGAGGGATTTTACGAGACTGGGTAAGTGTGGTTTTCTTTTAAGAAAGAGGAGGGTAATTCATTGGGGATTTATAAAAATAAAAATAGTGGGAATTACGAAATGGGAAAATGGAATAAAGGAAAAAATTTATCTTCAATGTATGCCTGCACTAGTGCTGGAAAAAGTAATTGTAGTGGGAATTAAGCATTTACTTGGATAAAAATTTCCATGCTAGTTACCCCAAATTTGGGTAAGTGCTAGGTTCCTTGAACCTACTTTTTCTTGGTGGCACCCAAAACATCTAAAAATCAAGTAACATTCCCTTTTTATTGAAATTTCGATCTTCCTGCCAGCATGTTGGTTTTCAGGTTGATCCTTCTGCAATCATGTCAGTCAACTGATTTTCATAATTACAGGAATTTTTCTTTTTTGTCATTTTTTCTTTTTCTTTTTATTATATTTTTTCTAATGAGGAAAAGAAAGAATCAAATTTTCAATAGGTTAGTGTTACCACCTACCAACTCCTTTTCAGATTGATGTTGGACTTGCTGCATAAAATCTCCTTTAGTAAGGGGTTGAAAATATATCTTCAATCTATGCCCATTTACCAGGAACAGAAAATTCCATCCATCAATAGTTTTGATCTCTACCACTCCATTTTAAAACACTTTTACCACCTCATAGGGTCCCATCTAGTGTGTATGGAATTTCCCTTTAAAATATTTGAATCTAGAATCGTAAAGGAGAACCCAATCACCTGGTTGGAATTTCTTCTTCTGGATAGACTTGTCATGCCACTTCTTGCGATGTTGTTGAACCAAGATGTTCTGTTGAACAACATCCCTTCGAAATTCATCTAACTCATTCAGTTGTAGAAGATGTTGTTATTGTGCTTCAGAGAGATCTAGCCCCAATTGGACTGTAGTCTTGAAAGTCTTGATCTGGAATTCTATTGGCAAGAGGACTTGTTTCCTGTACACCAAATCATATGGTGTGTGTCCTGTGTTGTCCCTCCTAGCGGTTTGGTAAGCCCACAATGCTTCCAGTAATTTGTCAGCCCAATCCTTTTTGTGAATATTTACTGTCTTTGTGAGGATGGACTCAATCACCTTGTTTTTGGACTCCACTTGACCATTTTCTTACGGGTGATATGGTCTATATTTCCCATGCCATATTTTGTACTGCTACATTACACCCTGTGCTAGATTAGGAATAAAATCTAGTCCATTGTTAGAGACAATTTCTCTAGGCATACCAAATCTAGTAAAGATTTCAATAAAAAGAAAATCAACAACAACTCTTTCAGTAGCAAAAGAAATAGCTTTAGCTTTTACCCATTTTGTAGCGAAATCTGTACAAACCCAAATATGATTTTTATTTAATGATCTTTGATTTATTGGTCCTACACAATCAATGGCCCATTTTTCAAAAGGCTCAATCATAACCTGAGCACGTAAAGGAATTTCATTGGTTTGATTATGTTGGTCAATTCGCTGACAGTTGTCACATTGCTTGACATATTGTTTGGCATCCTTAAACAAGGAGGGCCAAAAATACCCAGCTCGTAACACTTTGTATGTAGTCTGCTTATTAGTGAAGTGACCCCCACAAGGTTCATCATGGGAACATTTTAATATATCAAACACTTCTTCCTCTCTTACACATATACGAATAATGAGATTTTCTTCGCTGTAAAAGAGGTCTCCTTGAATCCAGGAATATGCAGCGCTTTTCTGTATGATATTCCGCTTTTCACGAGAATATAAGTGAGCTGGTAATTTTCTAGTGACTAAATAGTTAGCTATGTCAGCAAACCATGGGGATTTTTTTAACAAAGTAAAAAGATGTTCGTTAGGAAAATCATCATCAACAAGAATTGCTTCACCAAGATTAGTTAATCTTGAAAGATAATCTACTGCTACATTAGATTTTACTAGTCTATCAATAATGGTAATAATAAATTCCTGTAATAATAATAACCACCTAGTCACTCTACCTCTAGTTAATGGTTTATTCATCAAATCTCTTATTTTGGGATGGTCAATATGCATAAAGACTTCATATCCTGTAACATAATCTCTGAATTTATTAATGGAAAAAATTACAGCTAAAAACTCTTTCTTAGTAACCGTATAATTTAATTTAGCGGGTGACAAGTTTTTACTAATGAAATAAATAGCATAAGATTATTTGTCTTCTTATTGTCCTAAAGTTGTGCCAATAGCAATATCAAAGGCATCAGAGGAAATATGAAATGGTAGGGACCAGTTTGGTCCTCTCAAAACTAGTGCCTGGACTAGTTTTTCCTTCAATGTCTCAAAGGACTGTTGGCAAGATGTGGACCAAGAAAACTCACTATCTTTAGCCAAAAGTCAGAAAAGGGGGGTAGCTATCCTTGAGAAATTCTCAATGAATGTCCTATAGTAGCCCACATGTCCTAGAAAACCTCTCACTTCCCTTTGAGTTTTGGGTATAGGAAGACTCAAAATAATTTCTATTTTTGCAAGGTCCACCTAGACACCTTTGTCAGAAATAAAATGGCCAAGACCCACCCCTGACTTGCACATTAATTTGAATTTTTTATTACTCACAGTGAGATGATATTCTTGGCAGTGAAGAAGCACTTTTTCAAGATTCTTGAGGGCTTCCTGAAATGAATCATCAAACACAGAAAAGTCATCCATATATATTTCCACACACTCAAGGTCAACAAAAATGGCCAAGACCACCCTTTGAAAGGTATCTAAGGCACTACATAGCCCAAAGGGAAGCACTCGCTAAGAAAATTTACGCCATGGACATGTAAAATTGGTTTTGCCTTGAACCTCAGGTGCAATCTGTATCTGGTTACACAAAAGAAAAGAAAAGTACTTCTTACCAGCAAGGGTATCAAGTACCTGATCGATGAAAGGAAGGGGGAAATAATCCTTGAGAGTGGATTTGTTCAATTATCTGTAGTTAATACAAATGCACCATCCCCCATATTTTTTCAGGACTAAGACCAATGGAGAGACCCACTTGTTGTCAGAAATAGGATAGATAAAATCAACATCTAAGAGTTTTTGTAATTCTTTCTTTACAACATCTCTTAAAGCTGGGTTCATATGCCTTTGGGGTTGTCAAAAAGGTCGGGCTCCATCCTAAATATAGATATTGTCGGTACATGTTTTAGGAGGGATGCCTTTCATATCTTCATAGCCCCATGCAAAGGCATCAAGATTGTTCCACAACAAATTCACAAGCTATTCTTGCTGGGAAGAATCCAAGTCTAAATTGATATGAAAGGATTTACCTGGACTAATCTCGACAAGTGTGGTGTCAGGCTCAAGAGTAAATAGAGGTTTCTCTAGATATGGTGGCGAGGGAGGTAGAGAGTCATGTCTTTCCTGAAAATCTAGACTAAAAATATGACTCAATGACTCAAAATTGGGCATGGTGTCTAGATTGTTCAGAAAGTATTGAATCTCACCCTCCTACGAAAATTCAACATTTTGATGTATCAATGAAACAGGTTGAGTCTCCTCATCACTACTGTAGTCTAACCATAAAGTGTCTCAGAGCTGCTGAATGGATCTAGCGGGTGGATACAAGGTGACCTTCTTCCTGGAATCTCCATGCAAAATATACATGTCACTAGAATGACATCCGATATAAGCATCGGTTGTAGCAAACCATGGTCATCCTAAGTTCAAAGGATTTCCTCCCATAGGGTTCTTTGGTTGAAGCACAATGAAGTCTGTAGGATATTCCCAAGAGTCTGGAGAAAATACCACATCATCCAACACCCCTTCCAACTTGATTTTAGATCTGTTTGCTAGTTCAATTACAATGGGAGTTGGACGAATATGGACCAATCCAAGTTGATCCATGGTTTTATTGGTCATAACATTAATGGCTTCCCCCAGGTCTATAAGTACACTGGAGACAAGGACATCAGCTATCTAAATAGAGACAACAAGGTTTTGAGGGTCGGTATATTTCTCCATGTGCATACACCTCACGTCATTAACTCTGCTACTCTACCAACAAATTGAATGGTTTGAGGTTCTAATCTTATCCTCCTTGTCTTCTTGAGACAGAGTTCCCTAATGATTTTTGTGCAAATGGGGATCTCTTTAATAGCTTGGAGCAAAGGTACCTTTATGAAAAGGTTCCTAAGCCTAGAAGCCAGGCTAGTCTTAGGAATGGGGTCCTTCTTCTCCACAACTAACCTCTCTGGATAGGGAGGTATATTGGAAGAATATGTAGAATACTCAGAAGGTTCATGGATAGGCTGGATGGTGTCATCTTTTTTAGAATGGTCAGGAGTTTCGTCCTCGCATTTCCTGTTGATAATCACCATAGGCTACTTTTGATTTTTCGAGGTTACTATCTTCCCTGATCTCAATTGGAGGTCATTGACTCCAAATGGCATGGATTGATACATGGATGAGGAAAGCAGGTTCATAGAATGGATCATATATACTACTTTATTATTGGGGTTGGGTAAAGGTTAGGGAGGCAACTAGAAAGGTCGAAATGGTGGAGGTAAAGGCAATGGTGGCGTTGGCTGACTTATCTGAGGTAATGATGGTTGTGGCATTGGGTAAGGTGCATATGTAGGAGGGTATGACTGCATAGGTGCATTGTAGGAATGGTGTGAATGATATGAATGGTTTGGCCCTCTCCATCCTTGTTGCCAAGATTGGGAGGGTTGCCCATAATGATATTGGTTCCCATGCTGCCAATGTTGAGAGTGACTATTGTTAGGATAGGAATATGAATGTGCATTATAACCAAAAAAATGTGGTGGAGGTTCAAGAGCCATACGTGCACTTACTTGAGGCCAGTTTATTTTTGCTCCCATAGCATGCAGTGATTCAGCTTCAGGTTGTCCTCCTTCAAGTACATCTTTTAGCCCAGGTGTGGAGGGACATTTTTCCATGGCATGGTTCTTTGCACAAATCACACATTTATTAGTTTCTTTAATATTGAGAGGACATTCTCTTAAATGATGCTTTCTTCTACATTTTGGACAATGACTCTTGTTCCTCTACAATTTTTTCTTGAAACTTAAAAGAGTCTATTTGTTTACTAACATTATTCATTATTTAAATTTTCATATTGTACATTTTGTTTTCTAATCCAATAATAATAGAATCAGTAGATTTTGTTTTCTTATTTCTATTCTACATTCCTTTACTGGATCTATATTGGTTCCTCAAGAATTTCATGCACAAGTCACAAATTTGATCAAAAGATTTATGAGCATTATCCCCTTGTCCTAATAGATTTAAATTATTCCTGGCATCATCAGTAAGCCCCTGTAAGAGCAAGGTTATAATGGTACTTAGATCAAATTTGTGCTTTGACCTTTGGAGGATGCACAGGAATCTCTCCAAGTAGTCCTCTAGAGTCTCGTCATCATTTTGCACAATAGTAAAGATTTCATCTTGAATATATCTAGTCTTACAATATTCTTGATATTTTACAACACTCTCTTCATTTGTCACAAGAAGATATAGTGTTTCCTCTTCTTCCCATGAACCAACGGAGTGTTGCATCCCCTAGAGTTGCAGGCAACAACTTTAACTTCTTGGCATCAAATGAATAATTATAAATTCTACAAAAAATATCAAACTCAAATAGGAAAGAGTCTAGATCTTCATGTACCTTACTGTAGAAATAAGGAAAATCTGATGGTGAAATATTGTTCTTTTGTACTTGTGTATCAGGATCCACAATTCGGAATCCGAAAGTGGATTGTTCCTCATTTACCTAATTTTCACCAATTCCTTCTACATGGTCTTTCTAATCTGCCATTGTTTTTCTTCCACATGAACCACTCTCAATAGGCTGAGAAGGTTGACAATGGGTTCTAATAGTCCCCTTCTTCCCATTTGTGGGTTGTGTCACACCTAGCCCACTGCTACCAGAGCCCAAGTGGATTGTTCCTGGATGATGAGTCTGCGTTTTTTTGGACTTTCTACCTGCAAAAGAAGGCCCAATATGAGATTTGGTTTCAGATTTATCAATATTTCTTTGGCCCCTAGTGGGTTTCGGACCCTTACCTCTTTTAGCCATTCATTTCAAAAAATGACAAAACAAAATTTCAATAAAAATGTTGCAACTTAAAAATAAATGGACACCTATAAATTCCTTCAAGAAAATAGAAGCACACTACATAAAAATTAATAGAAAACTTACTGCTATTGAAAAAAACAGAAATTTCTTACCAATTCAAATTTCCTCCCCAACAATGGTGCCAAAATGTTGGGTGCCAAAATTGCACTTAAGAAAACTCCTAAACACTTAATTGTCAACCCAGGGGTTTAGTAAACTTAGATACGAAGCACAGGCAATGTTGGAAGTGGTATGAACTTCTCCTATTCCTAATCCTACTTCTTGAATGAAATGTTGCAGAATCAGACATAAAACAATCTTAAAGACAATCGACAACAAAGAAATTCTAGTGTTGGAATGTAAAAGAATAATTTGCGAGGAAATCAAGTAAAGGATATTTCACACAATTAGAATCAATCTTAAATGATGAAATGAAATACTATGTTTATCATCAGTATATATGGCTAACATTTTAACAAGTGGACCCTTGCAAGATCTATTTCCCAATTGGTCTTCCTTCTACACCAAGCAACCTGTTCTTGTACTATTGCAATCTGCTTGCACTAGTGTAGGTACAATACTTTATGTGAAAAAGTATATTTTACCTTCTTTACTGAAGACTTATGTCTTTATGGAGGTGCTCTAAGCCTCAAGGCTTAGATCACTTTGTACCTATGATAAGAGACAAGCTCTTGCATTGAGTCAGAGCTTCCTTCACCAAAGTTTCCAATTTACTTTCGAAAGAAGTAAAAGACACATTGAAAAGAATTGCAATTGCAAGCTGGATTCTGAGATAAATTACATGTGAAAAAGAATGCTTTAATTAAATGAACTTTGCAATGAAAGTAAATTTCATAAAGTAAACACAATTCAAAATAATCAAGCAATAGTCAAAGTAATTTGCATGCATCAACTAACTTTCAACAATTCACTTATAACATTTATGTTCCTTATTCTTAAGTCATAAACTTCAAGTGTAAAGTAAAGTGTTTGGAATAACATTCCTTATTAATTCATGTAAAGATCCTTCAGAACTATAATTCTTAGCATTGAGAATGATGAATTGACAATACGTTTTCTTGCAGGAATAAATGAAATTATAAGCAGGAAAGGAACGTAACACTTGTTGTAAAGTAAAGCCGGAGTGCATAAAACTACATGCACTGGTACAGGAAGAATCTTCCTGCATGACCTGAGTGGAAGAAAACTAAGGCAAAAATTGTAGGAAAGGATTGCAAGAAGGAAATTGCAAGAAAGTAATTTGCAGGAAAGAAATTGCAAGAAAGAAATAAACTTAATTAAACTTCCAAATTACAGATCCGTTCATGCTTGACTATAAAATGAATTAATCTTACAACTCTGAGATAAACATAAGAGCAATGAAAGCCACACAACTAAAAAAGAATAAATGTTCATACAAACTTTTTAAATGGAGAAAACGCAAGGGTAAACGAGTTTCTTTCTTAGCAAACAAAACGATTCAGCACTGAATCATGCATAAAATAGAAATTAAACACAGTGTGAAGAAAATATGGAACGCTCCTTATATTAACTTGATCAACAAATATACACGATAGTGCAGGTCCAGCCCAAAACTGAGGGTGATACAAAATTACAAAATAAACAAAATTACAACTCAGAGATCACTCTCGTGGCTCTACTTATAGTATTCATTATATACAATCTCTCATCTTTAGCCATATTCTGCTAATTACAGTCATTTCCTATTCAAGCCTTTCAATCGAACAAAATAACAAACGAACTTTGAAAAACTGGCCAATGGTTATAATAAAATGCGGACTTTTCTACCATAGACCATATTCTCAACAAGAATCCCTGATTATACACTGCCATTGTCCATCCTCACAACTGAACTAGGAGTTGTGGTTCAAAAACTCTCGCGTGGAATATCACAGAGATCACGGAGTAGCATCATTGGCACTGATCACGCTAAATGATGACTAACACTTAATTCTTCAATTAATTTTTAGGAAAGTTAAACATACGTTACAAGAGATACTAAAAGGAATGAAATCTATGTAAAGTAATTAATAAATCACTTAATGAATCTTAATTATGAAATACAAAGTATATGTAGGAATACATGATTATCTTGGACTAGTGCAGGAATGAGAGGGTTAAATAGGGATAAAATAGAGGTTAAGGCTTATGAGAATAGGGTAAAAATATAGAAATTTGGGACACCTAGGCAACAACACCAAAAAGTGATGAGCACTAGTATTGTAACTCCTGGGGCTGAAAACTTTACTTTATCAACTTGGGGTTCGTACAAACTTAGAGGTGACAGTGTTGTATACACAAGTAAAAGTGATGGGTCTACTCTTTGTCATTGCTCAGCTAGCGATAGACCACTAGGGCTTTTCAAGCTAGACTTTTATGGATTCAGAAGAATCTTGACTACTGATGAGGGAAAGATAAATATACTCTAAGAGAAAGATTCTCTACTGCAGTAAGGAAAAAGACTAAAATCAAATGATAAAAATATACCATTTTCTAACTAACTGTTAAGAGACTACGCTTCAAAAAGAATGCTATGTTAACATGTATGCAATCCTACTATCCTAAGCATGTAAATTAAAAACATCAAACATTCTACTATTGTGCATGTGAATTTTATATAAAAAAGTGACCCCTTCATCAACTCAGAGGGGAAAGACATGATAGTTGAAGCAAAGACCAAGATCACATGCCTTGTTTCCACACTAACACTGGCTATACACTGACAACCTGCTTTATAAAGCTTCCTTGTAAGCCTAAGGGTGCGTTAGTGACCCTACTAACTCTAGTTATTAGTTCGAGAATAGCATTAGTGGATCCTAATGAATTTCTAAAGGTCAAAAGAGCAAATTGACTCATAAATATCTAAATATTTGCTCCTAAATCTACTCAAGAAAAGGAAGGAAACATATCAAGTTCGACCTATTTGGGGGATTTCTTATCCTAATGAAGGAGGAAAATGGGAAAGAGCTGAAAAGCATGGCAAATTCATTGCTTTTACCTTAAGGAACTCATGGAGGAACTTGGCTACCCTAACTCAATGGCTACATAAGTAAAGCTAGGGCTATGGTGATAGAGGTTAGATCATTTGAAAGGATAGCTTACTTGATTGTTGAGCATAGTCTCAAATCTAAGCATAAGAAGTTGGTAAGAAGGGGAGAGAGAGAGAGATAAGCTGGAGGGGTAAGAGAAGGATGATGCAATAGATGGTTGTAATCACTCTTCCAACATTAATATAGAACTACATTTGTATTTTCTATTTCGTGGTGTTGGTACTATAATTCATTTTCTTGTTTGTCTAACACCTTCTAGAATGAGTAGCTTAGTTATGTGTAACTAGATATCTTTTATGTATTCATGTATTAGATATCAAGGTTGTATGTTGTGATTATGCTTATCTCTTCTATGAGCAGGACTTGATCTAAAGCCGGCTCAGGGGACTTCCACCTAGCTGCATCGTGCTCTCCAACAAATCTACATGGAGGCTTGAGGTAATCAATCTGTCTTGCTTTGATAGTTAGTTATTGTTTATGGACATGCATGTAACTTTTTGACAGCTACAGATAATATTATAGTTTGCCAAAGGTCCCAGGAAGACCTTTGAGGGTATCTCCAGTATCCATACATTGTGCATTTTATCCTATAGCAGAGTTGGCGACTTCACTGGGGACTATACATCTAGTTCCCAGTTTACCCAGACAGTCCTCAGTTTCCTCCTCCTTCTAAGACCTCCCTATACTTTTGCATTCCCTTTCTAACCAACCAAAACCTTGCTGCATTCTACCTTCATATATTCAGCCTTGAATCTGATCCTAAAAGCCCTGTTTTGAGCTATTTTACCACACTAACACAGGTTAGCAGACTATACATTGCTTTATAAAGCTCTGTGTCTGCACACACAGAGTGTTAGTGGATGCAGTAACTCTCTGTGGCCACTACTATAGAGCGTTAGTCCCCCAAATCTTGACATACAACTATGTCTGTAAACTCAAAGGGATGGGAAGCCTACTCATGGACCGAAAAGGATCTACAGCTGCATTTTGTTAGCAAGATCAGTGTCCTGAAAGAATTTTTTTTTAGCAAAATAAGTTTGTTTTTTTTTTCTTAAAACATTTTTTATGAAAGAAAGATCCACATTTTTTATTCATTCTTCTACTTAGATGGTTAAAATCTGCTTTATTTTGGTTTCAAATAGTTGTTAGGAAAGCATTGGAAAGATTTATGTTGGTTATGCATGTGTTATAATGACTAGGATGCATGGAACAAATATGAATATGTGAAAGACTCTCACTTGTAGAATACAACTGTTTTCATCGAATTGAATATTTTTTAATCATTTTCTTGTGCATGATTTTTGAGTCAGAGTCCCATCACATTTCATATGTCAACTTAGTGTATTTTTTGTATTTTTTAGGTACCCGTGTGCTATCATTGAGACTTTAACAAATATCACAATATAATTTATTGATAAAAATTAACGGTCGTCGTGGCTACATCCAACCCTCGTCGTTAATCTAGATGATTGTTAGGACTTCTTCCACTCATTTTGGAAGATCCGCTCAGCTCCAGTGAACTGGTTTTTCCATATTCAGGGAATCAGTCTCCTATATCTCACACGAAATCTATTTGGACAACCAATGATTCAAGTTTTCCGGAGGATTTCTTTACCGAAGGATTTCTTCCTCCCTTTAACCCTCCACTCACGAATCCATTGGACCCACTCTTGGTTCCCGTGGCATGTGTACTCCCCATTTCTTTAGTTTGAACATTTTCATCCATCCTGTCGATGACTAACGGGTCGTGGAACTTTGTGGACACTTTTGGTCACCCACCACTTCCCCAGTTGACAATCACCACTACACCGTTGGTGATGAACCCTGCTATCCCATTTGTCCCAAGTACAAACCCTCACATGACACCCTCCACGAGTGGCACCCAACCTATGCCAGTTTCCACCCCTTTAGTGTCAAAATCTATACCTTCGACAAGTTCTACATACAACGCTCCTTATAACACTCAATATAGCATTGTTAGCGCGGGTCCCCTCAACCAACAATATGGTTGGCATCCATTGTACAGTTCAACCTCCCAGATTCGAGTATCTAGGGGCACTCCCAATATGCATATACTGGTCAGGAATGTAATAGTTCCCCCTCCATTTTTAGGCATGCATGGTCAATCATTGATTGACATGAGAGTTCGTTATGTCAATCAAGGACATATGGTTAGTTCTATAGCGGGCAAGAATCCTCAAGGAGGTCCCAACCAATCCATGGGGGCACACTACTCACAAATTAAAATGAGTCAAGGGGACACTGCTTATCCTAGGGGAAATTCTATACCCCAACATCACATTCCCCATGGAAATCTACACTACAACACCATACCCCACGGCAACTACTATACCACACAACTATGTATAATATTGGGACTCAAATGATGGGAGGACTATAAGGATCCTCAAGTAATATGTCATCACCTTGGTCTGAGTTGGGGGCACCACACACTTTGCCTTTCTTGGCAATGTTGGATATCCCCAACTTGTGAAAACTTAAAAATGGCCCCATCTATCATAACTTACTTTGGCTACCAATCCTGCATAAAATATCAATAGACATCCCCAAGTTCGAATGGAAACAAGGGGAGGATCCAGGAGCCCATATCACCACCTATCATTTTTGGTGTGTTTCCAACTCCATGGTGGATGATAGTGTCCAGTTATGTCTTTTTCCCCACACCATCATTGGCAACACAACTAAGTGGTACATTGAGTTACCACGCATGTCAGTAAATACCTTCAACGCTCTAACGATGGAATTATTAAAGCACTTCCAGCTACCCATCCACTATGAGACTAGGACAAATATCCTCACTTCATTATGTTAGGATACATCCACCCACATCTTTGATCATATACATGAATGGAGATGTAGGCGGAGGTTAGTCAAAGCTGCCATCCCAAACTATCTCTTTAGCAGAATGGTTCTGCAAGTACCTACTCCCGTAAATTGCTAAAGATGTCACCTTAGGTGGTGTGGTCACAGAAGACCAATCCATACATCATGCCCAACAATTAGATTTTATATATTCACAGTCTGGCACTCTTTACGACGTAATCCCCAATGCCCCTCGTAACTCCAATGTTTTCGCTACTCAGCACCCCGAAGCGCACACCGATGGGATTATCGGCTCAACCTCTAGGGCTGCTATAAAGCAACTCAGTGGTCACATTGCCTAGATGTTAGTGGATCCCTCTACCAAATTGATTGCTCTTCCTACCACCACAATAAACTCTGTGCAGTCTATGCAAAAATCCAGTGGTAATAACAAGAAAAACAAGAAAAAGGCCGCTCCTTCTGAGGAGCAGTCAACAAAGTAGAAAAACCCAAAGTAGAAGGCCACTACACCTCCTAACGATGGAAAGGATAAACCCACCTGATTCCCTTGCAAAATTTGTGTGCAATACCACATGACATATCTATGTACGCGTCTTGAGGAATTCACAGATTTTATTGCTAAAAAGAATATTGGTTGGACCCCCACTATCCTGAATAATCCTTTCCCTGCTCAGCAGCAACAACACCTTATTGCAAACCAACCCTAACCCCCACAAGGTGGCAACGGTGGTTCACATTATCCTTCAGCTGGTGAAGGACCCTCTACCATTTACACCTTTGAAATGGTAGATCTACAAACAAGAGCCAAATCTTATGGAGCTCCTATCGCTCATGCATAGCAACCTTCCTCAAGTAAAAACCCACCGCCGCCTAACAATTTGCATATCAAAAGGCCAATTGCTGACCTTGTGATTCAGCCACCTAAAGGGTCACTTCGACAAACAACTCACAATACATCTGCACGTGCCGCCCAAAACTATAACATTGTAGAAGACTTGGCACAAGCGTCATCCACTATGTCAGCGCTTGAAGTATTACAAACATGTCCAACACAAAGGAAAGCTTTGCTTTCAGCTATTGGTGGTATCAACCCATAGGATTCCATGCTTGTAATTTTCGACATGGAAAAGTGTCAACCTCTCCTTTCCCACCAGCTTGCATTTTAGGTGCAAATATTTTTGAAAGGTAAAGGTATACATGGAACTGTCATCGACAAAGGTGCCTCTACCTGTGCCATGTCGGCTTCATGTTGGGTCGCTTTGGGTTCTCCAGTGCTATCCCTACCGTCAAATTCCCTTAAAGCTTTCGACGGCCACACTTTCATCCCAAAAGGTTACCTTGCTGACTACCCCATCACTCTAAGTGGGAAAACAATAACGGTCGATATCGAAGTCATGGATCATAAACTCGACTATAATCTTCTTTTGGGCTTCACTTAGACTTATGCCATGAATGTCTTTGTGTCTTTGGTCTTCTGCATCATCCTATTTCCCCTAGATGGAAAGATAGTCATAGTAGACCAGCTGTTCTTTTGCACCCTAGATTACTCCCTATTACCTAGCACCTCTGTACCCTTAGTGGGTGGTGTACCTGACTCTTACATTAATATCGGTACCGGTCTACTGAAGGGCTCTTCCCTGATGGGTTTTTTCCCTCTTCTGCTACCCGTAGTTCCACAGATGGTCTCTATGGTTTCAACCATTCCTCATGAACCGACCAATCCTTGGATCCTCCCGGCTCCTTCAAACATTGACACTTGCAGAGAACAAATGATGTTGTCACTAGCTGAATTAGCCTACCAAGCCATTCAATCTGCATCTGAATCTCTA
Organism: Pinus tabuliformis; assembly: GCA_031772625.1. Taxonomy (NCBI): domain Eukaryota; kingdom Viridiplantae; phylum Streptophyta; class Pinopsida; order Pinales; family Pinaceae; genus Pinus; species Pinus tabuliformis. Next base: position 230,535,657 of record CM062816.1, on the reverse strand, counting down.
GTAACTTTGGTTATGACAACCAGTCCCACTGCCCCTCCCATAACCACTCCTTCTTTTGATCCACTCAATCAAGTCCTACCTATGGACGAAGCTATTAGAGAAATCATGAGTTTAGAAGAGCGACTGTTACACTAAAAAATGTCACCATGACCGCTTACAGTTAGTATGGCTCAAATCAACAGTCATGCTACCCTCTTAGGCAAGTCTTATGCCTCTGCTATCCATCTCAAACTCAAAGAAGAGAGAAAGTCTTGTAAAAAATGTGTTTATCTCTGGGGTCGCAAGTTCTCTCTAGCCTTACCTGCGGGGACGCTTACAATGTTCACAAAAGCTGCGTCCTTGGACGCTCTGTATGTTAAGGGACAGGTGCGTCCTTCTGTAAAAGGCAAAATGCGCAAGTTTCATCTTAAAAAAGTTACTTGTGGTTACTTCTAGAACTTTCTAGAGGTCGGTTTGATGAAATGGATGCGCCTCCAGTTGGTTCATGTATCCCTATTAAGGAGGAACTTATCCCATCAATAAGAGAGCTATCCCACCCAAAGAGGGGGATTATCCCATTGATGGTGGACCTGAATAACCTCTTTACAGCACTATAAATAAAGGCATTGAGCCAGAGGGAGGAGAGGTTGGAGCTATACATTTTCTTTGGGTAAATGCTGCAGGAATTAGGACTCCCATTTAGAACCTTGTGAGGAGAGATTGTCTTTGCTTGATTCTACTTGGAAGTGGGTGAGCTTTGTCAAAGTAGAGGAAAACCCTTGATGGACCCTGGGAGGAACTTGCACAACACCAAGGCCAGGTTGTAAGAGTTTCTTTGTTTTGTTATTAATACAAACTGGTTTATTTTTCTCAATAGCTTGTGTTAATGAGTTATTTCATGCGTTCCTTGGTCTGCATGTTGAATATATGTTTTATTATATGAAATGCAAGTGCTTGGTAATTGTTTGATTGTTTGTGGTTGCAGGAATTGACTTGAAGGAGGAGCTCATCCGGATCAGCAAGGACGAACTACAACAACCGCGTTTTGGAATAAGGTAAGCCTAAACACTTGTAGTTTTCATGTTTTAAAAGGTATATTTAGAGAAAGATCACTCCATTTTGTCTTGTTTGTCGCTAGAGAGTTTAGACTCCTAGGGAGGTCAGTTGTGTCCGCACAAACGACTTTTTCCGCCACGACAAATTGGCGACTCCGCTGGGGAAAGATTCCATTGATGAGAAAAGTCTTTTCCTTTATATGAACTTTGCTCTGAGAAAATTGGTTTATTTTTCTGGTTTTTGACTGTGTGAACTTGTATTTGGGTGGATTAGCTTAGAGTTAGAATCCTTTTAGTTTTTCTTGAGTTTTTCAGTAGGACGCACCCTCTGAGTATTGCACAGTGCGTCCCTGGACGCACTGTTGCCCTTTGCACAGAGCGGGCCCGCGCCTGTTCTAACAGGTTGCCTGCGTCTTCCTGTAAAAATTTAGGAAAACTCCATTTTTGCTTTAATTGCTTTTAGATTTTGTTTTTTCTTAGTGTTTTCTGCCCAGATCCTTTAGTACCCTGTCAAAAATTTTCACCTGAACTTGTTTCATTAGCATTCCTGCTTTTAGCTTTCATCAATTGGGTGTTTTGAGTCTCTTTTTTGAGAAATTCTTAATTTGATTTCCTTTGGTCATTACTTGGAGGTTTCTCTCAGTCTTTTCACAATTTTGCATCTTTTTGCTAAATTGTGTATGAGTGTTAATCGCCTTTGAGTGTTTTTATGTTTTGATCTTTGGAACTCTCACCCAATTTTCTCGACTTGCACTTGATTGGTTCTTAGATTACATTAGAATCATCTTGTGTTTGAGAATTCTCTTGCATAGATCACATTTGCATAATTAGAGTTCTCAGTTTCAGAATATGAATGAAAAATGTGCATAGATTACATTTGCATACTTTTCATGTGAATTGTGCATAGATTACAATTGCATAGTTTACATTCTGAGAAATCAATCGTAGATTTAGATCAGCTTTCTTTGATTTGAATTTACACAAAAATAAAAATAAAAATTGGTTTGGAATTGATTTGCATTAGTTTTTCTTGATGAAATTAGTGCATTAGAGAATTTGTTAAATTTTCTCTTTATGATCAATTTTTTGCATTATTGGAAGTGAATGGAAACTCTCTCCTTACTCTAGTTAGGATTCATCGAATTGAAAGGATTGCATTATCATATTCGATTGCATTCAGTTGAGTCGGGTCATAACACCATTGGTTTCATCTCCATTTACCCATTTGAGTAATGACAGCCTTAATAACACAGCGCTTAATTAAAATTCATCTAGTAATTTTTACATTCTAGGGCTCTGAAACACCAACATAGCTTAGGCTAGGGTCTTGGAGTAGGTGAGTACTTAACTCTCCAAGACTACAAAACCAAACAGATAGTTTATCTTGAGTAGAATAAATCCAATTGTTTCAATTGCACTCTGGGAAAGCTCCTCTTAAAGGAGAAGCACGAGCTCGTGTCCGAACCAGTGAGGGGATCATTCCCCCCTCGTTGGGAACGACGCCAGACAGTACGTATTACAAACGGTAAACCTCGGATCAACCATTGTCGAGGAGCCAGGGGTCACTTATCGGTAAACCTTGGATTGTTGTCAAGGAGCCGGTAAGGGGATTGAGCTTGCTACTCTGCCCTTGCGTGCTGTCGGAGTTTAGACTGTTCCCCCAGGTGTATTTGTTACTGTTGGTGACCTTAGTGACCATAATCTTTAGGGTTCTACCGAGGTGACGGTGGAGGGAAGGTCCCACTGTACCTGGAGCAGACGTCGGTTATACTCACTTGGATTTTCCGGGGGGTTCACTTCACTTCGAGACGGTTAAAGTGGAGGAACTTGTGCCGGTCTATTCATTAAGCAGGTTGCCGGGGTAACTGTTCCACCCGCCATTTCTGTACTGAATTCTGCAAGGTTGGGCTTCATCACCAACTAGTGTTTTCGGTCCGGAGAGCTTACTGTTTGTGTGTGGTTTGACTCCTAGATTTGATAGCGCGTGTTAATTTGTTTGTTTTTACTTTTAGAGACCATAGGTGTGAATTGTGAATTTTAATTGTTAGGTGTGAATTGTGAATTGTTAATTTTAGTTTTAAATTGTTAATAAAATTCACTGAAGTTGAATATAATGGCAAATGTTCCAGAATTTATCAACCTAGGAACCCCTCCTAATGAGAATCCTAGTACTTTTCCTTACTTTGGAAATGTTGGTCCTCCTTATATGGCTACTTTGTCATTACCTGGATTTACAATAGGTTTACCGATATGGTTATTTTCAACTTCGTTGGCCCAAAATACTCCAATTATTCCATCTCAACCGGATGCTTCACCTCAACAGAGTTCACCATCTCAACATCACCAACCTTCTGTTGACCCTTTACCTTCTTCGCCTAATTTTTCTTCCTCCATTTCTTCCTCTTCGCCTGGTAAAAGCCTTGATGCTAGTAACCAGGAGGTTAAGAAGAAGAAGAAAGGGAAGAAGAAGAAAAAGAAGAAGAAGCAAGATAAGAAAGAAGTCAACCAACCAACCATGGCTGTAAGTGTTAGTTGTGTTGAGGAAAATTCCGACATGCATCATAAACCCAAATACCCTTGCAGGCTTTGTAAGGGTGACCACTTCCTTGTTAATTGTCCTGGTATTCCAAAGGTCTTGGAAGTATGGTCAGAAAAATCTCATCAACTTTCCGTTGATCCATCAACCAGTGATAGTCAGGTTCCTGGGAAAAAGGGTCAAGTTAGGTTTCCTTGTAAGTTATGCAAAGGGAGTCATCAAACTCACATTTGCCCTCACATGGATGAAGCCTCAACATTGTTGGAAAAACTTACTGTTCCACAGTAAGAATTTCCAACTGGTTACCGTAAACTTTCTCCCAACCTGCCGTCAACTGATGGAGTGATTGATCTAAATTCAAGTACAGTCGATCACACTCTCCCTTTAGAGAGTGAAACTCATGTCACTCAGGTTGATGATCAATTAGTTGATCAAGTGGTCGATTCAATTTCACGTTCGGTCGATCCCACTTTCCATCCAGAGAGTAAATTTCATACCGCTGATGTTCTTCTTGTTACATCAGATTCTTCTATGCCGGGGGGCATTTCACCTGTTTCTACAGAACCCCCTCCAAGTACTGAGGTCTTTTCCTTTGATTGGAATAGACTGACAGAACCTCGTCTTCCTTCCTCCATCCCTTTCCAAATCATTGTCAAGGCGGGTGGTAGGGACATACATCGTACTCAGGTAGATGAAGGTGCTTCTGTTAGTATTTTATCCTCAGCTGTTTGGAAAGCTTTGGGTTCCCCTCAGCTTGCGCCTATTACGTAGAATCTGAAAGCTTTTAACAGAACAATTAGTGAACCTTTAGGGATCCTTCCTAAGTTTTCTATTACCTTGGAAGGTAAAACTGTTTGTGTTGATCTTATGGTAGTTCGAGGTCCCTTGGATTTCAATTTACTCCTTGGGCGAGACTATGTTTATGCAATGAAAGCTGTCGTATCGACACTCTTTCGCGTGATGTCTTTCCCTCACAATGGCAGTATTGTGACTGTAGACCAGCTTTCGTTCCCTAGTCTTTTTTCAACTACCAATAATATGACACCCCTAAATGTTCCTGATTCTAAAGTGGTATCTACCCTGCCACGAGTTAATTATGTGGCAACCGGTCCCATGATTTCAGTTACCGATGTAAGTGAGACTCTCACTGTTTGCTCATCTTCCTTTGATTTAGCTCCGGTAATTGACATGGAAAACTCTATGGGATTACTTGAACACGATGTTCTTATCCCTTTTGAGTCCCTTGACATGTGTTCCTTCCCAAGAAGTATTCTTCCTTCGGATGAAGACCTCTTGGAAGCCATGATCAAGGTGTGTCCATTGACATGTCTTTCTTCCAGTTGGAAGCCATGATTAATGTTGCGAGGACAGTTTCTTTTCCTGTGCCAACCTCGTTAAAAAATGAAAAAGGTGTCCACGAGGATAGTTTGTTCCTCTCTCAACCTCGTTAAAAAATGAAATTGGATGGTACGAGGAAAGTTCCTTTTACTGTGTCGACCTCATTAAAAAATGAATCAGTGAGTGTGAGGATAGTTCCTGTTACTGAGTCAACCTCGTTAAAAAATGAATCAGGTACGAGGATAGTTTTTTCTTGTATCAACCTCGTTAAAAAATGAAACAGGCTGTCATGAGGACAGTTCTTTTACTGAGTCAACCTCATTAAAAAATGAATCAGCTAGTTTTTAGGTCATATAGATAGTTAGAAAGTAGGGTTTTGAGGATAGTTCCTGTTACTGAGTCAACCTCCTTTAAAAAATGAATCAGGTATGAGGACAGTTCCTGTTACTGAGTCAACCTCGTTAAAAAATGAATCAGGTATGAGGATAGTTCTTTTCTTGTGTCAACCTCCTTAAAAATGAAACAACTCCCTTTTCAAGTTAAATATTGAAAGTAAACCTTCATTTCATCCAGCCGGTTGAATGCAATGAAGCCTGGGGGGCACGTACCTCGCTTTGCATCATTATGCTGGGGGCATGCGAACTTTTTGAGCATAGTTCCTTGTCTTGTGTCAAGCTCGTTAAAAAATGAAACAAGGGTAGGTTAAGTAGGTAGATTGTAGAGAGTAGTCATGAGCATAGTTCCTTGTCTTGTGTCAAGCTCATTAAAAAATGAATCAAGGGTTTTATGAGCATAGTTCTTTGTCTTGTGTCAAGCTCGTTAAAAAATGAAACAAGGATTTTAGAGCATAGTTCCTTGTCTTGTGTCAAGCTCATTAAAAAATGAATCAAGGTTTTTAGAGCACAGTTCCTTGTCTTGTGTCAAGCTTGTTAAAAAATGAATCAAGGTTTTTTAGAGTATAGTTTTTTGTTAGGTAGATTGTAGAAAGTAGTTATGAGCATAGTTCCTTGTCTTGTGTCAAGCTCACTAAAAAATGAAACATCTCCCACGAGTCTTTCCAAGATTTTGAAAGTAAAGCTTCATTCCATCCACCTCATTGAATGCAATGAAGCTTGGGGGGCATGTACCTTGATTTGCATCATTATGCCAGGGGCATGTGAACTTGTAACAAGCATAGTTTTTCGTTTCAAGCTTGTGTAAACATGAAACCGAATCCGAGCATAGTTCTTTTCCTGTGTCAAGCTCGTTAAAAAATGAAACAAATCCTCCTCTACTTGAGTCGAGAGATTGACTAGATCTCGTAAATGTTAAGTTGTATATTTAGGTTAGTTGTTTCGGTGTTTTGCATAATTTTCTTACAATTTTAGGTCAAAGTCTTTTAAATGATCTCATCACTAAACCTTCATTTCATCCAAATGGTTGAATGAAATGAAGCTAGGGGGGCATGCACTCTAACAGTTATGCTTAGGGGGCATCAAGCACAGTTTTATCTCTGTTTCAAGCTTGTGTAAAAATGAAACTACTCTGAAGCATAGTTTTTCTCTGTTTCAAGCTTTTGTAAAAATGAAACCTATCTCGAGTCAATTTCAGTTATTTTCAAGACTCGTTAAACTCATGAAAATACCGAGATTATTTTTCTATCTTTCATTCTCGTAAAACAAATGAAAATGCCGAGATCTTTCCGTCTTTTCCTACTCGTAAATTAAATTGAAAGTCGGCCATGAGTACATTTTTATCCCTTTTTCGAACTCGTCAAAACTTACGAAAAAGTGAAACCTTGGAGTTCTCTTTTAAGCCCTTTTCAGACTCCTAAAACATGAAAAGATTGCCGAGTGTTTCTTTTAAACTCGTTAAAACGAAATTAAAAGACGGTCCCCTTATAGCCCTTTTCTGACCGTAAAAACAGGAAAAGGTGGCCGGGTTTTTGTCGTTTCAAACTCGATACTGGAAATAAAACGACGTGTCTTTGATCGCTTTTTACTTTTCAGGTCAGTGGCACTAATTATGAAAGTACTCCTTGGTCGCAAGATCAAGCGGTTCCCCCAGGTATTATTTTATACTTTTTCGGGCTTGAGGGACACAAATATACGAAAAAGTTCAACGTGGAGTCTCCTTTAGTTTTTTCAGACTCTCTAAAATTGAAAAACACCGAGTTTCTCCTATACTGGGCTCGTTAAACTTTTACAGTAGAGGACCTGTTCAATTACAAACAGGAACGAACCACTCCTTCCTAGGGTTCGAATTTAAACTAGGTTGGACTCGTCCGAAGGATGAGCTTATAATCAAGCATATGTTATCCTCCTCAAGCTTGTTAAAACTAAAGAGGTACTTGCCAGAAATGGTGGGGGAAAAGAGAGAAGAATGAACATGTTTGTTACCTTTTATCTCAAAAGAAACTTTATTACCACTCTTGAACACGACACTTTTCATTCACCTGGGTTGGGAAATCTTTTACCTCACAGTTGACCAAACCACTTTGAAAGTCTTTAACCGGGTTCCGGGGATTAACTTTGAGTTATTCATCACCAAGCCATCTGTCGTGTCGTTATGTGTTCAAGAGGTCTGCAAGCAAAAAATTTCATCTGCAAAATACTTGTCATCCATTTGACCATCCCTGAGTCAGTCCTTACAGCAACATTTCTTCAACTTGAACAATGATTTCGTGTTGCGGGCTTGCCTGCAACGGGTCGCTTTCTATCGACATCGACACATTATCTAGAAAGATGACTTAGGAATCGACAGTACCTTGAAGTCTGCATGCATTAATGGCAGGTTTCTCGCCTTTGACGTCAGTTTACATCATTGACTTTCGATCAAAGGATTCCGTGAAGTGTTCGACATCAAAACATCTATTCACATTTCACGGGTTGTGCTTGGTACTTTGAGAACCATTGACATTACTGGTGGTCTCTCTCACGCTTGTTAATAGTTTACATCATCGACTGGTAATCAAGTGGTTTCTACCATGTTCGACATCAAATCATTTAATCACATGGTTAGAATCGTACCAATTCGGGAAGTAGAGATGAAGACCCTGGATCTAGTTTCTACCATCCAGGCTGCGAGGAGTTTTGTATTCATTATCTATGTAGACTAATCATAAACAGATGGCTGCGTCCATACTGTGTCTACAAAAGTCTATAAAAATGATGTATTGCAAGATCATTCCTGTATCAGAGTAGTTAGTCCTTTAGTTAAAGTTTTGAATCTGAGTATGGGAATGCCTACCTCAGTGATGATATAATCTTATACATGTATTTTGTGTTTAAAATTGCAGGTTCCAACCAGGTCATCCACAAGACAATCCTTGAAATGATAAAGCGCTTCACCCTTCCTAGAATTACAAACCCTAATCTATTCCAGGCTTCGCACTTTAGGGGGCAATCTGTTACACTAAAAAATGTCACCACGACCGCTTACAGTTAGTATGGCTCAAATCAACAGTCATGCTACCCTCTTAGGCAAGTCTTATGCCTCTGCTATCCATCTCAAACTCAAAGAAGAGAGAAAGTCTTGTAAAAAATGTGTTTATCTCTGGGGTCGCAGGTTCTCTCTAGCCTTACCTGCGGGGAAGCTTACAATGTTCACAAAAGCTGCGTCCTTGGACGCTCTGTATGTTAAGGGACAGGTGCGTCCTTCTGTAAAAGGCAAAATGTGCAAGTTTCATCTTAAAAAAGTTACTTGTGGTTACTTCTAGAACTTTCTAGAGGTCGGTTTGATGAAATGGATGCGCCTCCAGTTGGTTCATGTATCCCTATTAAGGAGGAACTTATCCCATCAATAAGGGAGCTATCCCACCCAAAGAGGGGGATTATCCCATTGATGGTGGACCTGAATAACCTCTTTACAGCACTATAAATAAAGGCATTGAGCCAGAGGGAGGAGAGGTTGGAGCTATACATTTTCTTTGGGTAAATGCTGCAGGAATTAGGACTCCCATTTAGAACCTTGTGAGGAGAGATTGTCTTTGCTTGATTCTACTTGGAAGTGGGTGAGCTTTGTCAAAGTAGAGGAAAACCCTTGATGGACCCTGGGAGGAACTTGCACAACACCAAGGCCAGGTTGTAAGAGTTTCTTTGTTTCGTTATTAATACAAACTGGTTTATTTTTCTCAATAGCTTGTGTTAATGAGTTATTTCATGTGTTCCTTGGTCTGCATGTTGAATATATGTTTTATTATATGAAATGCAAGTGCTTGGTAATTGTTTGATTGTTTGTGGTTGCAGGAATTGACTTGAAGGAGGAGCTCATCCGGATCAGCAAGGACGAACTACAACAACCGCGTTTTGGAATAAGGTAAGCCTAAACACTTGTAGTTTTCATGTTTTAAAAGGTATATTTAGAGAAAGATCACTCCATTTTGTCTTGTTTGTCGCTAGAGAGTTTAGACTCCTAGGGAGGTCAGTTGTGTCCGCACAAACGACTTTTTCCGCCACGACAGCGACCTTGGGAGGACTTGCACCATCATGTTCCAATATCTGATTCAGACATGACACCTCTTCAAATCCTATCATCTGATGCATCTGAAATCATTTTCTCACCTTATACGACTATCCAAATTTTGGACATGGAGGGAGACATGGGCCATCTTTCAAAGACATTGCTCATCGATATTTCACTCAAGACAGGCATCGTGGAAAACAAACAGATTGGAGCCAATCGCAATCTTGAGGAAATTGTGAGCTTCAGCTACCCTTTTAAGGATTTCCACGATGTTTTCCCTTGGTCTTATGAGGAAATGCATGGCATAGACCATTCTATTGACAAGCATGAAAGAGTGTTAGGATACAGAGATGCAAGAGATGTTCTGTTTTTCCTTTTGTCTTTTTTTATGGAAAAGTGTGAAAACTAATCTCTTTTGGTGATGTGGAATGTGGGTTAGGGATGTTGGTGAATGGTTAGAAGGTTGGGGAGGCTAGTAGGTGACCTTTTCTAGCTTCCTAGAGGTTTCTCCCTCAATTCTACCTCAAAACAAGCCACTATAGGAAAATGTACAGGATGTCCTAAAAACCTACAGGATTCCCTGTATTTGTACAAGATACAACCAAGAGAAAAAGGACGGGTGTTGAAGGTGATGGAAGGCTTAGGGAAGGTGGTTGGTGGATGCAATGAGGCAAGGAAATACCTATGAGCACTCCAAAACTGAAGACCAAAGTTGGAAGATGGTTGGACTTTCTCAACAAGTTTGGAGAAGTTTCCTTGTGAAATGATGAAATTGGCGAGGGTTTTAGTGAATTAAAGGAATGATCATGGATGGATGAAGTTGGATAGAGGTTGCTGACTATGAGATCTCTCTGTGCTTTTGAAAAACTTGCACTACATCAAACATTGACATTTACCCAAAAATCATGTAAACAAGAAGAATTTCAATGATATAGGAAAACAGAGTTTAATGAGTTAGCTGTCTACTTCATGCATGAAGAAAACTTGCAGAAAAATATGGAATCATTGATGATATCTAATGTAAGACTGAATATGGAAGAAATTATAACTAAATCCTACTCTTACAAACTGATCAAATGCTGGCCTAAGTACAGAAAACCCTAAATTCCATGAGAAGCTAAAGTTTTGTCTTTTTGGGGATGCATAGGAGTTATTTCCTCAAACCATGATCCCTGAAGGAAGAAGTGAGGCAAAAACACCTATTGACAAATTTTTTATGTTCCTTTATCTCTTCTAAACCACTACTAAAGTATAGCACAAATGGAAGCAAACTAATAAGCAACAAATAAAATCTACACTACTTGCAATTAAATAATCCTAAAGACAAATCAACCATTGAGCTATGAAATCAATTCAAGCATACAAATACGAGAAGAGGAGGCTTTGATGCTAGGATTGGGCCCTAACCCAAGATATTCAGCCCTCTAAGCTAACTCAGTGTCGGGTCAAGAAAATGGTCATTCTCATTATCAAAACAGAAAATTACATAGCAATGTCTTCCACAAGTCTTGAACTAAAAAATGGCTAGTGTTTTTAAAGAGAAAAAAATTGAATACTAATGAGGCTTTAGGCCTCTTTATTTATAAAATTGAAGTCTCCAAAGACTTCCTTAAATCTATGGAGGCTTGGCTACCAAACTCGAGATAAACTAAATCTTTAACTGTCAATTGATCAGCTACCTTTTGATCTTCATGACTTGGTTGCTTGTACTCCGAGCTAGTGTGATTGATGGAGGAATATTCGAATGAGGGATGAGTAAATGAGGAGGATTTACCTCCTACAATCTCTCTTCCTTGTCTTATTCATGTTTCAGCACTAAATCTAGCCAAAATTCCTTGATTTTCTCTCACAAACTTGCATTCAATGTACATTAGTCCACTAGGCATAATATCTCACTTTGACTCATCTCATTAAACAAAATATGTAATAAATTGTGAGAATAGTTGATTCGACTAAGATAGAAGGTGAATTAAGGTACATATAGTTACCCAATGATGAGGCTCATCACGCACTGTGGAGCTAATGAGATCACGAGCATCGGAACCTCATCTGCGTGGCATTTCCTCATGACCTTATCGGCTAGTATCTAAGTGAAAATTTTCACCACAGGATTGTTGATGGATGTTATGGAGTAACCAACTGGCTTCTTGAGAAGTTCAAATTTTGCCTTCATATTCTTTGCCAAGCCCCACTCGCTTGTCTTTCCGCCAAACTCCTTGGCCAAATTCAAGCCTTCATGTGGCAGGAGCATGATCCTGTGGACGAGCATGTCCATGATGGGGATAGGCATGCCAAGCCATACGCACCCATCATGCACCAAAGTGAGTAGCTGGGGCACCCACAATAGGTTTAATAACCCATACTATTCTTCTTCCTAGATCCACTGAACTAGCTCCAATGTAGTGACACCAAAGTCTTTGTAATATACCTGCTTCATGTAATTCTCTGTCGCAAGGTGGGGGAACCTCTCATGGTCAGCTAAGTCCCAATACTCCATCTTTAAAAGGGGAACCCATACCAAGTGTGGACCTTCAAAGGTGATCGTTTTTGGCAACAAGGGTGTGTGAATGACGATTTTTCTACGTCTAGGTCCTTGGTGGCCTTCACCTTTCCTTTATGCTGAGGGATATACTCTAACAACTTGGAAATGGACTCTGTGCCCTCAACATCTATATCTTTCATGCCCTATCTGGCCTCCAAATCTACAACCTTCTCAAACTAATTATCCTTCTTCTGTGATTGGGTAGAAGAGTGCTTCCTAGGTAACTCAAGCACTAGCATTGACCTCTTCTGCTTATCTTTCTTCAACTTATGGATCTCGTGTGCTGGTGTAGAATTCAGCCTAGGCGACCTTAGCACTGTAGGCATAGGAGCTAGAGCTTCCATGCTCACAACTTATGGGGACACTTCCTCAAATGCAACAATTCATCCAGTGCTTGCAATCTCACCTGGTTCTAACATAGTGTTGCAAATGAACTATCGAGTTTCTACGGGTAGAGTATCAAACACAGGGCTTATGACCGAATCTTAAAAAACTGTTGATTCATAAGTAACAGACAACACAACGAAAAAATTCTAAGGATGTAAAGTGTTATCTACTCGATGGCCACATGTAATTTATAGGAGATTTTGAATTCAAATTCAACTGTTCCCCACAAAATCCATCAAATAATGTTGAATTGGTGGTAGATCTCCAAAGATTTCAGCCTTAAATATCGCCCCCCACTCCTCTTAACCATCTCCTAGCTATCAAATCATGAATAGTAACCCTAACGACCATTTTTTGGCTGTGTTGTGCAATATCTCCCCCCATAGCACAACTCCCTTCTCGCGGTCTCTGGTATAGTGACATCACCCTTTTCTGCACAGCTCCTCTATCGCGTAGCTCCCAAAACTGGGCATTGTAGTTTATAGTCCCGCACTCCCTTGTAGCTACCTGGAGCACTAAGACTATGCTACGTCATGTTCTCATTGAGCCTAACTCATGTATAGGGCTTCAACTAGCTTCCATTCACCTTTCTCGGAAAAGGTTCGCCCTTTAGCTTAGCAAGCTGAACTACACACCCATTTGTGATTTCTTTGATTGTATATGGGCCCAACCAGTGCATCTGAAAATTTCTTGGAAACTCGGTGAAATTACTATCATATAATAAAACGAAGTCATTTAGTTTGAACATGTGCAGCTTGATGTGTCGATCATGACATACTTTTTCACGTTCCTTCTATACTTGCTGATGAAATCTAGCTAAGAATCTATCTTCTTCGAGCTCCATCAACTATGTGAACCATTCTTCCAAGGCTTCGTGGTCCGCCATCCCTCTGAAAGCTGCTATGCATAGACTAGGCACAATATATTCCATAGGAATCATAGATTCTACGCCATAGACCAACCGGAAAGGTGTCTAACTTGTTAGATTCTTGCAAGTAGTCTTGTATGCCCATAATATTGTCGATATGCACATGTCCCAATCATTCCTCTACGAATTGCAAACCTTTGTCAGTGAATTATCCAATATCTTATTGAAGGCCTCCATTGTTCCATTAGCTTGAGGATGATATGGTGTACTCAATAGATGATACACCTGAAACTCTTCTGTTAGTGCACTGATCGTTTCATTGAGGAAGTGCCTACCGCGATCACTCATCAACACTTTTGGGTAGCCAAACCTAATCAACACATATTCAAATAAGAATTTAGATATTGTCACTCTTGTACAATCCTTCATAGGCTGTGCCTCTACCCATCTTGTCAGATATTCTGTTGTGGTGATGATATAGTGCACACCTATTATCTTGCCTGGGGCCTAAATTGGTCCTATAAAGTCAATAGCCCATTTCTCAAATGGTTGTAACGACACCTGAGGATTCAGAGTCAACTCATCCCTTTGTGATGGCCTACCTATTCTTTGGCATGCATCACATGCCCTACAGTATGCTTTGGTATTCTTATGTAAGGTAGGCCACCACAACCCAGTGCACAAAATATTTTGCGTCGTTGCCTTTCTTGCATAATGCCCTCCTATAGCTCCTCCATGAGCCTCCGCAAGGATGTTGTTTCTTTCAAAATTGGGCACATACCGTCAGAGTATCTCATCTGAACCCATCTTGTATAAATGTCCTACAATTACCAATAAATTAGCCACGTGTACTACCAACTCTTTATTCTATTGACTGGTGTAGCCTTTTGGAGTCGTCCCTGTGGTCAAAAAGTGGATAATATCTATAAAGTGGTTATCCACTACACACACCACGAAGAGTTGTGCATCCCGAAACCATTCCTCCAAATTAATAGGCTCCTCCCCTATTTCAATTCGTGACAAATGGTTAGGTCCTGCATTCAACCTTCCCTGCTTCACAATTACCTCAAAGTCATACTCTTGAAAAAACAGTAGCCATCTGCATATATTCCCCCCCAACGCAGGCTTATTCACTAGGTACTTTAAGGCAAAGTGGTTTGTGTACATCTTGAAATGTCCACCGAACAGATAGTGTCTGAATTTTTGGAGTGCATATACCATAGCCAATCCCTCGCGCTTTGTCATTGAGTAGTTCTTCTCAGCATTCAACAAATTTCTACTCGCAAATGCTATAGGACGATCCATATCTCCTTCACCATATTGCGTTAGTACTACTCCCAATGCAATACTCGAGGCATCAATGTGCACATGGAATTCCTTCTTCCAATCCTAGAAGACCAAGATCAGTGCAGTGACCATATTTTCTTTTAATACATCCAAACTATGTTGACATTATTCATCCCAACATAATGTAGCATCCTTCTTTAATAGCTTCTCCATAGGCATGGTAATATGAGATTAAGCCTTACTGAACTTTTGATAATACCCAGTATGGACCAGCATTGCACACAACTATTTAACACTCCTTGGGGCCTCCAAATTGAATATTACCGCTATCTTTCCAAGATCCACCATTAGTCCTTGCTTTCACACCACATGACCCAGTAAAATTCCACAGGGGACACAGAATAAGAATTTCTTCAGGTTCAATGCGATTTGATATCTTTGGCATGTATCCAACATTAAGTGTAGACTGGCTACATGGCGCTTTACTAAATCAAACACTTTCTAGTCATCAAAATCTACCTTCAAGAATTTGTGAATGAAATCTTTGAACGTCACGATGACTACGAAAGAGAATATCATCGACACATTCATAAGTCTGAATGGCATCACTGTGTACTACAAACACCCCCATTCTATTGTGAAGCTCATTTTTCTTCTATCTTTCAACAGGATCTTAATCTAATGGTATAGAGAGAACTCATTAGTGAAGGATTAGGCCTCCTATCCTCCAACATTGTCCAGTACCTCATCAGTAAATGGCATCAGAAAGGTATCATAGATGCCAGAATTATTAAGATTTCTTAGATCTACACAAATCCTTATTTCTTCTTTTTGTTTCTTTTCTTAGACCACCATTGGGCTCACCCAATTGGATTCCTCCACTGGTTCAATAATGCTCGCTTCAAGAATTTTGTCCAATTCTAAGGGGACCTTTTCCTTATATTTGGGATTAAGGCAATATGGCCTCTTATTAACGGGCTTCATGTCCGGTTTCAAAGTTATTTTCATCACACCCAAATTGCCTATGATTCATGTTATGGTCCTATAAATTATAGGATCTCAAGGTGATTGAGTATTTTGTATCTGTACTTTTATATTGTACATAAATTTCAATATCAAAATGATTTCCAAAAGAATATGAAAAAATAAAATGAAAAGAGGGTATGTTAGAAAAATAAATAAGAAAAAAAGAAAATATGAACCCCACAAAATAAAAATAGAAAATAAGACTGAAAGTGTTGCAATTCCAAGTGCCACTACTCATAAGTTAGTTCTTTTCTGTATTTTCAAATAAGGTTGTGTGAATTTTTTTTTAAATGCCACAATCACTAGAATTTTGTTTAAATCATATAGTTTAATCATGACTGAACACATTTAAATTTCTGTTAAATAGGTTAGTGAATGAAGATTTACCAAACAATTTAAACTTGGTAAATCAATAGCTTGGTAGAAATAAAATTGATTCAACTGTTTAATCTATGCCAATGGTGAAATAAGTGATAGGATAAGGTAGATTTTCATAAAAGAAAAATGATTTGGGTCTGCTAGTTTAAATGCACCCTGCAAAACAAGAAGAGAAAATGTTAGCTTAGAAAAAAATGGAAATGAGAAAGGGTAGGTAGAAGCACTATGGTGGTTAGAGGAAAAAAATGAAGATTTTATCCTAAAGTCAAATGTAAAATATTATTTTCATGTGCAGAAGAAAAAGGTGGGGGATTAAATTTTTACTCTAAAAAGTTTAATATATCAATTAATTGTTGGTATATTAAACCCTTATTCCTAAGTTTTAATACCCCAAAGTCACCCCTCCACTCATATTTTCATCCATCCCCTCTATTACTAAGTTTTATTACCCCACCATACACTCCAACTATTCCCCCACTATGCATTAAATTAATTTATGCTGACCTCACCAAGCACCCCATCATGTCAAATTAACACTCTGCCACTTCTCCCCTCATCTGCACCCACCTCCCAACATCTAACGGCCCACAATGCATTTCGACCCCTCCTCACCATTCGAACTTTACTATCGGGGAGGGGGGGTCCAAAATGGGTGGTATTTGAAAATGTGCCTACCGCACCAGGTCAGAACTATGTGATTTCGCACCCCCCTCAAGATAAACCACTAACCGCCTCCCCCCCCTCTGAAAAGTAGTTTCATCGCCTCCCAATACCACTCCTCTATCCATTGCACTCTCGCCATTCACCCTCCACCACGTCATATACCCGTTGATCCCACCAGTCACATCCAGTCCCTCCAAAATTATTTCATTAAAAAATTAAATGGTTTAACCATTAATCCAATGGACCCGTGCCACCTTCAAGGGGAAAACTAGGTTGTTATATAATTCTCCCTTCACTCATTAACTGGTTACTAAATTCATACACTACCAATGTTATTCCTCTATTATAGGTTTTCTAGACCAAACTCCAACATTTTCACCGGCCAATGACACTATCTGCTCACTCGTTTTCAGGCCATTACCTCTTCTTTTGTCTGTAAATCCCAAGTCCTCGTTGTGAACTGTAAGCTTATAATCTAGTTTTCACCACTGTCCTCATCTTTATCCAATCATTCCTCCAAAAGACAAGGGACTAGAAGGACCTGTCAGTCCTCTGATCCATCCTCCCATTAATTTTCACCATATCCCTCTGGTAGATAGGGACTATAAGATCCATGAAACTCTCTATGAATTTGACCTTTTTGAGATGTATTGTTGGCTCGAGGACAAATACATAGAAAAATCTGATGACATTCAATTGTGGGAATCCAATTTTACCCACTATATTTTTCCCCGTACTCACAACACCCATAATTTGTTAGGAAGTTTCATGAATGTTATTTTCCAAGCCAAAGATCCATCATTGCCCCACTGGAGAAATTTTGAACACTATCACTCCTCAAGCTATAAACCAAATGGTGCAGGCACCTATAGTAGAGAATTCTACTCGTTTTTCTCATGGGACACTTGTTGAATTATATCAAAGGCTAGACTTTGCTAGAAGAGCCAAGACCCTTGAACTGTTCTTGACTGAAGATGCCCCATTACCCAGGAAAAATCCTCCCTATCCGCCCTCTATTTTCATTGAGATATCCAAGAAAATTATAACAGTCATCTCTTACCTCCTTGTTTATTACTCAGATCAGTGGGTAGATTAGGTAATTATTGTTGGAATTTTGGCACAAGTGTGGCGCTACGGTATAGGTGTTGTCCTTGATGGAAACTCTCTTTGATGACAGATCTCAGTCCAGACTACAAGAATGAAGAGAAATTTCATATACGCAGGTTCATTAAGCCCAAATCGCATATACACGCTGGTATGCTATATACTAAGTCGCGGATACGCAGGCTCGCTATATACGAAGTCGCGTATACACGCAGTTTCATGAACAGAAAAGAGCGTACATGTCGAGAAGCTTCCCTTTGGTCCGTGGTAGTTAGTCCTCGGTACTTGAGCCTATGTTTTTGACCAAGGTATCTCGACAGACGTGTTGATCCCTAGTTTTGAAGTTGATGGTATTATGTTACTATGGTTTTGGACCGTGGTATTGTGAAGGGCCTAAGGCTATATAAGGAGAAGAAGATCATTAGGAAATTGCACTGAAAAAGTCTTGAATATCTGATAAAGAAAGAGATCTAGTATGCAGGTTCTAGGTTGCTTGATCTAAGCTAAGGAGAGATCACACCGGTTGATGGAAGACTAGATCTAAGGATAGATCGGGATCAAATGGTTTGAAATGAACTATCGGTATATGGTTGATTACACATATTTTTAGATCTGCATACTGACGCAATGTTATGTTCTGAGTATGACTGATGTCTGGTACAGCTGCAAGTTATGAGAAATTATTTTTAGATCTGTACGCAGGTTGTCTTTGGTAAAAGCGCGTGTATACGTGGGTTGGTTTCATTGAAGTAGCGTATATATTTTGAAGCTTAATTTTTGGGGTTGCAGTTAGGTCTGACTGTTATTGCAGAAGTTCTGTAGTCTGCTCTGTGTTCTAGTGTTGACAGGGTTTCAGTGGTTCAGTGATTCAAAGATTGATGATGCTAGTATGATCTGTTATGAAAATTGATGAATTGTGGTCTTCAGATTGTAATGTTGTGCTTCAGGAATATCCAGTCTGAAAATGTATGAAAAGTGGATCCTGAAGGAAAGAAGATTGTAGGCCAGCACCTACGTACTAGTATCTTAGCTAGTACAAGAGCAAAGGGGGTTGGAGCTCCCTTCCAGGAGAGTCTGGAAAACGAGAGAAGGTTGTAGCCTTCTGCAGGTTGTAGCCTGCGTATTGGTATAAGGCTGCACCAGTACAAAAGATTGTAAACTGAAGTTTCTTATTAAAGAAAGATAGAGACGACTTGCAGCAGGTGGTTTTCACCCACATTGGGTTTCCACCTTATATCATGGTGTTCATGTGTGTGGCTTTTGTGTGATGATCTGTTCTGTTATACTGCACCTGTTTACTTTTAATATGGTTAATAATGTCCTGATGCATTTACTGAAGATAAACTAACTGAATCATAAGATTTCTGGTTATACGCTAGTTGCTTTAGACACAGTAGCGTGTACACGTTGGTTCACTTAACTAAAGTAGCGTATATGTTTCTGAGTATGAAATTGAAAAAGTTTTATTGATCTGATAATACTGATTCACCCCCCCCCCCCTCTCAGTATTATTTCCAACAATTGGTATCAGAGCAGGTCCTTCAGAGAAGCTTGATCGCTTGAAGGTAGATCGTTCATCATGAGCAATTACAAGAGAGAAGCATCAATCAGGCCACCGGTTTTTGATGGGACAAACTTCAATTATTGGAAGAGTAGGTCATTATGCTGCCAAATGTCCTCACAAAGATAAGAATGATAAGGGAAAGGAACCTGTTAAATGGAACAAGAAACAGAATGAAAAGAAGAAAAGCTATTACACTCATGAAGATAGTGATGGTCTTTCAAATAGTGACGAAGATGAACAGGGTAATAGATATAAAATTTTAATGGCTTTTGAAGATGATGACTACATGGATGCTATAGATGTAGAAGGTTTTTGTAAGAAATGAATAATCTCAAAGTTTTCTTAGAAGAGAAAAGTGTTATTATTGATTCTCTACAATGTTAACTGGTGGAAAAGGAAAAACATCTTGAAAAATTGGAATGTGAGATTGTTTGTCTTAGAAAGGAGATTGAGAAAACAAAAGCGATTAATCTTAAATTTGTTAAAGGATCTGAAACCTTGGATGAGATTATCAATGTGTAGCGTTCTCCTCTGATCAAGACAGGTCTGGGATATAATGGAGAAACATCTCAAGCTTCTACCTCTAAAAGTTATCTTGATGCAGCAAGGAGGAGCGAGCAAAGACCAAATAAAAGTCATCAGGTGAATCAGGGACAGTTTACCTCAAGAACAAATAAATACTATCAAGAAATTCGGGGACAAGTTGCCTTAAGGACAAACAGAAGCTACAATCAGCCACAGGTAAAATCTTCCCAATTTGCCCCAAGAATGGATGTCAATAGAAGCTACAATCGGTTGGATGATAGATCTGATTATCGCAGAAATTTCTTTAATGGCCAATGTTTTTCTTGCCATAACTTCGGTCACAAAGCAGCTCAATGTGTTGCCTACAAGACAATCATGACTAGAGAAGCTCAAAAGCAAAGAAGTATGACTGGAACCATGAAAAGGACTTATAACAAATTTTCGGTTCTTGAAAATGAAGCTGAATGCTCTATTTGTAATAACTTTGGTCATGAAGATTCTGAATGCAGGAGCAGGTTCTAGAAGACAACTCAGAAGGAACAAACCTCAAATGTCAGAAAATGGAGAATAAAGGAACCGCAACCAGAAAGATGTGGGATAGCCTTTTATGCAGAAGGTCAAGAAAGTCTATGGTACATTGACAGCGGATGTTCGAAGCATATGACAGGGGACAAAGAAAAACTTTAATCATATACCGCATTAGAAAAGGGAAAGAAAGTTTCTTTTGGAAACGATATCTCTGCAGCCATAAAAGGAAAAGTCATTGCTCCATTGAAAGAGAAGGTCAAAGCTGGAAATGTTTTGTATGTTGATGGATTGAAGCATAATCTTCTGAGTGTCAGTCAGATGTGCGATCAAGGAACAGAGGTAATATTTAGATCAAATGGATGTTGTGTTCGTGATCTTGATACAGGTGAAACAGTGATCAAAGGAAGAAGGACTCCAAATAATCTATACATATTTGAAGAAAGACAACAACAATGCTATTTGAGAAAGGATGATGAACACTGGCTATGGCATCAGAGGTTGGGGCATCTAAGCTTTCCACAAATAAGGAAAGCATGCAAATATCAGGCAGTTCGTGATCTTCCAGATATCAAAATTCCAGACAACACCATATGCAAATCATGTCAGTTTGGAAAGCAAACCAGAACTAAGCTTCCTGAGAAGGAAGGATCAACTAGCATGCCTCTTGAGCTAGTACATACAGATACATGTGGTCCATTCAGAAAAAGAACACCTCGAGGAGAAGAATATTTGATATTATTCATTGACCATTTCTCCAGGTTTGTCTGGGTAGGACTTATGAAGCACAAAGATGAAGCATTCGAAAAATTCAAATCCTTCAAAGCCTTGGCTGAAAATGAATCAGGTACTCCCGCAACTTTCTGGGGTGAAGCTGCACATGCTGCGATTATTATTCTCAACAAAACAAATGTCCGAGTAAACAGCACTCAAACTCCTCATGAGCTCTGGTGTGGTAAGACTCCTTCGTTGAAGCACTTCAAAATATTTGGGAGAAAATGTTATATTAAGAATACTGATGAGCAACTTGGAAAACTTGAACCAAGAGCAGATGAAGGCATTATTCTAGGTTATTCTCCACATAGCAAAGCATACAAGTGCTACAATAAAAGACTTGGCAGAATTGTTGACAGCATTGATGTTGTGGTTGATGAGAAGGGATACATTCCTAGGCAAGTTCATCATGAAGACATCGAAGAAGATGAAGGTTACCCTCAAAGACAGAATGATGAAGAAGAACCTCAAGAAGAAGAAGAACCTCAAGAAGAACCAGAGGAGCAGACAAGAATAGAAGAGAAGACTCCATCCAGATATGTTCAGAAGAATCATCCAGAATCTCAGATTGTGGGGCAGAAAGAAGCAGGAGTACAAACAAGAAGAACAATTGCAGAAGCTTCAAGCTATTTGGCATT
Source organism: Pinus tabuliformis (assembly GCA_031772625.1). NCBI lineage: Eukaryota > Viridiplantae > Streptophyta > Pinopsida > Pinales > Pinaceae > Pinus > Pinus tabuliformis. The sequence goes on along the minus strand of CM062816.1, from coordinate 230,514,025 downwards.
ACTCTCTTCCACTGAACCACAAAATGTGAAAGAGGCATGCAAAGATGAATGTTGGGTCAAAGCAATGGATGAAGAACTTGAGCAGATCGAAAAGAACAACACTTGGGAATTGGTTCCTAGACCAAAAGATAAGAATGTCATAGGGACAAAATGGGTCTTCAAAAATAAATTGAATGAAAATGGAGAAGTAATTAGAAACAAGGCCAGACTTGTTTGTAAAGGGTATGCGCAACAAGAAGGAATAGATTTTGAAGAGACCTTTGCTCCTATTGCAAGACTTGAGGCCATCCGAATGTTCCTTGCTCTCTCAAGCTTTCAAAACTTCAAGGTATTTCAAATGGACATGAAATCAGCCTTTCTGAATGGAGACTTAGAAGAAGAAGTATATATTGAGCAGCCAGATGGTTTCATTCTTGGGAATGATCCAAACCTTGTATGCAGATTGAAAAAGGCTCTCAATGGTCTCAAACAAGCTCCAAGGGCTTGGTACTATCGTTTGGACAAATATCTTCACCAACAAGGTTTTTCAAAAGGATCAGCAGATAGCAATCTCTATATGAAAGTTGAAAATAACAAATTGCTAATACTTGTTGTGTATGTAGATGATATTATCTTTGGTAGCAATGAAGAGGCTATGAGTCAAAACTTTGCCTTGGTTATGCAGAAAGAATTTGAAATGTCATTACTTGGAGAATTGACATACTTTCTTGGATTGCAAATCCAACAAAATGAAGGAGGTATTTTCTTGTCTCAAACCAAGTACCTCAAGCAGATCTTGAAGAAGTATGGCATGGAAGATTCAAAGCCAGTATGTACCCCCATGGTTACAGGATGCAGCCTCAGTACAAATGATGAATCAGCAGCAGTTCATCAACCAACTTATAGATCCATGATTGGGAGTTTGCTTTATTTGACAGGTACTCGACCAGACATTATGCATGAAATAGGAATTCTTGGAAGATTTCAAGCCAACCCAAAGGAAACTCATCTTCAGGCAGTCAAAATAATCTTCAAGTATCTTCAAGGGACTCAAAACTATGGCTTATGGTATCCTAGAGATACAGATCTCACTCTTCATGCTTACACAGATGCAGATTGGGCCGGAAGTGTGGATGACAAGAAAAGCACAAGTGGTGGTGCATTCTTCATGGGTTCCTGTTGTGGGGAAAAGTATCCGACTCGGAATGACCCTATCCCTACTCTAAGGGTGATAGTTCCTTAGCAACAACTGAAAGTAAAGCTTTGATATTTTTCCTTTATGAAAGTACAGAGAAGGAAGAAAAGATTGACCAACCGATGTCTTTCGCTTTTGTCGATCCTGTCTTCTCTCTTTGCCTCTTGTTCCCAGCTCCTTGCTCCCTTTGCCGGCCCAGCTACACAAAGATCCTGCAAAAACAAGAGAGGGAAACTACAAGAAACATGTACTCATAACTGATGCATGGATTAGAATGAATCAAATATACAGATAAAAACAATACATCATTGCAATACAAGTATATAGGAGAACATCAAAGCTTTATTGATAGAAGAAAAAGGTTCTGAGAAGGTTACAACCATAAATGGCTCCAATCCAGCAGCACCTCCCCAGCAGCAAGAAATCTCCTCTTCCCCTCTATAAAAGCAATCACCCAATAGCTCTAACTGTAAACCAACAGCACTTCCTTGCTTTGCACAAAATTCCCCGCCTCTTTAGACCTCATAGAAGAGCTCTATATATAGGAGATTTGGAGAAAGGATGAGTCAGCTTGAGACTGACCTAAAGCTGCCTTGTGTCCTCTCCCTCTTCAGTTAAACTTCAGTTCTTGAGTCCACTTGGAGATCCTTGCTTCCACATGGAGATCAAGTACCTCTTACTCATCATAGGGCGAATTCCTTGAACCAAGTGTCAGTTTGGAAGCTTCCTGGGCAGTTGACACCTTGCAGAATGACTGTGCCACTTGGCCAATCTCGCCCAGCGTAGGTAGCCTTCATTGGTTTTGACTTTCAGCGCAGGTACAAGGAGGAGCAGTTGACATTCAGTGCAGATGCTCAGTGGAGCAGCTGACATGATCCAAAAATAGCCTGTTTTTGAGTGTTTTCAGGTGGAGAACTGATAGGAAGTGCTGTGGTTTGCTGACCTTGTTCCTCTAGGGGTAAGAACAACATGTTTAGGGACTAAGGATCCCTATAATTATTGACATTTCATGCTCCATGCTGCGAGGCACAAAAATGTCTATAACAGTTCCAGATTAGTATCTTGGTTCAGCAAGAAACAGAGTTCGATTGCTTTATCTACAGCTGAAGCAGAATATGTGGCTGCGGCATCTTGTTGCACACAACTTCTTTGGATGATGCAGACCTTGCAGGATTTTCAAATCACTTGCACTCCACCTGTCTCTATCTTATGTGATAATACAAGTGCAATCAGCATTTCAAAGAATCCAGTCATGCATTCAAAGACCAAGCACATACCAATCAAGTATCACTTCCTCTGGGAACAAGTGCTTGAACAAAAGGTCAAGTTGGAGTATGTTTCTTCTAAAGAACAAGTTGCTGATATTCTCACAAAACCACTGCCCAGGGAGACTTTTGAATATCTCAGACAAAAGCTGGGAGTAGTTGATGCTTCATCCTGCTGTTGAAGCTTGTCTGTTCTAAAGAAAAGTTGGTGTACGCGTGTTGTATAAGGGATATACGCGTACATACGCTGATTTATGCAGGTAAAGTCGCGTATATGGAGTTCTGAATAGCAAGGGCAGACTCTGGTTGGAGAAGGTCTGAGATGGGTATGCCAGAGTCCTTCAGGCACAGTTTCAAGGGGTGCAGCAGGCACAGTTTCAGGGGGAGCAGCTCAAAGTCTAATAAAGCATTGTTGGCATTTAGATGTTTTTGGTTCTAGTTCACAACTGTTGTTGGTTTCAGGAGAAGGATCACAGAAGGAAATCTTGGTTGCTAATCTAAAAGATGATTATCAGATGCTGCTGGTGACTTTCATAAGTCTTGGTCTAGATTTTTCGTCTCTATGTCATGTATCTCTTTTGTGATATCTCTTTTATGATGTCAAGGTCATGTAACGGCCTATGTTGGTTTCCCCACTATGCCTAGGATGAATGATGTAATGTAATTGGTTGTTATATGTAAATTTCTGATGTATCCCCTCTTGGTTGGGAGTATGGATGTATGTATTGAGTCTTTTGGTGCTAGGAAGGTCCTTTATGATGTATAAGTCTTGGTTCTTTTTGAAGAACATCTTTTGCAGATCTTGCCTACAGTCAGGGGGAGCATGTTCAACACAGCAGAGCAGAGATATCAGCATGTTCTCAGGGGGAGCACAGCCCTTTGCCCTTGATGACAAAGGGGGAGAATGATTCTAAGGATCTTGGGGTTGCCATCAAGTCCAAAGGGGGAGATTGTTGGCATTTTGGCATAGGTGTGGCGCTACGATATAGGTGTTTTCCTTGATGGCAACTCTCTTTGATGACAGATCTCAGTCTAGACTACAAGAATGAAGAGAAATTTCATATACGCAGGTTCATTAAGCCCAAGTCACGTATACACGCTGGTATGCTATATACTAAGTCGTGGATACGTAGGCTCGCTATATACAAAGTCGCGTATACACGCAGTTTCATGAACAGAAAAGAGCGTACATGTCGAGAAGCTTCCCTTTGGTCCGTGGTAGTTAGTCCTTGGTACTTGAGCCTATGTTTTTGACCAAGGTATCTCGACAGACGTGTTGATTCCTAGTTTTGAAGTTGATGGTATTGTGTTACTATGGTTTTGGACCGTGGTATTGTGAAGGGCCTAAGGCTATATAAGGAGAAGAAGATCATTAGGAAATTGCACTGAAAAAGTCTTCAATATCTGATAAAGAAAGAGATCTAGTATGCAGGTTCTGGGTTGCTTGATCTAAGCTAAGGAGAGATCACACCGGTTGATGGAAGACTAGATCTAAGGATAGATCGGGATCAAATGGTTTGAAATGAACTATCGGTATATGGTTGATTACACATATTTTTAGATCTGCATACTGACGCAATGTTATGTTCTGAGTATGAATGATGTCTGGTATAGCTGCAAATTATGAGAAATTATTTTTAGATCTGTACGCAGGTTGTCTTTGGTAAAAGCGCGTGTATACGCAGGTTGGTTTCATTGAAGTAGCGTATATCTTTTGAAGCTTAATTTTTGGGGTTGCAGTTGGGTCTGACTGTTATTGCAGAAGTTCTGTAGTCTGCTCTATGTTCTGGTGTTGACAGGGTTTCAGTGGTTCAGTGATTCAAAGATTGATGATGCTAGTATGATATGTTATGAAAATTGATGAATTGTGGTCTTCAGATTGTAATGTTGTGCTTCAGGAATATCCAGTCTGAAAATGTATGAAAAGTGGATCCTGAAGGAAAGAAGATTGTAGGCCAGCACCTACGTACTAGTATCTTAGCTAGTACAAGAGCAAAGGGGGTTGGAGCTCCCTTCCAGGAGAGTCTGGAAAACGAGAGAAGGTTGTAGCCTTCTGCAGGTTGTAGCCTGCGTACTGGTATAAGGCTGCACCAGTACAAAAGATTGTAAACTGAAGTTTCTTATTAAAGAAAGATAGAGACGACTTGCAGCAGGTGGTTTTCACCCACATTGGGTTTCCACGTTATATCATGGTGTTCATGTGTGTGGCTTTTGTGTGATGATCTGTTCTGTTATACTGCACATGTTTACTTTTAATATGGTTAATAATGTCCTGATGCATTTACTGAAGATAAACTAACTGAATCATAAGATTTCTGGTTATACACTAGTTGCTTTAGACAGAGTAGCGTGTACACGCTGGTTCACTTAACTAAAGTAGCGTATATGTTTCTGAATATGAAATTGAAAAAGTTTTATTGATCTGATAATACTGATTCACCCCCCCCCCCTCTCAGTATTATTTCCAACAATTATAGGATTCCTTTCCATTTTTTCTGCATATTCCAAGCCTTCTATCATGTTGAACTTAGCCAATTTCTTGCAGATTTTATTCATGAGCACTTTATCAAATTCTAGACTAAGGAGGTATTCAAGTATGCTTCTGTGTTGGTTTATATCTTCTTATATTTTTAGGGAGACAACATCAAGCTTGGCTTACAAAATATGGATGAAGAAGGAAATCACTAGTCAGTGATCTTGTGGACTATACTGGTGATGAAGGAACAAAAGGAATACTCTTACAAACAGTTCATATAGATTTTTGTACATCCAACACTCAGTATCTTATGTAGTAGGACAAAGCCAAGGATCAGTGAAATAAATTAAGAAAGTTTTGTAGCTATCAGACGAAGTCCAGATAGGGGATTGGTACTTCTACTAGAATTATACAAAACTAAGGATATTTGGATGTGATCTTGCCCCTTACAAGTTTGCCAAAATTCCTCCCAATGAGGATTTGTTTCTCTAGAGTACATAAGGCAAATGTTCAACGTGGATGAGATTCACTTTGTAGCTACCAAGAAGAAGTCCCAATTCAAAATCAAAACAAATATAGGGCCTTTCATTTGCAATATCATGGTAGCAGGGGAAGAAGCAGATAAGCTACTGAAATACATGCAGTTCAGCCTTAGTTTCACCTGGTCACATGATCCATTAGGGGTCATTTCTAATTTAAGAGTAGAAAACAAATCTACTATTTATTTTCACACAGCCAGACTAGAGATAGAGAAATATAAAAACCATATAAAATGTACTAAGAACACCCTACAATAGGTCAAGGAGCAGTTGGTGTCATCCTCCACAGTATAGACTCCTATCATGCAAGAGAAAATAGCAAAGAGAAGAAGGGAAGAAGAGTCACCTTCAGGGACTAAGATTTTCAGTGAAGGCTTCAAAATCATGTATAGGAAGAAGGCCAAGATCCGTTCAAAACTAAGCCTCAGCAAAGGATTTAGAGCAGGAGAACATCATCACCCTCAAAGACCCACTTCTTTCCTCATTGATAGGTGAGCACACTACTCTTTCTCCTACTACCTCCACGGCTTCATAGGATCAGCATCAGGTTACGCAGAATAGCACATCTACTATAGAGGAGGCAAAAAAGAGTATATTTGATATTTTTAAGGAGATAAAAGTGACGAATGAGGCCTTGAAGATCAATACCTACAACTAGTTCTAGAAGAATACTTCCAGCTCTCAAAGAAGGTTATTGTTAGCCTTTGACTCAGAGAAAGGTAAAATGCAGATGACATCTCTACAAGCACAAGTTCCCCAGCCCAAGGCATCATCAGACTACAAGAAGACAACATTTGAATTTGATGTGAAAGACATACATCCAATTGACCAAATGGAGATGCACAAGCAGATTGGGCAAATTATTTTCTCCAAAGTCACTAACACTGCTATGAGTTTGTCTAAATTGCAGGTTATATTAGCCAATGTTCAATCACAATTCAAGATGGAAAAGGTCTCTCCAATTTCCAAAGGCACCAGGATCAAATATTTGGAGGACTTGGAGATCAATGTGGGTTATGACCTTGCAAACATCAATGTTGCATAAGTGCTTGTAAGGAAAAATAATTTACACATAGTAGCATTAAGTTGAATTTACCAGCCACAAAAGATCCTCTGGCCAAGGATATTGAAGACAGAGAGACATAAAAGGCAAACATGAGGGAGCAGAGTGCATAGTTGAAACAAATGGAGATAGAGATGGAAAACATGATGAAAGAAAAGGAGAAAGTTGTGAAAATGGCCATTCCTATAGCTACATCTTCTACAACAAGCATATGGGTAGCTACTCAGTTGGAAAATGTAGTACATAACATGTCTCTTTAGAATAAATAAATCAAAAGATAGAAAGCTCAAGAAAATCTTCTAAAAGATCAAAAGACAAAGACTGAGACTTTCCATGCAGCGGAGCTACAGAGAGATCAAAACCAAGTAGAAATATGGAGGAAATCAGCTACTGAGTCCTCTGTTGGCCACACATTGGCCCAAGTCAAAGAAATTATATGGAATAATATCATTTAAGAAATAGATGAAATTTGGCCATGTATCCATATTATATTTGAACAGAAAGACTTGATGGAGAAAGCTAAGCAAACCATTTCCACTATCAATGTTGAATTGGGAGAAATGCCTACCAAGGCCAAGTGCATCATAAAGTTTCTCAATTCCAAAAATTGATATGAGTTGGACGACTTGGGAGTAGATGACAAAAAAAAATAAAAAATCCTAGAAGTAAAGAAAGTTCTAACAAAGAAGAACTTGGTTGTGCAACTGACAGAGAAATGTCACACTCTGGAGGTAGTAGTTAACATGTTTTTCACTAGAATAGATGCATTGAACAAGAAAGTTCTTCCTTATTTATTTGAGATCAACAAAAAATTGATGACCATGGAAGATTACAAGTAGAAGCTTCAAGAAATTTCAAAGGATACAACCAAGTCTTCCCACATCAAAGGTTCTATGACAGGGAGAACCTTTTTTGAAGCTATCAGCAACATGAGTTTTATCCAACATGAGATGAAACAAATTTTTGTAGTAAAACCAACTTTTTCTCAGTATACTAAGGTAGATGAGATCTACTGCAAGGTAACAAAAATTTCCATTTTAGATGAGGAGAGGTGGGATAAGTTGTGTGAATTCTAGGATTAAAAGAACAAGCCAATTTCACAAGCGCAACACCTGATTAGTGGCTAGTCAGTAACTATTCTCCTCCAAAGAAATGCGAGATGTCCAGGTTACTTCATAAGATTCATTCCTTTTGATCTCATGACTTCATTTTTATTAGTTCAAAGTCAATAATAGAATGCGATGTCACTGAGGCATTAATTTTAATCTTTTTGTAAATTTTGTTTAGATACTTCATGCTGTCGAAGTGTTGAGGGTTGGTCCCTAAACATTGTAACTCTTTCTATCAGTCACTGTACCTTTTTCACATTGTTGGAGCACCATTAATGAAAAGAATTTTCATATGATACTTGTGTTACTAAATAGTAGTGATGTTTTTCCTACTGTAATTGTGTTTTCATTGTTATTATTCTTATGTTATTCAACTAAAATCTAATTGTAAAATAGGAGATGTGAAAAGTAGGATATGTTTTTGAACACCTTATTTTGGCTGCATTTACAATGTGTATGTTTTATTCTAAAGGTCTGATTAACAAATTATTAAATGCTTTTCAATCCATGATGAAGAACACCTTTTCTCCATTACATAATTTAATGTAAAAATTCTAGTAAATATAGCTAGCTTTCCGTGTGATTATTTAACTTTTGGTGCAACATTCCAATTTTATTTTACTCCGTAGCCCAATGGAAAGAAAGTGATTTTTTTAGATCAACCAACCAATCAACCAAATTCAAGAAAACAACCAAGCATAATCATAACTAGCCTAAAATCAACCTAAAAACCAAGTTAAATCATAAAGAGAGAGCCCTCTCTAAATCTGGCAGGGCTAGATCCCAACATTCAAAAGTGGTTTGATGTTGTCCAATGTATTTACTCCCAAAACCTCAAAAATACAGAACGATAACGTAGTTGCGACCATACTAGGGAAGAATACATTTTAATCCAAAACATTATTATCCCCTAGTTTAAAAATCAATGTTTCAGTGAGTAATTGTTGGATCAATATGAAATACATGATCTGAGGTTTCTTTTGTAGATATCTGTTAGATTATAGATCTTGATTTTGATTTTTGTGTGATGAGTTTTCATAACCTTGGCTCCAAAAATAATTTATTCTAGATCTCATCTTGATCCCAACCCTACTCAAATTGTAGATGACCCTGAGAAACTAGCGAGAAAAAGAAGATTTATCAAGAGTCAAGGCAGTAATAGTCCCCTATCTAGATTCAATTCTTGTTTGGAAAATACCCCTTTGTCAAGATCAAATTCTCTTCTAGAGAAGTTTGAAACTTTACAAGACATAGAATTTGATTTTCCTTTTCAGCAAAGTTTGTTTAGATCCAAATATGAGGCTTTCATAGATCAAACTATCATAGATAAATCCATACTGCAATCATATATCTCCCAATCCCAAGACCTTGAATCAGATCCTGATCTTGAACCTTTATAGAAAATTTCCAAATTACAAGGTCTAGTTTTGGTATTGGACCAAGCTATAGAAGAAGATTTCATTCAACAATCTGTTATATTCTTCGCTTTGACTATTGCAACAACTTCTTTATCTAGTAAGTCCTCTCAGTATATACATTTACAGCCTCCCAGTCCTACTCAGTCTGTAGTTTCAACTTCCCTTCCTCTGGTATCTCAAACTACTATACCTACTATCCCTGTAGTTATCCAAACTACAGCTCCACTAGGTCCATCCTCAACTCAATCTACCAAGACAGCTATGGTAGGAAGGTATGCACTCTTGGTGTTACCAGACCAGCTAAATGTTATGCCTACAGATTATCCATCCAAAATTGTGACCTTTGACAATATTGGTGCTTATACTGCCCAACATCATGTGGACAGGATGAATGATGTGTTTGAACTCCAAGAAGTGGATGAGGCCGATGTTAGAATGAGATTATTTTCCCAGAGCTTAGGAGGTGATTTGAAGAAGTGGTTTAGAGGTTTACCTACAGGAAGCATAGCCAATCTTGTTGCTTTCCATCAACCTTTTTTAGCTAGATGGGATATCACGAAGAACCCACTACAACTCATAAACGATTGTAAAAGGTTAAAAAGAAAACCCCATGAAACTGTGGAAGAGTATTGTGAAAGATTCAATATTGTTTACAATGCCACCCCTCAAAAATCATGTTGAGAATGCAACAAGATGATGGAGCTTAGTGGAAAGAAGTCGCCTTCACTAAGTGGGTCCGCAGGCTATTTTTGGCACAAAGTCTATTTTTAGACTATGTCTATTTTTAGACATATGGATCATGGTCTATGAGTTGTAGTATGCTATTTGTGGATGATTGGTCATGTTGGTAAAAATAGATGGACTTCTATTTTTAGACATATGGGCAGGTTTCTATTTTTAGACTGGTAGACTAAAAATAGAACAATCGAATATTATTGTCTCATAATAATATTTGGACTATAGACATTATCTTATCCTCTTGGAGCACTTCAGTTTGAGCTACAGATGTGGCACATGCAGCTGTCAGAAGGAAATATGCTTTTTTTGTGGGTCAGTTGAGCTATTGCATGCAGGACTTCAGTTAGAACTCATGTGGTTGAGTTTTGGTGGAGTTGATTGTGGAGTTGATGGAGTTGTGTTTAGTTTGACTTGGTTGAACTAATTGTATTTAGTCTAACTGCAAATAGACTAGTGATGAGTGATGTGAATTAATTGTTAAAATTAATTCACTAATTATTAACTCATAAAGCAACTGAAGAATACATCAGTTAACTCAGTGCATGTACAGTTCAGTGGAGACATGTGTTAGAGGTTGAGATTGCTATCGGTTGTGACTATAGTTGTGCATGAGATTTGCACATGCATGGATGGAGATTGCCCATAAGGCTTGCGTAGTATAACCAAAGGAATTCGATTTCACAGAGTGATTGATTCTCTTGCAGGATTGCATAGTGGAGGCAGGCAAACAGTGGAGAAGATTTGAGGCATCAGATCTGAGCTAGTTTGTGTGTAACAGGTGGAGATAGTACTAAGTACTTGTGAGGAGTATTGTACTATGTATTGTTACATGTTCTCTGTCATTATAATATACAGATAGTGTGGGTTTTTCAGTTGTATGCTTTCCCCGGGTTACATACTATGTTAATGTGTGCATGAAATTGATGTTTCATTGTTTTTAATGTTGCTAAATTGATCATCAACGTAGAGGAGATTATGTATTGTGCATGTATTCCGCAATAGTGTATAATCGGGATAATCTCTGTGAATAAGTGTCATATTATTCAAAATTTCTACAAATCAAGCCCTTTCCTGGCCTAGCCTTGTGTTGGGCATCGAATACCCCCAAGGCATGTTTTGGGCCTTGAAGCCCAAGTTTTGACAAAGTCTTATTGTAAAAGCTCCGCAAATTGTGGGTGTGGGGCGCGAAAGTATGATAGAGTCACAGGGTTGTCCACCCTAGTTTTGTAATGTAATTTCAGCTGGATAGACCTACCCATGGTCCGCGGACCATGGGATTATATAAATAGAGCGAGGCTCTAAGTGTATAAAGAAAGAAATAATGAAGAGAATAGAAGTTGAGTCAAAGTGTAAAGTGTTTCTATGGGTAGTAGAGTAGGAGAAGGCTCTGCAGCTGAGTGCGCAGAGGCGTAGTAGTACACAACTGAGTGCGCCGACCTCTGCAGCTGAGTGCGCAGGGAAGGTCGAGTCTGCAATCATTGGAAAAATCAATAAAGAGAAGTTTTTCTATAATTTTGTGTATCTTTCTCTGGTTTAATGTGTGATTGAATATAATTTACGAGTATATTGTTTATTTACTACATGAACTGGTATGAATGTTTTATATTGTTAAGTATAACTTAAGACATTCCAGTAGGCGAAGATAATTAACTAATATTGGAATATAAGCAAGATCTTGGGTAATAGCGTAGAGCGCGGCTCATAGCTCCTGGGTAGGGCTGCGCGAAGGCAGTATATCATGCCGTGAGGAACGGGAAAGTGCGCAAAGCAACCTGTGTGCAGGGACAAACAAAGGACTAGTCGAACTCATCAGACATCTCCAGGGTGCGGAAACTTTGTTGTAGCACCCTTCCATACTACTTCGGGTGAGACCTCAGTCCACGTTCCGTGGACTATCGCCCAAAGGGCTAGTAGTACCGGGATTTGCCAATTAACTCTGAACCTGGGTCAGGCCCCAAGAATCCAACAAATGGTTCTGTTGCGGGGACTAGGATCTGTATAGAGATGTGTGATGTCGTATCACTAGAATTTGACAAAGAAAGGAATTGAAGAGTGGTTGGACAGAAAGATTCACAAGTTCGCAACGTAGGAAAACAGGAATCCATGATTATCAAAGGAAGAGTGGTTAGATTTCTACTTGTATATGGAGATCCACGAAATTTACTTTGCATCCTTCCCGAATGAGTTGTACGAGTGGATCGCGAAGCTAGTAGATAGTCAAGGAAGGTGTAAACTCAACAAACCTATTGTGTGGACTCTAGAATTGGTGCGCAAACTAGAAGCATCAGAAGGTAAGATCTCACACACTGTTGATCACTGGCTCGATCAAATCATAGGAGGATTCATCACCAAGTTTGCGGTAGATACTTCAGTCAGCTATAGTGAGGCAAAATGATGTTTCATCAAAGGACCACGAGGTAAGTACGTTAAATCTCTGAACAATTGGAATAAATTCTACTGTGTGAAAAGTGGGTTATGAGAATAAACTGATGTTTGGGGCTACGCGAAGTGGGAGAATCTACAGAAACGAAGGGAGCATAGAACTGGAAACTAGCCCCTTGATTTCACCTCCACAAGGGAGCGAGGAAGAGCTTGCGAAGGTCTCACCAAGAAGTGCAATCAATCTGATAAGGTAGAGAATTCCGCGCATGCCACCCCCACCCATGCCACCACTGGTTTCACTGTCTTCACCCCCAACTTCACCGATCCCACCTCCGCCATCACCGTGAAGCAGTATGGCTAGTGCAATAAAGCTACTAGTGTTTAAGGGAGTAGGGAATGAAGATCTGAACCAATTTTGGTTCATGGTAAAAGTTTTATGGGAAGCATAGGGTGTCACGGATGACAATATAAAGAAGGTGACATTGGTCAGTGCTCTGTAGGATCGCGTGCTGACCTGGTACATTAAGCATTCCAATGACAATCCAAATGCAGGGATAACAGACATCTAAGCTGTGCTAAACAAGGAATTTAGCAGGCCAAAATCAAAGGCACAATCGATCATTGGATTCAAGGAAATCACAATGCTACCAGGTGAAACCATGTGGGAGTTGGATGAAAGACTGAAGTGCACAATTTGCGAAGCGAACATGACCTTAATAGATGGGCAACATCGCAAATGGTTTGTAGCCTCGTTAACACCTTATCTACGGAATGCACTATCGCAACAAAGTCTAACCACTCAGGTTGAGGTTTTGCAGATGAGATTACATGAGACTCTGATACAAGATCCTAACCTGGGAGTCTAGCAGATTCACGCACAGTTGAAAAACTTGTGCCTTGAGATGCAGATTTGGAAACAAGACAGGACGTCTCATCCAAAAGTGTGTGATGAGGTAAGGTACGTAAAGTGCAAGGCCTAGAGGCACAACAAGGACCACTGCCTGGTGTTCACAAACTACCTTGTGGGAGGAGGACTAATGCCATTAAGACCAGAGGAACAAGTAGGACCAAGCACGATGCCTGTATTATGGTGTGAGATTTGTCAGATAGGAGGAAAGCATGCTACAAATAATTGCCATCTATTATAGAAGTATACGCATAACTCCTGGCAGTTTTTTTGTAATTTTTGTAGGTCAGTAAGCCATGATGAGAGCACCTATAGAAGTTATGAACTGATGATGGATCAGACTCCTACCTACAGAGTTCAGGCCAAAACACGGCCCCTCGATCAAAATGCAAGAATGGCGCGCACTAGATTTTAGGGGCACGGATGAGGCCGAGGTGGAATGGGACCAGGAAGAGGTCGCAGATAGCTTATATGTTACAATTGCAGAGGGCCAGGACATTGTTCCCATGATTGTACAAATCCAATGCGACCATCATGCTTTTATTGTACATTGTTTGATCATGAGACTGAAGACTGTCCAACATTGATAGCGAGGTTGTGCAATAAAGGAGCACTCCAACCTCCCTCGACTTAGAACCTGCAAATGATGAGGTTTGAGCCACACAAGGAAGACCCTAACATAAACATCTTTCTCCAGAGTGGTATTACGATACGGGATGACAAAGGCAAGTAGCCTGAAGAAAGTACTTGGGTTCGCAAGGCTCAAACGAAGGAACCAGAATTTGATTTGGAGGAGTCCTTCATGGAAGCTAAGAGGAACTTTGTGGATGCCTCCACTTTAGGAAGTAAAGACAGACTAGAGACGAAAATGGACCCATCAATACTCACTATGTTCTTAGAGACCTGCATGAAGTTGCTGCATGATAGGAAGGCTGTAAAGGAGCTGCAAGAACTCATAACTAGATGCGTTGGGACCACGCCAAGAGAATTGTATGTAGTCCGGAAGCTCGAGAAGCACACGACGTGAACAGGAAGGGAGATGAGTTTGACTGTGCAGATCGAGGAATATGAGATGGATCAAGTGATTCTAGACCTAGGATCGGATGCAAACATCCTTCCAAAGCAAACATGGGAGCGCATGGGCAAGCCTGCGTTGCAATGGTCTCCTATCCAACTATGAATGGAAAACAAACAAAAGATCCTACCTATCGGGAGACTGCAGGGAATCATAGTAGATATCAAAGGAGCAAGCATGCTAGCATATTTCATAGTGATAGATATTGTTGATGATAGCAATCCCTACCCCATGCTACTGGGAATAGATTGGGCCATTGACATGAATGGAGTGATAAATCTAAAGAAGAAAAAGATGATTTTTGAGAAAAAGTCATTGCGTGCAGTGGTACCTTTAGACCCCGTGGAAGGATCACACTACACCGAGCTAATGAGTGACTACAATAGCAACGACGATTTGGATTATATCTACAAAATAATCGCGCGGGAGAAAGACTCGGTAAATATGGAGTATCAATTTAGGGAAAGAGGCCTGGAAACTTTGGAAGAAATGCAAGAAAATGCAATTAAAGTTGAAGCCAACATCCTGGCCAAAAAATCTAAATTGAAGTCTGAACACATAGTAACCATAAAAGAAGAACCTTCTACTTCTGTTGTTGACCATAAGATTGATAACCTAGTTAGAATAGTGAATCAAATGATGCAAAGAGTGAACCTTAATGAACAAAATCAAACAAATCAAAACCAAAATGTTCAACAAACTAGAAACCAAAATTTTAGATGAAATACTCCCTGAATTAAACAAAGAGAGCAAAAGGGACTAGATTAGTATATTCAGCCTCCTTTTTAGGAAAATTACATGGATGATGAGGGGAGTATTGTGGAAGATTTGGATGATAACCAAATTAATTTGTTAGGGGTAGATGAAGATGAAATAGTGTTCCTCACTCAAGAGGAACGAGAACTTTTTCTTATTTCCCAAACTGAAATGGATTCTTGAAGAGTCAGAGGAATACAAGAAAGGATTTGAAAATGCTATAATGGAAGTTCATAGGTAGTATAATCTTAGAAGTAAGAAAAATCAAGATACTACTAATAAAAAGAGTGTTGAAAATCTTGTTAAAAAGCTCTCTGATTCTGATCCAAAGAAAACAATAGAAAATCCCCCTAAGAAAACCACAGAAACTCTTGGAAAGAAGCCCGTAGAACGTATTATAAAAAAGGCAATTGATGCTTCTTCTAGAAATACTAAAATTGATCTACCTTCTACCAGCCAACAAACTGAACTTGCCACAAAACTAGTTGCTAATAAGTCTAATTTTTCAAATTTGCTTCAAAATCAAACACCTTTCAGTATAGAAAATGAACTTTCAAAGTTGAAAATTTCTATACGCTTAACTGAATTAGTCAACAAGAATGTATACAGGACTCAGGTCCTAAAGACATTAAACAATGGGGAGAAAACTGATGATGTAAATTTGAGTGATGATCAACCTGAGCTCCTATTTGGGCCCGAGGTAGAAGGAAAACCACAAGAAGGAGGAGTCCATCCATTTTATGTCACTTTGAATATTCATGATAAAATACTTCATAATGCTATGCTAGATTGAGGTGCATCTCATAATCTAATGCCCAAAGAAACCATGGAGAAACTAGGACTAGATATCACTAGATCATACAAAGATTTGTATTCCTTTGACTATAGCAAAGTCAGGTGCCTAGGTCTTATCAAAGCCCTGTGTGTCACTTTAGCCCAAATCCTTGCTAAAAGTCTAGTGATGGATATAGTGGTTGCACACATTCCCCCAGAGTATGGCATGTTGTTGTCACACTCATGGGGAGAAAAACTACAACGAAGCCTGCAAATGGACATGACTTATGCCACTATACTAGTGTTTGGTCAACAAAGAAGATTGTATAGGGAAACCTTAATGAAGTATATGGTCAACAGTAAAGATAAACCACATAACTACGCTCTTTACTTTGTTCATTCTAACCTGGAGTCCATCATTCTTTTCAACGATGAGGGCATTTATGCACATGTCACCCAGAAAGAAAATGATATTGATGAAAAACAAGAAAATTAGACTCGAATTGTGTAGCAAAACTCTGAAATTGAACCTTTTTGGAACATGAGCTTTGATGGATCGTGTAGCAAAGTAAGTTCAGGGGCAGGTGTTTGGGTGTCCAATTCAGGAGACAATCATCTAGAGGGTCATTCCTAAAAAATCATTTTTCATTTCACCAATAATATAGAAAAATATGAGGCACTTCTCTTAGGATTGCAACTATTGAAGAAGTTAGGTGCTAAAATAATTGTTGTTACACAGCAATTTGTCACCGTTTGTCACCGTCCCTGTTACCCCTCACCCGTACACTGGAGGACTCATTCCGGGACCTGTGAGAAGTGACATGACCTGAAACCACTTGCATCATATTCCTCTAAGTATGAGCTTCATTTGCCCTGAAGACATCTCCTGCAGACTACCCATGAAAACAACTCTTTTTGCATTAGCGCGGGTCCACAGTTCACTGCCCGCGCCAATGAGGGAAATCCTCTAAAAAGGGCGCACTATTGGCGCTCTGTCCCAGAGTCGCACTCGCGCCAACCGAATTGAGTAAAGTTTTTAACCAACAAGCTCCCGAAGGTTCTCTTCAACCCATTCACCAACTAAATCTATGTTGAGC
This sequence comes from Pinus tabuliformis, assembly GCA_031772625.1. Classification (NCBI taxonomy): domain Eukaryota; kingdom Viridiplantae; phylum Streptophyta; class Pinopsida; order Pinales; family Pinaceae; genus Pinus; species Pinus tabuliformis. Next base: position 230,497,252 of record CM062816.1, on the reverse strand, counting down.
TAGGATGGTTTGGCTTCGAATCTCCATAGAAGGGAAAGTGGTTTGCCACCTTTCATGGAAGTTTCCAAGTGGTAAAGCCAATCCCATGAATAATGTGGTTGATCCTATCTCTTTCTTCTCTATCTATAAAAGCTTGCCTCTATGCCTTGAGAAAGCTAGTTACAAGAGTTTCAATTCCAGCATAGTGCTAGTGCTGGTGACAGTAAGAGTTCCAGGAGTTCAAGAGATTGAAGTTGCAAGAGCCTTCTTTGCATCCATAAGGCCAAATCTAAGTGAGGAGATTCTTGTCACCAAGGAGAGAGAGGCTTGTTCCCCACCCCAACAAGCTTTGCAAGACTTGTGTAGCTGATCACCCAGCCAAAGGAGGATTTGACGTCAGAACTATGGTTGTATTCTTCTTTGTTGTTTATCAATAATAGATTACTATCATTATGGTTCCACTCTCATTGTCCTTTGTAATGATTGATGTTGAGTTATATCTTTTCTGACTGATATATAGTCGCATCTATTGGATTTTATGCTTGTATTTGTGTTGTTCTTTGCATGTGCAGGTGTCCAATCACAGAGATCATGGGGATCGTGACCGGCCGAAGCAAAGGAACGAGAGCGACGTCTCTTCTACGAATATTAGCGTTGGAATCCAAGTAGTTTCTCACCATCCACCTTTAATTTGCAATTAGGAACTTGCATGATAGCATTGTTTGATTGTTGCTAGACCCGGTCTGGGCTAGTAGGGATCGCCTCTGTCCGCAGAGGGGATTTACCTCCACAACAATTTGGCAACTCCGCTGGGGCGTTTCTCTTGTCTCTTTGGTTTCTCTTATTTGGATTGCTTAGATAGCTTTCTGGGTTGGATTTCTTGCTGTCTCTTGCTGCCTGGTCTATCTGGATACTGTCGACCAAGCCTTGGACTGCTTGTTTTTATTTTTAAGCTAGCAAACTTGATTGGCGCTCTCTTTTGCATGACAGTCACGCCAATTGGCGCCACTTGCCAGTGTACAGCCCGCGCCAATCCTCAATTGGCGCTAGTTTTCGACCTGACAGTCGTGCTAGGCCTGTGAACTTTTCCAGTTTGCTTGTTTGCATCCTTCCAAGCTTGGGTTTTGTGTCTAGCTACCCCTTTTTCAATCACTTGAGTGTGTCAGAGTCTTGTTTGACTGGTTTTGAGTTTTTTTTGGAAAATTATTAATTTGATTTCCTTTGATCATTACTTGGAGCTAAATTGTGTTTGAGTGTTAATCGCCTTTGAGTGTTTTTATTTTATGATCTTTGGAACTCTCACCCATTTTTCTTGATTTTCACTTGATTGATTCTTAGATTACAATCATCTTGTGTTTGAGAATTCTCTTGCATAGATCACACTTGCACAATTAGAATTCTCATTTTTAGGATATGAATGAAAAGTGTGCATAGATTACATTTGCATACTTTGGGTGTTTGCCATTTTCTATCGATTTCACGTTTTAGCCCTAGGACATCTAGTGGCTTTGTGTGTCAAATTTTTGGTATTCTATCATTCCAGTCGACTTTTTGGTTACTCTCTTGCACTTGTTTAGTGGTTGTTAAGTATTTTATTGCGTTATTCGAGTGATTTACTTCTTTTTCACTTGGATTCCGCTCGGCTTCGTTTTGCGCCTATATCACATGGCTCATTGAAGTCTTTGGTGTTTTTCTTCATTTTAAAGGACTGCCTTGGTATTTCGGGGACTTGATTGTGTTCTCATTGAGTGAATTTTTGTCTCTTTTACTCGGTGTTATTATCTCTCAAAATTTGTTTAGTGCACTTTGCCATTGAAAAGAAAACGAATAATCTCTTTTGCGTTGCATTAGTTAATTGAAATTAGAATATTTTCATTGATTAAGCGATTTAAAACAAAGAAAAGTTTCATTTATTTGTCATTAGCTGCATTAGAGTGGTTCTTGATTGTTTGTGGTCATTTTGTTTGAAAAATTCTTAACTCTCTCGTAGTTAGTATTCATCAAACGAAATGATATTCTTTGGCATATAGTTTGAATGTAGGGAATTGTGAGAGATTACATACGGTAGGACCTAGAAATTGAAACTTAACTAAAGATCAACCATAAAATGAACTGAATGAACTTAAAAACGCATTGGAACATAACGCTCACTGATTAGAGGTCTAGGCTAGAGACGTGCTTCGGCGTCGTTAAACCTAGTCACTATTGTTTCACACTACGGTTGGGTGATTCCTCCTTTTGTGACTCGATAGTGGTCTAGAACGGACTTGAGCTCCCACGCACCATCGCGTATATAGGGGAGACCCCACTAGGTTATCATCCTTTATCCACAGGAAGCCGTGTCTGCCGCCTTACAAGCCGTAACGCACCGAACACAGCATTCGGGAAGATTGACTGCCGTATGGGAAGTCCTTGGTTTTCATATGACTGCCAAGGTGTATATGCAGTTTTACGGATTTGTTTGGTAAATCCTTTGCCTAGTCTTTGCAGAGTAGTCACTTTTGATCCTTTTCGGACTCCTTAAAATAAAAGGCTCACTTGAGCAGTTTGTCACTTCGGGCTCACAAAACATTCGAAGGCGACTAGAGTCACCTTTTTTTCCTTTTCTCGACTCTTAAAACATGAAAAGGTCAAGTTGTGTCCTTGCGTCTTAAAATTTATTTGGCCGCGATTAACATTACCCGGTTAGATCTTGTTTGCGTTAGCTTGAGTAGGTTTCTTTTCGTTCTTGATGGCAACTTTTCCAGGGTTCACCAACCCAGGGATCCCCTCTGATGGGAACCCTGCTCATTTCACTCCTTTTGGAAATGTTGGTGCTCCTTATATGGTGACGTTGTCCCTCCCAGGGTTAACTGTTGGGTTGCCGGTTTGGTTGTTCTCAACCTCTTTGGTCCCTGCCGTCTCACCGTCTAGTCAATCCGTCCCTCCACCTGAACAACATCATGTTGATTCTAAGGTGGATCTCTCCCCTTCTATGCCCACTTCTACGTCCTCATCTTCTACTTCACCTGGTGAAAGTCTAGATTTGAGTAACCAGGTGGCTAAGAAGAAGAAGAAGAAAAAGAAGGCTCCTAAGGGAGAGGTTACAAGTGCAGCTACCCCCTCAAGTACACCTAAAGTCGGGCACCCTTCTACTCCTCCACGGAAGGTCAAGTTTCCTTGTCGATTATGCAAGGAGGACCATCTTCTTCGCGATTGTCCTGGCATTCCCAGGGTACTAGAAGTATGGTCTCGCGATCCGGCCCGCCCCTCATCGTCCTCTGAAGCTCACGGCGATGCTACCTTATCAGTCGGGAATGGTAAGGGAAAAGGGAAGATTCGAATCCCCTGTAGACTTTGTGAAGGCAATCATCCCCTTCACCTTTGTCCACTCATGGATAAAGCCTCCGTTGTCTTGGAAAGTCTTACAGCTCCTTCACCCCAACTTCCCGCTGGTTATCAACGTCTCTCTGCAGCCGCAGATCGTCCCCCTGCTGACAAAGAGATTGCTTCAAATTCTTCTCTTGTCCAGGCCCCTCTTCCTGAACCCGGCTGTCCCCAGCCTGTTGCAGACTAACCATTGGTCGAAAAGAGTGTCGACTCGAGTCCGCCGCTTGCTCACTCTGTTTCGGAAGAGAATCACGCCCATGTTCTTCTCATCTCTTCAGATTCTCCTGAGTCCTGAAATGACTCTCCTAACCCAGCTGCTCCCGAAGGTTCTCCTTCGGTTCCTTTAGCACATGGGGGAAATCATACGATTCCCCCACCAAGTAGTCTGGTCACTTCCTTTGATTGGAATCACCTGATCGCCGGTCACCTTCCATCCCATATGCCTTTCCAGATCACGGTGCATGCCTGTGCTAAGGCAGTCCCTGGCACTGTTTTGGATGAAGGGGCGTCTGTCAGTCTTATGCCGTACACTACTTGGCAAGCTTTAGGTTCCCCGTAGCTTGGGCCAGTCACTCAGAATCTGTTGGCCTTCGACGGAGGAGCCTGTCCATCTCTAGGAGTTCTCCCGAAGTTCCCTATTACTTTGGGAGGCAAAACCGTCTATATAGACGTCTTGGTTACCCAAGGTTTTTTAGACTTTAGTCTTCTCCTTGGTCGCGACTATGTTTATGCCATGGGGGCCCTCGTTTCTTTGCTTTTCCGTGTGGTTTGCTTTCCGCACGATCGAATAATTGTGACTATCGATCAAGTTTCATTCGTTAGTCCCCCGATGCCTCCTGCGTCGTTGTCGTCCCCTCCTAGTTTTCATCCACTAGTTGCATCTACCCCACCACAGATCAACTACGTGGCCACCTATCCCGTGCCTATATCCAGTGATGTCGTCGTCATGCATAGTGTCTTGGGGGCATTGGGTCCTGACTTCTGAGATGTTACCCTTCCACCCAGAGTGGCACTCTTGGAAGCCCCGACTTTCTATTCATTATGATGAAGTTCTGGTAGAGCATAGTTCATTTCCGGTGTCAAGCTCCTTAAAAAATGAAACTATGTTTCACGGAGCATAGTTCGTTTTCCTGTGTCAAGCTCCTTAAAAGATGAAACTAGATGTTCCGAGGATCGTTTTGATCTTGTGGCGACCTCGTTAAAAAATGAAACAAGGGTTATGAGGATAGTTCTTTTACTGTGTCAACCAACTCCCTTTCCAAATCGAGTCTTTTGATTAAGATCTTGTAAAATACAAGTCGAGTATTTCATCGATCTCGAGAGTGAACCTTCATTCCATCCACTTTGTTGAATGCAATGAAGCTTGGGGGGCATGTACCTCGATTTGCGTCATTATGCTGGGGGCATGCGAGCTTATAACAAGCATAGTTTTTCATTTCAAGCTTGTGTAAACATGAAACCGAATCCAAGCAGAGTTCTCCATGGTTCAAGCTTGTGTAAAAATGAACCCATACTCGATTTACATCTCGTGATTGTCGTTTATCCATTAAAATTAGATGAGCCTTGGTTGTTTCTTTCCATCACCACCATCTCTTTGGCCGATCATATGCTTTCACTTGGTTGTTTTTCCTTTCCTGAGGAACCGCAGCGATGAGTGGTTTTATTAGCCAGCCTCTTGACCATTACATGTTTTGAGCAGTTCCACCATTACCGGAACTAGTTGCTACCCTTTATACCACTCGTTCCTCTAGGACGAGTCCTCAAATTGTATAAAATCGTGATCAATGGATGGACGGATTTCGAGAAAAATGGAAAATGGCTGAAGATTTTAGAGATTGATTTCTCGGAAACCCTACATCGGAATCGGCTGAAACTGCTGGGGTAGGCTACTATCACCCATGTGCATCTCCCCATGAAATAGGTTTTAAAATGGATGCACGGATATGGAGAAAACGCAAAAATGGCTGATGGCGATGGAGGCTAATTTCTTGGAAACCGTGCACCGGAACGGCATGAAACTGCTTAGGCATGTTGTCATCACCCTTGTACAATTCCCCATAAAACGGTTTGTCAAATGGATGCATGGTTTTCAAGTTATGGCAAAAACAAATTTTGTTCCATGTGTTTTTTCTTCAAGGCATTTTGCAAGTGTTTGCATGGAAGGGAAAACTGAGCTTGGGCTGTGATGCAGGTATGGAGATGATGGAGGAGGAGTTGGAAGATTGCATGAGGGCTTCTGAACCCTTGAGGAAGCTACCATGTTCGCCAAACCACTTTTTGAAATCCATGTCTAGTTTCCCACAATTTCTACAGGAAGTTCCTGTAGAAGCACAATGAGAAGCACAATGAGGTGGAAAAAATGATGGAGAAAGGCAAGGGATGGACACACAAGTGCTTGTAGGCCTAATCAACAGATTCCCACCATCAGATTCCATTTTAGACTTGAATTTGGTTCGTCCAAAGGTTCTACAGGATGTTTCCTATAGAAATACAGAGTTTCCTGTAGAAGGCACAAGAAAAATTCCTTTAACCTTGATTTGAGTGCTCCTCCTGTCATGAAATGTCCTTCTTGCAACCTGCAATTAGCCGATGGAATTAGTTTTATTTTTCTTTTTCTTTTTCTCTTTTGTTTTTTTTTTGAAAAACAACTAGGGTGCCTCATGGAGGTTTTCACCCTAATTGCCTGCCTTGGGCGCCTCGAAGGGAGGTTTTCACCCAAAGATCTTATTCTCTTTTCTCTTTTTTCCCAACCCATTGACTGCCTCATGGAGGTTTTCAATCAATGAGCCAATCTAAGGTGCCTCTGAGGAGGTTTTCACCTTAGATTTCTATTTTCCTCTTTTTTCGTTTTTTTTCTTTTTCTTTTTTCTCCTTTTTTTATTTATTTTTTCTTTTTTCTACCCTACCCTACTTGAAAAACAAAATCGTTCTCAAGTATAAGAATACTTCCAATGGAGCCATGTGCACATCGAGATTAGAGACAAAATGATGTGGAGGCTCGAAATGCATGCTTGGATAGGTATCCAGATCTCAGAGACCAAATGATCTGACCTTGAAGGGATCAAACATAGTTGAGGAAGAGAGTACTGCTGCAACTTAGTGACTGTCTGGAACCATGTCTCAATATAGCTTTGATATCCTTGGTCCTTTTGCTGATCTGGATCATTCTTCATGTCACCTTCTATCATGACTTTCTCATCTTCCTCCTTTTGCTGATCTGGATCATTCTTCATGTCACTTTCTATCATGACTTTCTCATCTTCCTCCTTTTGTTGATCTTTCTCTTGAATACATGGAAGATTTGATGGTAACCATGAGGAAACTCTCTCGATCTTTGATTCTGATCTATTCTCTTCATCAAGTGCAGCCCATGGTTCTTTGATCTCCTCTTTTGAATCTTGTTTTTCCGGATGTGGTCCTTCAATGCTTTCAAGATAATCTCTTTTTTGCAAGGCTCTTCCTGAGCTATGGTGAACATCTTGGAGCTCAAGAGGAGTTGTTTGGACATGTTGTGCCTCAGCATTGTAAGGGACTTGAGCTACTCCAATGTGTAGATTTGGAAATGGTGGTATGGGTAGCTGAGTGGGGGCGTAGATTTGAGATGGATGTGGATGGGGTTGTGGTTGGGCAGGCATTTGGGGTTGCCTTGGTGGAGCAGGAGGTGATGGTTGTGGATGAACAGGTGGTGGAGGAAAAGAAGCAGGAGGAGTGTTGTATTGGGGCCTCCACCCCTGATGAGGTGCATTCCACTGAGGCTGTGGCTGAGCATAAGAGTGAAATGAATGAGCAACTGGTTGGGCATAATATGGATCTGGGAAGGAACAAGGAGGAGGTGTGAACCAAGAAGGATGAGCAGGGGGACCCCAAGAAGGCATGAAAGTGGCTTGATAGGGGTCATAATAGGTCTCGGATGTCCCTTGCAGTTCCTGCTGGTAAGATCTAGGTCCATGCGGCCTCCTTTGGTTCATATAATGGAGTGGTTCAGTGGCTCCTTTGGCTCTCTGATATGCAACTTTAAGTCCAGGCAAGGAAGGGCACTGATTTGTAGGATGGTATTCTTCACAGATGAAACACACTTCTAGGGAGTGCATTGGACATTCGTTCCTAGGATGCTTTCTAGTGCACCTAGGACAAAAGATGACCCAAGCGCTCTTGGCTCCCTCTTGCTTCCTTTGGATCTGTAAGGTATCCAGTTGCATGGCAAGAAACTGCCTCATATCACTCTTGAAATCTTCCATTTGAGTTGCAAACTCATTCTTGGACAAGGTATTGCTCCCAACATTTCTACTTGTAGCCATTTGCTCCAGAGGAATGTTTTCTTCTTCTTCTCCCCTAGAGGTTCTTCAAATATGTCTTGATGTCCACCCAGGGGTTCTTCTTAGTCACAGCCATCGAAGAAGAGAGAAGATTGGCTGTGTGAAGCAAAGGGGGGTGTTGTGAAAATATTTTTCTAACTTATCTCTACTCCTACAAGGCATGAAAGGAAATATTTTTGTTTGATTTTTTCTTTTTTCTACTTCTACCTGCAAAACTGAAATAGATTGAACTACAACTAACTACCTTGCTAAAATGAAAATGCGGAATTGAAATGAAAGCAAGAAAGGACTAATCTATTTTGCTCAAATGAAATTGCCGGAATGAAATGCTAGGCTACGCTTGCAGAATTGAAATGCTAATCTACACTTGCAGAAATGAAATTGCAGAATTGAAATGCTAATCTATGAAAGCAGGAAAGGCTAATCTACTTTTGCATAAATGAAATTGCATAATGGAAATGAAATAAACTACTTAGCAGAAGATTGTAGTGGAAAATAGAAGAAAAGCAACAATCACCAATACTCTGACGCTTCCCCGGCAACGGCGCCAAAAAGATGGTGGGCTCCAGTATTGTAGCAATAATGCTACAACTCCTGGAACTCCCTTCTTTAATTTTATCAACCCGGTAGTTCGTAACAAACTTGGAAGCGACGGTGCTGTATGCACAAGTACTAGCTCTTGCCGCATCTGTCACTTGGTCAGCTGGCACAAGTCCGCTAGGAGCCTAAGCCAACTTCCATGAGCTCTTAGAAGAAGCTTTGTAATTGATGGATGAAAGCTAACTCGAAAGAAGCTAATCTAATTGCGAAAAGAAACTGAAAGCCAAAAAGAAAAACAAACCCTAGCAAACCCTAATTCTACCAGCTAGTCCTACTGATGCAAAGGAGAGAATGAAAACTACGAAAAGAGATGCCATTACTTCTAGGAAGGTAAAATGCATGTGTCTAAGTTATCACTATCTGAAGAAAACATCTTTTTGTATTTTTGATTAAGTTATTAGAATTATCATGCATGTGCTTTTAACTGGCTTTTCACTGTGCAGAGGGGGATCAAGGAGGAGAAATGCATGGAAGAGGTCAGGAAGGTACAGAGAGGGTCTAAGGGATCCCTAACATTCTTTCCGAGAGTTTCACAAAGTCTGGATGCCATGCAACCGTGTTTATAAACTTCTACAGGAAGTCTGCAGGGGTTTCTACAAGATGTTCTGTAATTCTTCTACAGGATGTTTCGAAATGGGATTTTGGAGCATGGATGGAGGGAAAACGATGGAGGAATGAATATGGAGGTGAAATAGGGGTGTGAAGAGGTCTAGGACTTGGTGGATGACGCTAAGGAGCGATTGGATTTGTTCAAGGATGGATGAAGCGATGTTGCACAAGAAGATGAGAATCATGGCAAAGTAAGCGGATGAGGCAAATGTAAGGTAAGGTTTATAAGTGAAGGATGAAGCAGGTAGGTTGGATGGAGTATGGGAAGGTAAGGAAGGATAACAGGTACTCTGCAAGTGGTTTTTCAAACTGAACAAACAAAGACATGCACGAAAACAAAGATCTAGTTATGCTACCCTAATATGATCTAGCTAACAGTAACAAGAATGGACAACAGCTTTATTTGCAAGGAAACCATGTACAACACGTGAGCAAGAATAGTCCAAAAGATCTAAATGCATGACTAAATCCTACCACTTTATTCCAAACATAAAAAGCTACTTTAACCATCAAAAGAAATCTAAATAACAAAGAAAGATCTAAATCTAGATAGCAGATTTTATTTCAAGAACGCAGCAAAACACATAAAGATAAACAAAGGAGGTACTGGGCACTTGAGATGGGCCCAACCCCAAGAGCTACAACCTCCAAAGAGATATTTAGAGCTTGTGCAAAGCTGGATTCATCTTTATTGATCAAGAAATGAAGAGTTACATCAAAACTGTCCACAAGGAGGACTTGAAAATGAGCTGAAAGCAAAGCTAATCTATTGCATAAAAATCGAACTACAAGCTAGCTAACTATTGGCTACAAAATGACTAACCACTAGCTACTATCTACTGGCTAACTAGCTAACCCCCAAATGAGGCCCTAAGCCTTCTTATTTATACAATTTGAGGACCCAACAACCCTCCTAAAATTTAGGGACTCGGTTGCCCAAGACTTGTAGTTAACAACAGTCCTACTTGACTTGCTTGGCTGCCCTTGTGTTGATTGATTTGGTGGCCCTTGAACTCCGAGCTGATGGTGGAGAATTCAAGGTAAGGGCCCATAAATGAAGGGGACACCTTCCTACAAATCCTCTCCCTTGTTCTCCCACGAATTTGGCTGCCAAGTGCTCATTAAGACCTTCAATTTTGTCTCCAAATTGACCAAAAAGGCTACACAAAGCACCCATTAGACTTGTTGGCATAATGACGAACCAAATTCACTCTATTAGCATAAATATAACCAAAAAAATGCAATAAACTAATGAGAATGGTGGATTAAGTCAAATTAGGAGGTTGAATGAGCCCAAATAATTGTCCATTTTTGGGGCTCATCACCCTTGTCGTTTTAGGCTCGTTAATGGTTACGAAACAACGTGATATCAATCGTTTTTTTACTTTTTCAGGTCGATGTCACTACATATGAAAAGTACTCCTCGATCGTAATGATCGGGTGGTTCTTTCGAGCATTGTTTTATACTTTTTCGGGCTCGGGAGACACAACTTTACGAAAAAGGACCCCCCTGGAGTTCGCTTTTCTGCTGTCGTTTCAGACTCTCTAAATAGGAAAAGACACCGAGTTCTTCCTTTGTCAGACTCGTTAAAACTTAATGACATCGTATTCCGTCATAATGATGCTCACCAGCATATGCTATCCCCGTCAAGCTTGCTAAAAATAACTGGGGTACTCGCCAGAAATGGTGGGGAAAATGGACCCATAATTATTGTCATGTTGGCAGTATGTCGCTCTTGAACATGGCACTAGTCTGCATTCGTGTCTGGGTGGGAACATCTCATCTTGTTTTACACTAGCCTCCATGGGTTTGGGTGATCTTATTTGACCTCTCATCTGCTCATTGCCTTGTCACCATGACCTCTGCTCATTTGATGTCAAATACTGCCAAGTCCACTATCGTGCCGCCGATATGTTCAAGAGAAGTTGACCTCTGCAGAATTACAACCTCCCTCTGATACCTCACATAATTCTGAATCACCACAACATCTTTCCTCTGTCTCGTGTCAATGATGTGGGAAACACTATGGCCCACCTTTGATCAAGGTCACTTCTTGTCGACTTCAGCTCATTATCCAGGAAGCTGATCTAGAGACTCCCTTTGGTGCCTTGGAGCTTGCATGCCTCAATGGTAGGTTCTTCATGTTCGACGAGAGGTTTTCATCATTGGCCTCTGATCGAATGATTCTAGGGGTGTTCGACGCCAGCTCATTGATTCACACGCCGTAGATTGTACCTGTAGTACCTTGAGGGCCATTTTCATTATTGGTGGTACCTCTCGCATCTGTTAATAGTTTTCATCATTGACTGGTAATCAGACGATGTTCATGCATGTTCGACTTCAACTCCTGTATTCACATGCTTGGACTTGTACTCTGTTCAGGTCGAGATGGAGCGCAAGACCCTGGATTTTGTTTGTTGGAATCCAGGGTGCGATTTGTGGATTATTATGATCATTACATGACTCATTCACTGGGTGGCTGCAACCATGCCTGAGTCTATTTATCGATCCTCTCTGGATGGCTGCATCCATGCCTTGGATCAAGAGCATTATGTACTCTGCTATGGATGGCTGTGCCCATACCACATTTATCATGTACTTGAGATATCAGTTGTACTTCTTTATGCAGGTTCTCTGGCGGCCGTGTTTTCAGTCACGCATGTTCTTGTAAAGCATTTAACCCCTCTCTCTCTCTCGGGCCTCATGCTTTAAGGGGCATCTGTTACACAACAATTTGTCACCGTTTGTCACTGTCCCTGTTACCCCTCACCCGTACATTGGAGGAGTCATTTCGGGACCTGTGAGAAGTGACATGACCTGAAACCACTTACATCATATTCCTCTAAGTATGAGCTTCATATGCCCTGAAGACATCTCCTGCAGACTACCCATGAAAGCAACTCTTTTTGCATTAGCGCGGGTCCACAGTTCACTGCCCGCGCCAATGAGGGAAATCCTCTAAAAAGGGCGCGCCATTGGCGCTCTGTCCCAGAGTCACACTCGCACCAACCGAATTGAGTAAAGTTTTTAACCAACAAGCTCCCGAAGGTTCTCTTCAACCCATTCACCAACTAAATCTATGTTGAGCTAGGATGGTTTGGCTTCGAATCTCCATAGAAGGGAAAGTGGTTTGCCACCTTTCATGGAAGTTTCCAAGTGGTAAAGCCAATCCCATGAATAATGTGGTTGATCCTATCTCTTTCTTCTCTATCTATAAAAGCTTGCCTCTATGCCTTGAGAAAGCTAGTTACAAGAGTTTCAATTCTAGCATAGTGCTAGTGCTGGTGACAGTAAGAGTTCCAGGAGTTCAAGAGATTGAAGTTGCAAGAGCCTTCTTTGCATCCATAAGGCCAAATTTAAGTGAGGAGATTCTTGTCACCAAGGAGAGAGAGGCTTGTTCCCCACCCCAACAAGCTTTGCAAGACTTGTGTAGCTGATCACCCAGCCAAAGGAGGATTTGACGTCAGAACTATGGTTGTATTCTTCTTTGTTGTTTATCAATAATAGATGACTATCATTATGGTTCCACTCTCATTGTCCTTTGTAATGATTGATGTTGAGTTATATCTTTTCTGAATGATATATAGTTGCATCTATTGGATTTTATGCTTGTATTTGTGTTGTTCTTTGCATGTGCAGGTGTCCAATCACGGAGATCATGGGGATCGTGATCGGCCGAAGAAAATGCACGAGAGTGACGTCTCTTCTACGAATATTAGCGTTGGAATCCAAGTAGGTTCTCACCATCCACCTTTAATTTGCAATTAGGAACTTGCGTGATAACATTGTTTGATTGTTGCTAGACTCGGTCTGGGCTAGTAGGGATCGCCTCTGTCCGCAGAGGGGATTTACCTCCACAACATATATGGTCAACAGTAAAGATAAACCACATAACTACCCTCTTTACTTTGTTCATTCTAACCTGGAGTCCATCATTCTTTTCAACGATGAGGGCATTGATGCACATGTCACCCAGAAAGGAAATGATATTGATGAAAAACAAGAAAATTAGACTCGAATTGTGTAGCAAAACTCTGAAATTGAACCTTTTTGGAACATGAGCTTTGATGGATCGTGTAGCAAAGTAAGTTCAGGGGCAGGTGTTTGGGTGTCCAATTCAGGAGACAATCATCTAGAGGTTCATTCCTAAAAAATCATTTTTCATTTCACCAATAATATAGCAAAATATGAGGTACTTCTCTTAGGATTGCAACTATTGAAGATGTTAGGTGCTAAAATAATTGTTGTTCAGGGAGATTCTGAATTAACTATTAAACAGATCAAGGGAGAATATGCTACAAAGCATCCTAGGTTGAGAATCTACAGGAATGATGTCATTTACTTTTTAAGAACTTTTGAAGAATATGACCTTGCTATCATTCCAAGGAATTAGAATGTATTGGCTAATGGTTTAGCTTTTTCAGCTAGCACATGCCAAATGCCTCATCCAAACAAACAATATACAGTGGAGGTTAAACATCATCATGTTGTACCTGATAATATGAGACATTGGCAGGTATTTGGAAGTGATAAGGAGATTGATTTTTTTTTTTTGCAATCCAAGGAGGCGTATGAAGACACTAGCATAGATTCAGACTGTGAAGAGGAAGATCAGATGATTGAATTTCCAGAATCTGAAGTAGAAAATTAGATTGTTGAATATGTTAGTGTAGATAAACATCTTGATGATTTAGATGTAAATATTTCACTCGGTAAAGATGTGCATAAATTAGAATTACATGAAATTGATCCAGAAAAAGAAGAATTTGAAGTACTTCAGCTTAAAGATAATGTTCTGCCAAGGGGTCTAGCTCCTTTAGAAGAACTTTTTTATTTTAATGATGTAGCAAAAAAAGCCAAAAATGGAACCCATAGGGGCAAACATAGAAGAATGAAATATAGGTAGTGAACAGAATCCCAAAATGATAAAACTCTAAAAATCACTGCCTATTATCACAAAACAACGATATATATATTTTTTCAAAGAATACACATATGTCTTCGCCTAGAGCTATGAGGATCTAAAAGCATATGACACCAATATCATACAGGACAAAATCCCAATCAAAGAAGATCATAAACCATTCAAGAAAAAAGTTCATAGGATCAATCATGTCTTAATGCGCTTGGTTGAGAAAGAAGTAAAAAGGATGTATGATGCAAAAATTATACTTCCTATTAGATACTCTAAATGGGTGTCTAATATTGTCCCTACTAGAAAGAAAACTGGAGAAATCAGACTGTGTAATGATTTCAAAAATCTAAATAAGGTATCGCTTAAAGACAACTAACCGTTACCTAAAATGGATCATATATTACAAAAGGTAGTAGGGTCTAATAGGATTTCCTTGTCAGATGGTTTCTTAGGTTATAACCAAGTCTTAGTGCACCCAGATGATCAAGATAAAACTTCCTTCACTACACCATGGGGAACTTTCATGTATGTCAAAATTCCCTTTGGCTTAATGAATGCTGAAGCCACTTTCCAAAGAGCAATGGATATTTCCTTTGCTGATGAAGTTGGCCATTTTATTGTGATTTATCTAGATGACATTACAGTCTATTCAAAAACTGATGAGTAACATTTAGCACATCTGAGAAGAGTGATTGAAAAATGTAGAAGGTTTGGCATCTTACTCAATCCTGAAAAAACATTGTTTGGCCTTGAGGTAGGAAAAATTATTGGTAACATTCTTTCCAAGGATGGAATTAGGATTGATCCCAGTAGGACTGAAGCAATTTTAAAAATCATTCATCCAAGAAACATTAGAGAGCTTCAGTCTTTTATTGGTAAAATAAATTTCCTAAGGAGATTCATTCCTAACCTGGTTAAACTTCTTAGAAACATAATGAACATGCTTAAAAAGGACTCTTAAATCAAGTTGAGTGTTGAGGCTAAACAATCCTTTCGCTTAGTTAGATAGGCATTGACCAAGGCACCATTGTTGATCAACCTATATTTTACCAAAGATTTCATAATCTTCTCTTTTTCTTTTGAACACACCATTGCAGTAGTTTTACTACAGAAAAATAGAGAAGGCTTTGAACATCCTATTACATTATTTAGCAAAGCTTTAAGAGATGCATGTTTGAAATAAAATATCATGGAAAAAAATACCTTTGCATTAGTTAAAGGATTAAAATATTTTAGAGTATATATTTTGCATTCCCATATTATTTCTTATGTACCTAATGCAGTGGTTAAGGACATTCTGACACAGAATGGATCTGATGGAAAGCAAGGAAAATGGATTGTTGTGATTCTGGAATATGACTTAGAAATCAAGCCCACCGAGTTAATTAAACGTCACGAACTAGCCAAACTGATGGCTGAGTCAAATTTCCATGCATTGGACATCAACTTGACTGATTCATTAGATAACCAATAGGAACAGGTGACTCCAAAAATTGATGAGCCATTTCTGAACTCACCGTAGTATGCAGACTTTCTTTATGTTTTATTTAATTTAAATTCTCCTCCTAGTTTGACAAAAACAAAGGCGACATTTCTAAGTTAAAAGCAGTTAAATTTTGGATTATATATAATGTATCGGATTGGAAATATACTAGTGGTATTTTACTTAAATTCTTGTTGAAGGATGATGTAGATAAAGTTATGCAGGAATTCTATGAAGGTGATTGTGGTGGACATCTTTATTGGAAAGCCACTACCAATAAAATCCTTAGAGCTGGTTTCTATTAGGCTACCCTTTTCCCTGACATTCACAAACAAGTCACCTCATGTCATAAATGCCATATTTTTTAGGGAAAGAGAAAATTGTTTCCCCTGCCATTAAAGCCTATCTCTATTAAAATCCCTTTCTAGTAATGGGTATTAGATTTCATTGGTGAAATTTTCCTCTTCCTCTGCCCAACATAAGTGGATTCTTATAGCCATTGATTACTTTACCAAGTGGATAGAGGCCAACCCTTCCAGAAATGCCACTGATGCTATCATTATTAAATTCCTTGAGACTAATATCCTCTCCAGATTTGGTTGTCCTCGAAAACTCATCATCAATAATTTTGCAGCTTTCAAATCTAAAAAGATGGTTGAATTCTACCATAAATACCACATCACTTTGGGACATTCAATAGCTTATTACCGTTAGGGTAATGGGTTGGCTGAGTCCTCAAACAAAATTTTGGTAAAAATCATCAAAAATCTATTAGAGGACAACAAAAAGTCTTGGCATAACAAGCTGTTCAATGCACTTTGGGCTGACAGACTTACTACTAAAAAATCAATTGGAATGTCACCATACCAATTGTTCTATGGGATGGATGCAGTTTTTCCATCCTCCTTAGGAGTTCCAGACATGAATATCATTCAAGAAGTGTGAGTTGAACCCAATGATGTATAGAGAAGGATTAATCAAATTATCCAGTTGCAACAGTTTATGGAGGAAGTATACCATAGGACTCAATTTATTCAAGAAAATATTAAAAAGATTTTTGATAGAAGAATAAAATATGATCACTTTAACATTGGGGACCAAGTTTTGGGATGCGATTCAAGGAGAGAAGAAAAAGGAAAACATGGAAAGTTTTATAATTTTTGGAATGGACCATATGTTTTTCATGATTTCATGGGAAATAATGCATTCTACCTTAAATACCTAGATGGAGAAGAGATACCTAGAGGTTGTGTCAATGGCAGGATGTTGAAGCACTACATTTCCTAGCCTATAGATTTTATTGTCATCATTGTAAATATCATAGTATTTATGTTTGTGATTGTGTAACTTATTAACAAAGGTTGAAGCCCGCAATGAAGGCCCTAAGCCTGTATTTATGAGCTACCAATAGTATCCTAAACAACAAATAAATCAGATGAAGACGTTACAAAAATGGAGTACTGAAAGCTATTGATATTATGTTCTTGACACTTCACTTGGAGAAGTTCCATCCCTAGCTCGAGCCGTTGTTAGGGTCCTATAAACTATAGGATATTAATGTGATTGAGTATTTTGTATCTGTACTTTTATATTGTACATAGATTTCAATATTCAAATGATTTCCAAAAAAATATGAAAATAAAGAAAATAAAAAGAGAGTATGTTAGAAAATAAATAAGAAAAATAGAAAATAAGACTGAAAGTGTTGCAAGTCCAAGTTCCACTACTCATAAGTTAGTTATTTTTTGTATTTTCAAATAAGGTTGTGTGAAAATTTTCTTAAATTCCACAATCATTGGAATTTTGTTCAGATCATATAGTTTAATCATGAACGAACACATTTAAATTTATGTTAAATAGGTTAGTGAATGAAGATTTACCAAACAATTTAAACTTGGTAAATCAGTAGCTAGGTAGAAATAAAATTGACTCAACAGTTTAATTTGAGCCAATGGTGAAACAAGTGATAGGATAAGGTAGATTTTCATAAAAGAAAAATGATTTGGGTCAGCTAGTTTAAATGCACCCTGCAAAACAAGAAGAGAAAATGTTAGCTCATAAAAAGAATGGAAATAAGAAAGGGTAGGTAGAAGCACTATGGTGGTTAGAGGAAAAACATGAAGATTTTATTCTAAATTCAAATGTAAAATATTATTTTAATGTGCAGAAGAGAAAGGCGAGGGATTAAAGTTTTACTCTAAAAATGTTTAATATATCAATTAATTGTTGGTATATTAAACCCCTATTCCTACATTTTAATACCCCAAAGTCACCCCTCTACTCATATTTTCATCCACCCCCCTATTCCTAAGTTTTATTACCCCACCATACACTCGAACTATTCCCCCACAATGCATTACATTCATTTCTACCGACCCCACCAAGCGCCTTGCCATGTCACATTAACACTTTGGCAGTTCTCCCCTCATTTGCGCCCACCTCCAAACATCTGATGACCCACGTGTTAGGTAAAATTGACTCGAGATAGAGTCAAAGTTGACAAGGTTAAACAGTGATGGTTTTGGGGCACATGGTATTGTGCACCCATAGTATTATGCCCGTGGTATTATATGTAATGGAGCTTATAAAAGGCTGTAAGGACTTCATTGTAATGCAAGACTTGGAGGTGAGCGGTGAAGGCTCACTTGGTCGAATTGGCCAGGGTTTTGGCTAATGCTAATAAGATCTTATTAGGTTGGGTTTTTCCCCGGATTTGGGGTTTTCCCATATAAACATTTGTGTTTCTGTGTTGTGTTTATTGCAGGTTATTTTTCATCTCTGTAAATCTCAATGTTAATTTATTTTCTTTGAATAATTTCTTAGCACAACGTGTTTTAGCCCCCACTCATCATCTGAAATTTATAGTTAGGGGGTGAGTCCAAAATGGGCGGTATTTGAGACCGCGCTCATTGCAATATGTCAGCGCTGTGTGATTCCGCACTTCCCTCAAGATAAACCATTAACTGCCTCCCGCCCCCCTCCAAAAATTATTTTCTTCACCTCTCGATACAACTCCTCTATCTGTTGCGCTCCCTCCATTCAACCTTCACCACGTCATCTTCCCATTGATCCTACCAATCACATCTACTCCCTCCAAAATTAAGTCATTAAACAATTAAATGGTTTAATCGATTATCCAATGGACCTGCACCACCTTCAACGGGAAAACTATACTATTATGTAATTCTCCCTTTCATGCATTAACCGGTTACTAAATTCATACACTTCCACTGTTATTGCTCTGTTATAGGTTTTCTAGACTAAACTCCAACATTTTCACCGGCCAACGACACTGTCCATGGGCTCGTTTTCAGGCCATTAACTCTGCTTTTGCCTGCAAATCCCAAGTCGTCATTGTGAACTGTAAGCCTCTAATATAGTTTTCACCACTTTCCTTAGCTTTATCCAATCATGCCTCCAAAATACAAGGGACCAGAAGAACCTGTCAGTACTCTGATCCACCCTCCCATTGATTTTAACAACATCCCTTTGGAAGACAGAGACTATAAGATCCATGAAACTCTCTATGAATTTCACATTTTTTACATGTATTTTTAGCTCGAGGACAAATAAATAGACAAATCCAATGACATTCAATTGTGGGAATCCAATTTGCCCCACTATATTTTTCTCGTACCCACAACACCCCAGAATTTTTTAGCAAGTGTCATGCATGTTATTTGCCAAGCCAAAGAGCCATCATTTCCCCACTGGAGAAATTTTTTTCACTATCACTCCTTAAGCTATAGGCCAGATGATGTAGGCCCCTACAGTAGAGAATGCTACTTTGTTTTCCCATGAGACACTCATTGAATTATATCAGAAGCTAGACTTTGCTAGAAGAGCCAAGACCCTTGAACTATTCTTGATTGAAGATGCCCCATTACCCAAGAAAAATCCTCCCTATCTATCCTCTATTTTTCATGAGAGAGCCAAGAAAATTATCATAGTCATCTCTTACATACTTGGCTATTACTCATATCAGTGGGTAGATGAGGCAATTATAGGATTCCTTTCCATTTTCTCTGTAGATTCGAAGCCTTCTATCATGTTTAACTTTAATCGATTTCTTGCAGATTCTATTCATGATAAGTTTATCAAATTCGAAATTGAGGAGGTATTCAAGTATGCTTTTCTATTGGTTTATATGTTCCTATATTTTCAGGGAGACAACATTAAGATTTCCTTACAAAATATGGACGAAGTAGGAAATCAACAATCAGTCATCTTCTGGACTACACTGGTGATGAAGGAATAAAAGGAATACTCTTACAAACAATTCATAGAGATGTTTGTACATCCAGCACTCAGTCTCTTAAGCAGGAGGACAGAGCCAAGGATCACTGAAGAAATTTAGAAAATTTTGCAACTATCAGACCAAGTCCAGACAGGCAATTGGTACCTCAAAATTATACAAAACTAAGGATATTTGGATGTGAGCTTGCCCCTTACAAGTTGCCAAAATTCCTCGCAATGAGGATTTTTTCTCTAGAGTACATAAGGTAGACACTCAACAATGATGAGATCCACTTTGTATGTACCAAGAAGAAGTCCCAATTCAAAATCAAAACAAAGATAATGCCTTTGATTTGCAACAAAAGGGAACTAGGGGAAGAATCAGATAAGCTACAGAAAGACATGCAGTTCAAAATTAGTTTCACCTAGTCATATGATCCATTATGCGTCATTTCTAAGTTAAGAGTAGAAAACAAGTCTATTTCTTATTTTCACACAATGAGAATAGAGATAGAGAAGTATAAAAACCAGCTAGAATGGACTAAGAACACCCTACAATAGGCCGAGGAGAATCTTGTGTCATCCTCTAGAGTACAGACTCCTATCATGCAGGAGAAAACAACAAAGAGAAACAGGGAAGAAGAGTCACCTTCAGGGACTGAGATTTTCTGTGAAGGCTTCAAAATCATATATAGGAAGAAGGCCAAGATCAGTTAAAAAATAAGCCTCAGCAAGGATTTAGAGCAGGAGAACATCATCACCCTCAAAGAGCCACTTCTTTCCTCATTGATAGGTGAGCACACTACTCTTTCTCCTACTACCTTCACAACTTCACAGGATCAGCAACAGGCTATGTAGACTAGCACATCTACTACATAGGAGGCAGAAAAGAGTATATTTGATATTTATAAGGAGATAAAAGTGAGGAATGATGCCTTGAAGATCAATACCTACAATCAGTTCTGGAAGCAGACTTCCAGTTCTCAAAGAAAGCTATTGTCAACCATTGATTCAGAGAAAGGTAAAATGCAGATGGAGTTTCTCCAAGCATAGGTTCCCTAGCCCAAGGTAGCATCAGACTACAAGAAGACATCATTTGAATTTTATGTAAAAGATATACATCCCATTGACCAAATGGAGATGCACAAGTAGACTGGGCAAATGATTTTCTCCACTGTCACTAACACTTCTATGAGTTTGTCTAAATTGCAGGCTACATTAGCCAATGTTCAATCACAATTGAAGATGGAAAAGGTCTATGCACTTTCCAAAGACACCGGGATCAAATATTTGGAGGACTTGGTGATCAAAGTTGGTTATGACCCTAAAAACATCAATGTTGAAGAAGATCTTGTAAGGAAAAAGAATTTACACATAGCAACATTGAGGAAGCAATTGAAGTTACCAACCACAAAAGATCCTCTGGCCAAGCATATTGAAGAAAGAGAGACACAATAGGCATACATGATGAAGCTCATCATGCAGCAGAGTGCACAGTTGAAACAAATGGAGAAAGAGATGGAAAAGATGATCAAAGAATAGGAGAAAGCTTCCAAATGGTTGTTGTCCCTTTGGAAGCACTGCCTATCACAACCATTCCTACAACTACATATTCTACAACAAGCATAGTGGCATCTACTAATTAGTTGGCAAATGCAGCATAGAACATGTCTCTCCAGACTGAAGAAATCAAAATATTGCAAGCTCAAGTAAATCTTCTATAAGATCATAAGACAAAGACTGTTATAGATATATTTGGGCACTGAAATCCCAATCACATATGTCCATAAACCAAGGGCTTCTAAAACACTAAAAGTGTTGTTTCATACCCTAAAGGAACAAGGTCGGCTGATCACATCATTTCCCAGAAGTTCTCCCTGAAAAACTGCTCAAAACTGGACCATACAGACTACTCCATGCTGAGGATGCAATGCATCTCACCCGTTACACACGAGGGGTACAATGCATATTGAAAATCCATTCTGTAGGGTGTGATGAACGAGAGAAGACAAATGGCAGAAGCAGTTTGCTAGGTGGAAACTCAAAGAATCTTCTAGAAACTGCTCATATGACACTTGCCTCTTTGAATTCACCCAAGGATGAGTAAGAGATCATGAAATCTCCAAGTGGAACCAAGAATTATCAGTGAAATGACACTAATCAAAATCCTAGAAGTTTACTCACTCTCCTGCAAACATCTATATATGGATCCCTCATCCTAGAGATCCAGAGGCTGGAATTTTGTAATTTGCAAGGAAGTGTTGTTGGTTTCTGTTTGAAGACATTGTTGGGTGATCTTGATTTGTATGAGATGAAGAGGGCTTTCATGCTGGGAGGATGATGTTGGATTAGGCAGCTTGGTTGTAATCCTCTCTTCTATTACTACTATCAATAAAGCTATTTGAGTTTTCCTCCATATGCTTGTATATCTCTCAATCTTGTATTTGCATATGCATTTATATGGTTAATGTACATCTTATCCTACATTGTTTATGGTTATAGATGTCTATCTTTTGATGGTATTTTGCTGCTTTGACTCTACAGGTGTTCTTTGAAGCGGGACAAGTGAGAAAGGAGTGGCGAAAGCTCTATCATGGGAGAGAGGAAACAAGCAAGGAGACTAGCGAAAGACTGAGGTTGGTACTCTCTGCTTCTCTCTCATCTATCTCTCATAAAGGAAAATACAAGTAACTTTAGTTTGTTTGTTTCTAAGATAGCTACCTGTCTTAGTGGGACTAGCAGCTCTAAATGGACACTATTTTTCCCGATAACAAAATGGTGACTCCGCTGGGGAGTGAATAGTTTGTTTGTTTTGTTACTGTTGTTTGCTTTATAAACCACACACAGAGCCTGAAGTTAAGCCAGCTAGCCTTCGAACTTCTTTTGCTATGCAACTCCAAAATAGATCAACGCTGCTTCAGTCAATCTTTGGGTTGGTTTATGAATTGAACATTTGACTTGCAAACATCCTAAGTGCCCTGGTGGTAGCTGAAATAACCTCATTAGATCAGCCCCTATACTTGTTTGTTTACTGACAATCATTAGCTCAACCTAAATCCCTGAACTTAGCTACAAACTGTGAGTGAAAACCAAGCTCACTCTCATCCTTGGACCATCGCACTATCTCTCATTGGCAATCTGGATGCATCACACCTCTCGTGTGTTGCAGGTGAGATGCATCCCTATTTCCCTGTGTTACAGGTGTGATGATTGAGTGAGACTGTTTCTGCCTCCAGATTTTGGTTTCTTCTTCATTGTCTTCAGCTTTATTGAGTAGTTTCGCTGTCTATGATTAGTATATCACTGTTGAAACCTTCTTCCTTTGCATTATTTCAGCCTCCATCAGAAGGAATTGTGAATGTTTTTAGGTATTTTTCATCATTTGCAGTTCTCCTTTGCAAATAGTAGCTTAATCGAACTGTCGTCTTTTGATTTGAAAGTGTCACAAGTGTCGTTTTCAGTCAAGAAAAAGAGTGTCATAAAGTCGTCCTCTTTCAGATAGTTGATTGCACTTTTTCCATTGTATTTGATTTGAATCATTAGTATTTCAAGTGTCAAAAGCAGTTGTAAATTCAAAATCGCAAAGTGTCGTCTTAGTCTTCCTTTCATTTTTTGAATTCGAAGTCGCAAAGTGTTGTCTTAGTCTTCCTTTCATTTTTTGAATTCGAAATCACAAAGTGTCGTCTTAGCCTTCCTTTCGTTTTTTGGAGAAAAATTTGTTGGTACTGTCACTTAGTTTTATTTTTGTCATTCTCACATTAAGGAAACTAAAAAACAACACATGCATGTGCATTTGCATTTAGACTGCATGCTGAAATTGATTTAGGAAAAGTGCATCTAGTGTGTGCTCTCTGCCCTATGTTGAAAGAATTTCATCTCTCTTTCCTTAGTAGCTAGGATTTTCATTGCAAAAATAAAGCAAACAATTGTTTATCATCTTAGATTGCATATTTAGGAATTGTATATCTACATCACATGGTGAACCTTTAAAGGAAAACTTCTTAAGAAAGATCAACTGTAAAATAAACCTCAATGAACATAAAAACACTTTGGAACCTAACGCATAACATTTAGAAGTCTAGGCTAGGGACGTATTCCAACATCGTAAAGCCTGGTAACTATCACTTTCATCGTAGGTTGGGTGATTCCTCCTCTTTGAGACGACAAGTGCCAGTATGGACTTATGCTCCCACGTACCATCAAGTATATATTGGGAAACCACAATAGGCTACATCCTTTATCCTTAGGAAGCCGTGTCTGTCGCCCTATCGATCGCAATGCATTGAACATATCATTCGAGAAGATTGACTGCCATATTGTCACTTTCATTCCTTTTCAGACTCCTTAAAAAAATGTCCATTTGAGCACCTGTCACTTCAGGCTCATTAAAAATTGAAGGTGACTAGAGTCATCTTTATTCTTATGAAACCAGCTCAAGAAAAGATAGAAAAGATAGATCAACGCCTTAGAATTCAGCCTCTTCGAGGGGGCAACCTCCTTTACATTACATAAATGAACAATTCTTGGATGATACAAATGACAAAACCTCCTTTCTATATATAGGAGTCTAAGGAGTCACAATATAATCTAGCCGACCTAACAATAATAATATAAAGCCACAAAAATAACAATAGAGGGATTCTATGGGGCACAGAAATAACAATATGGGGGTAATAGGGGCACAACAATATAAATAAGGGGTATAACTACAATAGTAATGGGGTAATCACTAGTATTATAGGGACCCAACATGCCCCTCTCCTTCAAAAAAGTGTTGTCCTCAACGCTTGAGTAGTTCTGGATACTTCTGCATAAAATTCTCATCCTCCCATGTGGAATCTTCAGCGGATAAGTTCTTCCACTTGATAAGATACTCTGAAATTGATCGATTTCGTAGCTGTCGAGTTCTTGTTTCTGTGACTGCTTCCGGTTCCAATATAATTTTTCCTTCCTCGTCAAGTTCTGGCAATATTGTTTGAATTGGGAGCTTGTCACCTATAACCTTCTTTAAACATGAAACATGGAAAACTGGGTGCAATCGAGAAGCTGCAGGAAGCTCCAATTTGTATGCCATAGTACCAATCTTTTGCAACACCTTGTACGGACCATAATACTTTGGTGATAATTTATTATCCTTCTTAGCTTGCTTTAGGGACATTTGCTTATATGGTTGTAGCCGTAGGAATACCCAATCACCTACATCAAAACTTCTTTCACTGCGATGTTGATCTGCCTGTTGTTTCATTCTATTTTGTGCCAACACGAGGTTATCCTTTAAGAGTTGGAGGACTTGTTGTTGATGTTCGATGTGATGTTCCACTGCCTGAACCTTAGAATTTTCTCTTAAATATGATGTGATGGATGGTGGTTGATACCCATAAAGTGCCATAAATGGGGTCATTTTTGTTGCTGTATGGAAGGAAGTGTTATACCACCATTCAGCCAGAGGCAACCATTTGACCCATTGTGTCTGTTTATCAGATACAAAGCAACGAAGATATCCTTCCAAACATTTGTTTACTATCTCAGTTTGCCCATCAGATTGAGGATGATAAGATGAGCTATGAGCTAACTGAGTACCAAGACAAGAAAATAATTCTGTCCAAAAATTTCCAGTGAAAATGGGATCTCTGTCACTTACAATAATCTTTGGGTTTCCATGTAGCTTTTGAACTGTTTCCATAAATGCAGTAGAAACTGTACTGGCTTTAAATGGATGTGATAATGCACAAAAGTGTGCATACTTGGTAAGTCTGTCAACTACCACCATGATGACACTCTTTCCCTCAGACTTGGGTAAACCTGTGATAAAATCCATTGAAACCTCCTCCCAACGTTGGCTTGGAATGGATAAAGGTTGTAATAGACCCGGTGTCTTAATTGTTTCAACTTTATTTTGTTGGCAAACCAAACATTCCGCCACAAACTTTTGAATATCTGATTTAAGGCCATCCCAAAAAAATTCCTTCTTAACCCTGTGGTAAGTTTTTAAAAATCCTGAGTGCCCTCCTAAGGGAGAAGTGTGCAATTCCATAAGAATCTTTTGTTTTAGCTGGGAATTCTTACAGAGGTATAAGCGATCTTTGTACCATAACGAATCATTTTGCCAGCTAAATGTATCAGAAGTACTGGAATCTTGTTGTAGCTTTCGAATAAGTGCCCACACTTCTTCGTCATTCTTCCATTCCTCCCTTGCTTCGTTTATCCAATCTGGTTGGATAATAGAAATGGCACACAACAATGCTTCCACATCCTCATCCTTTCTTGAGAGTGCATCTGCCACCACATTTTGCTTCCCTTTTTTGTAGATGATTTCAAAGTCATAACCCAACATCTTTGTGACCCACTTTTGTTGCTCTTCAGAGGATAATCTTTGTTCTAAAAAGTATTTAAGGCTATCATGATCCGTTTTTACCTTGAAGTGTCTTCCCATTAGGTAGGGTCGCCATTTCTTAAGTGCATGGAGTATTGCCAACATTTCCTTCTCATAAATAGCTTTGCTTAAAAACTTTCCCTTGATTGGACGACTTTCAAAAGCAATGGGTCTTTCATCTTGCATTAGAACAGCACCAATTCCATTTCCTGAAGCATCACATTCCACAATAAAGGTTTTTGTGAAGTCCGGTGTAGCTAAGACCGGTGCTTGGCACATTGCCTCTTTAAGATGTTCAAAGGCCTTTGTTGCTTCCGGAGTCCATGAAAATGAATCTTTCTTCAATAATGTTGTTAGAGGTGCTGCTATTCTCCCATAATTCTTAACAAACTTGCGATAATACCCTGTCAACCCAAGAAATCCTCGCAGATGCTTTATGGATGTGGGGATTTTCCATTCCTTAATGGCTTTAATTTTGCTAGGGTCTACCTTAACTCCTTCATGAGATACAATATGACCCAAATATTCCACCTCCTGGACTCCAAAGAAACATTTGGATCTTTTTGCATATAATTGTTTCTCCTCCAATAGTTGTAGCACCCTGTCAACATGTTCAACATGATCCTTCCAAGACTTGCTGTAGATTAGTATATCATCAAAAAATACTAACACAAATTTTCTAAGGAATGGTTTGAAAATTGAATTCATCAAACCTTGAAATGTTGAAGGTGCATTGGTAAGGCCAAAAGGCATGACCAAAAATTCATAATGACCCTCATGAGTTCTAAATGCCGTTTTTGGAATGTCTTCAATCTTCATTCTGATTTGATGATATCCTGAACGAAGATCCAACTTGGTGAAGTAAATTGATCCATGCAATTCATCCAGTAATTCATCAATAACAGGAATGGGGAACTTATCTTTAATAGTGAGCTTGTTGAGCTCCCTATAATCCGGACACATGCGCCATGATCCATCCTTCTTGTGCACCAATACTACTGGAGCTGAGAAAGAACTTTGACTCGGTTGAATTATACCAGCCTCTAGCATTTCTGCAACCATACGTTCAATTTCACTTTTTTGGACATAGGGATATCTGTACGGCCTGATGTTTGGAGGAACACTTCCTGGAATCAGATGAATAGCATGATCATGATCACGCATAGGTGGGAGACCTTTGGGAGTCTCAAATACCTTGGAATGATTGTCCAGGACTTTTTGGAGATCTGGAGAAATAGATGATTCCAATGTGGAAACATCTAGCGAACATAATTGTGCAATTACACCTCTTTGCTCCTTTTTTAGAAGCTTTGTCATGCCATTAGAGCTGATTATCTTTCCTGGTTTCCCTGCAATACCCCTTAATTCAACTTCCTTTCCTTCCGTAGAAAATTTGATGAAAAGTTCTTGAAAATTAAAAGCTATTGTACCCAAGGATTGTAGCCATTGGACTCCTAGTACAACATCAGCACCTCCCATTGGAATGGAAAGCATTGGGCTAGTCAATACATATTCTCCCATGGATAGCTTGATATTATGGCACTTTCCAGAGCAATTTATTGTTCCTCCATTTGCAATCATCACTTGACACTCTGGTGCTGGATATAGGAAGCAATTCAATTCTTTTGCTACCCTACAATGAATAAAATTGTGGGTGCTTCCTGAATCAATCAACACTATTACCTTTTTCTTCTTGATTTGTCCTTCTATCTTGATGGTTTGAGGAGTGGTAATTCCCGCCAATGCATTACAAGATATGGTCGGATTTATTTGTTCTTCATCTAGGCTTTGTTCCTGGAGTATATCTTCTTCTTTTGACCTTTCTTGCTCCTTTTCTTCTTCCTCTTCACAATCTATGTAGAATAATTTCTTCTCAGCACACTTATGACCTTTAGTGTATTTGCTATCACAACTGTAACAAAGCCCTTTTGCTCTTTTTTCTTCCAATTGTTGTGGTGTCAACCTTATAGGTTGTGGAAGACTAGGGGCAACAACACTTCCGTCTTTATAGTTGTGAGTGGTATGCTTCCTGGTTGCCATAATTTTGCTTTCCATTTTTCTTGCTAACCTGAATGCCTTCTCTAATGAATCAGGTTCCCAAAGGCGAACATCATGTTGGATATTATCCTTTAAAGACCCTATGAACACATCAATCCTATGCTCCTCTGGAATATCTTTTACCCTTATGTTCAATTTTTGGAACTCCTCAATGTGCTCCATTACTGAACCCTTTTGTTTGAGACTTATCAATTGGCTAAAAAAAGTGTTGCTTTTTGTATCTTCATAATGTGCTATCAATTCTTCCGTAAAAATTGCCCAAGTGATAAATTGTTTACGAGAGCAAAGCCATTGATACCATACAAACTGATTTGGTTCCAAATATACAGTTGCCATACGTACCTTTTGTGCGTTTTGCACATTATTGAGATCGAAGAATTGCTCCATCTGTAATATCCATGTGGCGGGATCCTTGCCATCAAACTTCCTCATATCGATTTTTGGAATATGGTGATTCTTCGATCCAACATTAGCATCTATGGAATCATGATTAACATTTCTTTTGTTCTCATCATGAGTTTCCTTTACTACCTTTTCACCATTAGTGACCTTTTCTTGTAGCAACTTCTTTAATTCTTCCATGTCTGTCTTCAAATCTATCTTCAAATCTGCCATCAAATCCTCCATCTTAGCTTCCATGCCCTTTATCTTAGATTCCACGCCATTTATCTTAGATTCCACGCCACTTATCTTAGCTTCTGTTAGCTTTTGTGAGCGTGACATTTGTTGCACTTGTTCTTGTAATTTTGATATATCATGTAGCATTTCTTCCTCTTCTTCATGAGTCATGCTAGAGCTTTCAGGTTCCTTACTAGGTGTTTGCATTTTCTTTCCTCGGGGCATCAGTTACCGATAATAATGCTTTACTATGCCCTTTGAATTCCGTTAAACCAAGCTTACACAAAAATAAAAAAAAAAACTACACACCTTTTTTCACTTTATAGAAGCCTGATATTGAATCTGATGTATCTCTGTAATTTCGAATCATCCAATTCTAAAATTGCTATCTGTAGTAGCCTTCTGCATCCTCTTTCCAATGCCACAAGTCTGAGCCAAATTGGATTCTCCAAGGAAGAGTTATGTGAAATCTCCCACAGTGACTTGCTTTTAGACTGGTTCAGTAGAGCGAACTTGTACGACGTGCCACGAGTCACTGTTTCAACCTTTGAATCTGAAACACACATACAAGAAACTACAGTTTGTCCTCTTTCTGTACCTTCTTACAAAATTTCAATCCGATCCCCAGAGAGAAAGTTATGACGATTTTCCCCAGGTCACCTGTTTTGAATGTAATTCAGGAGTCTGCAAAAAGACCAACTTCCTCAGATCATATCTCCACAAATATCACGCGAAAAGCTCTGAAATTTGACCCAAGGTTCAGCACGATTTCTTCTCAAATGGTTTTTTTTTTTACTTCTGAAACATCACAGAAAAAAGGTTATAGTGAAAATGCCATGATGACCTGTTTGGAGCAGCGAAACCCTAGAATCCAAAGCTCTGATACCAAATGTTATGAAACCAGCTCAAGAAAAGATAGAAAAGATAGATCAACGCCTTAGAATTCAGCCTCTTCGAGGGGGCAACCTCCTTTACATTACATAAATGAACAATTCTTGGATGATACAAATGACAAAACCTCCTTTCTATATATAGGAGTCTAAGGAGTCACAATATAAGGAAGCCGACCTAACAATAATAATATAAAGCCACAAAAATAACAATAGAGGGATTCTATGGGGCACAGAAATAACAATATGGGGGTAATAGGGGCACAACAATATAAATAAGGGGTATAACTACAATAGTAATGGGGTAATCACTAGTATTATAGGGACCCAACATTTATCTTTTTCTTGACTCTTAAAAATTGAAAAATAAAGTTGTGTCAAAGCGTCATAAAATTCATTTAATTCGGAATAATATTTTCCCCTTTTTATTTTGAGTTGATCAAGTAATCCGCAATCCTGGAAGAAATTTAATCAAAACCCCGTCATTCGTGGAGACTAACGAGTCAACCGTCTTTGACTCCAGAAACGAAACCATTCTAGGCCAAGTGATCTCGTTTAACTGGGTCAAAGTCTCCTGGTTTGTCTGAAACTTGTGTTTCAACATCCTCAGATACTCTAGTTACTCCAACTATTTCTAGTATCCCTACCTCTATAGAAGAAGTTCCAGAGTTACAAGAGGACATTAGAACCGATCCTAGTGTCACGGTAAACACATCTATTCCTGAACCAACTCCATCTAGGACTGATTCGGAAGGTGTCACCCCTCCAACATCTATTGCTGTAGAGTGTGTACCTTCTTCGGCACCAAAAATATTTTAAAGACCTGATGGTCTGTGTCTTCCACCTGGACTGATTGCGATAGAAGAGATTGTGGAGGATCTTCCATCCAGTACCCCATTGCATTTTGGAACTGTGATACACATATATCCTTCTAATTCAGAAGTTAGTCACCCTTCATTGCAAGTTCCTGTAGAATCGCTAGGAAGTCTCTTGGATAGACTGAATATGTCTGAACAACCATCGACATCTAGGACTGTATCATCCGATATAGCAGCAACAGAACCTCCTGCCACTACTCCAATAATTTTCGCTGCTATACCATTGTCCCAACTAGCTCTCAACCGCTAGATGAAGTCCACCTAGGGACTGCTTCAACAGTATGGTCTGTTCTCATTTGTTCGTTCAGAATAATATCTGAAATTTCTTATGTTGAGTCTCAGCAAATTGATCCTTCACAACAGTATCAATTTGGGCAGCCCATTCTACAAAGACCAATTTTCCCTTTGAACACTGGATTTCCGCCATATGGGGGGTAGTATGCCTTTTCATTGTTCCCTCCAGAGAACAACCATATGAGAGTTCACAACAGAATTCAGGGCAAGTTGGAATTGCATCCAATGGTTGGGTGCCAAAACTACCTCAATAGCCAAGAGTTGTATATTCAATGCAACAAAATCTACCTGTGTCGAATATTCCCACTACACTGGCTATTGTGACGGTGTCGCAAGTACAAGCGCTGCCTGTTGTATGTCAACCTCAAGTCTCTTAGGTCGTAATACAACAACCTCTTGTCTCCACGACACAACCACAATCGCTGATTAGTGGCTCCTTAACTGAAGTGACTCAGGCTCAAATGGGTACTATCACCCCTCATCTTGGTCAAACATCTAGTATTGGACAACAGCAAATGGCTTCACAGCCATGGCTGGTGCAATATCAACAACCGCAATTCCAACAAGCTTACCGAGGACCTGAGCAAAAAACCTTTGCTGGTAATGGGCAGCCATATATTC
This sequence comes from Pinus tabuliformis, assembly GCA_031772625.1. Lineage (NCBI taxonomy): Eukaryota > Viridiplantae > Streptophyta > Pinopsida > Pinales > Pinaceae > Pinus > Pinus tabuliformis. The sequence goes on along the minus strand of CM062816.1, from coordinate 230,466,012 downwards.
AAAACGATCACCATCAATCATATCATAATGGTTATGCCTATCAACCTTATCAAAGTTATCAGCATCAAATATGTGATGCTGGTATGCAAAGACCCATTTCTCAGGCGATCCCAACTTATCCTGGGTATGCTTCGCCAAACATGAATCAACAGTTGCCTTTCGTCACAACGTTGGAATTACCAGATCTGAATCGACTAACAAATAATCCAATTTCTTACGACCCTTGGTGGCCCACTATTCCTCACAAACTTCCATCAGATATTCCTAAATTCAATGGAAATCCACGAGAAGATCCATCAAATCATGTGATGACCTTTCATCTATGGTGTTCATCCAACACTCTCAATGATGATTCAATTAGGCTTAAGAAATGTTAACTGGTCCGATAGCAAAATGGTACATCGAATTTCCTAGAGCTTCATTCGATAACTTCAGTGCCCTTGCCACCACCTTTTTAACCCATTTTCAATTACCAATAAGGTACGAAATAGGAATGGAGCTTCTTACCAATTTTAAGCAAACAACAGCCACTCACATATCTGATCATATTCATGAGTGGCAACGTCATCGTTGAATGGTAAAAACATATGTTCCTAATCAACTGCTAGTTGAATGGTTTATTAAGTCATTGTTACCTTCTATTACAGAAGATGTGGCTAAGGGGGGAGTTGTCACTGAAGAGCAAGTCATTGCTCGTACGCAATATCTAGATTTAATCTATACTTAGTCTGGCACGCTCTATGACAAAATCCCTGATGCTCCTAGACCATAGTTTTCCATTCCTCCTCCTCCTAAACAAACAAAGACTCTCATGCCAGTGATGGCATGATAGGTACAACCAGGACAAAAACCGCAAAGGCTACATCTAAGAAAGCCCGTACGGTTTCTGGTCAAAATGTAAATGAAGAACTTCTTGCCTCGGAGGTTAATTACGTGTCAGCTGACAAAGGCAAAGAACCAAAGCAACTAGGGGGCAAGAAGGAAGGGTAAAGTAAAAAGAAGAAACATGATGATTCATCTCCTGAAAAATGTTCTGCAAACCCTTTTGGGAAAAAGAGACCTCCTTCGCCATGTCACATATGTGATGAAGACCATTGGAAAAGTGATTGTCCGTATAAAGCTGAGATTAAGAAGTTCTTTAAGAGTATAAAAACCTCAGTAGTCTTAATGGATTTGTTCCCAAACCTAGAAACCAATCTAGTTGCTAGGGACAATGCTTCCCCTTCCCAAGTGCTTATGTTGTCCATTTCGAAACATCAAAATGATGCTTTGATATCGACAAGGAATAAATATTACAGGAATCCACAGATGTCAAACAACAAGGCTGCAGATCAACCTAGTAGTTTGACAACAACTTCAACCGAATTTGTGCCACCCATCATTCCCGAGCTAATGATAAAGCCGCCAAAGGGAGTAGTACACAAATCGACATTTAATCCTTGTGCCTGAGTAGCACAAAATTATAATATAGTAGAAGATCTGGCCCAATCACCATCTGCTATGTCGACGTTTGAAGTACTGCAAAATTGCCCCTCCCAAAAGTAGGATCTATTATCAGTAATAGGTGGGATTGACCCAACAAATTCCAATCTTGTGGCCTTGAATCACAAAGAATATGAACCTCATTTACCAGCACAACTCGCTTTCCTCATCCAAGTGAAATCCCTCAACAAAGTTGTTCATCGAACAATTATTGATGAGGGGGCATCTACCTACATTATGTCAATGAGTTGCTGGAAAAAATTTGGATCACCACCCTTGTAAAGATCGTCAATGACATTAAAAGCATTTGATGGATGAACATACACCCCGTACGGGATTTTAAGTAACTCACAAGTTGAATTGGGAGGCAAAACAATAGAAATTGATGTCGAAGTTATTGATGGAAACCTCGATTACAATATCCTACTGGGAAGGCCATGGATTTATGCTATGGCTGCTGTTGTGTCAACTTATTTTAGAAATATTGCATTTCCTTTTCAAGGAGGAATTACAATTGTTGATCAACAAACCTTTCTCCCCAACAGTTCACAAGTTACAGGAAGCATTCCAATGATCCATGGAAGCTCTAACTCGCTTCAAAATGTCAGAGTAGGCCTACTGAAAGAACCTGCCATAATGGGTACTTTTGTCCTACTGCCTCCGAGTAATCTGGTGGAAGTGGCCAAACTAGGAACTTGCAATATGATATCTTTCATTCAAAAGATTTCTGAAGATTTTATTAGCATGGATCATCGACAGGTATTGCTTCCAAGCCTAATAGAAATTTTGTAGCAATTAATTTTCTTAGCCTGGGTGGCAAATCCAAATCAACGCTCATCGAGTGTTTGGGTAGATAGGTCAAAGGAATGTGGCACCTCTTCAGATCCTTGGTCACATGTACATTCTACAGACAAAGGAATTATTCAGTTGATGATGATAGGAGAGGCACCATGGGAAGATTACCACCATCGTTCCCGTCTTCTGGATTACAACGAAGATTATTCCAATGACCATGATCATCCTTTAGTTTTTAATTTTCTATCAAATACTATAAATACGGTGGATTCCGAGTGAAATCTATCCAATATTGAAGAAACTATCACCATAAATATCTCGACCAAACCTACTTTTGTAGAGAATATTCATGTCGACAAATCTTGTTCTTCTTCAGAACTAGAAATATATTGGGCTCTCTTTCGCAAATTCAGAGATGTCTTTGCATGGTCATATGAAGAAATGCTAGGCATTGACTTGAGCATAGTTGAACACGAAATTAAGATGTATCTAGATGTCAAACCGGTACAACAACGACTTTAGTAGGTGCACCCGAAGAAAGCCGCTGCCATCAAGGTAGAAGTTGAAAAACTTTTACATGTTGGTTTCATTTACCCAGTTTCTCTAACTGATTGGGTATCAAATATTGTTCCTGTGATGAAAAAGTAAGGAACGATTAGAGTGTGCATTGATTACAGGGATGTAAATCAAGCTTGTCCAAAGGACAACTACCCTACACCCTTCATCGACCAGATAATTGTTGAATATGCTGGATGCGAAATATTTTGATTTATGGATGGATTTTCTGGGTATAATCAAATAAATATCCACCCATAGGACCAATCGAACACTGCATTTATATTTCCGTGGGGCACATTCGCATACCATAAATTACCTTTCGGTTTAAAGAACGCAGGGGCAACCTTTCAGAGGCCTATGAATTATGCCTTTCATGACATCAAGAAAATCGTTCAACCATATCTCGACGATCTTCTAGCTAATTCGTGAAAGCGGACTGATCATCCCCAGCATTTGAGAGCTATATTTCTACGTTACCGACACTAAAAGATACGACTCAATCCACACAAGTGTGTGTTTTGTATCGGTTATGGTTGTTTACTTGGCTCCGTGGTTTCTAAGGACGGAATTCAACTCGACCCATGTAAGGTTCAGGCAATCATCGATATGCCTCCACCTTCAAATTTGCTTCAGATTTAGAAACTCCAAGGGAAAGCAAACTTTCTAAGGAGGTTCATTCCAAATTATGCTAAACTTGCTAAAGGTTATACATGTCTTTTGAAAAAAGAAGTACCCTTCAACTGGGATTAGGTTGTGCAAGCTTCCTTTGATGCTCTAAAGGAATCCCTAATAAAAGAATCATTAGTGTACGCTCCTGATTATCAAAAAGACTTTAACCTATATCTAGCTGCAGCAGATACAACCATCGCAATGGTTTTAGTTCAAGAAAAAAATGGAATCGAACATCCTCTCTATTATTTAAGCCGAAAATTGAATGATACAGAAAATAAGTACTCCTATGCTGAAAATCCGGCTCTTGTAGCTGTTCAAGCAATACAAAGATTTCGACGCTATATCCTCTTTCGCAAAACTACCATTTTGTTAGATTGCAACCATATGACTTACATTCTATTGCGTCAATTACCTGGGGGCAAATATTCAAAATGGATAGCTATTTTGCAAGAGTTTGATTTGGAATTCGTAATATCCAAATCAAATAAATCTCTAGTATTCGCGGAGCTACTTTGTGACTTCCCATCGTCGTCCAACAATTCAACATCCAAAGCATCAATCGTGGATGAATCTTTGTTTCTGATATCGTCGAGTGATCCGTGGTATGGAGATATAATCATCTATCTCCAAACCCAAACATACAGGTCTAATACCTTTCACTCATAACAACGACGTATTCGATACCAAGCAAAAGACTACATGATCATCGGTAATATACTTTACCGTCGCGGTATCGATACAGTTCTGCGAAGGTGACTCACCGATGAGGAGGCCGAAAAAGTCCTAAATGATTGTCATTCAGGCATGTGTGGGAGGCATCAATCTAGTTATGCTACGACACAAAATATTTTATGAGTAGATTACTTCTGGCCAACAATGTTCAAAGATTGCATAACAGCAGTTAGAAGTTTCCATGCTTTTGAAATCTTCGACTGCAAAACCAGAATACTACCCCCACCTTTGCATCCAGTAGTTGTTGTTGGGCCATTCGCCAAATGGGGCATAAATTTCATGACATGTAACCCCACCTCAACCAGGGGCCATGGGTATATCATAGTCGCAGTTGACTACTTTACGAAATGGGCCGAGGTAATGCCTACATTAAACAACAACGGTTCGGTGTTCCATAAGCTATAGTCACAAATCATGGATCACATTTTTGCAATCACATGATGGTTGAATTAACGACCAAATTAGGACTGTCCCACTATAGTTATACTCCATATTATCCGCAGGCTAATGGACAGGTTGAAGCGATCAACAAAGTCCTCAAGCATATGTTGCAAAGAATTATTGGAGCCCACAAACGGGATTGGAATTTAATCCTGTACTCATCTCTATGGGAATACAAAACCTCGGTAAGGAATGTGACCAGGTTTACACCCTTTTAGCTTGTCTATGGCCTAGAAGCCGTCTTACCAATTCAGTGTGAGATTTCATCTCTCAAGCTTGCAGTCGACCTTCTCCCCTGAACTTCAGAGGAAGAGGCTTTTTTATTGGAACTAATCCAATTGGATGAAACCTGTCGTGATGCCACCTTGGCTAACAAAGCTCAGAAGAAATGAGTTAAGGCACAATTTGACAAAAATGTCAAACATCGTGTCTTCTCAGAAGGTGACCTGGTCTTGCTTTACGATCAGGAATCCGATAAATTGGGGGCAGGTAAGTTCCAATCTTTGTGGATGGGTCCCTACATTGTTAAACAAGTGTTAGCAAAAGGAGCCTACGAGCTAGTAGATTACGATGGGATTCCACTGGTGCAACCCTGAAATAGGTTGTACCTTAAGCGTTACTATGCTTGACTAAGTGTAATAATCTCTTTATATGTTATTGTTACATTTTTGTTTTCATCAAGAGTGATCGTTTTGGTTAGGTAATCCACATTTGCATTTGTTGCAGATGTTGAACCTATTGGAATCATTTGTTGGATATGTCGACGGAGCTAATCGTAGTATGTGGAACCTATCTTCTGCAACCTGGGCCATTTTTGATCCAAGAGCAAGTTAGTGAGTTTCAGAGGGGTATGTATTGGTTGTTCAATGAACAACATCACTGAGTATAGCGTGTTGATAGAACTGCTCTCTGATGCCATCGCGCATGGCATACACCGACTTGTCATTAGGTTAGACTCTCAACTCGTCATCCTATAGCTTACTGGCATCTATTCTGTTCGAAATCCAACTATCTATCACATGTTCCTAAGGGTCAATATTTTGGAAAGAGAGTTTGATTTTATTCAATATCAACACATTTCCAGAAACTTAAACACATTAACTGATTCATTAGAAAATTATGTGGTAGATAGACATTTGGAGAATTTATAAAAGAAAGAACTTCAATCAACATTTTCATCAAGATCATATAACTTAACCAAAATAAAACTCCAAAAATAAAAAATATATATAACTGTTTATAGTTTGTCAAAATGTTCTGTGTCCAAGACAAAATCGGTCACATGACCCAAAAACTCAAAAATGCGGGGAAGCACCCTAGACAAATGGTGCTGGTGATAACAAGTGACCACCTGTGCGATCATATGTAAGAGCCTAGTCCATCGGCTTGGCACGCCAGTAGTATGGCGCTGTAATCTCATAGGTAACTCGTCGGTCCTCACATCCTAAATACCAAGGGTGAGACCCTCAATCTGATCCTGCAATACTGCAAGGGTCTCAGCTATGTCCAGATTGTGAAGAACAGCCCTCCCTACAACCTCTCCTATTGGAACGGCAGCTGCTACCCTCGAGCGCACTGCTAGTCGCACTGGTCCAATATCTACACAAATATATGGGTTTGATTAAGTCTTGATAACATTTCAAAAACACAAGAACATTATAAAAATAATAAACAGAGATATGGTCAGATCTTTTACCTATAACACCCCACTGCTCGCTAGTCGGCAGCATCAAATCTTGGTCACCTCGGAAGTCCATCCCAGAATATGGATACTCAACAAATACCATCTCCTAACGGTCGAACCTCTCAAAGAAGGCATCAGAGAATGAAATTTGTGACTGACCAGCATGTCTAGCCATAAGATCAACCCATCTCTGCATCCGTGGTTCCGTTGGTACTGGCAGTCTGAGTGAAATGTATTGTGGCTACATCAATGGGATCCTCTCTAAGGTGAAAGCAGTTAGAATAGAACCATAACCAAAGTTCTTGGATCTTTTGTTCTTCACCTTGGTAAGATGTTCTTTTATAACTGGAAGTACTGCATCACACCAGTTGAATACCTTTGGTTCAAGGCATTCCAAAGCATACTACATATAGGACCTGTTGGCCAAATGAAGAGCCGCGCTACCAGCCAATCTAGCAAAGGTGAATAAAATAGTCCTCAAGGACCAATCATTGACATCTCGGATATTGATCTTGTCATCCCTGCTCGGCTGAGATCCATCTCTACAGAATCGACGAATAATCCCTCATAGGTTCACCTCCACGGGAAGATCCTAATAGTGAAATAGCGGCACCACGCCCCGATAAACCGGCCAAGAAGTAGATATCCTCAACTATCAAAGGGATGGATTTACCTTGAATTTGGAACACTTGGTTGGTAGGATCCCATGCATCAAGAAAATACTGCAATAAATTGATTTGTTGCCTCATGTTGGACATGCAGAAGAATTTGAGCAAGCCACAGTTCCGCAATGCAGTCACTGTACTAGGATCATGTAAGGAAATCATATCCTCTTATTCATGCTCTCGTTTAAGCCATGTGATGACCATCTTGGTGTGATGAATCTCTAAAAGGCAAACAAGGGAAATATTAGGATCCTGATTCAGGCAAAAATAGGCAAAATTTCCATGAAAAAACAGTGCATAAACTTTCCTTTTTGCGCCCATTGCACCCCAGCTATGTACTAGGTGGGATGCATCCTGACTGGCCAATGGCTAGCTCAGTATGTATCACACCTTCCGATGTATACTAGGTGTGATGGGGAAAGAATGAATTGTTCAAACCCTAGAGGCCTAGAAGAATAGGAAAACATGCTCAGAATCAGAAAAGGAAAGAGTGCAATTAAAGAGCTTAGGGTTAGCTCCTACTTGGTCCAGACGGCGCTGAAAATATTCCACAGAATCTCCTGGAATCAGCTCATGAAAATTGAGAGGGAAAACACCTCCAGAGCTCCAAAAATCCCAAATTTTAATGAAATGGTAAAAATGAGAGGTAAAAACTACTTTTGTGATTACTATTCACGTAGTTCAAGTAAAATATTTTTGTTTAACTCATTTTTCAAGCATGTATTTACATTTCTAATCAATTTGATGGAGTAATTGAACAGGCAGTATGACTGTCAAAAGAAAATACTGTTAATGGTAAAATCAACGTCTTTGACTATTATCATGAGCAGTTTTACGCGAAGTTCAAGATCGTTAAAAAATAAACCTAGCAATGAGCAAATGTTCCCCCACAGTTTAAGCTCATTAAAAAATGAACCCATCTTCAGTAAATAATATTTGCGATCACATAATTATCAGCTTTTGAGCCTTGGTCATGTTCTTACCATCACCTCCACTCTTTTACATTGCCGTGATTGAAATGTTCCAAGCCTTACCTGGAACCAGTTGTTATCCAAAAACATCACTCATTCCTCAAAACCGAGTCTCCTTTAAGCTCTTTTCATCTAACTCGTAAAATATGAAAATATTTTCGAGCAATTGGCCTCTCCAGCTCGTTAAAGTGATCGGAAGTGCCATCCCTCCTCTAGATTTTAATCTTTTTGGACCTGAGGGATCATTACACAAAAAGATCGAGCGCTTGTCTTGTTCGGCTCGTTAAAACTATCGAAAAGTCATCCCTTTCGTATTATTTTATACTTTTTTGAACTTAAGGGATTATATTATGAAAAATGAATACTGGAGTTGCCTTTCCATCTCTTTTTAGACTCTCTAAAATTGAAAAGGACCGAGTTATCTTTGTCGTTAAACTCGTTAAAACAATAGCGACAAACTTGTCCATGCAGACAAGAGCGAGTTTCACTATCGCTAGGCTTGTTAAAACATAGCGATAGGTTTGCCTGAAGGGAAAATTATAGAACAAGCATATGTTATCCTCCTCAAGCTTGACAAAAATAAAGAGGTACTAGTCAACAATGACTGGGGAAAAAGGGAAGAAAAATTGAATAACTTCATTGGTAGCAGGTCGCTCTTGAACATGACACTTTCACTCCATCACCATGATTGAGTCGGGTTGGGTTATTCCGTTCACCGGTCATATCACCATTGGTCCTCCATACCATCCATCTTAGGGTTAACGCTAACAATCCATTTCAGTGTCACCAATATGTTCAAGAGAAGTCACTCAGAGAATTCACCAACCTAGCTAATGCCTCATCCGCTGCAATACCTTCACTCTCCATTTTTCATGACCACCACCCTGAAACTTGTATCATCAGATCATTTTCACGTCCATAAAATTGTTTTCTCTGTTCCATGTTGTAGATGTGGGATTCATTAAGGCCCTCCTATGATGGGTCATTTCTTGTCGACATCAGCTCATTATCCAAGAAGATGATTTAGGAACAACCCTTTCAGTACTTTGAAGCTTGCATGCCACAATGGCAAGTTTCTCACTTCCAGCGATAGGTTTACGTCAGTGGCCTTCAACCGAAAGATTTTGCATGGTGTTCGACATCAAATCATGTATTCACACCACGTGAATTTTACTACAGTACCTTGAGGGTCATCATCATTATCGATGATTCCTCTCGCTCCTGTTAACAACTCACATCATTGGCTGGTGATTAGGTGATGTCTTTCCATGTTCGACATCAGAACATCTTTTCACATGGATCGACTTGTACTTCGGGTGAAGATTGAACAAGTTTGAAGACCCCGGATCTAGTTTCATCCATCCAAGTTGTGATATATATTAAGGAAAATAAAAACATCAAATGTACATCATAGCTGCACAGATAATCATCCAAACTAAGGGATGATGGATCTACCAGAATCATCAGTCTACCACACAGAGGATTGTCTGTCTTATGTACATGAAAATGAATTTATAAAGCTGAGCATGGAAATGCCTGGCTCAGCTAGATCATGAAGATATTATGAAGATAATGTACTGTATTATATCTTATTACAGGTCACCTTCCAGTTCAAAAAACCTCGGATCCTCATTATAAAGCATTTCAACCGACATCAGAAGATTTACGACCTCATGCTTTAGGGGGCAACTGTTATAGACATATTTGGGGACTACAATCCCAATCACATATGTCCATAAACCAAGGGCTTCTGAACCCATAAAAGTGTTGTTTCATACCCTAAAGGAACAAGGTTAGCTGATTACATCATTTCCCAGAAGTTCTCCTTGAAAAAGTGCTCAGAACTGGTCAAAACTAGACCATATAGACTGCTCCATGTTGAGGGTGCGATGAACGAGAGAAGACAAATGGTAGAAGTAGTTTGCTAGGTGGAAGCTCAAAGAATCTTCGAGAAACTGCTCATATGACACTTGCCTCTCTGAATTCGCCCAGGGATGAGTATGAGATCATGAAATCGCCAAGTGGAACCAAGAACTATCAATGAAATGACACTAATCAAAATCCTAGAAGCTGACTTACTCTCCTGCAAACATCTATATATGGATCCCTCATCCTAGAGATCCAGAGGCTGGAATTTTGTAATGTGCAAGGAAGTGTTATTGGTTTCTCTTTGAAGACATTGTTGGGTGATATTGCTTTGTATGAGGGGAAGAGGGCTTTCATGCTGGGAGGATGATGCTGGATCAGACAACTTGGTTGTAATCCTCTCTTCTATTATTACTACCAATAAAGCTATTTCAGTTTTCCTCCATATTCTTGTATATCTCTAAATCTTGTATTTGTATATGAATTTATATGGTTAATGTACATATGATCCTACATTGTTTATGGTTATAGATATGTATTCTTTGATGGTATTTTGTTGCTTTGACTCTACAGGTGTTCTTTGAAGTGGGACAAGTGAGAAAGGAGTGGCGAAAGCTCTATCAAGGGAGAGAGGAAACAAGCAAGGAGACTAGCGAAAGACTAAGGTTGGTACTCTCTGCTTCTCTCTCATCTATCTCTCATAGAGGAAAACAAAAGTAACTTTAGTTTGTTTGTTTCTAAGATAACTACCCATCTTAGTGGGACTAGCAGCTCTGAATGGACACTAGTTTTCCCAATAACAAAGACTGAGACTTTCCATGCAGCAGAGCTACAAAGAGCTCAAAACCAGGTAGAAATATGGAGGAAATAAACTATTGAGTCCTCTGTTGGCCACACATTGGCCCAAGTCAAGTAAATTATATGGAATAATATAATTTAAGAAATAGATGAAATTTGGCCATGTATCCAGATTATGTTTCAATATAAAGACTTGATAGAGAAAGCTAAGAAAACCATTTCCACTATCAATGTCGAATTGGGAGAAATGCCTGCCATAGCCAACCACATCATAAAGTTTATGAATTCCAAAAATAGATATGAGCTGGATGACTTGGGAGTAGATGACATAACATAAACAATCCTAGAAGTAAAGAAAGTTCTGACAAAGAAGAACTTGGTTGTTTAGTTGACATAGAAATGTCATGCTCTGGAGGTAGCAGTTAACAGGTTTTTCACTATAATAGATGCATTGAACAAGAAATGTCTTCCTTCTTTATTTGTGATCAACGAAAAATTGATGACCAGGGAATATTACAAGAAGAAGCTTCAAGAAATTGCAAAGGATACAACCAATTCTTCCCACATCAAAGGTGTTATGACAGGGAGAGCCCTTTATGAAGCTATCATCAACATGAGTTTTATCCAACATGAGATAAAACACATTTTTGTAGTAAAACCCACTTTTTCTCGGTATATGAAGTAGATGAGATCTACTGCAAGGTAACAAAAATTTCCATTCCAGATGAGGAGCGGTGGGATAAGTTGTGTGAATTCCAAGATTAAAACAACAGGTCAGTTTCACTAGCGCAACACCTGAATAGTGGCCACTCAGCAACTGTTCTCCACCAAATCAATGCCAGATGTCCAAATTAATTCACCAGATTCATTCCTTTTGATCGCATTATTTCATTTCTGTTAGTTCGAAGTCAATATTAGAATTCCATGTCATTGAGGCATTAATTGTAATCTTTTTGTAAATCTTGTTTAAATACTTCATTCTGTCGAAGTATTGAGGGTTGGTCCCTGAACATTGTAACTCTTTCTATCAAGCACCATACTTTTTTCACGTTGCTGGAGCACCATTAATGAAAATAATTTTCACAAGATACTTGTGCTATGAAATACTAGTGATGTTTTTCCTATTGTAGCTATGTTTACATTGTTATTCTTCTTATGTTATTCATCTAAAATCTAATTGTATGTTGGGCAATGAATCCCCCCAAGGCATGTTTTGGGGCTCAAAGCCCAAGTTTTGACCGAATTGTGTTGTAAAGCTCCACGAATTATCGGCGTGGGGTGCGAAAGAATGATAGAGTCACAGGGTTGTCCTCCCTAGTTTTGTAATGTAATGTCAGCTGGATAGACCTACCAATGGTCTGCAGACCATGGGATTGTATAAACAGAGTGAGGCTCTAAGTGTAAAAGGGGAAAAGGAAGAAGTAGTAAAAAGTCTAAGTGATTAAGTTGCAAGTTGAAGTGTGTCTTTCAGACGTAGAGTAGGAGAAGGCTCTGCAGCTGAGTGCACAAAGGCCTAGTAGTCCGCAACTAAGTGCACAGACCCCTGCAGCTGAGTGTGCAGGGAAAAGCTGAGTCTGTAACCAAGGAAGGAATTAATAAAGAGAAGTTTTGTTATAATTTTGTGTATCTATTCTTGGGTTAATGAATGATTGATGTAATTTGCAGATATATTGTTTATTTACTGCGCAAACCTATATGAATGGTTTATATTGGTAAGTATAACTTAAAGAAATCAAGTAGGCAAAGATAATTAACTAACATTATAATACCAGTAAGGTCTTGGGTAAGAACGTAGAGCGTGACGTTCAACTCCTGGGTAGGGCTACACGAAGGCAACATATCAGGTTCGACGTACGCGAAAGTGCGTGAAGCAACCTGTACATAACGTCAAACTGCGAACCAATTGAACTCCTCTAACATCTCCAGGGTGTGGAAACCTAGTTCTACCACCCTCCCATACTACTCCGGGTGAGACCTTAGTCTGCGCTCTATGGACTATTGCCGAAAAGGCCAATAGTACTGGGATTTGTTTGGCTAACTTAACTCCAAACCTAGGTGAGGCCCCAATAAGCCAACGAATGGTTCCATTGTCAGGATTGGGATCTGCATAGAGATGTCTGATGTTGTATCATTGGAATTTGATAAAGAAAGGAACACATATTTAGTTAAAATTGGAAATTTTTTATTACAAGGACATTAATATAATTGAGATTTTTGGTTATTTTGAAATTCTTGATCCACTATTTAATTCCAAATTTAATGAAATATGTGTTAAGGGATTGAAGTGTGGTTGGACGAAAATATTCACAAGTTCGCGGTGCAAGAAACTAGGAATATACGATTATCAAAGGAAGAGTGGTTAGATTGCTACTTATATACAAAAATCCACAAAATTTTATTTACATCCTGTTGGCATTATGATACAGGTATGACTCAAGTGTTGTCCTTGATGGCAACTCACTTAGATGACAGATCACAATTCAGACTCATAAAATGAAGAAAGAAAGGTATATGCAGGTTCACTATATACCAAGTCGTGTATATATGCATGTTCACTATATACCAAGTCGTGTACACATGCAGGTTCACTATATACCAAGTCGCGTATATACGCAGGTTCACTATATACCAAGTAGTGTATACATGCAAGTTCAATATATACAAAGGTGCGTATAACATACACATGCACTTTCATAGAAGGAAAGGCGCATACATGTCGGAAAACTAAGTTTTGGTCTGTGGTATTTGGTCCATGGTATTTTGGTATTTGTTCCATGGTATTTGGTCCGAGGTATTGACCCCAGGGATTGGGTCCAAGGTATTCATCGTACGTGGTTTTGGACCATGGTATTGAGAGAGGCCTAAACCTATATAAGGAAAAGAGGATCATTAGGCCAATGAGCAAGTGTGCAAGATTTGAATTTCTGATGAAGTGTGAGATCTGGTATGCTGGTTATGGGTTTGTGATGCTTTGCTTGATCTGAACCAAGGATGCACCTATGTGGTTGATGATGAATGATGGATTGGGATCATAAGGCTTGGAATGTATTATCATTATGTGGTTTGATCATGGATAGACTAGATCTGAATTATTGATGCATGTTTTATTGTATAAATGTTATGATCTGGGTATGACTGATGTCTGGTATAGCTGCAAAGTTTTGAGTTAATATTTGCAGATGTGTATATAGGCTCACTTTGGTAAAAGTGTGCATACACGTAGGCTCAGCTCATCAGAGTTGTGTATATTGTTTGAACTATGATATTTAAAGTTGCATATTAGATCTGGTGTTGTTGCAGAGTTCTAGGTTCTGCTCTATGTTCTGGCGACTGTGTTATGATGACAGGGTTTCAGTGATTCAGTGTTGGGTGATTGGTTGATGCAACAGTTGTATTGCAATGGTGATTCATTTTGAGCTTCAATGGTGTTGATGGGTCTAGTATGAAAATTGGATGAAACGTGGCCTTCATATTATGGTGTTGTGATGAAACAAGAAGGTTGTAGCCTTCAGTAGGCCGGCACCTACGTACTATTACATCAACTATTAAAAGAGCTAGGGGGTTGTAGCTTCCTTCCAATAGTAGCTGGAGAATGAGAGAAGGCTGTATCCTTTTGCAGTTGGGTGCTTGCATACTGGTATGAGTCTGCAGCAGTACAAAATTGTAAAAAAAAAGTTTCTTATTAAAAGGAATATAAAGACAATTGCAGCAGGTGGTTTTCACCCACATTGGGTTTCAACCTTATATCATGGTGTTCATGTGTGCTTCTTATGTGTGATGATCTATTCTATTTTACTGCACATGTTTACTGTTTATATGGTTAATAATGTTCGGATGCACTCATTGAAGATCAACTAACTGAATCATAAGTTTACTACATATACGCTAGTTGCATTAAACACAGTTGCATATACACACAAGTTTCCTTAACTGAAGTAGCATATATGAATCTGATAATGGAAATAAAAAGATTATCGATTTTCTAATACTAATTCACCCACCCCCCCAAGTATTATTTCCAACAATGCTAATTAACTAATGTTGGAATACTAGTAAGGTCTTGGGTAAGAACGCAGAGCGCGATGTTCAACTCCTGAATAGGGCTACGCAAAGGCAGCATATCCGATTTCCAAGTATAGGAAAGTCCGTGAAGAAACCTGCGTGCAAGGTCAAATCGTGAACCATTTGAACTCCTCAGACATCTCCAGGGTGTGGAAACTAGGTTCTAGCAGCCTCCCATACTACTTCGGGTGAGACCTCAATCCGCGCTCTGTGGATTGTTGCTGAAAAGGCCAGTAGTACCGGGATTCGTTTGGCTAACTTAACTCTAAACCTGTGTTAGGCCCCAATAAGACAACAAATGGTTCCATTGCCAGGACTGGGATTTTCATAGAGATGTCTGATGTCATATCACTGGAATCCGATAAAGAAAGGAATTGAAGTGTGGTTGCACAGAAATATTCACAAGTTCGCGGTGCAAGAAAATTGGAATCTGTGATTATCAAAGGAAGAGTGTTTAGATTGCTACCTATATATGGAAATACACAAAATTTTCTTTGCATTCTTTCCCTTTGAGTTGTACGAGTGGATCGCGAAGCTAGTAGATATTCAAGGAAGGTGTAGGCTCGACAAACCTATTGTGTGGACTCCAGAGTTGGTGCACAGACTGGAAGCATCGGAGGCTAAGGTCATGCACGCTGTGGATCACTGGATCGATCGAATTATAGGAGTATTGATCATCGTGTTCATAGTAGATACTTCAGTTAGCTATAGCAAGGTGGAACGACACTTCCTCAAAGGACCGCGAGGTAAGTATGTTAAATATTTGAACACTTGGATTAAAATGCTACTATGTGAAAAGTAGATCATACGAATAAATTGATGTTTCAGGCTACGTGAAGTGGGAGGATCTACAAAAATGAAGTTAGCACAGAACTAGAAACTAGCCCTTTTATTTCACCTCCATGAGAAAGCGAGGAAGAGCACGCGAAGGTTTCACCAAGAAGTGCGATCAGTTTGATAAAGTAACAAATTCCACGCATACCACTCCCACCTACACCACCACCAGTTTCACCATCTTCACCCCCGTCTTTTCCCACACCACCTCGGCCACCACCACAGTTCAATATGGCAAGTATGATAAAGTTGTGGGTGTTCAAGGGAGTAGGGAATGAAGATCCTGACCAGTTTTGTTTCGTGGTAAGGGTTGTATGGGAAGCGCAGGGAGTCACAGATGAAAACATAAGGAAAGAAACGCTGGTCAGTGCTCTGTAGGATCGCGCACTGACTTGGTACATTAAGCATTCCAATGGCAATCCGAACGCGGGGATCACGGATATCCAAGTTGTGCTAAACAAGGAATTTAGTGAGCCAAAGTCAGAGATAAAGCCGATCATTGGATTTAAGGAAATCATGATGCTTCTAGGCGAGACCCCTTAGGAGTTGGATCAAAAACTGAAGTGTACAATTCGTGAAGCCATTATGACCTGGACGGATGGGCAACACCACACATGGTTTGTAGCATTGCTAATGCCACATCTAAGGAATACGTTGTCACAGCAGAAGCTAACCACTCAGGTTGAGGACTTGGAGATCGCGATGAGATTGCATGAGACCCCAATACAAGATCCTAACCTAGGAGTTCAACAGATCCATGTGCAGTTGAAAAACTTGTGCCTTGAGATGTAGATTCTGAAAGAAGACAGGACGACTTGCCCAGAGGCGCGTGAGGAGGTATGGTGCGTAAAGTGCAAAGGCTAGGGACATGACAAGGACCATTGCCTAGTATTTGCGAACTACTTGGTGGGAGGAGGACCAATGCCATTGAGACCAAAGGAACAAGTAGGACTGAGCACAGTGCCTACATTATGGTGCACAATTTGTTAGATAGGAGGGAAGCACGCTACAGATAACCGCCATCTATTACAGAAGTATACACTGAATTCCCAGTAGTTTTTATGTAATTTTTGTAGGTCAGTAGGCCACGATAAGCACACTTGTAGAAGTTTTGAACTGATGATGGATCAGACTCCTATCTGTAGAGCTCAGAAAAAAACACGGGCCCTCGATCAAAATGCAGGGATAGCGCACACTGGATTTCAGGGGCAGGAATGAGGTCGAGGTGGAATGGGACAAGGAAGAGGTCACGGACAACTGATATGTTACAATTGCAGAGGGCCAGGGCATTATGCCTGTGATTTTTAAAATCCAACGAGACCATCATGCTTATATTGTGCCCAGTTTGGTCATGAGATGGAGGACTATCCCACACTGATAGCAAGGTTATGCGATAAAGGAGCACTCCAACCTCCCCAAAATTAGTACCTGCAAATGATGAGGTCTGAGCCACACGAGGAAGACCTGAATGTAAATATCATGCTCCAAAGTGGTATCACGATAGGAGATGAAAAAGGTAAGTAGCCCAAAGAGAGTGCCTAGGTTCGCAAGGCTCCAACAAAGGAACCAGAATTCGATTTAGATCATGCTAAGGAGACATTCATGGAAGCTAAGAAGAGCTTCGCCGATGCCTCCACTTCAGGAAGTAAAGACAAAATGGAACCAAAAATGAACCCATCAATGCTCACTACATTTTTGGAGACATGCATGAAGCTGCTGCGTGACAGCAAAGCTGCGAAGGGGCTACAAGAACTCATCACTAGATGTGCTGGAACCACGCCAGGAGAGCCACACGTAATTTGGAATATTGGGAAGCACACAGTGCGAACAAGAAGAGAGATGAGATTGACTACGCAGATTGGGGAATATGAAATGGATTAAGTGATTTTGGATCTAGGATCGGGCTCAAATATCCTAGAAAATCAGATGTGGGAGCACATGGGTAGGCCTGCACTACAATGGTCTCCTATTCAATTGTGAATGGTGAACCAACAAAAGATCCTACCTATGGGAATATTGCCGGGAATAATGGTAGATATAGAAGGTGCGAGCACGCTAGAAAATTTCAAAGTGATAGAGATTGTTGATGACAGAAATCCCTATCCCATGCTACTAGGAATAGATTGGGCCACTGACATGAATGGAGTGATAAATCTAAAGAAGTGAGAGATTATTTTTGAGAAAAAGTCACTGCACGTAGTGGTACCTTTAGACGTGTTGAAGCCCCGAAAATCGGGTCGACAACAAGGGGGATACCCACCCGGTCCGGAACTTGGTTGGCAGCTCCTTGTCCATTTGGAATAGCGGGTCCGACTGGGGATAATGGGACCAGTTTCCCAATCTAGGGGGTGTGTATGTGTGTAGAGTTGGATGATGCTGATCTAGAAGTATTTTAAGCTAATTTAATTCGAACTTTTAAACTGACTCTATGCTATTGTAATCTAATAAAAACAACACATCTATTCTACGCTAACCCAGGGTGTATTTCTTCTATTATGCGATCTAAAGAGATTTCAAACAATAACTGGTAATAAAGATCATTCAGCTATCATAAGAATAGAAATCAATTAAGATAAACCATTCTGCATAAAAAGTTAGGCAAAACAGTTGTGAACAACATATCACATAATAAGTTATTCATATGTCAAGCATAAATAAATGACTCCACCATACAAAAGTGCCAAATGGTAACCCACACATTCATACATTAACATATAAACAACTAAAACTGCATATCACTCTAAGAATATAAGCAGAAATTGGTCAAGAGATAAAAGTACCATTTATGACTGATTTCACTCATAAACTTCAAGCAATAACAATTTATCTCTACTTGTTCTAATATCTACTAAGAGTACAGAAGTGCAACATCAGTAGCAGACATTAAATGCAAACGTTGATAAATCTTGATCCATCCATTCATCAAAAACCCCCTCCGAGGGTGCAAAAGTGCATGTTCTGAGGACAAGTTTTTTGACAGATTTCCGGACCCTTCTCCAAATGCCATGAGAAGGGTTAAATACTACTAACTAATTAATCTTAATTACACAAATTTAGGAAATGGCTTCAAATGACCGCCCTTCTACTAAAACATATTTATTTCTAAAAATTGAATCTAATTTCTAACCGTTTCTGTATATGCTCCTTAGTGCTGTAAGCAATGCAATGTTCGCCTGAGAAGAGTCGGCTGGTTGTCTTCTCCTTTCGTTCGAGCGATAAAAGTAGAAATAACAAGAGCTGGCACCACTTTCTGACAAACTAGAAGATATTTTTAAAAATCTTCCTCTGGCTTGGTGTATTCGCTGTGTGTATACTTGGTATAACCCAGATTTCTTTCAAACTGATTGTGTTGTTGCTATTTCGGTCTCTGGCCATGCGAATGACTCAATGAGTTAGGGATTTCGTTGCCTGAACAATTTTTTGTATTGCAGATTGCTTCCGTTCTTTGTTCCAGGCTTTTTTGAAGCGTCTTCCTTCCTTAGCGTCTTTCTTTTTGCTTTACCCAGTCTGAGCTTCAGGATCTTTTGTAAACATGCCGCTTTTGTGCGCCTTTGACTCTGAGTCTTGGATAGTCTATTTTCATTAGTGTCTGTTGAGTGATACTCTGGAATCTGTGGTCCTGCTGCATGCGGCATCCATTTGCGAAGGCATCTCCTCTCTGTTCTCCGAGTATTGTCGCTTTCCCCTTTTCCTTAAATGTTTCCTGCATATTGATTTATATTAGTTGCTGCCTTACATTTTACGCAAAGGAAAAGAGAGACGACGAAAAGATTGACATGAAAGCTTTAAGTTCTAATGAATGCATAGTCATGACACTCATAATGACTTGACTCTTCGAAAAATGCAACACAATCATTCTTGGATACTTTGGCGTACAATCATTAATTTCCCTTAAGGTGCGCGCTCAATTTTGGGTTTACAGACTATGTCGAGGAAATTTTGCGATGAGTGGTTTCTGCGATTCGCATCGCAGTATCGAGGATTGCGATGTCAAGAAGTGTCATCGCAGGAATTGATAGTCTCATTCATCGCAGATCGCAAATCGCAGATTGCAAGATCGCAGATTGCAAGATCGCAGATCGCAAGATCGCGTTTTATCATTCAATCACTGTGTGCTGCTTATGCGATGTTGCGATATGCGACGTCGCATATCGGCCGTCGGCGATTCCTTAAGTTTCTCATTTAAGGGCGCTTTCAATATATGCGATGCGATGAATTTCGCGTCGCTTCTTCGCAGCTTATTTACGCGCATAGGAAATGCTTCACTCTCTCTTCGCGATGCGATATAGCTTTAGGGAGTAAAAATACAAAAATTTTGATAAAAATATTTTTTGGATTTTTTGTTAAGGGTCCCCCTTTGCTTGGTGTTATTGCTAATACCAAATAAAGAGGGGGGTTGTTGGTGACCACAACAATGGCGATTCACTGTGAAGAACCAGTTATCTCTGCTTTTCTATTGAATTTCCACTTCCGAAACAGAAAAATTTTCGTATGTCTAAATTTTGTTATGGACAGATAGAGTACATTACCCCTTATCCTGTCAATGATACTTTGTCTCAACCTTTTCATATTCCAATTGTTTGCTTCCTCGGGCTTAGTTCCTGTATTCGCACTAGACATTACTTGGTCTTTTAAAGATAAAATAAAGTCTTCTCTGCGTACTGGCTTTTAAAATATGCTCATTTGTCATAGGTAGAGCCTCTGCTGCCCGCAAGCGTCCATAGCCTCGACAGGGTTACCTATTATCCAGCAATGATCCTTTATCCTGCTTGAGGTTATTTACAACATTTCAGAGAAAAACCTTTTTGACACTTTTTCCTTTTTTATTCTCTAAAGAACAATGTCTTGGTTTGGTGGCCAAATTATGACACAGTCATTCACTTGATTTACACTTTTGCTGAACAAGCTGGCTCGTGATGAGACCCCTTGTCTTTTGATTGCAATAATCTTGAGTCGTTGCCCTGTTTTGGTAGACAGTATTTGGCAAAGTCAGCAAGTTATAATATCTGTGATCATGATAAGCCGGCTCGTGATGAGACCTCTTATTCTTTGAGATATAGTGTTTTCTCGGATTGTTTCTCTGAATGCTGCGATTTCCTTTAGCAGGGAGGAAGTCATTGTTTTTCCTTAAGAAAGCTCTGGATGACAATAATAGAGTTTGAAAACAGTAGCTTTACAGAGAATATTTATTTTATTATTGATACCTTTCATTGTGCTGATATAAAACAATTTTTTACCAAAGGTTGCTTTCATCAAAGTTTTTTTTTGAGGTTGAAACTAACATCATATTTAGGCTAAAGTTAACTCTATTTGTCAATAATAAAAATTTGATTTTTCGAAAAGTTTTGCTACTTGTACAAGCGAAATCAAAATCTGATAGAGGATTGGTGTGCTCTTTCATGAATCCTTTTAGTGACCATCTACAACTGGTTTTATTTATAAGAAAGAGAAAAACAAATAAAAACTAAAACTATCTTACAAAAATAGAAGAATGATCTTCTATGGAAAATATATTTTAAGAATCTTTCCATTAACAGGCAAAGAATCTCTTCTACCTGCCAAATCCTGCAACACAAACGTCGATGGGTCTATGACTTCTACAATCTGAAAAGGACCAAGCCACAGCTTTTGAAATTTCGTATGTTTGCCCTTTTCTTCATGAGCCTTATCCCATTTCAAAACTAAATCTCCCATCTGAAAGTTTTTTCTGGTCATTATGCTTGAGTCAAAAGAGGATTTTATTAGCGCCTGGTGATGAGCATGGGTTTTCTTAGCTTGTTCTCGTTGTTCTTCTAATTTGATTATTTCCATTTGTCTCAGTTGTAAGGAGGAAGTAGATACTTCATCGATGTATTGTACTAAAGACAAAGAGGGAATGACTAAGTGAGTTGGAAGAACCACTTCTTTCCCATAAACTAAATTAAAGGGAGAAGTGCTGATTGAAGCTTTCTTCGTAATTCTATCTGCCCATAAAGCATTTACCAGTGCTTTGTGCCAATTCTTTTGGTTTTGGTCGACTGTTCTTTTAATAATCCTGATTAGGTTCTTGTTTGTTGATTCAGCCAATCCATTACGTTGTGGATAGTAGTTGGCAAAATATTTCAGTTTGAACCCTCTTTTAAGTGCAAACTCAGTCATTGTATTTCCAGAAAAGTATGAGGCATTATCAAACATTAAGGCCGTTGGCAATACAAACCTAGTGATTATAAATTGATCTATGAATTCAATAATGTTTTCAGAATTAGCTGTCTTGAGAGGAACTGCTTCTACCCATTTAGTAAAATAATCAGTTGCCGTGAGGATATACCTATGCTGCTTAGAAGAGTGAGGAACGATCTCACCTATTATGTCCAAGCCCCATTGACTGAATGGTTGCTCGATGTTAACCGACTGTAGTGGCATGGACGATTTCTTTTGTTTCCGTGCAGCAGTCTGGCAGACTTGGCATTTCCTTACGTAATTGTATGAGTCTTTGAACAACGTGGGCCAATAATATCCTGCACGTAATAGTTTATGTGCAGTAGCGTCTCCAACATAGTGTCCGCCTGCTGGTCCATCGTGGAGTTCCTGCAAAACCTTTTCGGCTTCAGTTTTCTCAAGACACCTAAGAAGCACGGAATCGTAATTCCTTTTAAACAGAACATCATTTATGAGCTGATATTGTTTAGCTTTCAATCTCAGAGCTCTTTTCTTGGTGTGATCCAGGTGTGATGGTGCATACCCGTTCTTAAGATAATAAATGGTGTCAGCATATAATGATTCTGCGTCGTTTAGGCTTACCTCATACGCATGTACCTCTTTGGATGAGTTCTCAAGAATTTGCGATGCTCCAGCTAACATCTTGCAGAAGCCTTGACCTCTTACGATGTTTGCTGGCTTGATCTCAAGATCGTATTCTTGTAAAGCGGTAATCCAATTTGCTCTCTTTTTGCCCACATCCTTCTGTATCAGAAGGTTTCTTACCACCGGAAACGGTACTACGACTTTGGTATGGGCTTTAAGTAAGAAAGGTCTGAAATACTTGATCGCTTTGAAAACAGCATATGCATGTTTCTCCACGTCTAAATAATTGAGTTCAGCACCTTGTAAGTTCGAGCTAAAAAATGCGATTGGAGCTTCCGCCTTCTCTTGATTTGCTTGAGTTAGAATTGCGGCATAAGATTTCTCTGAGGCAAATGTGTATAAGATAAAAGATTCTGAAAAATTTGGGGTCGCTAAAGATGGAGCGTTCATGATGGCTTGTTTGATCAAGTTGAACGCTTCATGCTCATCTTGACCCCATTTAAAATTTGAATTCTTTTTTATCATATTTTGCAAAGGAGAAACAATACATGAAAAATCTGGGACAAATCTCTTTACAAAATTGATTTGACCAAGGAAAGATTGCATGGCTTTTTTGTTATGAGGCATGGATATTTTGGAAATTTCTTTGATTTTGTTAGGTTCAATGTGAATACCAGATTTTGACACTATGAATCCTAGCAATTTCCCTTCACTTAATGCGAAAAAAGATTTCTTTGGGTTAAGTGAAATCCCATACCTTAAACATCGTTGAAAGATTTGTTTCAAGTCTTTGAGATGGTCGCTTCGCTTCTTGGAGTACACTGTTATATCATCCAGGTAAATCACTACAGATTTATTGACTAAACCTTTAAATGCGATGTCCATGGCTCTCTGAAAGGTAGCACCGGCATTGATCAGACCAAATGGCATCTTCCCATATGCGTATGTGCCCCACTTAGTTCGGAATTTGGTTTTTAACTGATCATCGGGGTGTACCAGCACTTGATTGTATCCTGAAAATCCATCCAGAAAAGACATTAATTATGAGCCTGCTACTGCCTGTAATATTTGCTCCATAGGTGGGAGGGGAAAATTGTCTTTTTGACAGGCTTTGTTGAGATTCCGGAAATCGATACAGATTCTAATATCTCCGTTTTTCTTTCTAATGAGCACCATATTGGATACCCATTTGGAATGTCTGACAGGGAAAATTATTCTGGCTCTCAACAACTTATTTAGCTCAGTTTTTATCTGATTTTCTAAATTGGGGTGGATTTTTCCGAGTTTCTGCTGGACAGGTTTTTCGTTGTCAATCATAGGGATAGTGTGTTGAATGATAGAGGTGTCGTATGTCTTCATCTCATCGTAATTCCAGGCAAAAACGTTTTTGTATTGTCTCAGAAGACGGATATATGCTAATTTTTCTTCAGGAGCTAGGCCATGGCCTAGATTAACGTTTTGTGGCTTCTCATCGGTTCCTAGGTTCACTAATTCATTGTTCAGAGTCGAACTGTAAAGTTCAGAATTGGTAGACTTTTTAAATCGACTTTTCAAATCGTATAAGTCTTCTAACTTAACCACCGATTTAGGTGTAGCATTATCAGTGCTATTTTGTTGTATTTGGTGATCATGATGGTCTTCGTCAATTATTTGGTTTGAGTAGGATCCTTCAGAAGTGAGGAAATTTATAATGTCAGGATCATCATTGAATACTCTCCAGTTGGTGATGTTGTCAGGGATGGATGATCTAAAGATTAATTCTATTGAAAATCTATCTGGACTAAAATCTTCGGAGGGAATAAGTCTAGAGGCTACGTTAGCTAACAGGTCTGCGCTCGGATTTTGGAGTCTTGGGATTGACGAAATATTGAATGTTATGAAATGTGCAGTCAGATCTTGTACTAAAGATTGATAGTGCTTCAAATGACCTGATAGGCAATGTATGGTGTTAAGTACCTGTTTGACGACGATCTCAGAGTCTCCAAAGACTTGAAGGTACTTAACGTTCAACCCGATTGCTTTGTATAGGCCTTGTACTAAGGCCTCGTATTCCGCTGTATTGTTTGTGCAATCGAATTCAAGTCTGCACGTAAGCATGGTCTTATTTCCGTCTGGACTAATCAGAACGCATCCTGCTCCTGCTCCCTCGTTAGATTTGGAGCCATCAAAATATAATTTCCAAAACAAAGATGTATTTACAGGGTTATCTAAAAAATTAGCACATTTTGAATTATCAGTTTGGGAAAAATTTTCAACTTGGGACAAAACTGAATTTTCTAAGTAAGGTGAAATATGAGCATTGAAATTGCCGAGGAAAGAATCTACCGAGTAATTGCCTATGATACTGCTGTTGTATGCTATTGCTTCATTTTCTCCCTCCAATTCCGTCACTATGTACTTTTGGTGTAACTCTCGTTCAACCTTTATTTGATTTGGTTTACCATTGTAGGGTAACCACATGTGCGACCAGTCGGTTGAGAAGTATCCGTGGAGTTTTTCGGACCAATCCCTGCTAAGAATTAAACCATAGAATTCAGGGATATCAGCTACTAGAATGTCGATAACCTGACATACCTTCGGGTTAGACGACAATCTTATGGTCACTTGATTAAGTTCACCAATCACTTCGACTTGAGATCGATCAAGCTGAACTATGCGCACTGCGGATTTTTGTGGTTGAACATTCAATTTGGCACATATTGATCTGGGTAAAATATTCGTTGAAGCACCAGAATCAACCAAGCAATTGTGCACGTTTTTATTGAAAATTTCATAAGTGAGAAGAAAAGGGGGAGTATGAGATCTCGATCTTCCTCCAATCAAGGCGATGTCATTTGGGTCAATCTGATTGATCGTGTTGGTTGGAGGTCTTCCCATGTTGTGGGAAGCTACAGCTGTAGGTAAAGATGTAGTAGGCACGACATGTAATTCTTTCATCATTATTTTCTGTTGATGTTTCAATTTGCTCAACTCGTAAAGAGTGATATTAGCCCTAGTCTTTTTCATGTCATCG
Organism: Pinus tabuliformis; assembly: GCA_031772625.1. Taxonomy (NCBI): domain Eukaryota; kingdom Viridiplantae; phylum Streptophyta; class Pinopsida; order Pinales; family Pinaceae; genus Pinus; species Pinus tabuliformis. The sequence continues at coordinate 230,440,656 of CM062816.1, read as the reverse complement.
ATAATGTTATACTCCATTTCATTCGACACTATCAGTGTTCTTGATGGAGGTGCTTGATCTGATTGGACTGGGCTAGATTGGGTCGCTCTAGCAGTTGCTTTCTTTGTTGCAAACTTATCTTTTGTTGCAGGTCTTGTGCCCTTCTGTTTAGGGGTAGTTTGGGGAGGATCAAGTTGATTTTTGCTTCGTCTGCTAACCGGAAATGCTTCTTGATCTTCTTCTTGTGGGAGGATGAAATCCCACATTCCTTGTAGTTCCACAACTTCTTCATCATCGGTCTGCCCTTCAGTGATGTTCTCTTCTTCTTCTTGTTCTTCGGATTCAACGTTTGAGACAACATTGGGTGGTTTCACATCCATGGGAGGATTTCTTTTAAAAGCTCTGTAGGGCTTTTTTGAAGAAGTTTCTGCTACTTGTTTTTTTATGTCAATCATCTCATTGGACATGGCCTTTAATACTTTTTGTAATCCTTCCAAATCGAAAGGATCTTTCGTTTGTTTCTTCTTGGTGTCTTCTTTGAAAGAGATTTTCTTAGATTTGCATTCTTCTATCGCAGATTTCTTTTCTAGGGCTACTACGCGTTTTTCTACTGCTATCGCCTCTGTCAAGTTTTCAACTAAGGTCCTCTTGTTTGCCCTATCTACGAAGATAGCCAAGTTTGATGGTAGGGTCGTGATATACCATTCACATCTTACTTCCTCGCTGGGTTGGGAAGCAGTGGGAATTTTTTTGAGGATCTTATTGAACCGTAAATTGAAATCTTTAATGGGTTCTCTGGCCTCAGCTTTGAGATTGGATAGGTCATTGATCAACGTCGCCCTTGATCTGTCATCACCGAACTTGGTAAGGAATTGACTTTGAAAAATGTCCCAACTTGTGATAGACCCGGAAGGTAACGAAAAGTACCATGACCTGGCTCTTCCTTGCATTGTATAGGGAAAAAGCCGGACGACAGCATCCTCGTTGGTAACTCCGTTGAGATTAACAGAAAGCATGAAATTATTAATATGCTCTTTAGCTAGCATGCCTGTTTCTGGATTGAATTTGGGTAGCCATTTCTCAGGATGGGCCTGTATTGGACTCAGGGGTGGAGGCATTAAAACCGCCCTAGGATTGTTCCAAGGAGACTGGGCCATCGTTGAGTTGCTAGTGAATGAAAGTGAAGAGGATGATCCCTGATGCTGAGAAGATGAAGATATTATGATCTTTGATGATTGAAGACGAGGGACTGTGGAAGATGGATGAGTGATTTGGAATGAAGATGTGGGTGGCTGACTTTGCGGTGAGGGAGTTGAAATGGACGAAGTAGATGAAAGAGTCTCACTGTCAGACTCTGGTGGTGTTTTCCTTGCTCTTTTCCTAGTGGGGAGAGGAAGTTCAGTTGGCTGGATGCCAAACTTTTCACTTTTCAATCTGGTCAGGGGATGAGCAGGATTGTATTGCGAAGTCACGCTGCTTTGAGATTTATCAGACCTCTGATTAAAAATAGAGAATCCCTGGAGTTTATGAATCAGAGTTTGAATTTCAGGGGGTTCAATGATAAGTTGGTCTGAAATATTAGGATATGTAGCAGCGGTGGATACTCGAGCGACTTCAAACTCCGAGTTTAATCGTACTGGAGAAGTCGGGGGAGTTGATGAGGGTGATTTACTCTCATAATGGTATTTAGATTTTGATTTAGGTGCCATTCATAGTTCATGCCCTCCTTCTAGCGCCAAATATGTTGAAGCCCCGAAAATCGGGTCGACAACAAGGGGGATACCCACCCGGTCCGGAACTTGGTTGGAAGCTCCTTGTCCGTTTGGTATAGCGGGTCCGACTGGGGATAATGGGACCAGTTTCCCAATCTAGGGGGTGTGTGTGTGTGTAGAGTTGGATGATGCTGATCTAGAAGTATTTTAAGCTAATTTAAATTGAACTTCTAAACTGACTCTATGCTATTGTAATCTAATAAAAACAACACATCTATTCTACGCTAACCCGGGGTGTATTTCTTCTATTATGCGATCTAAAGAGATTTCGAACAACAACTAGTAATAAAGATCATTCAGCTATCATAAGAGTAGAAATCAATTAAGATAAACCATTCTGCATAAAAAGTTAGGCAAAACAGTGGTGAACAGCATATCGCATAATAAGTTATTCATATGTCAAGCACAAATAAATGACTCCACCGTATAGAAGTGCCAAATGGTAACCCACACATTCATACATTAACATATAAACAACTAAAACTGCATATCACTCTAAGAATATAAGCAGAAATTGGTCAAGAGATAAAAGTACCATTTATGACTGATTTCACTCATCAACTTCAAGCAATAACGATTTATCTCTACTTGTTCTAATATCTACTAAGAGTACAGAAGTGCAACATCAATAGTAGACATTAAATGCAAACGTTGATAAATCTTGATCCATCCATTCATCAAAAACCCCCTCCGAGGGTGCAAAAGTGCATGTTCTGAGGACAATTTTTTTGACAGATTTCCGGACCCTTCTCCAAATGCCATGAGAAGGGTTAAATACTACTAATTAATTAATCTTAATTACACAAATTTAGGAAACGGCTTCAAATGACCGCCCTTCTACTAAAACAGATTTATTTCTAAAAATTGAATCTAATTTCTAACCGTTTCTGTATCTGCTCCTTAGTGCTGTAAGCAATGCAATGTTCGCCTGAGAAGAGTCGACTGGTTATCTTCTCCTTTCGTTCGAGCGATAAAAGTAGAAATAATAAGAGCTGGCACCGCTTTCTGACAAACTAGAAGATATTTTCGAAAATCTTCCTCTGGCTTGGTGTATTCGCTGTGTGTATACTTGGTATAACCCAGATTTCTTTCAAATTGATTGTGTTGTTGCTATTTCGGTCTCCGGTCGTGCGAATGACTCAATGAGTTAGGGATTTCGTTGCCTGAACAATTTTCTGTATTGCAGATTGCTTCTGTTCTTTGTTCCAGGCTTTTCTGAAGCGTCTTCCTTCCTTAGCGTCTTTCTTTTTGCTTTACCCAGTCTGAGCTTCAGGATCTTTTGTAAACATGCCGCTTTTGTGCGCCTTTGACTCTGAGTCTTGGATAGTCTATTTTCATCAGTGTCTGTTGAGTGATACTCTGGAATCCGTGGTCCTGCTGCATGCGACATCCATTTGCGAAGGCATCTCCTCTCTATTCTCCGAGTATTGGCGCTTTCCCCTTTTCCTTAGATGTTTCCTGCATATTGATTTATATTAGTTGCTGCCTTACAGTTTACGCAAAGGAAAATAGAGATGACGAAAAGATTGACATGAAAGCTTTAAGTTCTAATGAATGCATAGTCATGACACTCATAATGACTTGACTCTTCGAAAAACGCAACACAATCATTCTTGGATACTTTGGCGTACAATCATTAATTTCCCTTAAGGTGCGCGCTCAATTTTGGGTTTATGGACTATGTCGAGGAAATTTTGCGATGAGTGGTTTCTGCGATTCACATCGCAGTATCGAGGATTGCAATGTCAAGAAGTGTCATCGCAGGAATTGATAGTCTCATTCATCGCAGATCGCAAATCGCAGGATCGCAGATTGCAAGATTGCAGATCACAAGATCGCAGATCGCAAGACCGCATTTTATCATTCAATCACTGTGTGCTGCTTATGTGATGTTGCGATATGCGACGTCGCATATCGGCCGTCGGCGATTCCTTAAGTTTCTCATTTAAGGGCGCTTTCAATATATGCAATGAATTTCACGTCACTTCTTCGCAGCTTATTTACGCGCATAGGAAATGCTTCACTCTCTCTTCGCGATGCGATATAGCTTTAGGAAGTAAAAATACAAAAATTTTGATAAAAATATTTTTTGGATTTTTTGTTAAGGGTCCCCCTTTGATTGGTGTTATTGTTAATACCAAATAAAGAGGGGGGTTGTTTGTTGGAAATAATACTGAGAGGGGGGGGTGAATCAGTATTATCAGATCAGTAAAACTTGTTCAATTTCATACTCAGAAACATATACGCTACTTTAGTTAAGTGAACCCGCGTGTACACGCTACTGTGTCTGATGCAACTAGCGTATATCCAGAGATCTTATGATTCAATTAGCTTATCTTCAGTAAATGCATCAGAACATTATTAACCATATTAACATTAAACAGGTGCAGTATAACAGAACAGATCATCACACAAAAGCCACACACATGAACACCATGATATAAGGTGGAAACCCAATGTGGGTGAAAACCACCTGCTGCAATTTGTTTCTATCTTCCTTTAATAAGAAACTTCTTTTACAATGTACTGGTGCAGTCCTTTACCAGCACGCAGGCTACAACCTGCAGAAGGCTACAACCCTCTTAGCTCTTGTACTAGCCAATCCATTTACTAGTACGTAGGTGCCTACCTACAGAATGCTCCAACCTTTCCTCGTTTTCCAGTTGCTCCTGGAAGGGAGCTACAACCCCCTTTGCTCTTGTACTGGCTGATATGTTTACCAGTACGTAGGTGCCAGCCTACGATCTACCTAGGACCACGTTTCATACATTTTCATACTGGATCCATAAGACAATCACCATTGTAGTACAACCTGGATCATCAATCACTGAAACACTGAAACTCTGTCAACAACACAGTCACCAGAGCACAGAGCAGACACAGAACTCTGCAATAACCAACGGACCCATCTGCAACTTCAAATATCAAGCTTTACAATGTATACGCTACTTCGATGAATCAAACCCGCGTACAAATCTTAAAACTCCGCAGCTATATCAGACATCAAAACATACCCAGATCATAAGCATGTGTCAATAGATCTAGTCTATTCACAGTCAAACCATATGAAGATAATCATTCCAAGCCTTGAGATCCCGTTCCATCCTTCATCATCATCCTCCACATGAGTGAAACCTTGGTTCAGATCACCAACCCATAACTAGCATTTGGATCTCTCACCTCATCAGATATTCGTCACTCACATACTCTCACTCCTTGCTTGCATACATTTGCCTAATGATCTTCTCCTTATATAGCCTTAGGCCCTTTACAATACCATGGTCCAAAACCATAGTAACACAATACCATCAACTTCAAAACTAGGGATCAACACGTCCGTCGAGACACCATGGTCCAAAACCATAGGCACAACTTCCAAGGAATAACCGCCACGGACCAAAGATAAGTTTTCCACATACACGCTCTTTTACTGAAGCCAACATGCGTGTACACGCGACTTGGTATATAGCGAACCTACGTATACGCGACTTGGTATATAGTGAACCGGCTTGTATACGCGACTTGGTATATAGTGAACCAGCGTGTATATATTTTCTCTTCATACTTGTAGTCTGATCATCAATTCCTTGCTGCTATCCTTCTGCACTATGATTTGTCATCAGTGTGATTTGCCATCAAGGACAACACTTGTCTCATAATGCCAACAATCTCCCCCTTTGGACTTGATGGAAAAGCTAACTTGTTACACTTAGAACTATCATCTGATTCCTTTGAGCTGTCCTCCATCAGTCACATCTGACATCTCTTCTGAAGATTCATCCAGTTATACATAGGTGAGTCTGATTCCTTTGAGCTGTCCTCCATCAGTCACATCTGACATCTCTTCTGAAGATTCATCCAGTTATACATAAGTGAGATATTCTTCTATGAGAGGGTTGCCATCAAGGACAACACATGCATCATAATGCCAACAATCTCCCCCTTTGGACTTGATGGCAACAACACCAAATCACTCTCCCCCTTTGACATCAAGGGCAAAGGGTGGACCAAGATGTTCTCTTCCTTTGCTGATCATTTCGCTATCCATACTCACCTTGAGTATCTGTTAAAATCTCTGAATGATCTCCCCCTTTGTATATGCCAAAGTGTACCAATCATTCCATGCTCCCCCTGAGTACATGCCGAGTCTCTGTACTGTTGAAGTGTGCTGTTCATGCTCTTCCTGACTGTAGGCAAGATCTGCAAAAGATGTTCTTCAAGAAGAACATGACTCTATACATCATAAAAGACCTTCCTATCACCAAAGACTCATACATACATCCACTTCCCAACCACGTGGGGATATACTAGAATTGACTCATCCACCCAACCAAGTGGGGATACATCAAAAGTTTACACATGATAAGACAAGAGCATTACATTTTCATCCCAGGCATAGTGGGGAACCAATATGGGCCGTTACATGACCTTGACATTATGAAAGAGATATCACAAAAGAGATATATGATCAAAATATCTAGAGCAAGACTTTATGAAAGTCACCAATAACTGATATCCCCAGCATCTTGTCAATCACCATTCAGATCAGCAACCAAGAGATCCTTTTGTTCTCCCTCTGCCTTGGTTTTACCTGAAATCAACAACATCTTGTGAACTAGAACCAAAGGCTTCTAAGATAATGCCAACAATGCATCATTGGAAGATTATCTGCTCCCCCTGAACCTGTGCTAGATGGTCTCTGTCAGACCCATATCAGAATCTTCTCATTCTGAGTTTGACCCACTGATTTCCTTAAAATTATCATATACGCGACTATATCTATATAAATAGGCGTATATACGCGGATAGTCCTTATCCAACTCGCGTACACAAATTTCCATATCAGCAACCTGTAAATGTCCTGTAGAGAATAAGTCATCAACCTATAACAAGGTATGTCTGCATCAATTCATCCCTTTGACCAGAATTCAGAGTCATTCACATTATATCATGTGTGAAACCACCATAGCCATTTCTACATGATCCAAGTATCATTACTTGGGAGCATTTCTCCTTATCCTTATGAAGATCACCATGTAAGCACCATATATGCATCATCAAAGAATCAACCATAAATCTGATCTGATCATCAACTATGTAACCCCAAGAATCACATGAGATTTTATCATGGACAACCCATTACCACATCATTGCAAGATATATCATTTAGCCATCACCAAGGACTATTAACTATAATGCTAACAATGAATTATTAAAGGCATATGCTCCCCCTCAACCTGTGCCATCTGTTAGATTTGATCATGCATATATCAGCAATAAGCATCAAGACATCATCATCATCATCAAGTTAGGATCAAAACGCTTCTAGACATCTTACAAGTATCAAAACATTTTCACACATCCTCAGCAGACTGTAACTATTAACCAATAGAGCAAATAATGGACTGAATCATATCATATCCCTTTTCTGAGCCTGTCCCCACTGCTTTTCCTCAGACTGACATATACGTGACTTTGCAGTGACTAACTCGCGTATATATGCGACTTCCCTTTAAGGAACTTGCGTATGAGATTCAAGACACTGAAGTTTTACACTTTCAGCTCCCCCTGAGTCTGATATGTCTGTGCTGTGTTGTGTCTCAGTACATTGTGCTGACTGTACTTCCTTCTTCCTCCATATCTTCAAGTGTGATGAGGTTTTCTCCTTTTGGTGTGATGTCCATCCTTTGTTCCTGCATTCCTTTGCTATATGTCCAAGCTTGTTACATGCATAACATCTTACATGTTTCATATTCCTCCTGTAGCAATTAGCAGCTTTGTGACCAAACATATTGCAAGAAAAACAATATCCATTAAAGTACCTCGAATGTGATGATCTTTCTACATGATGGTCTTGAACCCTTCTTCTTCCACATCTAGCTGCAACATGTCCATAACATTCAACATTATTCATAGGAGGAGTAAAAGATTTTCCTTGAGGAGTCTTTTTCCTTGATTGTTGATGGGGTTGACCTTTCATCTCCTTGTTGATCATTTTAGTTTTCTCTTTAGAGTTCCTTGCCTCACCTTGTGAGCTAGATTCACCTTCAACAGATTCATGAAAACCAAGACCAGTCTTGATAGTAGGAGACCTTTGACTACTAAGAATATCATCCAAGGCTTTAGTACTATCTTGAAATCTCAAAAGTTTATCCTTTTCTTCTAATTTACCTTTCAAGATATTTACCTCAACTTGAAGTTGTTCCTCCTTTTCTAGACATTGCTTCTTCATGTCTTCTCCATCTTTCCTTCCTTCTTCCAACTGATGCCTTAGTTTGAGAATCTCATTTTTTTGTTCTTCATTCAGATCCTCCTGCATTTGATGAATTCTGAGGGCACAGTCCAGTTGAGATTTTAAGCTGATATCTTCGTTTACCTATTTTTCAATAGCTTGGAGTAGATCTTTATTCTGCTTCTTTGATTCTTCAAGATCTTTCTTTAGCGAGCGGATCGTGGCTTCAAGACTTTCATAGTAACTGGATCTATCTCTGAGTTTCTTGATGGTTGTGCTTCTTTCATTGACTTCATCTCTTAATGATGTCACTTCACCCTGCAACTTTTGACATTGATTTTCCTTGTCCTTGAGTAACTTTCTTACCTTGTTTCCCTCCTCTGATTGAGCTTTTAGTTTGGTAACTTCTTCTTTGAAAGCACATTCCCTTTTGTTCAATAGATCTTGTTGATCTTTAACTTTGTCTGTAAGCCTTCTAAATTCTGCCTCTATTCGATACCTTTCTTGCTCACCCATAAAAGCATGTTCAGTAGTTTCACTATCACTTCCATCACTTTCACAAGGAAATATAGCAGGAACATCAGAGGATAACACATTCATACCTGATAATGATTCTGAATCTGAAGAACTTCTTATACCTAATCCCCAATCGACTCTCCCACTGTCATAGACCTTCTGAGATGTCTTCTTCTTCTTATGAGCTTTCTTCTTAAGCTTCTTTCCCATTGTTCCACGGATCTCCTTCAAGCGATCAAGCTTCTACCAAAGGACCTGCTCCGATACCAATTGTTGGAAATAATACTGAGAGGGGGGGGGCGTGAATCAGTATTATCATATCAGTAAAACTTTTTCAATTTCATACTCAGAAACATATACGCTACTTCAGTTAAGTGAACCCGCATGTACACGCTACTGTGTCTGATGCAACTAGCGTATATCCAGAGATCTTATGATTAAGTTAGCTTATCTTCAGTAAATGCATCAGAACATTATTAACCATATTAACAGTAAACAGGTGCAGTATAACAGAACATATCATCACACAAAAGCCACACACATGAACACCATGATATAAGGTGGAAACCCAATGTGGGTGAAAACCACCTGCTACAATTTGTTTCTATCTTCCTTTAATAAGAAACTTCTTTTACAATGTACTGGTGCAGTCCTTTACCAGCACGCAGGCTACAACCTGTAGAGGGCTACAACCCTCTTAGCTCTTGTACTAGCCGATCCATTTACTAGTACGTAGGTGCCTACCTACAGAATGCTCCAACCTTTCCTCGTTTTCCAGCTGCTCCTGGAAGGGAGCTACAACCCCCTTTGCTCTTGTACTGGCTGATATGTTTACCAGTACATAGGTGTCGGCCTACGATCTACCCGGGACCACGTTTCATACATTTTCATACTGGATCCATAAGACAATCACCATTGTAGTACAACCTGGATCATCAATCACTGAAACTCTGTCAACAACACAGTCACCAGAACACAGAGCAGACACAAAACTCTGCAATAACCAACAGACCCATCTGCAACTTCAAATATCAAGCTTTACAATGTATATGCTACTTCGATGAATCAAACCCACGTGTATACGCCCTTTTACCGAATACAACCCACGTACAGATCTTAAAACTCCGCAGCTATATCAGACATCAAAACATACCCAGATCATAAACATGCGTCAATAGATCTAGTCTATTCACAGTCAAACCATATGAAGATAATCATTCCAAGCCTTGAGATCCCGTTCCATCGTTCATCATCATCCTCCACATGAGTGAAACCTTGGTTCAGATCACCAACCCATAACCAGCATTTGGATCTCTCACCTCATCAAATATTCGTCACTCACATACTCTCACTCCTTGCTTGCATACATTTGCCTAATGATCTTCTCCTTATATAGCCTTAGGCCCTTTACAATACCATGGTCCAAAACCATAGTAACACAATACCATCAACTTCAAAACTAGGGATCAACACGTCCGTCGAGACACCATGGTCCAAAACCATAGGCACAACTTCCAAGGAATAACCGCCACGGACCAAAGATAAGTTTTCCACATACACGCTCTTTTACTGAAGCCAACATGCGTGTACACGCGACTTGGTATATAGCGAACCTACGTATACACGACTTGGTATATAGTGAACCGGCTTGTATACGCGACTTGGTATATAGTGAACCAACGTGTATATATTTTCTCTTCATACTTGTAGTTTGATCATCAATTCCTTGCTGCTATCCTTCTGCACTATGATTTGTCATCAGTGTGACTTGCCATCAAGGACAACACTTGTCTCATAATGCCAACATTGTTGGTGACCACAACAAGACCCTGTAGAAGGATTGTGCTACACAGAGCCAGTGCATGACTACGATAGTGATGACGATCTAGACTGTATCTACAAGATAATCATGTGAAAGAACGACTGGGTAAATCCAACAGTGGATAGCAGACTCTCGTGGGAACGCGAAAGCTCTTGCACCTCAGATTCAAATGAGGAAATAAAACGATGTCAGAACTGGTTACACGAGATAACCACGCTCAACTGTAACATGATGACAAGGCCGTTGCGCTGCATGGCAACAGAGGTAAGAGATCTACCTATTTATGGTGGATTGAGCGAGGTGGATGATTTCCTAAACAATTTTGAAAGAGAAGTACCAGAACAACAATGTTTCAACGCTCTGAAATGGGTACTGCGCGCTATGCCCGAAAGATGTTCGTGTACGAATCAAAGAAATTTTGAGGACTGATGTGAATGCAGAAGGATGATGCGCATGCAGTTTGGAAAGCCTCAGATGTGGATGAAGGCCGAGTATGATGGATGAAATAGCCCATGCACCCACATTTCCAGATGGGTACAAGCGTATGGTGCGCAACCTGCATGAACGCACACCGTCCCTGCGATAGGAAACACGACCAAAAAGCAGGAGTGGGCAAGACAATGGAGCGGATGACCGCTCTAGTTGGGACCAAGAAGTATGGTAAGACCAAGCATGCAGAAGCATATTCACGCAGAAGCTTTTGACAAATTAAGCGAAGCACTGAACACAGTCAACCATGTGAAACAAACTGACTGGGACCTGCGCGTACCAGCAGTTCTCTTGGCTCATATGACCATGTGAAAAACCCTAACTTTGTGGGCACTTCCGAAGCTAAGGTATGAAGCAAATGTTGTAATCCCCATGGAGCATGCAAAGCCTAGTCCGCGCATAGTAGCACCAGTAGATACGATGGTTCACGAAGCCCGGAAAGAAGGGATCACACAGCCACAAGAAATAGAACGCATGGGACTTGAGGAAGAAATCCAATAGGGAAACCTTAGACTCCACAAACTTGAAGAAGAAAGGGTACGGTTAAGGAAGAAAAGTGCTTTGATGGATGCGGAAGTCAAGAATATGGAGGATAAAATAAAGAAATATTTTCTCGAAAAAAAGACCAGAATGGTAAGGCAGGGTGCATGCGATCACAATGACATGGTTAAGGCCTATTGCCATGAATTGATCAGTCTGATGCCTTGGCTTGGACCGCATATTGCTAAGCATAATGACTAGGGTAGTGCATTGCAAGTAATAAAGTACGTGATGCCGACCATAATAGTAAAAGGTAGAGATTCTCTAGGCAACATGATGAATGATCGGATGGAACTTTTCACGGGTGGTGTGACCACCTGACTAGCTGAGGGAAGGACAGTATTAGTGCTCCAGGATGTTGGGAGGGAGCGTGGGACTATAAACTGTTGGAAATAATACTGAGAGGGGGGGTTGAATCAGTATTATCAAGTCAAATATTCCCTTTTCAAAATCAAATGATATACGCTACTTCAGTTAATTAGACCAGTGTATATACGCAACTATGTAGAAGAAAACCCACATATATAATGCAAAGTTTTAAATGACTTTATCTTTCTGATGAGGATTATTAATCTGTGTTTGAGAATCAAATAACCAGTAACCAGAAACAGTAAAATGGAGCAGAAAGACAATCGCACACAAGAACACAAGATATAAGGTGGAAACCCAATGTGGGTGAAAACCACCTGCTGCAATTCGTCTCTATCTTCTCTTTAATTAGAAACTTCTTTTTATAATTGTATTGGTGCAGTCCGTTACCAGTACGCAGGCTGCAACCTACAGAGAGCTACAACCCTCTCTCATTTTCCAGCTTCTCCTGGAAGGGAGCTACAACCCCCTTAGCTCTTGCACGAGCCAAGATACTAGTACGTAGGTGCTAGCCTACAGAAGGCTACAACATTCTCCTTCTTTCAGGGACCACGTTTCATAAATTTTCAGACTGGATCCACAAATAGCATCAATCAAACATCAAGAATTTCTGCATCACCCAATCACCTTTTCACCAATCAAAACTGAATCAAAATAAACACTTCTCTAACGACTGTACCCAGATCACAGTAACAGTAACCACACACCAAATCTGAACCCAGAACACTGCAGCAATGAATAGAAGCAGCAAGATCACAACTCAAAATATATATGCTACTTTAATAACCTGAAACCTACATGCATACGCTTCTGCGTATGGAACAACCTACGTATACACTGTTTTCCTTCACTGAACCAGCGTATATATGCATCTTTGCTTCACTGAACCTGCGTACAGATCTATAGAAAATAATTCGCTCTTTCAGATATTCAAACACAAATTAACCCAGATTATCAGTTTTATAGATCAAGAAAGCGCCACATGTAACAGATCAAAATCATACAGAGATACTATCATTCAAGCTTAAAGATTATGATCCATCAAGAGAACTTATCCTTCTCTTTGCATTAAGGTTCCTCCTTCATTCTGATCCAGATCTGCACCATAACCCAATTACCAGTAATCCAGATCTAGCACTTTATCAGATATTCAACAATAATTTCAGATGATCTTTTGCCACATGCTCTCCTTCCTCTTTTTTAGTTTTAGGCCCTACAATACCACGGTCCAAAACAATAATAAACCAATACCACGGACCCAATACTTGGGATAACACATCTGATGTGGTACCATGGTCCAAAACCATAGGTTCAAATACCAAGGACTAACTACCACGGACCAAAGGTAAGTTCTCCAACATATACATGCTTTTCTTTGCATGAAAGTGCGTGTATACGCACACGCGCCTTTGAAACATCTATCCCGCGTGTATACGTGTCTTCGTCTAGATGAACCTGCGTGTATGTCTTTTATTTCATTCTGAAAGCCTGAACTGAGATCTGTTACCAAAGAGAGTTGCCATCAAGGACAACACCTATGCCATAGCTCCAATCCTGTGCCATAATGCCAACAATCTCCCCCTTTGTACTTGATGGCAACCCAAAATCCTCAAATTCATTCTCCCCCTTTGACATCAAGGGCAAAGGGTTGTGCTCCCCCTGAGAACATGCTAAAAGTTCTACCTTGCTGTGCTGACCATGCTCCCCCTGACTATAGGCAAGATCTGCAAAAGATGTTCTTCAAGAAGAACCAAGACATATACATCATGAAAGACCTTCCTATCACCAAAAGACTCAATACATACATCCATCACCCAACCAAGTGGGGATCATCCACCCAACCAAGTGGGAATACATCAGAAATTTATAGATGACAACCAAGTTCATTACATGTTCATCCCAGGCATAGTGGGGAAACCATGATAGGCCATTACATGACCTTGACACCATAAAAGAGATACCACAAAAGAGATACATGACATAGAGATGAAATATCTAGAACAAGACTTATGAAAGACACAAATAACTGATAGCAGCAGCATCTGTCAATCATAATTCAAATCAGAACCAATATTTCCTTCTGTTCTCCTTTTGCCTCTGTTCCACCTAAAACCAACAACAGCTGTGAACTAGAACCAAAAACTTCTAAGATAATGCCAAAAATGCACTATTAGAAGATTATCTGCTCCCCCTGAACCTGTGCCAGATGGTCTCTGTCAGACCCATATCAAACTCTCTTCAACCAGAGTCTGTCCTTGCTGATTTTCTTCAGAACTCCATATACACGACTGCACCTGCATAAATCGACATATGTATGTGGATCTTCCTCATTCAACTCGCGTACACCCAATTTTCTCTGAAACATACACGATTTAACAGCAAGATGATGCATCAACTACTCCCAGCTTCTGTCTGAGGTATTCAAATGTCTCCCTGGGCAGTGGTTTGGTGAGAATATCAGCAACTTGTTCCTTAAAAAGAACATACTCCAATTTGACCTTTTGTTCCAACACTTATTCCCGGAGAAAGTGATACTTGATTGGTATGTGCTTGGTCTTTGAATGCATGACTGGGTTCTTTGAAATGCTGATTGCACTTGTATTATCACATGAGATGGAGATAGGTGGTGTACAAGTGATTTGAAAATCCTGCAAGGTCTGCATCATCCAAAGAAGTTGAGTGCAGCAATATGCAGCAGCCACATATTCTGCTTCAGTTGTTGATAAAGCAATCAAACTCTATTTCTTGCTGAACCAAGATACTAATCTAGAACCCATAAAGAATGCACCACCACTTGTGCTCTTCCTCTCATCCACGCTTCCAGCCCAATCTGCATCTGTATAAGCATGAAGAGTGATATCTGTATCTCTAGGATACCATAAGCCATAGTTTTGAGTTCCTTGAAGATACTTAAAAATTATCTTCACTGCCTAAAGATGGGTTTCCTTTGGATTTGCTTGAAATCTTCCAACTATTCCCATTGCATGCATGATGTCTGGTCGGGTACCTGTCAAATAAAGTAGACTTCCAATCATAGATCTATAGGTTGGTTGATGTACTGCTACTGATTCATCATTTTCACTAAGACTGCATCCTGTAACCATAGAAGTACATACTGGTTTCGAATCTTCCATGCCATACTTCTTCAGAATCTGCTTGAGGTACTTGGTTTGAGACAAGAAGATACCGCTTTCATTTTGTTGGATTTGCAATCCAAGAAAGTATGTCAGTTCTCCAAGAAAAGACATTTCGAATTCTTTCTGCATCACCAAGGCAAAGCTTTGACTCATAGCTTCGTCATTGTTGCCAAAGATAATATCATCTACATACACAACAAGTATTAACAATTTGTCATTTTCAATTTTTATATAAAGATTGCTATCTGCTGATCCTTTTGAAAAACCTTGTTGATGAAGGTATTTGTCCAAATGGTAGTACCAAGCCCTTGGAGCTTGTTTAAGACCATAGAGTGCCTTTCTCAGTCTGCATACAAGATTTGGATCATTCCCAAGAATGAAACCATTTGGCTGCTCAATGTATACTTCTTCTTCTAAATCTCCATTTAGAAAGGCTGATTTCACGTCCATTTGAAATACTTTGAACTTCTGAAAGCTTGAGAGAGAAAGGAACATTCGGATGGCCTCAAGTCTAGCAACAGGAGCAAAAGTTTCTTCAAAGTC
Source organism: Pinus tabuliformis (assembly GCA_031772625.1). NCBI lineage: Eukaryota > Viridiplantae > Streptophyta > Pinopsida > Pinales > Pinaceae > Pinus > Pinus tabuliformis. The sequence continues at coordinate 230,425,257 of CM062816.1, read as the reverse complement.
TATTCCTTCTTGTTGAGCATACCCTTTACACAAAAGTCTGGCCTTGTTTCTGATTACTTCTCCATTTTCATTCAACTTATTTTTAAAGATCCATTTTGTCCCTATGACATTCTTATCTTTTGGTCTAGGAATCAACTCCCAAGTGTTGTTCTTTTCGATCTGCTCAAGTTCTTCATCCATTGCCTTGACCCAGCATTTATCTTTGCATGCCTCTTTTATATTTTGTGGCTCAGTGGAGGAGAGCAATGCCAAATAGCGTGAGGCTTCTGCAATTGTTCTTCTTGCTTGTACACCTGCCTCTTTCCATCCCAAAATTTGTGATTCTGGATGATTCTTCTGAACATACCTGGATGGAGTCTTCTCTTCTATCCTTATCTGTTCCTCTGGTGCCTCTTGAGGTTCTTCTTCATCATCAATCTGATTTGGAGAGTAGTCTTCATCCTCTTCGATATTTTCATAATTTACTTGCCTAGGAATGTATCCTTTTTCATCAACCACTACATCAATGTTGTCAACAATTCTTCCAAGTCTGTTATTGTAACACTTATATGCTTTGCTATGGGGAGAATAGCCAAGGAGAATGCCTTCATCTGCTCTAGGTTCAAGTTTTCTAAGCTGTTCATCATTATTCTTAATGTAGCATTTGCTTCCAAAAATTTTGAAATGCTTTACCGAAGGAGTCTCACCATAGCAGAGCTCATGAGGAGTTTGAGTGCTGTTCACTCGGACATTTGTTTTGTTGAGAATAACCACCGCAGCAAATGCAGCTTCACCCTAGAAAATTGCGGGAGTCCCAGACTCATCAAGCATCGCACGAGCCATTTGTTGGACCGTTTTGTTCATCCTTTCCACCACTCCATTTTGCTAAGGAGTCCTAGCTATAGAGAATTCCCTTCTTATTCCATGTTCTTCACAGAAATCGAAAAATTCATTTGAGGTAAACTCCCCACCCCTGTCGGACTTGAGGCACTTAATTTTGTGATCTTATTCGTTTTCATCCAAGGCTTTGAAAGATTTGAATTTTTCAAATGCTTCGTCCTTGTGTTTCATAAGTCCCAACCAAACCATCCTGGAGTAGTCGTTAATGAATAATATAAAGTATTCTTCTCCTCAAGGTGACCTTGTCCTAAATGGACCACATACATCTGTATGGACTAGTTCAAGAGGCCTGCTAGCTGATCCTTCCTTCTCAGGGAAGTTAGTTCTGGTTTGCTTACAAAACTGACATGATTTGCATATGGTGTTGTCTGGAATTTTGATATCTGGAAGACCACGAACTGCCTGGTATTTGCATGCTTTCCTTATTTATGAAAATCTTAGATGCCCCAACCTTCAGTGCCATAACCAATGTTCATCATCCTTGCTCAAATAGCATTGTTGTTGTCCTTCTTCAAATATGTATAGATTATTTGGAGTTCGTCTACCTTTGATCACTGTTTTTCCTGTATCAAGATCACGAAAACTACATCCATTTGATCGAAATATTACGTATGTTCCTTGATTGCACATCTTACTGACACTTAGTAGATTATGCTTCAAGCCATCAACATACAAGACATTTCCAGCTTTGACCTTTTCTTTCAACTGAGCAGTGCCTTTTCCTTTTATGGCTGCAGGGGTATCATTTCCAAAGGAAACTTTCTTTCTCTTTTCTAAAGCAGTATAAGATTCAAGTTTTTCTTGATCACCTGTCATATACTTCGAACATCCGCTGTCGATGTACGATAGATTTTCTTGTCCTTCTGTATAAAAACCTATCGCACATCTTTCTGTTTTTGGTTCCTTTATTCTCCATGTTCTGGTGCTTGACGTTTGTTCCTTTGTCTGCCGAAACCTGCTCCTGCATTCAGAATCTTCATGACCGAAGTTATTACAAATAGAACATTCAATTTCATTTTCAAGGGCTGTTGTGGGGAAAAATGCCTATGCAGGATGATCCTATCCACCTAAGTGTGACAGTGCCTTAGCAACAAACAGAGACAGCTATTCTAGTATTCTTCCTTTATGAATTAAGAATGAACAGAGATGGATGGACTAACCGGTGTCTTCTGTTTGTCCCTCGATCCGGTTTCTCTTCTCTTGGAGAGTTCCCAGCTACTTGCCTTCTCGCTCGCTCAGCTTCAAGAGGTTTCTGCAAGATCACAAGAAGAGAACACTACACAAGACATGGATTCATATTCATAACTAGTTCAGGATTAGAAATAAACTAAACATACTAATGCAATCATACATCAAAAATACATCAGTATATAGGAGAAACCAAGATAGCTTTATTGATGAATAACAAGGTTCAGGAAGAGATACAACCCAGAGGGCTCCAATCCAGCATCTCCTTCCTAGCAAATGGAATTCCTATCTTCACCCCCTTCAAAGCATTAAGCACCCAATGATTCCAATCTCAAACCAACAACAATTCTTTGCAATAACAAAATTCCAGCCTCTAGATCTCATGGAGGAGAGATCCATATATAGATGTTTGGAGAGAGGATGAGTCAGCTTGAAATCTGACTAGTGTCCTCTCCCTCTGTCAGTTCTTGATTCCACTTGGAGGTTCTTGCTTCCACTTGGAGATTTGGAACCTCTTACTCATCATAGTCGAATTCCCTGAGGCAAGTGTCATTTTGGAAGCTTCCTGGGTTTTGACACCTTGAGAAATGAACTTGCCACATGTCCACTCTCGCTCAGTGCAGGTAGCCAGTGTTGCCTTTGACATTCAGCGCAGGTAGCCAGTGGTGGCTTTGAAATTCAGCGCAAACAGCTAATGTAGCCACTGAATTGATCCTGAATTGACTTGTTTTTGAGCAGTTTCTGGTGGAGAACTTCTGTGAATTGCTGTGGTTTGTTAGCCTTGTTCCTCTAGGGGTAGGAACAACATGTTTAGGGACTTTGGATCCCTTAGATTATGGACATTTCATGCTCAATGCTGTAAGGCACAAAAATGTCTATAACAGTTGCCCCCTAAAGTATGAGGCCGTTTATCGGGTGAAATGCTTTATCAGGGGGATCCGAAGTTCATCCAATGCTGGGAGGAGACCTGTAATAAGATACAATACAATACATTATTTTTCATACTGCTTTCATGATCTAGCTGAGGCGGGCATTCCCATGCTCAGCTTTATAAATTCATTTTTCTGTACATAGAACAGACAATCGTCTGATGGTAGACTGATAATTTTGATGAAATTATCATCCTTTGAGTAGGATGATTATCTGCTGCAATGATGTACATGTCAATGTCTTTATTTTTCCTGAATATATATCGCAGCCCGGATGGATGAAACTAGATCCGGGGTCTTCAAACTCGTTCGATCTTCACTCTAAGTACAAGTCGATCCATGTGAGAAATGTTCTGAAGTCGAACATGGAAAGACATCGCTTGATTACCGGTCAATGATGTAAACCGTTAACAAGCGCGAGAGGAATCACCGATAATGATAATGACCCTCAAGGTACTGCAGTACAATTCACGTGGTGTGAATAAAGGACTTGGCGTCGAACACCACGCAAAATCTTTCGGTCGAAGGTCATTGATGTATACCTGTCGCCGGAAGTGAGAAACTTGCCATTGAGGCATGCAAGCTTCAAAGTACTGAAGGGGTTGTTCCTAGATCAACTTCTTGGATAATGAGCTGATGTCGACAAGAAGCGATCCGTCAAAGGAGGGCCTTAATGAATCCCACATCAGTGACACGGAACGGAGCTAATGATTTTAATGGAGGTGAAAACGATCTGTGACATATGATTCAGGGTGGCGGTCATGAAAGGATGAAGGATAATGTATGGCAGTGGATGGGACACGGTTGACTTTTCTGAACGACTTCTCTTGAACATATGGCGACACTGATGCGATGGATCGGTAGCATTACCCCAAATATGGATGGTATGGCGAGACCATGGATGTGACCGGTGAATGAAACAACCCAACCCGATTGTGGTACGGAGGAAAAGTGTCATGTTCAAGAGCGACTTGCTACCATCAAAGTTTTCTTTAGTTTCTCCCAATTTTTCCCCAGTCATTGCTGACCAGTACCTCTTTATTTTTGTCAAGCTTGAGGAGGATAACATATGCTTGTTCTATAACCTGCCCTTCGGGCAAGCCCATCGCTATGTTTTAACGAGCCTAGCGATAGTGAAACTCGTTCTCGTCTAAAGACAAGTTTGTCGCTATTTAATGATTTTAACGAGTCTAACGACAAGGATAACTCGGTCCTTTTCATTTTTAGAGAGTCTGAAAAGGTACATAAAGTTAACTCCAAAAGTCCTTTTTCGTCATCTAATCCCTTAAGTCCGAAAAAGTATAAAACAATACAGAAGGGATGAGTTTTCGATAGTTTTAACGAGCCGAATAAAACAAGCGCTCGATCTTTTTGTGCAATAATCCCTCAGGTCCAAAAAGATTAAAATCTAGAGGAGGGATAGCTCTTCTGGTCACTTTAACGAGCTGGAAGGCCAAAACTCGGCAATCTTTTCATATTTTACGAGTCAGATGAAAAGAGCTTAAAGAAGACTCGTCTTTTGAGGAACGAGTGATAAACGGGTTAGCAGCTGATTCCAGGTACAGGTTGGAATTTTCCAATCACGGCAGTGTCACAAGGATGGCTAGTGAAATCACTCTTCGCAGCTGTTCCTCAAAATGGGTAAACAATCATATGGAGGTGAACGATCGGCCAAATGAAAAGTGGAGGTGACGGTGCAAACACGACCAAGGCTTTAATGGCTGATGATATTACATTCACTGTGGTTATTTACCGGGATAGTTCATTTTTTAACGAGCTTAAACGCGGGTGGAAACATTTGCTCGATCTTATGTTTATTTTTTAACGAGCATGAACTATGCGCTAAAACTGCTCGGATCTTGCGTTTATTTTTTAACGAGCATGAACTGTGTGCTAAAACTGCTCGATATTATATGGTCAAATTTTGATTTTTTACCATAACTAGCTTTGCCCTTTTCAAAGATAGTACTGTATCCTCAATTGCTGCATCAAACTAGTTAGAAATGAATAACATTTGCTTGAAAATGAGATTAGAACCCTAATATTTCACTTTGAACTACGTAAAAAGCAATTAAAAGTGTTTTTACCTCTCATTTTACCATTTCATTTGAACTTGGTTTGTTGGAGCTTTGGAGGTGCCTCTTCCCCCTTGATTTTCATCAGCTGATTCCGGGAGATTCTGCGGACGATTTTCGGCGCCGTCTGGACCAGGTAGGAGCTAAACCCTAGCTCTTTCTTTTCATGGTTTCCTTTTTCCATTCTGTGCCTGTTTTCCTGTTCCCCTGAGCCCCTGGGGTTTTGTTAGGGCGCTCTGCCATCAGCGCAGGTAGTTCACTCGAAACCTGCGTTGAATGTCAAGCTGCATGAAGGCAGTTTGACCTTCAACGCAGGTGGAACACTAGCCAGTTGCGTTGGGCATAGAAAAACAGTTTTGTTGCACAGTTTTTGATGAAAATTTTGCCAGTTTCTCATCAAATCCAGGATCTTACTCTTTCTCTTGTTTGTTTTGCAGGGACTTTTGAGCAAAATGACCCTTACATGGCGAGAACGAGAACATGAAGAAGAGGACATGATTGCCCTCCATGACCCTGTCACGGTGAACGCGCTGCGGAACTGTGGCCTGCTGAAGTTCTTCCGTATCTCTAGTATGAGAGCACAGATCTCCTTACTGCAGTATATGCTTGATGCTTGGGATCCTATCAACCAAGTATTTCAGATTAGGGGCAAATCTATCCCCTGACCGTAGTAGACATTTACTTCTTGACTGGCTTGTCGAGGCGGGGTGCCCCCATTTCTTTGTCAGGTTCGGCCCGAGGGAATGACTCCGTGAGAGATTATGTCCGCCAGTATTGCAGGGAAGGATCTCAGCCGAGCAGAGACGGCAAGGTCGTTATCCGTGAGATTGCTGACAGATCTCTCAGGTCCATTCTGTATACTATTGGTAGGATGGCCGGTAGCGCATCTCTTCATGTTGCCAACAGATCCTATGTGCAGCACGCCTTGGAGTGCCTCCAACCGAAAATATTCAACTGGTGTGATGCAGTACTTCTTCAGATGAAAAGTCAGTTGAACAAGGTAAAGGACGGGAAGCTGAAGAACTTTGGATTTGGTTCTATTCTGACTGCCTTTGCCTTGGAGAAAATACCACTGATGCAGCCTCAGTATATCGCACTCGACTTGCCTTCTCCTACCGAGCCACGCATGCAGAGATGGGTTGATCACATGTCTAGGCATGCTGGTCAATCTCAGATTTCTTTCACTGATACCTTCTTCAGGTGGTTCGAGCGTCAGGAGATGGTCTATTCCGAGTATCCATATGTTGGTATGGATTTCCGAGGTGATCCGGACTTGGTACTGCCGGATGGCGAACAGTGGGGCGCTATTGGTAAAATCTTCGACCATATTACTGTTTACTGTTCTTATTTATAATGTCCTTGTGCTTTATTCTATCAAGACTTTAATCAAACTCATGTGTGCATGCAGATGTTGGTCCTGTTCGTCCAGCAGTTCGCCCGAGAGCGCCAGTTGCTGCCCCAGCAGGGGAGACTGCTGGGAGGGTTATTCTCCGCGACCTTGACGTGGCCGAGACCCTTACAGCTGTGCAGGAGCAGGTTGAGAGCCTTACTCTCGGCATTCCCGATGTGAGGATTGATGAGTTACCTTTACAGTTGCAGCGGCATACTACTGGTGTGCCTAGACGATGGACTCGTCTCTTGCGCATGATTGCACAGGCCGTGACGTGCTATCATGAGCATCACTAGGCTAGGGTGCCCCCTAGCAATTTTGAGTTTTTGGGTCATGCGACCGATTTTTGTCTTGGTTACAGAACATTATGTATAAACGATAAACAACTTATATATATATTTTGATTTTCGGGGTTTATTTTGGTTGAGTTATATGATCCATATGTACAACATTGATGATGTGTCTCTTTTTATAAATGTCGCAAATGTCTATCTAACACATAGTTTGCTAATGAGTCGGTTAATGTGTTTAAGTTTCTGGAAATATGCTGGTATTGAATTAAATCAAATTGTCTTTCCAAAATCTTAACCCTTAGGAACATGCGATAAATAGCTGGGTTGCGGACGGAATATATACCATTGAGTTGTAGTATTACGAGTTGTGAGTCTAGCCTGACGATTAGTCGGCGTATACCATGGGTGATGGCATCAGAGAGTAGTTCTATCAACGCGCTATACTCAGCGATGTTATTCGTTGATTGCCCAATACACACACCTCTGAAACTTACTAACTCGCCGCTTGGATCAAAAATGGCCCAGGCTGCGGAGGACAGGTTCCGCGAACTACGACTCGCTCCGTCGGCATATCCAACACATGTCTCCAGAAGGTTTGACATCTGCAATAAATGTAAAAAGGTGGATTACTCGACCAAAACAAACACTTTAGCGAAAACAAAATACAACAAAAGCATACAGGTTACTATTTAAGCATAGTAACGCTTGAGGTACAACCCATTACGGGGTTGCGCCAGTGGAATTCCGTCATAATCCATTAACTCGTAGGCTCCTTTTGCTAACACTCGTTTAACAATATAGGGGCCCATCCATAAAGAATTAAATTTACCTGCTCCCAATTTATCGGATTCTTGGTCATAAAGCAAGACCAAGTCACCTTCTGAGAAGACACGGGGTTTGACATTTTTGTCGAACTGCGCCTTGACTCGTTTCTTATGGGCTTCGTTAGCCAAAGCGGCATCACGACGGGTTTCATCCAATTGGATTAATTCCAAGAAACGGCCTCTTCTTCCGAAGTTCCGGGGAGGAGATCAATTGCGAGTTTAAGAGACGAAATTTCACACTGGATTGGCAAGACTGCTTCCAGGCCATACACCAGTTGGAAAGGTGTGAACCCGGTCGCATTCCTTACCGATGTTCGGTAAGCCCACAAGGCTGAGTACAGGATTAGGTGCCACCTTCTTTTGTGAACCCGATCATCCTTTGCAACATACGCTTCAGGACCTTGTTGATTGCTTCAACTTGTCCGTTGGCTTGCGGATAATACGGGGTAGAGCTGTCGTGAGATAGCCCTAGCTTGGCAGCTAATTCAACCATCATGTGATTGCGAAAATGCGACCCATGATCTGTAACTATAGCCTGTGGTACGCCGAACCTGGCGACTACATGATTGAAAAAGAAAAGGGCAGCTGTTTCACCAGTGTTATCTAATGTAGGCATCGCCTCGGCCCATTTGGTAAAATAGTCAACGGCGACTATAATATACCCATGCCCCCGGTCGAGGTGGGGTTACATGTCATGAAATCGATGCCCCATTTGGCGAAAGGCCCAACAGCAACTATTGGCTGTAAAGGTGCGGGTGGTCTTCTGGTTTTGCTATCAAAAATTTGACAAGCATGGCAACTTCTGACTGCGGTTATGCAATCTTTGAACATGGTTGGCCAGAAGTATCCTGCTCGTAAGATTTTCTGTGCTGTAGCATATCCAGATTGATGCCCCCCACACGCGCCTGAATGACACTCATTCAGGGCTTTTTCGGCCTCTTCATGGGTGAGGCACCTCCTCAGAACTGTATCGATACCACGACGGTAAAGCGTATCACCGACGATCATGTAGTCTTTTGCTTGGTATCGTATACGTTTCTGTTCTGAGTGAGAGGTGTCAGGCCTGAACTTTTGGGTTTGGAGATAAATGATTATATCTCCATACCACTCATTGCTTGTAGATATCAGAAACAAACTTTCGTCCACGATTGATTCTTCGGATGTTTCATCGTTGGACGACGATGGGAGATCGCACAATAATTCTGCGAAAACTAAAGCTTTCTTTGATTTGGATTTTACAAATTCCAGATCAAACTCTTGAAGGATCGCTATCCATTTTGAATATTTTCCCCCCAGCAACTGTCGCGACAATATATAAGTCATGGGGTTGCAATCTGATAGAATGGTAGTTTTCCGAAAGAGGACATAATGTCGAAATCTTTGTATCGCTTGAACAGCAGCGAGTGCTAGCTTTTCAACATAAGAATATTTGCTTTCTGTATCATTCAAGTTTTTACTTAAATAATATATAGGATGTTCAATTCCATCGACTTCTTGAACTAAAACCATCGCAATGGTCGTATCCGCTGCAGCCAGATACAGGTTAAAATCTCTTTGATAGTCCGGGGCATACATTAATGATGCTTTTACTAGAGAATCTTTCAGAGCATCAAAGGAAGCTTGCGCCACCTGATCCCAGACAAAAGGTACATCCTTTTTCAAAAGACGAGTATAACCTTTAGCAAGTTCTGCGTAATTTGGAATGAACCTCCTCAGAAAGTTTGCTTTCCCTTGGAGTTTCTGAATCTGAAGCAAATTTGAAGGTGGAGGCAAATTAATGATTGCCTGAACCTTGCAAGGGTCGAGACGAATCCCATCCTTAGAGACTACAAAGCCAAGTAAACGACCAGAACCGACGCAAAACACACATTTGTGCGGATTGAGTCTTATCTTGTAGTGTCGGCAACGTAGAAATATCGCTCTTAAATGCTGCGGATGATCAGTCCGCTTTCGCGAATGAGCCGGAAGGTCGTCGAGATATGGTTGAACGATGTTCTTGATGTCATGGAAGGCATAATTCATTGCCCTCTGAAACGTCGCCCCTGCGTTCTTTAAACCAAAGGGTAATTTTCGATAAGCGAATGTGCCCCACGGACAAATGAATGCAGTCTTTGACTGGTCCTGTGGGCGGATATTTATTTGATTATACCCGGAAAATCCATCCATGAATGAAAAGATTTCACATCCGGCGCATTCATCAATTATCTGGTCGATGAAGGGTGTAGGGTAGTTGTCTTTCGGACAAGCTTGGTTTACATCCCTATAATCGACACACACTCTAATTGTCCCTTGTTTCTTCATAACAGGGACAATATTCGATACCCAATCGGTTAGAGGAACCGGGTAGATGAAACCAGCATGGAGAAGTTTTTCAACTTCTGCTTTAATGGCAGCGGCTTTCTTGGGGTGCACCTGCCGAAGCCGTTGTCTTACTGGTTTGACATCAGGATACATCTTAATTTCATGTTCAACGATACTCGAGTCAATGCCTGGCATTTCATCATATGACCAAGCAAAGACATCTCTGAATTCGCGAAAAAGAGCGTTATATATTTCCAGTTCTGAAGGAGAACAACCTTTGCCGACATAAATATTCTCTACAACATTTGTTTTAGTCGAGATATTTATGGCTATAGTCTCTTCAATATTGGATAAGTTTCGCTCGGAATCCACCGTATTTACAGTATTTGATAGGAATTCAAAAACTGAAGGGTGATAAAGGTCATGTTGAGTATCTTCTTCATATTCTGGAAGAAGGGAACGATGGTGGCAATCATTCCATGGTGCCCCCTCAATCAACATTGATTGTAGGATTCCTTCGTCAGTCCCATGTACTTTCGACCAAGGATCTAATGGGGTACCATATTCTCTAGACCTATCTACCCAAACGCTTGATGAGCGTTGATTTGGGTTCGCCTCCCATGCCCGAAACATTGATTGCTACAATATTTCTATAGGGCTTGGGGGCAAAACCATTGCATGATCCATGTCGATATCGTCTTCTGAGATCTTCGTGGAAGATATCATGTTGCAGGCTCCTACCAATGCTACTTCTCCTATATAGATTGGAGGTGGAAGTGCGAAAGTTCCCATTAATGTGGGGTCTTTCAGTAGGCCTACTCCGATGTCTTGAAGCGAATGGTTGCTTCCATGGATCATGGGAATGCTTCCTGTAACTTGTGAACCATTAGGGAGGAAGTCTTGTTGGTCGACGATCGTAATCCCTCCTTGAAAAGGGAATGCGATCTTCCTAAAATAAGTCGACACAACAGCTGCCATGGCATAGATCCACGGTCTTCCTAGTAGGATGTTGTAGTCAAGATTCCCATCGATGACTTCAACATCTATTTCTACTGTTTTTCCCCCCAGTTCAACCTTCAAGTTATTAAGGATACCGCATGGGGTATAGGTCCTTCCGTCGAATGCTTTCAATGTCGTCGAAGATCGCGACAAGGTCGGAGACCCTAAAGTTTTCCAGCAACTCATCGACATAATACATGTAGATGCCCCCTCATCAATAATTGTTCGGTGAACAGTTTTGTTGAGGGCTTTCACTTGAATAAGGAAAGCTAGTTGAGCTGGTAACTGAGGATCGTATCCTTTGTGGTCGAAGGATACAAGATTGGAATCCTTAGGATCAACCCCACCAATAGCCGATAACAAAGCCTGCCTTTGGGATGGGCAATTTTGTAGTACTTCAAGAGTCGACATAGCGGATGGCGATTGGGCCAAATCTTCCACTATGTTATAATGCTGCGCCGCTCTGGCGCGAGGATTAAATGTCGACTTGTGTACTACTCCCTTTGGCGGTTTTATTGTTAATTCAGGAATGATGGGCGGTACAACTTCTGTCGAAGTTGTTGTCGAACTACTTGGTTGATCTTTACCTTTGTCGTTCGACAGCTGCGGATTCCCGTAATCTTTGTTCCTTGTCGAAATCAAAGCATCATTCTGCTGTTTTGAAACCGACAACATAAGCACTTGCGACGGGGAAGCATTTCCACTATCAACCAGATTTTGACCTGGATTTGGGAATGGATCAGTTAACACAGCTGAGGTTTGCGAACTTTTGAAGAACCTTTTAAGCTCAGCTTTGTATGGACAATTCCTTGTCCAATGATCCTCATCACATATCTGACATGGATATTTCCTATTTCCAGGAGGGTTTGAAGAAGTTTTTTCAGGAGATGACTCACCCTGTTTCTTCTTCTTCCCTTTGTTTTGCTTCTTCTTGCTCCCTGGTTGTTTGGTTTCTTTGCCCTTATCTGCTGATACGGCATTTACTTCCGAAGCAAGAATTTCTTCTTTTGCATTTTGATTCGAATTCTTACGGGCTTTCTTAGACGAAGCCTTTGTCGATTTCGCGTTTGCCGTGCCAATCACACCATCGCCGGCATGAGAGTCACTATTTGATTTAGGAGGAGGAGGAATTGAGAATTCCGGTCTAGGGGCGTCAGGTATTTTGTCGTAGAGCGTGCCAGACTGAGTGTAGACTAAGTCTAGATATTGTGCACGAGCAATAACTTGCTCCTCCGTTACGACTCCCCCCTTGGCCACATCTTCTGTTATAGCAGGAAGTAACGACTTTATAAACCATTCAGCTAACAGCTGATCGGGAACGTACGTTTTCACCATCCTACGACGACGACGCCACTCATGTATATGATCAAATATGTGAGTGGCTGTTGTCTGCTTGAAGTTGGTTAAGATTTCCATTCCCGTTTCATACCTTATCGGTAATTGAAAATGGGTTAAGAAAGTCGTGGCTAGGGAGCTGAAATTGTCGAACGAGGCTCTAGGTAATTCAATATACCATTTTGCCGCTGGACCCGTTAACGTCCTCTGAAAAAGGCGAAGCCTTATCGAATCATCGTTCAGGGTGTTTGATGAACACCACAGATGAAAAGTCATCACGTGATTCGATGGGTCTTCACCTGGATTTCCATTAAATTTAGGAATGTCCGATGGAAGTTTGTGAGGAATCGCTGGCCACCAAGGGGCGTAAGCAATTGGATCGTTTGTTAATCGGTGTAAATCGGGTAACTCTAAAGTTGCCACGAATGGTAACTGTTGATTCAGGTTAGGTGAAGCATACCCAGGGTACGATGGAATCGCCTGAGCAGTGGGCCTTTGCATACCAGCATAATGTAATTGATGTTGGTATGACTGATACGGTTGGTGGACTTGACCACTGTAAAGCGGTTGGTTTTGACCGTTTTGAATATACGGTTGTCCACTGTTCGCAAAGATCTGCTGCTCAGAACCTTGGTACACTTGCTGGAATTGTGGTTGTTGGTATTGCACCAGCCACGGTTGTGAAGCCATGTTCTGTTGCGCTATACTAACCATTGGACCAAGGTGTGGGGTAATTGTACCCGTTTGGACCTGTGTTGCCCCACCAGTAGGCGATTGTGGTTGAGTCATAGGGTCAAGGGGCTGTTGCATTACAACCTGAGAAATCTGAGGTTGACATACAACAGGCAACGTTTGAACTTGTGACACTGTCACAATAGCCGGTGTGGTCGGGATGTTCGACATAGGTACACACTGTTGCATAGAATATACAACCCTTGGTTGTTGAGGTAGCATAGGTACCCAACCACTTGATGTAACTCCAGTATAACCTGAATACTGTTGTGAACTCCCATATGGATACCCCCCCGGAGGGGGTAATGAAAGGGCATACTGCCCCCCATACGGTAGCAATCCGGAACTCAAGGGGATTGTTTGCCCTTGGGGGCTGGATTGCCCAAATTGACCTCCAAATGGATCAATTTGGCGAGTTTCAACATAAGAGTTGCCGGATATTATTCCGGATGAACAAACTGGAACAGACCACACTGTCGAAATAGTCCCTGGGTGGACTCCTTCTAGCGGTTGTGAGCTAGTCGGGACAGATGGTACGCCGGAAAACATTGTTGGAGTGATGGCAGGGGCTTCTGCTGTCGTTGTGTCATTCGACACAGTCCTAGATGTTGACAGTTGTTCAGACATTTTGAGTCTATCCAATAGATTGCCTAGCGATTCTACAGGAACTTCCACTAGTGATGGACTAACTTCTGATGTAGAAGGAAATAGAGTGACCCCTACTCCAAAATGTGTTGGAGTACTTGCTTGCGGATCCTCTACAATTTCCTCTATCGCAATCAAACCAGGTGGAAGAGGAAGACCATCAGGTCCGTAAAATATTTCTGGTGCCGAAGAAGGGGTTGAATCGACAGCGACAGTTGTTTGAGGAGCAAGACTCTCTGAACCGGTTACAGATGGAACTGGTTCAGTAACGCAAGTATTTGCTTCCAGACTAGGATCAGTGTTACTGTCCCTCTGTGGCTGTTGAACTTCTTCTATAGAGGCAGGGTTTCCAGAAATGTTTGGAGTAACGGGAATCTCAGATGTCGTTGTAACACTTGTTCTAACTTTGATAGGAGATTTCGAACCAGTTAAACGAGTTCGCTTTGTCTGTACTGTTTTCGATTCCGGAGACAAAGACGGTTGACTCGTAAGCCTCCGCCAACGACGGGGTTTCAATTGACTTTCTTCCATGATTGCGGATTACTCGATCAACCAAAATACAAAAGGGGAAAGTGTGTTTCCGAATTAAATGAATTTTTTAGACGCTTTTAGACACAACTTGCTTTTTCACTTTTAAAGAGTCGAGAAAAAGCTAAAGATGACTCTAGTCTCCTTCGATGTTTTAACGAGCCCGAAGTGACAAATGCTCGGATGGACTTTTTTTGTTATAGAGTCTGAAAAAGGCCAAAAGGAACTGCTCTGGAGTTCTAGGTAGAGGGTGTGCCAAACTTTTCGCAAAACCGCAGAATACTTTTTAGGGTACGGGCGGTCGATCTTCCTGAATGCTGTGTTCAGTGCATTGCGATCAGTAGGGCGGCCGACACGGCTTCCTAAGGATAAAGGTTTTATTCCTATAGGGGTCTCCCAATATATACGCGACGGTACGTGGGAGCACAATCCGTACTGGCGCTATCGTCCCTCAGGAGGAATCACCCACCATCAACGAGATCGACAGTCACCAGGCTTTACGACGCCGGAACACGTCTCTAGCCTAGACCTCTATGTTGTGCGTTATGTTGCAAAGTGTTGTTAAGTTCATTCAATTTATTTTAAGTTGATCTTTTTAGAAGTTTGCCTTTCAAGGTTCACCACGAGATGTATGATACAATTCCTAAATGCAGTCTAAAGATGATAAGCAAGCTTTATATCTTTTCAACTTTGAAAATCCTAGCTACTAAGGGAAAAGAAAGACACCATCTTTTCTCAAAGAGCAATCAGCACACTCTAATGCACTTTTCCTAAATCAGACATGCAAACTATCAAGATGCAAATGCACAATGTAGGTGTTTGTTTTCCGCTTTCTTAGTATTGATGCCTACAAAGAAAGCTTTTTGTACAACTTTGAATTTTCTTTTAAATGACCAATACAAACAAGTTTACTTTTTCGAAATCAGAGAGGGTAGAAGAGATTACAACACTTAACGATTTTCGAAATGAATACTTGTTTCGACACTTAAAAGAGACAAATTCAAACCAATAAGCAAAAGCAAATGTATAATCAACTGCAAACAGCCAATGAAATCTCTTCTAAGATCACAATCAACAGATCTGAATCAAGGGCTACAGGATGACTATTTAACTCATGCAAAGGAAAACTGCAAATGATGCCACAAACACATAAAAACACTCACAGTCTTTTTGTACAAAAGGAGGCAGAATTTAAGCAGAGAAAAGGAGTTATCAGAATGGTATCTATGCTGGTTATAGGCTGCAAAAATCAGAGATCAAAACAAGGCAAAACAGAGCAGAGAACCCCAGCTGCATAAGGCCAAACTGGTTCAGCGCAACCTCAACACAGGGGTTTTGACATTTAGCGTAGGTAGCCTTCACGGGACCTGCGTTGAAATGCAGAATCCCTTCATAGGGTCTGCGCTGAAGGAGAAACTCTCGTTTCTCACTGGTTCTGGGTCACAGATTGCTGATTAATCTACCGTTTTAGGCCAAATAAAAGCAACAAGCAATGTGAAATCAAAGGGATGCTTTGAGGGAGTACTAAGATCTATCACAAAGGATCATCAAATCATTTGTGAGTCCATTGTTTAGATCATAGACAAGTCTAGTGATTGGATCAAAGCAACAACTGTCTACTTTGCATCTGAGAATAGCAGATGCGGTTCGATTGTTGTTGTCGAGTCTATGAGACAAACAATGATAGAAACACAAATAAAATGACTAAACAAATCTCCCCAGTGGAGTTGCCAATTTGTTGTGGGGAAAAATGCCTACGCAGGACGATCCTATCCACCTAAGGTGTGACAGTGCCTTAGCAACAAACAGAGACAACTATTCTAGTATTCTTCCTTTATGAATTAAGAATGAACAGAGATGGATGGACTAACCGGTGTCTTCCGTTTGTCCCTCGATCTGGTTTCTCTTCTCTTGGAGAGTTCCCAGCTACTTGCCTTCTCACTCGCCCAGCTTCAAGAGGTTTCTGCAAGATCACAAGAAGAGAACACTACACAAGACTTGGATTCATATTCATAACTAGTTCAGGATTAGAAATAAACTAAACATACTAATGCAATCATACATCAAAAATACATCAGTATATAGGAGAAACCAATATAGCTTTATTGATGAATAACAAGGTTCAGGAAGAGATACAACCCAGAGGGCTCCAATCCAACATCTCCTTCCCAGCAAATGGAATTCCTATCTTCACCCCCTTCAAAGCATTAAGCACCCAATGATTCCAATCTCAAACCAACAGCAATTCTTTGCAATAACAAAATTCCAGCCTCTAGATCTCATGGAGGAGAGATCCATATATAGATGTTTGGAGAGAGGATGAGTTAGCTTGAGATCTGACTAGTGTCCTCTCCCTCTCTCAGTTCTTGATTCCACTTGGAGGTTCTTGCTTCCACTTGGAGATTTGGAACCTCTTACTCATCATAGTCGAATTCCCTGAGGCAAGTGTCATTTTGGAAGCTTCCTGGGTTTTGACACCTTGAGAAATGAACTTGCCACATGTCCACCCTCGCTCAGTGCAGGTAGCCAGTGTTGCCTTTGACATTCATCGCAGGTAGCCAGTGGTGGCTTTGACATTCAGCGCAAACAGCTAGTGGAGCCACTGAATTGATCCTGAATTGACTTGTTTTTTAGCAGTTTCTGGTGGAGAACTTCTGTGAATTGCTGTGGTTTGTTGGCCTTGTTCCTCTAGGGGTAGGTGTTGTAGGGAAAAGTATCTGACTCGGATGACCCTATCCCACTCTAAGGGTGATAGTACCTCAGCAACAACTGTAAAGAAAACTAATTAAGGTTTACTTCTTTATGAAAGCAAGAGAGAATGAAGAAATGCACTAACCGTTTGCCTTGCGCTTAATGTCGAATCCAAACTCTTCTCTTTGCTGCTTTCTCCCAGCTCCTTGCTCTTTTGCTGGCCCAGCTACAATGAGATCCTACAAAATAACAAAGAAGGAAACTACAAGAAGCATGCAATCATAACTGATTCAAGGATTAGCATAAATCAAATATACAATTATCACAATACATCATTGAAACAAGTGCATATAGAAGAACCTCAATAGCTTTTATTAATGGAAGAAGTAAAGTTCTGAGAGTGTTACAACCATTGAAGGCCCCAATCCAGCAACACCTCCCAGCAGAAAGAATTTCTCCTCTTCACCTCCTTCAAGCAATCACCCAATAGTTCTATAGTGAAACCAATAGCATATCATTACTTTGCACAAAATCCCCAGCCTCCTGAGCTCATAGGAGAGAGCTCAATATATAGATGAATTGAGAAAGGATGAGTCAGCTTGCAACTGATGTGTAGCTGCCTTGTGTCCTCTCTCTCTTCAGTTGATCTTCAGTTCTTGAGTCCACTTGGAGAACCTTGCTTCCACTTGGAGAAACAGAGCCTCTGACTCATCACAAGGCGAAATCCCTGATCCAAGTGTCATTTTTGGAAGATTCCAGAGCAATGACTCAGTGTGCCACTTGTCCCATCTCGCTCAGCGCAGGTGGCCTTTGTTCTACCTGCTTTGCAACGCAGGTACACCATGGAGGAGTTGAGTTTCAGCGCAGAAGCCTAGTGGAGCACCTGCTTTGATTTTAGGATTGCTTGTTTTTGAGTGTTTTCAGGTGGAGAACTGATCTGAGAGCTGTTGGTTTGTTGACCTTGTTCCTCTAGGGGTAGGAACATCATGTTTAGGGACTTTGGATCCCTTGGATTATTGACAATTCATGCCTGATGCTGCAAGGCACAAAATTGTCTATAACAGATGCCCCCTAAAGTATGCGGTCGTTTATCGGGTGAAATGCTTTATTAGGAGGATCCGAAGTTCATTCAATCTGCTGAGAAGTGTCTTGTAATAAGATACAATACAATACATTATTTTTCATACTTTTTCATGATCTAGCTGAGGCGGGCATTCCCATGCTCAGCTTTATAAATTCATTTTGGTACATAGAACAGACGATCGTCTGATGGTAGACTGATAATTCTCTGCTGAAATTATCATCCTTTGAGAAGGATGATCATCTGCTGCAATGATGTACACATCAAATGTCTTTATCCTGAATATATATCGCAGCCCGGATGGATGAAACTAGATCCGGGGTCTTCAATATCTTCCGATCTTCACTCGATGTACAAGTCGACCCATGTGAGAATTTCTTGAAGTCGAACATGGAAAGACATCGCTTGATTACCAGTCAATGATGTAAACCGTTAACAAGCACGAGAGGAATCACCGATAAGGATGATGACCCTCAAGGTACGGCAGTACAATTCACATGGTGGGAATAAAGGACTTGGCGTCGACCACCATGCAAAATCTTTTGGTCGAAGGTCATTGATGTATACCTGTCACCGGAAGTGAGAAACTTGCCATTGAGGCATGCAAGCTTCAATGTACTGAAGGGGTTGTTCCTAGATCAACTCCTTGGATAATGAGCTGATGTCGACAAGGAGTGATCCGTCAAAGGAGGGCCTTAATGAATCCCACATCAGTGACACGGAACGGAGCTAGTGATTGTGATGAGGTGAAAACAAACTGTGATGTATGATTCAGGGTGGCGGTCATGAAATGGATGAAGGACAATGTATGGCAGTGGATGGGACACGGTTGACTCTTTGCAGAACAACATCTCTTGAACATATAACGACACTGATGTGATGGATTGGTAGCATTACCCCAAATGTGGATGGTGTGGCGAGGACCATGGTGATGAGACCGGTGAATGAAACAACCCAACCCGATGTGATACGGAGGACAAAGTGTCATGTTCAAGAGCGACTTGCTACCATTAAAGCTGTGAGGTTCCCCCAATTTTTCCCCAGTCATTGCTGACCAGTACCTCTTTATTTTTGTCAAGCTTGAGGAGGATAACATATGCTTGTTCTATAACCTGCCCTTCGGGCAAGCCCATCGCTATGTTTTAACGAGCCTAGCGATAGGGAAACTCGTTCTTGTCTAAAGACAAGTTTGTCGCTATTTTAATGAATTTAACAAGTCTAAAGACAAGGATAACTCGGTCCTTTTCATTTTTAAAGAGTCTGAAAAGGTACATAAAGTCAACTCCAGAATTCCTTTTTCGTCATCTAATCCCTTAAGTCCGAAAAAGTATAAAACAATACAGAAGGGATGAATTTTCGATTGCTTTAACGAGCCGAACAAAACAAGCGCTCGATCTTTTTGTGCAATAATCCCTCAGGTCCAAAAAGATTAAAATCTAGAGGAGGGATAGCTCTTCCGGTCGTTTAACGAGCTGGAAGGCCAAAACTCGGCAAACTTTTCATATTTTACGAGTCAGGAGAAAAGAGCTCAAAGAAGACTCGTCTTTTGAGGAACGAGTGATAAACAGGGATAGCAGCAGACTCCAGGTACAGGTTGGAATTTTCCAATCACGGCAGTGTCACAAGGATGGCTAAGTGAAATCACTCTTCGCAGCTGTTCCTCAAAATGGGTAAACAAACATATGGAGATGAACGATTGGCCAAATGAACGGATGGAGGTGAGACTGCAAGAACACGACCAAGGGCTTTAATATAGCTGTCAAAGGTTACATTTACCAAGGTTATTTACTGGTTCATTTTTTCTGGGTGAGCTTGAACTCTAGGGGAAGATTGCTCACAACTTATGTTTATTTTTTAACGAGCATGAACTATGTGCTAAAACTGCTCGGATCTTGCGTTTATTTTTTAACGAGCATGAACTGTGTGCTAAAACTGCTCGATTATACCAGTCTTAATACAAGGAATGCCTCAGGTGAGGTAGTCATATTTAAGGAGCTATACCTCACTAGTTACTCCAATTTGGCAAGTTTTAACTTTTTCCCCACATCCTTTCTTTATGCAAGCTGGAAACGGCTAATCCTACGAGTTTAACGGGTTAGACCTACAGGTTTAAAGGGAGGACCTAAAAATTTAAAAAATAAATAGTCGTCCTGTGCTTGCACTCCAAAAGGTTCGCATGCCCCCAGGTATAAAGTATAATTTCAAGGCTACCCCTCCTCTGTCCCACCTCTGTTTTTCTACTTGTCGTCTTGCTATATTTTTAACGATACTTGTCTTCTTGTTATTTTTCGGTGCCAACGGTACTTGTCTTCCCATCAGTTCACTTTTTGATTTTTGCAAGATCGCAACAGATAAAACATTGGCGTTACGGAGGGAGGTTTGCCTCTTACTTATTATCCGAAAAATGGTTTTGTTCGCTGCCGCAAACTAAACTCTTTTTTCCGGCAATGTCTATCATTAGGTTGCTAAGGATGGTGACTACTTGTTGCAGCAATTTCATCTCTTTCTTTGGAGGCTGCCCCTACTTATCCTTCAAAACATATGTTTTAATGGGTGAGGCTTGCCTTCAAAGATGGTGGCTACTTGCCGCCACAAATGGATCTCCTCCCTCAGGAGAGCCTACTTTTTAGACAAAGGGAGCGAGAAGCTAATTATCTCACTCACATAACTTTGACAAAAGAACTTTATCCTAGAACAACCCTCTCTTCCTTCTTTCGGACAGGGTACGGACTAGTCCCATTCTTCTGTGAAAATTAACTTTATACCCAAGGTTTCCTCTGCCCAAGGCAGGCCAGGGTGCATGCCCCCTGGGTCCCAGTTCTTTCTTCCGAATCACTCGCATTCATCGGGAAGTAGAACCGGGGGTGGAGGCATTCCTTGAGTGAATAAACCGTTAAGGGATGGTATTTGACTATTTGCGATGCGTGATCCTGGAAATGAAAGTTGGTCTACGAGCTTGACCATTCTTCCTTCGTGCGGAAAACACATAACTCTGAAGAGTGAGGACACTATCGCCTCCATGCAATATATATAGTCTCGTCCAAGGAGTAAGTTATAAACCAAGGGTCCCTGGACGACCATGACATTCATATGAACTGTCTTCCCCTTCAATGTAATGGGAACATTGGGGAGAATCCCTAACGGGCGACTGGTTCCTTTATTAAAACCTGATAGATTTTTCATCTCAGGTAAAAGCGCCGGGGAACCCAGTGCTTTCCAAGCAATAGAGGAAAGGATACTCACAGATGCCCCTTCATCAAAGATAGTTACAGCCATCACCATTCTGTAGATTGGGACGATGATTCTGAATGGGATACTGGCTGGTAACCGGGGTCTGCCTAGTTGATTCCAATCAAAGGACACAACCAGGTTGCTTGGTGGTGGGACCGAATACACGGCCGGATACGACCCTGACGACATTCCTTCCTGCGATAAAGGAATGGGCGCGTTGCCCTGATGCTCATCAGAGTCTGTGTTGATGAAAAGAATCTGGATGGTGTCATCCTTGTTCTCTTCAGTGAGGGTGTCATTTGAAGATGAATCTTCAACGACGGTGTCATTTGAGGATGAAACCTCTGAAGGAAGAACTGGGTCAACTGTCGTTTCGACCTTTAGACTTTCGTCTGGTCTGGATTCAGCAGGTTCATTCTCAATGACTGACACTTCAGCTGACCACTTGAGCGGGCCAGCTGGATTTTCAACTATCGAGGGACTTGGCGCGAGTTTTTGGTATCCAGGAGGAAGTCGTGATGGTGAAACCGGACGATCTTCCAAAACTCTCTTTGCCTCATCTAAGAATGGACAACAGTGGATGGCGTGATCGCCTTCACACAGCATACAGGGTGATCTTGGTCTCCCTTTCCGTCCTTCACTCTCGCTAGTTGACGGACTGCAATCAACATGACTACCAGAGGTTGATGCTACCGGATTGTGCAACCTGGGGGACCAGTCCCTTAGTATCCGGGGAATACAAGGACAATCACGGTGGAAGTGGGTCCCTTTGCAAATGACACATGGCGATCCCTTTGCTTGCCCCCAGTTGCCTTCGCCATAGGTCCCTTCTGCTTCTTTTCTCTCTTCTTCTTTTCCTTCTTCTCCATGGGAGGCTGACTTTTGCTGGCTCTACCTTGCGAAGATGAAGGATCAGAGGAAGAATTGTAAGAAGTGGAAGGCTGGTGGGTAGCTCTAGACTGGTCTGACCGTTGATTCGACTGCTCAGGATTAGTGGTGATCTAAACTACATTAGTTGAAAAGAGCCATACAGGTAGGCCAATTGTCAATCCTAGAAGTGACAATGTGGCCATATGGGGCGCACCAACATCTCCCCAAGAGGAGAAGGGACTGGGACTTCCACCAAGGTGACTTCCTTGGTTGGTGGGCTCCATACTTTTCAACTGAAAGATCAACGCGGGAATAACAGGTGATTATGTTCCGTTTAAAGTAAATTTTATTAACGACGTTTTAGACACAACTTTGCTTTTTCATGTTTTAAGAGTCGAGAAAAAGCTAAAGATGACTCTAGTCTCCTTCGATGTATTAACGAGCCCGAAGTGACAAATGCTCGGATGGACTTTTTCAGTTATAGAGTTTGAAAAAGGCCAAAAGAAACTACTCTGGAGTTCTAGGCAGAGGGTGTGCCAAACTTTTCGTGAAACCACAGAATACGTTTTACGGTACTGGTGGTCGATCTTCGTGAATGCTGTGTTCACTGCATCGCGATCAGTAGGGCAGCTGACACGGCTTCCTATGGATAAAGGCTTTGTTCCTATAGGGGTCTCCCAATATATACGCGACGGTACGTGGGAGCACAAGTCCGTATTAGTGCCACCGACTCTCAGGAGGAATCACCCACCTTCGTAGAGATCGACAGTCACTATGTTTAACGACGCCGGAACACGTCTCTACCTAGACCTCTATGTGTTTGCGTTATGTTTCAAAGCGTTGTTAAGTAAATTGGATTTATTTTAATGTTGATCTTGTTTAGCAGTTTGCCTTTAAGGATCACCACGAGATGTATGTAACAAATTCCTGAATGCAGTCTAAGATGAGAAGCAAACTTTTCAATCTTTCAACTTTGAAAATCTTAACTACTGAGGAGAAGAAAGGCAAATATTTTCACACAGATCATAGAGCACACACTAATGCAAAATTTCCTAAATCAGCATGCAAATAGTCAAATGCAAAATGCACTATGCATGTATTTTCTTTTCCCTTTCTTAATGTTGATGTATTACAAAAAGAAAGTTGTTATATAACTTTGATTTCGATTTCAAGCGAAAGTAAACAAGCTTGTCCAAAATCAAAAGACACCTTAAGATTTACTTGTTTAAACACTGGGAATGCATGAAATCAAACCATAATGACGAAAGTAAAAAGACTAATCAGCTATGGACAGCAAACAAGCTAACTCTTTAGACCAGCAAAATGCCTAACACAGGTTCAGATCTAAGAGGCCAAAGCAAGACTAGTTCACTTTCGTTATGGGAAATTGTAAATGATGTAAGAAATACAAAAGAACAAGTACAATTTCGTTATATAATAGAGGCGGAATGATGGCAAGTAAGGTTGGTTTCAGAATAGGTACAAGACTGGTAACTGGCTGCAAAATCTATAGTGAAAACAGGCAAGAAAAAGGGAGGAAACCCCAAATGCACAAGGCAAAATTGGGCCAACGCAGGTGCTGCACAGCCAGTCTGGCTCTCAGCGCAGGTAGCCCCTTCGGGACCTACGTTGCAAAGCAGGTAGCCTATGTACTACCTGCTTTGGAAAACGAAAGTTGCGTTTTCTCAGTTTCCGGGTCACAATTTTCTCAAAAATTCACAGTTTTTGCTCAAATCAGAAGCTATCAGTCAAGTACACACTAAGGGATGACAAGGAAGATGAAAATCTATCACTAAGAGCTTACAAGGATCCTTGTAGATCAGCTCTTCAAATCATGAACATGCTCAGAAATGAGCTAGAGTAGCTGCCCTCTACTTCGCTTTTGATATAGTCAAAAGCTTTTCGATTTAGTACTCTTTTGTTCAGGAAATGAATAGCAAAATACTACAAACAATCAAACAGATACGATCCCCAGCGGAGTCGCCAGTTTGTTGTAGGGAAAAGTATCCGACTCGGATGACCCTATCCCACTCTAAGGGTGATAGTACCTCAGCAACAACTGTAAATAAAACTACTTAACGTTTACTTCTTTATGAAAGCAAGAGAGAATGAAGAAATGCACTAACAGTTTGCCTTGCGCTTAATGTCGAATCCAAACTCTTCTCTTTGCTGCTTGCTCCCAGCTCCTTGCTCTTTTGCTGGCCCAGCTATAATGAGATCCTGCAAAATAACAAAGAAGGAAACTACAAGAAGCATGCAATCATAACTGATTCAAGGATTAGCATAAATCAAATATACAATTATCACAATACATCATTGAAACAAGTGCATATAGAAGAACCTCAATAGCTTTTATTAATGGAAGAAGTAAAGTTCTGAGAGTGTTACAACCATTGAAGGCCCCAATCCAGCAACACCTCCCAGCAGAAAGAATTTCTCCTCTTCACCTCTTTCAAGCAATCACCCAATAGTTCTATAGTGAAACCAACAGCATATCATTACTTTGCACAAAATCCCCAGCCTCCTGAGCTCATAGGAGAGAGCTCAATATATAGATGAATTGAGAAAGGATGAGTCAGCTTGCAACTGATGTGTAGCTGCCTTGTGTCCTCTCTCTCTTCAGTTGATCTTCAGTTCTTGAGTCCACTTGGAGAACCTTGCTTCCACTTGGAGAAACAGAGCCTCTGACTCATCACAAGGCGAAATCCCTGATCCAAGTGTCATTTTTGGAAGATTCCAGAGCAATGACTCAGTGTGCCACTTGTCCCATCTCGCTCAGCGCAGGTGGCCTTTGTTCTACCTGCTTTGCAACGCAGGTACACCATGGAGGAGTTGAGTTTCAGCGCAGAAGCCTAGTGGAGCACCTGCTTTGATTTTAGGATTGCTTGTTTTTGAGTGTTTTCAGGTGGAGAACTGATCTGAGAGCTGTTGGTTTGCTGACCTTGTTCCTCTAGGGGTAGGAACATCATGTTTAGGGACTTTGGATCCCTTGGATTATTGACAATTCATGCCTGATGCTGCAAGGCACAAAATTGTCTATAACAGTAGGAACAACATGTTTAGGGACTTTGGATCCCTTAGATTATGGACATTTCATGCTCAATGCTGTAAGGCACAAAAATGTCTATAACAAGGGCTGAAAAGTTGTTATAGGTACTTTTCGTAATCCCAGTCATACTTCTTTGTTTTTGAGCTTCTCTAGTCATGATTGTCTTATAAGCAACACATTAAGCTGCTTTGTGACCAAAGTTATGGCAAGAGAAACATTGGCCATTGAAGAAACTTCTGCGATTATCAAATCTACCAGCCAAATGATTGTAATTTCTATTGTCATCCATTCTTGAAGCAAATTGAGAAGTTTCTACCTGTGGCTGGTTGTAGCTTTTGTTCACCCTTAATATGGATTGCCCCTGGTTTAGCTGGTAGTCTTTGTTTGTAATTCGTCCCTACTTTACTTGGTGATCTCCATTGGGCTTTTTCTCATTCTTCCTTGCTACATCAAGATAACTCCTTGAGGTGGATGCTTGAGATGTTTCTCCATTATAACCCAGACCTGTCTTGATTAGTGGAGAACGTTGTACATTGACAATCTCATCCAGAGTTTCAGATCCTTTAACAAATTTAAGATTAAGAGCCTTTGTTTTCTCAATTTCTTTTCTGAGGCCAACAATTTCACATTCTAACTTCTCAAGAGAATTTTCTTTTTCATCAAGTTGGAATTGCAGAGTATCAATGATCATATCTTTTTCTTCTAAACATATTTTGAGTCGAGAAATCTCTTCATAAAAACCATCTACATCTATAGCGTCCATGTAATCATCATCTTCAAAGGCCATTAAAATTTTATAATCATTACCTCGTTCATCTTCGTCACTATTTGATAGGCCATCACTGTCTTCATGAGTGTAGTAACTTTTCTTAGTTGCATTCTGTTTCTTGTTCCATCTAACAGGTTCCTTCCCTTTGTCAATCTTATCCTTGTGAGGAAATTTGGCAGCATAGTGACCGAATCTTCCACAAGCAAAGCATTTGAAAGGTAACTTACCTCGGAACCGTCCAGTACCCCGTTGAAGATTTCTGACAAAATTTGATTCTTCTTCTTCTTCCGACATGTGTCCTTACTCATAGTACTCTCCTTTGCCTAAAGCCTTAAAGGCAGCTTCTCTCCTGTCTGATGGACATCCTTTCCTCATTTCATAAGCAGTTAGAATTTCGTGCAACTGTGACATTTTAAGGCTTTGTAGATTCTCTTTTTCTTCTATTGCAGAAACTTTAGATTCAAACTTAGAGGACAAAGATCTTAGAACTTTTTCAACCACAATATCCTCTTTTATTTCTTCACCAAAATTTTTCATACAATTAACAATCTCATCTACACGAAGAAAATAGTTAGCCACACTTTCATCATTATACATCTTGAGATTTTCATACTGAATCCTGAGGGTTTGAAGTTTTGCTCGTTTTACCTGATCATCTCCTTCATAGCTCAGAAAAATCTTGTCCCATATCTCTTTTGCGGATTTAAACTGCATTACCTAGACAAATTCTGATTGAGATAGGCATCCTAATAGAGTATTGACCGCCTTTGCATTTGTTTCATATTTCTTCTTCTCAGCTGGATCTGTAGGAGTTGCTAATGGAAAAGTACACCCTGTATCTATGATATCCCAGACTTCTGTACCAAGGGATTGAAGATAGACAGTAACTCTTACCTTCCAATAAACGAAGTTTGTCCCATCAAAAATCAGTGGCCCGATTGATGCTTCCCTCTCATAGTTGCTCATGATGAACGATCTTCCTTCAAGCGATCAAGCTTCTTCTGAAGGACCTTGCTCCGATATGAATTGTTGGAAATAATACTGAGAGGGGGGGTGAATCAATATTATCAAGTCAAATATTCCCTTTTCAAAATCAAATGATATACGCTACTTCAGTTAATTAGACCCGTGTATATACACAACTATGCAAAAGAAAACCCGCATATATAATGCAAACTTCTAAATGACTTTATCTTTCTGATGAGGATTATTAATCTGTGTTTGAGAGTCAAATAACCAATAACCAGAAACAGTAAAAAAGAGCAGAAAGACAATCGCACACAAGAACACAAGATATAAGGTGGAAACCCAATGTGGATGAAAACCACCTGCTACAATTCGTCTCTATCTTCTCTTTAATTAGAAACTTCTTTTTACAATTGTACTGGTGCAGTCCTTTACCAGTACGTAGGCTGCAACCTGCAGAGAGCTACAACCCTCTCTCATTTTCCAGCTTCTCCTGGAAGGGAGCTACAACCCCCTTAGCTCTTGCATGAGCCAAGATACTAGTATGTAGGTGTTGGCCTACAGAAGGCTACAACCTTCTCTTTCTTTCAGGGACCACATTTCATAAATTTTCGGACTGGATCCACAAATAGCATCAATCAAACATCAAGAATTTCTGCATCACCCAATCACCTTTTCACCAATCAAAACTGAATCAAAATAAACACTTCTCTGACGACTGTACCCAGATCACAGTAACAGTAACCACACACGAAATCTGCACCCAGAACATTGCAGCAATGAACAGAAGAAGCAAGATCACAACTCAAAATATATACGCTACTTTAATAACCTGAAACCTACATGCATATGCTTCTGCGTATGGAACAACTTGCATATACACTATTTTCCTCCACTGAACCAGCGTATATACGCATCTTTGCTTCACTGAACTTGCATACAGATCTATAGAAAATAATTTGCTCTTTCAGATATTCAAACACCAATTAACCCAGATTATTAGTTTTATAGATCAAGCAAGCACCACATGTAGTAGATCAAAATCATACAGAGATACTACCATTCAAGCTTAAAGATTATGATCCATCAAGAGAACTTATCCTTCTCTTTGCGCTAAGGTTCCTCCCTCATTCAGATCCAGATCTACACCATAACCCAATTACCAGTATTCTAGATCTAGCACTTTATCAGATATTCACCAATAATTCAGATGATCTTTTGCCACATGCTCTCCTTCCTCCTTTATAGTTTTAGGCCTTCCAAAATAGCATGGTCCAAAACCATAATAAACCAATACCACGGACCCAATACATGGGATCAACACGTCTGATGAGGTACCATGGTCCAAAACCATAGGTTCAAATACCGAGGACTAACTACCACGGACCAAAGGTAAGTTCTCCAACATATACGCGCTTTTATTTGCATGAAAGTGCGTGTATACGCGTCTTCGTCTAGATGAACCTGCGTATATGTCTTTTCGTTCATTCTGAAAGCCTGAACTAAGATCTGTTACCAAAGAGAGTTGCCATCAAGGACAACACCTGTGCCATAGCTCCAATCTTGTGCCATAATGACAACATAGACTATTTTTCCTAGGAGCTACATGATATTGGAGATGTGTTCAAAAGCAAAGAGTCACAAGGTCCGTGACTGTGCATGAGGAGCTGCGCTGCCATGCGGGTTGGCCATAAAGTGACCATTGAAGTCATTATTCATGATGGGATGCTCGACTTGAGGCCAAATGGAGTGGGTGACAGGCATTTAAGATGTCATTTGTGGGCAAAATCTAGGAAAGTATGTCACCAAGGGAGCATTAATGAACCAGATTTGGGGGGAACGGTCGAATTCAAATTCCAAAAGCACTATAAAATACAAAGGGCTTCCCAGCAAACAACACTTGGTCATTTGCGAATTGAGCGGTCAAGTGGAACCCTAATTGTTGTGAGCCAAGAATTGATTAAGCCCCTACATTTGCAAGTGATAGATTGTTGCACAAATATAATGGCAACAACTAAGGATGGTATGGAGATAGCAGAAGTGACTGTCGAGGAAGCCGCGTAGGCCCTAACTGTGGGGGATGTTCCAGGAGGTGCTGAGATTGTGGCAAAAATCTCGAAATCACTGTGCACGCCAAGACCCAAGAAGGATAAATAAGCAATGGCTCCTGTATGCGTGTCCCCACGGAACCCACTGTGCAGCAAACTATCGAAGGAGGAGAAGGGCAAAGCTGTCACTATAGAAATAGATGAAGAAGAAGAAGATCTGCAAGATCTTATCATCACAAAAGAATAAGATGAAGGCATGGAGGTGGATACTCAGCCTATGCACTCTACGACAAAACTTCTCGCCTATGTCCCCCCACGAAAAGGGAAGGCGAAAGTGCCCAAGGACCTAGACGAGACCAAGAGCTTGCTCTAGACCCCACTCCTCCTAGGTGGCATTGTGTTTGAAGGCACGCACCTGGGTCGCATGCTGAGCCTGAAATTTGAAGATTGGGACCTCGCTAACCATGAGAAGTTCCCTCACCTTGAGACTGGAAACCTCATGAAGCAAAACACTGTGGGGGGGGTGATAGCATTAGATCCGCAGAAGTGGTTGCGCGGAGTGGAAAAGGCCAGACTGCTAAACCTACTCTAGGTGCTGCATTTCCACTGCACCCCAATAACCATTTTCATCATGAGGCAGCTTCTTTCCCTAGTGCATGATGGGTGTTTATGGCTGAAGGAGCCCATCCCCATCACATCAGAATTGATTCATCGCATCTCCCAGCTTGTATACAAAGGAGAGGACCCTGCCTCCATATCAAAAGGGAAGGGCACTAATTTGGCCACCACGTATGCAAGGAAGAAAAAGTACAAGGTGGAAAAGAGGAAGAGGGGCTACGCCATCTCCAGCATCAAGGACAAAGAAATACGCTTGGCAACCCAAATCCTGGCAGGAAATGTTATGCGCAAGTGCCATGCAGACAAGGTACCTGCGGTGGGGGTCTATTTTAACTGGTTCAACTTCCTCTACATGGAATTTTTAGAGAATTACTGCAAAGCTTAGGAATAGGGAAAAACGTTCCACTATGCATGGCTATTGCTATCCATAGTTCTCGTAGCTAGGGAATTGTCGGAGGATAGTCAATTCCCCATAATTGACAGAGATTTACCAAAGGTAGTGAAGTATGCTTCGCTCTGGGAAATGAAGGATGCTAAAAGGATACGCGACAATAAGATCTTCTAGGTGTTCATGGAGATGAACCTCAGAATGTGGATCAACCGTAAGCTGTGGTTATCACCCATGGTTTACAACAGTTTGCAAAGTTTTGCAGAATTTAAGGCAGACATTAATAACATATATATCAGGGCACACAAGGACCCGACCAAACAGTGGACAAAGCTACCCTTTGTAGCCACCAACGATGCCATTTTCAATGTCCTGGAGGCATGTCCACTAGAATGGTGTGCCCCAGACATTACAAAAATAGAGAAGTTAGCAGTGGAAAAGGAAGACGAGGCCAAGCTGCGCATCAGATAGTTTGCCGAAAAACAAAGGAAGGAAACAATAGCAGTAGAAGTGTGGGAAGCACAGGATGTGGCACAGAAAACAGCTGAGCAAGAAAAGGTTGTAGCAGCATAGGAAGCAGCCATGAAGGTGGGTGAGGGCCAAACAACGCCTTTGCAAGGGTAGGAAGCAGAGGAAGCAGAAACAAAAGAGGGAGGCATGGACCCATGAACCAGGTCAACACAGTTGAAGCACCAACACCCAGCAGAGCGGGCAGGGTCACTAAAGAAGGTCAAGGCCTCGAAATTATCCATTGCCCTGATCACCCAAATCGAGGGTGATCTACATGACATCGGTGAGATGGTGTGCAATATCACCAATGAGGCTTTCCAAGATTTCATGCAAGAGAACCAGATTGTGTTGGGGGCCCTTCGAGTGTAGTTGTAGGAATTACTGGCGTGCCCCCCTTAGGTTGGTATCCTTTCGACCAACCTTGAAGTCAGATCCACGGCAATAGAGCAGATGTTGTGCGCGTATATGACGAACACAATAGTGCTACTAGAAGGGGCACTAGTGACATTAAATGAGGCCGACAGGCCTTCGGTTAGCATACTGAAAGGTCTTCGTGTTAATCTAGCTTCCCTCCCATGCGAGACATTATATTTGTTGCAGGATGGCATAACTGCAGAGTTGCAAGCTAGGGAGAGTCGTACACTCCAAGTCCTCAATGAGCAAAAAATAAATATGGAACAACTAAGTTTGCAGCGTGATGAATTGTTGTCGCAAAGTCAATAGCTAGTACAGGTGATAGACGACACCTGCCAAAGCATCGTGGAGCTAGCCATCCCAGCAAATATACCAGTGGAGGCACGGATCCATAGGTTAGCAGCAGGGGTCCATGAGGCCAAGGAGGAAATGACAAAGGTTCAGCTGGAGCTGACTCTTCAGATCACTGAGTTGCGGTTAAAGATGCAGCCATCCACTCCCCCATAAGTGAGAGAACAATGCGCTAGCACTATCACAGTGGGATTGGAGGAAATTAGAGGTGCAGTGCAAGACTACACTAGCATGTTGGAAGAATCACTTGGGGTCCTCACAACTCTGTAGGAGGACCCCAACATCTAGCACTTAGAGACAGAGATGCGAGAACTCCAACAGTAGTATGATAGTGTCCAAGGAACTGTGCAGATGGTGGTCCTCACTTAGAGGCTTGCGTAGATGCAGCAGGCTAAAGCACTGAAGGAGTAGGTGGACGTGGCACGACGTAGGGAAGCAGTCCTAAAAGAGCTTGGGCACTGCAACCCCAATCATAAATGTCCATAAACCAAGGGCTCTTAAGTCCCTAAAAGTGTTGTTTCAACCCCTAAAAGAACAAGGTCAGCTGATTACAACATCTCCCAGAAGTTCTCCATGAAAAACTACTCGGAACTAGGAAAAACTAGACCATCTCACCTACTCCATGGTCAAAGTGCGCTACATCCCACCTAAATGCACATGGGAGGTGTGATGCGTACTGAAAAGCCCTTATATGGGGTGTGATGGGTGAGAGTGGACAAATGGTAGGGTCAATCTACGAGGTGGAGGATCATGGAATCTTCTAGAGACTTCTCCTGTGACACTTGCCTCTCTGCATTCGCCTAGGGATGAGTAAGAGATCATCAATCTCCAAGTGGAATCAAGAATTATCAGAGAGAGGACACTAATCAAATCTCAAAAGCTGACTCACCCCCCTTGCAAAAATTTATATATGGATCCCTCATCCGAGAGATCCGGAGGCTGGAATTTTGTATCTTGTAAGGAAGTGCTGCTAGTTTCTTGGTGTAACATCATAGTGTTGGGTGATCTAAGCTTTTCATGAGGTGAAGAAGGGCTTTCTTGCTGAGAGGATGATGCTGGGTTAGAACAATTGGTTGTAATCCTCTTTGCTATTCTTGATTATTAATAAAGCTATTCAAGTTTTCCTCCACATTCTTGTAAGATTGATGATATATGAATTTGTGTGGTCAATATATATCTGGTCCTATATTGTTTATGATAGTAGATCTCTGTTCTTGGATAGTGTTATGCTGCTTTGATTCTACAGGTACTCTTTGAAGCTGGGTAAATGAGGAAGCAAGTGGCAAAGATCTATCAGAAGGGAGAGGAATCAAGCAAGGAACCAAGCGCAAGACCGAGGTTGGTCTCCTTTATTCCCCTTTTATCTACTTATCATAAATGAAAACGAAAGTGGTTTTAGTTTGTTTCTTTCTAAGGTAGATACCAGCCTTAGTGGGACTAGCAGCTCTGCATAGACACTAGATTTCCTGCTAACAAAATGGCGACTCCACTGGGGAGAGAATAGATTGTTTGTTTGTCTATATTTGTTTGCTTTATAAACTTACAGACGGAGCCTGAAGTCAAGCCAGCTAGCCTTCGAACTACATTTGCTATGAAAGTGCAAAGTAGATCAATGTTGCTTCAGTTTATCTCCGGGTTTTGTTTATGAACTAAACAATTGATTTACAAACTCTCTAACTGCCCTTGTGGTGGCTCTAGTAACCTCCTTAGATCTAACCCTGTGATTTATTTACTGATTACCACTTGCTCGGTCTAAATCCCTGAACTGAGTTGCAAACTGTGACCCAGAACCCAGTTGAAGTCTCGTCCCTAGACCATCGCACTGTCTCTTCTTTGGAATCTAGATGCATCACACTTCCCATGTGTAGTAGTTGCGATGCATCTCACTTTCCCTGTGTTACAGGTGCGCTGATCTGACAAGACCTCTTCTGCTCTTAGATTTTGGTTTCTGTGTTCACTCTTTTCAGCTCTATTTAGGAGTTTTGCTGTCTATAGTCAGTATACCTCTGTTGGAACCCCCTTCCTTACCATTATTCCACCTCCATTGTGCAAAGAACTATAAATGTTTTTATGTATTTTGAGCCATTTTCAGTTCTCTTTTACAAAGAAGTAGCGTAATTGAACTGTCATTTCTTGATTTGAAAGTGTCGCAAGTGTCGTTTTCAGTCATAGAAAGAGAATCCGATTGTTATTGATAGTCGATTACACTGTTGCTCTTGTATTTGATTTCAATTAGTAGTTTTTCAAGTGTCAAAAGAAAGTTTTCAATTCCAAATCGCAAAGTGTCATCATTGTCTTCATTTTGTCTTGAAAAGAAACTTGTTAGTAAAGTCGCTTTGAAAATATTTTAGATTTGCGCTTAACTTTCTTTTTATCATTCACACTTTAAGAAGGCTGAAAACAAATACATGCATGTGCATTTGCATTTAGACTATTTTTTTGTTTGATTTAGGACAATGCATATAGTGTGTGCTCTCTGCTCTATGTTGAAAGAATATCATCTCTCTTTCCTTAGTAGCTAGGATTTGCATTGCAAAAAGAAGATTAAATGATTGTTTATCATCTTAGATTGCATTTTATGAATTGTATATCTACATCACGTGGTGAACCTGAAAGGAAAATTTCTTAAGCAAGATCAACTATAAAATAAATTTAATGAATCTAAAAATGCTTTTGAACCTAACACACAACATTTAAAAGTCTAGGCTAGAGACGTATTCCAACGTTGTAAAACCCGGTAACTGTTGTTTTCATTGCTGGTTGGGTGATTCCTCCATTTTGAGATGATAAGTGCCAGTACGGACTTGTGCTCCCATGTACCATCGAGTATATATTGGGAGACCACAATAGGCTTTATCCTTTATCCATAGGAAGCCGTGTCTGCCACCCTATCAATTGCAATGCACTAAACACAGCATTCAGGAAGATTGACTGCCATGCCATAAAAAGTATTCTACAGTTTTGCGATTGTTTTGATAATCCTTCTGTCTAGATTT
This sequence comes from Pinus tabuliformis, assembly GCA_031772625.1. NCBI lineage: Eukaryota > Viridiplantae > Streptophyta > Pinopsida > Pinales > Pinaceae > Pinus > Pinus tabuliformis. Next base: position 230,391,157 of record CM062816.1, on the reverse strand, counting down.
CCAGAGTATTCTCTTTCATTCCTTTTCAGACTCCTTAAAGGAAAAGGTCCATTTGAGCACTTGTCACTTCAAGCTCATTAAAAATTGAAGGCAACTAGAGTCATCTTTTGTTTTTCTCGACTCTTAAAAATTGAAAAAACAAGTTGTGTCAAAGCGTCTAAAATTTATTTTAATCAGAATAAACATCACCTTTCCTACGTTGGTCTTAGGTTGAGAAAAATGGAGTCCACCAACCAAGGATTTCCCAATGGAGGAAATCCTAGTCCTTTCTCCTCTCGGGGAGATGTTGGTGCACCCCATATGGCCACATTGTTGCCTCCAGGATTGACAATCGGCTTGCCCGTATGGCTCTTCTCGACCTCTGTCATTCAAAACACCGTGATTCCTGAACAACCGACTCAACAACTAAACAATACCAAAGTTACCCCCCAACCTTCTACTTTGTCCAATTCTCCCTCTCCTCCTTCCTCTTCACTTGATCAAGTTGGTAAAGCCAAAAATCAAGTAACTGAGAAGAAGAAAGAAAAGAAGAAGAAGGAGCCAAAGGCGAAAAGGGGCGACCAGGCATCGTCTAGCGAAAATCCACACACTGCGCTGTCCAGGCCTAAATCGCCATGTGTCATTTGCAAAGGAGACCACTATCATCGAGATTGTCCTTGCATCCCTTGGATCTTAAGGCACTGGTATCCTCATTTGCACAATCTGGTGTCATCAAGCTCTGATGATCATGTTGAAAATACACCGTCGACTAGTGAAGGTGAAGCCCCTCGACAAAAAGGAAAATGTAAATTTCCTTGTAAACTGTGTGAAGGCGATCACACCGTCCACCGTTGTCCCTTCTTAGATGAAGCTAAAAGAGTTTTGGACGACCATCCGGTTTCACCGTTACGGCCTCCTCCTGGATATAAAAAGCTCTTGCCGAGTCCATCACTAGTTATCCGTCTGACACGCCATTATGGTCGGCCGAAGCATCTATCATTGAAGATAAACCATATGAATCCACACCAGACGAAAGTCAAAAGGTAGAGGCGGCAGTTGACCCGGTCTTGCCTTCAGAGGATCCATCTTCAGATGATACAGTCATCAGAGAGAACAAGAACGACACCGTCCAAATTCTCTTCGTAAGCACAGACTCCGATGAACATGGGGGCAGTCTACCCATTCCTTTACCGTAGGAAGGAAGTTCGTTAGAGTCGTATCCGGCCGTCTATTCTGTCCCACCTCCAAGCAACCTTGTTGTTTCCTTCGATTAGAATCTACTAGGCAGACCCCGCTTACCGGCTAGTGTACCATTTCGAATCATTGCTCAAATATATAGAATGGTCATGGTCGGTACCATCATAGATGAAGGGGCTTCTGTGAGTATCCTTTCCTCAACTACTTGGAAAGTGCTTGGTTCGCCATCGCTTTTGCCTAAAATGAGAAATCTAACAGGCTTTGACAAAGGAACCAGTTGACCATTAGGGATCCTTCCCAATGTGCCAATAACATTGAGAAGGAAAACCGTTCACATGAACGTAATGGTAGTCCAAGGACCCCTGGATTATAATCTACTCCTTGGATGCGACTATATTTATTGCATGGGAGCCATTGTCTCCTCACTCTTTAGAGTAATGTGTTTTCCGCATGAAGGAAGAGTGGTCAAGCTCTTAGACCATCCTTCATTCCCCAGTTCACACATAGAAAATAGTCAAATACCATTCCTAAATGGTCTTTTCATGCAAGGAATGTCTCATCAATCCCCAGTCTATCCACCTGATGAGTGCGAGTGATTCGGAGGACATGACTGAAACTCAGGGGGCATGCACCCTGGTCTATTTTCACAGAAAAACCTTGGGTATAGGGTAGGTTTCCGTGAAGGATATATGACTAGTTTATGAAATTAGATTGGAATAAGATTCGTTCATCAAAGTTATGTGAGTGGAGCCAATTGCGCCACTCACCTTTGTTTATTTCGGTAGACATCGCCAAGGAAGTGTTTTGCCTTAAGTATGGATAGAACAATCTTTGGTAGCTTGGAAATTTTTTTCTATACCTGGGGGCATGCAAACCTTTTGGCGTGCAAGCGAAGAGCGACCATTTATTTTTTTAAATTTGTAGGTCCTCTAGCCCTCTAAACTCGTAGGATTGGTCGTTTCCTAACTTGCATAAAGAAAGGATGTGGGGCAAAGCTTTGGAAAAATTCCATTTTAAATGAGACATCCTTATTATACGACTGGATCAAGCAGTTTTAACGTGGAATTCAAGCTCGTTAAAAAATAAACATAAGCAATGAGCAAACGTTCCCCTAGAGTTTAAGCTCATTAAAAAATGAACCAATTTCCGGTAAATAACCATCGTGAATGTATTATCATCAGCCTTTGAAGCCTTGGTCATGTTCTCATCATCACCTCCACTCTATATTGGCCGGTCATTCACCTCCATTTGATTTTTTACTCTTTTTGAGGAATAGCTGCAAAGAGTGATCCTGATAGCCATCCTTGTGACACTGCCATGATTGGAAAATTCCAAACCTTACCTGGAATTAGCTGCTACCCAAAGTTATCACTCGTTCCTCAAAAAACGAGTCTCCTTTAAGCTCTTTTCAACTGACTTGTAAAATATGAAAAGATTGCCTAGCAATTGGCCTCTCCAACTCGTTAAAGTGACCGGAAGTGTTATCCCTCCTTTAGATTTTAATCTTTTTGGACTTCAGGAATTATTACACAAAAAGATCGAGCATTTGTTTTGTTCAGCTCGTTAAAAGTACCGAAAATTCATCCCTTTTGTATCGTTTTATACATTTTTGGACTCAAGGGATTATATGACGAAAAAGGATTATTGGAGTTTTCTTTATGTCCCCTTTTCAGACTCTCTAAAATTGAAAAGGACCGAGTTATCTTTGTCGTTAAACTTGTTAAAACCGAATAGCGACAAACTTGTTCATACAGACAAGAACGAGTTTCACTATAGCTAGGCTCGTTAAAACATAGCGATGGGTTTGCCCGAAGGGAAAATTATAGAACAAGCATATGTTATCCTCCTCAAGCTTGACAAAAATAAAGAGGTACTTGTCAGCAATGACTAGGGAAAAATTGGGAAGAAAAATTTAAGAAACTTTATTGGTAGCAAGTCGCTCTTGAACATGACACTTTCACTCCACATCCGCGTCGGGTTGGGTTGTTCCATTCACCGGTCACATCACCATGGGTCCGTCACACCATCCACATTTGGGGTTAATGCTACCAATCAATCATGTCATTTTCACCGATATGTTCAAGAGAAGTTGCTCAGAGAATTCACCTGTATCTCATCTGCTGCAATACATTTACGCTCCATTCTTTAATGGCCACCACCCTGAACCTTATGTCATCAGATCGTTTTCACCTCCATTAAAATAATTTTCTCCATTCCGTGTCATTGATGTGGGATTCACTAAGACCCTCCTATGATGGATCGCTTCTTTTCGACATCAGCTCATTATTGAATAAGTCGATCTAGGAACACCCCTTTCAGTACTTTGAAGCTTGCATGCCTCAATGGCAAGTTTCTCACTTCCGGCGACAGGTTTACATCAATGGCATTTGACCGAAAGATTTTGTGTGGTGTTCAAAGCCAAGTCCCTTATTCACACCACTTGAATTGTACTGTAGTACCTTGAGGGTCATCATTATTATCGGTGATTCCTCTCGCGCCTGTTAACAACTTACATCATTGGCTTGTAATCAGGCAATGTCTTTCCATGTTCGACTCCAGAACATCTCTCACATGGATCGACTTGTACTTTGAGTGGATCGAACGAGATTGAAGACCCCGGATATAGTTTCATCCATCTGGGTTGCGATATATATTTAGGAAAATAAAGACATCAAATGTACATCATTACTACACAGATAATCATCCAATCCAAGGGAAGATGGCTCTACCAGAATCATCAGTCTGCACCCAGACGATTGTCTATCCTATGCATATGAAAATGAATTTATAAAGCTGAGCATGGGGATGCCCACCTCAGCTAGATCATGAAAATATTATGAAGATAATGTATTGTATTGTATCTTATTACAGGTCGCCTTCTAGCTTGAAAAAACTTCGGATCCTCATGATAAAGCATTTCACCCGACATCAAAAGATTAACGACCTCATGCTTTAGGGGGCAACTGTTATAGGCATTTTTGGGCACTGCAACCCCAATCATAAATGTCCATAAACCAAGGGCTCTTAAGTCCCTAAAAGTGTTGTTTCAAACCCTAAAAGAACAAGGTTAGCTAATTACATCATCTCCCAGAAGTTCTCCATGAAAAACTACTCAGAACTGGGAAAACTTGGACCATCTCACCTGCTCCATGGTCAAAGTGCGATGCATCCAACCTAAATGCACACAGGAGGTGTAGTGCATACTGAAAATCCCTTCTATGGGGTGCGATGGGCAAGAGTGGAAAAATGGCAGGGTCAATCTGTGAGGTGGAGGATCATGGAATCTTCCAGAAACTTCCCCTGTGACACTTGCCTCTCTGCATTCACCCAGGGATGAGTAAGAGATCATCAATCTCCAAGTGGAATCAAGAACTATAAGAGAGAGGACACTAATCAAATCTCAAAAGCTGACTCACACCCCTTGCAAACATCTATATATGGATCCCTCATCCCAGAGATCTGGAGGCTAGAATTTTGTATCTTGTAGGGAAGTGCTGCTGGTTTCTTGGTGTAACATCATAGTGTTGGGTGATCTAAGCTTTTCATGAGGTGAAGAAGGGCTTTCTTGCTGAGAGGATGACGCTGGGTCAGAACAATTGGTTGTAATCCTCTTTTCTATTCTTGATTATTAATAAAGCTATTCAAGTTTTCCTTCACATTCTTGTATGATTGATGATATATGCATTTGTGTGGTCAATATATATCTAGTCCTATATTGTTTATGATAGTAGATCTTTGTTCTTGGATAGTGTTATGCTGCTTTGATTCTACAGGTACTCTTTGAAGCTGGGTAAACGAGGAAGCAAGTGGCAAAGATCTATCAGAAGGGAGAGGAATCAAGCAAGGAACCAAGCGCAAGACCGAGGTTGGTCTCCTTTATTCCCCTCTTACCTACTTCTCATAAAGGAAAACAAAAGTGGTTTTAGTTTGTTTGTTTCTAAGGTAGCTACCAGCCTTAGTGGGACTAGCAGCTCTTCATAGACACTAGATTTTCCGATAACAATGAGGCCTTCACCATCACGGAAACCATTGAAGGCAAGCTCGAACACATGCAAGGGGATGCACACATTGATGTAGAGAAGCACTCTTGACATAGAGGTCTCAAAACAGTGTATGCAGCAGATCCAGTAAGCAGCAACTCAGTGCATTGCTAACCTCTGCGCAGTTCGAGAACAGTTGGCGGGACTCCATGGAAAGGTCGCTGAGCTAATAGAGTGACTCGAGGGTGAGTCATGATGTTTGTGTTGGGGGCCTGTTGGGCATGGAATCCCCCCAAGGCATTTTTTGGGGCTCAAAGCCCAAGTTTTGACCGAATCTTGTTGTAAAGCCCTACGAATTGCAGGCACAAGGCACGAAAGTATGATAGAGTCATAGGGTTGTCCACCCTAGTTTTGTAATGCAATTTCAGCTAGATAGACCTACCCATGGTCTGCAGACCATGGGATTATATAAATAGAGTGAGGCTCTAAGTGTAAAAGTAAAAAGGGAAGAAGTAGGAAAAAGTCTAAGTGATTAAGTCGCAAGTTGAAGTGTGTCTTTGGGTCGTAGAGTAGGAGAAGGCTCTGTAGCTGAGTGTGCAAAGGCCTAGTACTCTGCAGCTGAGTGCGCGAACCCCTGCAGCTGAGTGTATAGGGAAAAGTCAAGTCTGTAACCAAGGAAGGAATTAATAAGGAGAAGTTTTGTTATAATTTTGTGTATCTGTTCTTGGGTTAATGAATGATTGATATAATTTTCAAATATACTGTTTATTTAGTGCACACACCTATATGAATGGTTTATATTGGTAAGTATAACTTAAAGCACTCAAGTAGGTAAAGCTAATTAACTAATGTTGGAATACTAGTAAGGTATTGGGTAAGAATGCAGAGCATGATGTTCAGCCCTTGGGTAGGGCTACGAAGGTAGCATATCATTCTACGAACTACAAGAAAGTGCGTGAAGCAACGTGCGCACAGGTTCAAACCACGAACCAGTTGAACTCCTCAGACATCTCTAGGGTGTGGAAACCTAGTTCTAGTACCCTCCCATACTATTTTGGGTGAGACATCAATATACACTCCGTAGACTATTGCCGAAAGGGCTAGTAGTACCGAGATTTGTTTGGCTAACTTAACTCTAAACATGGGTTAGTCCCCAATAAGCCATCATTGTAAAACAGGAGATGTGAAAAATAGGAAATGTTCTTGAATACCTTATTTGGACCGTGTTTACAATATGTATGTTTTATTCTAAAGGTCTGATTGAGAAATTCTTAAATTCTTTTCAATCCATGCTGAAGAACACATTTTCTCCATTCCATAATTTAATTTAGAAAATCAAGTAAATCTAGCTAGCTTTCCCTGTGATTACTCCTTTGAAATTTTGGTGCAGCATTATAGCTTTATTTTACTCCATAGTTGGTGAGCACCAGTATTGTGGCAATAATGCTGAAACTCCTGGGCTTCCTACTTTACTTTTATCAACCCGGTAGTTGTAACAAACTTGGAAGCGACGGTGATGTATGCACAAGTACTAGTTCGTACTGCAGGCTGTCACTTGGTCAGTTGGCGCAAGATCACTAGGAGCTCAAGCCAACTTCTATGGATTCCAAAAGAAGCTCTATATGTGATGAAATAAAGTAAAGCTTACTCTACAGAGGCTAATCTACTTGTAGAAAGGAAAAGAAGACTGAAATGTAAAGTAAACCTAGCAAACCCTACTTAACCAACTAATCCTACTTTTGCAGAAAGAGAGATGAAAAACCATGAAATGAATTCCATTACCTACTCAGGAAGTAAACAACATCTACCCAAGCTATTTCTAGAAGTAAATGAGCAAAAAACATCTTTTCGGATTTTTATGTGAAATTGTCATGCATGTAATTTATTTTATTGTGAATGTGACAGTGATTAGGTGGCGATGGAGGGCGACTTTGGGATTTGCAGAGGTGTAGGATGGTGTGGATGGGACTTAGGAGGTCTCAGGTGACCTTCTGGAGGCTTTTCCTACAATCGGACTTTAAAAATAAGCCTACAGGAAAATCTACAGGTGGTTGCAGGGGTTCTATAGGAGGTTGCAGGGGATCTACAGGAGCTCTACAGGAGCTCTACAGGAGGATGTCGAGAGCAGTTATGGGGGTTTTGAAGGTAGGAAAGTGGGTGGAAAGGGTAACTGAAGGCTAGGATGATCTGTTAAGGTGTCTAGGGTCCATCAAGAATTATTAGGAGAGAGAAATATGGTCGGATTTGTTCAAGGAAAGAGAGGAAAGTCTATGGAAAAGTGCAGAAAATGAAGGCATATTTGAAATGAACTTTGGCTGACCTATGGGGCATAGATAAAAGAGAGATTGTGATGGCTGATTGGCTAACTTTTTGTGAGAAGAGATTTGTTGCAAGAGAACTGAAAATCAAACAATAAGGTTAAGCAAGCAAGGAAACTAGATACATCAAAAAACATAATTTTGCATCAAGCTAATCTAAACTCTGATCTAGGAAAGTAAATGCTGAGAAATGCTACAATGAGAGAAAGCATGGAAGGAAACTTATTGCAAGACAAAAATGAGCATGGTGAAAGAGATCTAAAGCAAAGCATTAACCTTCTAATCAAACTGCAACACTAGAAATCCTATGGAGAAGGCAAATCTGTGTTTTTTGTGGCAGCAAGAGGGTCTTGGCCTCAGTTCATGGTCCCAAAGGGAGGAAAGGAGGCCAAGGCTCTATTGATGGATTTTTTGTATCTTCTTTCTATCACTGTTCAACCTACTATAAAAAACTCAAATGGAAACAACCTACTAAATCACCAAAAGCAACCTATTCTTAACCAAGAAAGAGATTTATCTAATAGCAACTAATTCATAGACTGAAATAAAGCATATAAATACAAACAAGAGGAGCTTGGTTACTTGGATTGGGCCCTAACCCAAGAGCTTTAGCCCTTTGAGGTAACTCAATGCTAGCTCAAAAAGGATATCATCTTTATTATCAAAATAATAATAGGATTACATAAAACTGTCAACAAAAGTAGCTCGAAGTTGAGTAGAGCAAAGATGCAACAAAATTCAAAAATTTGACTAACTTCCTAATGAGGCCCTAGGCCTCTCTACTTATAAAATTGAAGCTCCCAATAGCTTCCTTAAAATTAGGGAGGCTTGGCACCCAAAACTTGAGATAAACAGAAGTTATCCTCCACTTGCTCGGCTGCCTCGTAGTGCATTGATGTGGTTGTTTGTGCTCCGAGCTGCATGATGGAGAATTTGAAGTGGGGTGTCATAAATGAGGGGGATACCCTCCTATAAATCCTCTCCCTTGTCTACTTCGAATTATTGTTGCCAATTGTCCATTAAATCTTTGACTTTATCTCCAAAATTGAACAAAAATATGCATTAAACACATATTATACTCCATGGCATAATGACCAACCCAAATCACTCCATAAGCATAAATATAATAAAAAAACATGCAATAAGCTAAGACAATGGTTGATTAAACTATGTTAGGAGGCAAAATGATCCCATATAATTACCCATTTATGGGGCTTATCAATAGCCCAATGGAAAGAAAGTGATTTGTTCACATCAAGCAACCAGTCAACCAAATTAAAACAAACAACCAAGAATAAACATAACTAGCCTAAAATCAACATAAAAGCCAAGTTAAATCATAAAGAGAGATCCCTCTCTGAAGCTAGCAGGGCTAGATCCCACCATTCAAAAGTGGTTTGATGTTGTCCAACGTATTTATTGCCACAACCTCAAAAATACAGAATGATATCAATGCCTTCCAAGTCTGAAACTTTTGTAGGAAAAATATCTCGGTAGTCACAGAGTAACTCAACAAATTTATCCACTGTAGCATCATCCCATTAATCTCCAATATTCGCAATTTTTGGCTCCACTTCAGTACCAATGTTTACTTGCCTAGTCTTCAACGACGTGGTGATATCCAGGTTATCTATCTGCAGACCTTAGACCTCACAGTGACCTTCCTTTTATGGGATATTGATATTCCTTGGATCCTCATCCTCCCATTCAGCAGTCACATTATAGAATTCCAATGCATGGCGCAGCTAGGTGCTCCAATCTAGTTGAACCATTTCTAAAGAATCCTGCGGAATTCTGAAGATCGCTGCCTTAACCTCTTGCAACGCCTCATCAATGCTTTCGAATTCATATTCAAAAATGAAGGTCATAAAAAATCCTTCCCTTACGATATCCCACTCCGTGATGCCATGGCGGAACTTTTTTCTAGGTACCAATTCATAGGGATTATATCTAGAATGTGAAAGAACAAGTGCACCCACTCTTTCTATGGCCTTGTTTTGTAGATTTTAGTCCAATTTAATAAATGGTCATGTGGATCATTCCTCCCATCATATTTCTCAATTAACCGCACTTTAGGATGACCAAATCACATCCTCATCATCGTCATGTAATCGCACCATTCATCAAAGTTGTCCTTGTGCATACCCCACCATTGAGTGGGTGTAGCATGGAGTGCCAAATCAAATGCCCAAAAATGATGATACTTTGAGACTTATCTTTCAAAATCATCCAAAAACTTATCTACTTCAGTTAAACCATCGTAATAAGGTAAATGTATTACCTCCAATGACACACAATGCAATGATTTAGTCATCATATTGCAGTGCATCATAGATACTTCATGCAACCTATTCTACCAATGCTCCAATTCTTCATCTCAGTCTGAGGTACAGGAGCTTTCGTGGTCCCATGCCATCCATCCATCAACTTTTGGATTAACCCAATCTTGGTCTCTCACCATAATCTTGTATATTTTATCCAAGTCATCATCACTTTCCTCATAGTCACAGACCGGTTTAATATAATGCAATCCTTCTGCAGGGCCCAATGGTACTACAACATAGAGTGATTTCCTTTCAAATGACATTGTCCTTTTCTTGAAATTCATGACCCCATTCATGTTACTAGCCTAATCAATACCAAGGAGCATGGGGTATGTATTGTTATCAACAATCTCTATTACTTCAAAATTTGCCAGCTCACTCACACTTTCTATATCTACCATTACTCCATGCAATCATCCCATCGGGATAATATTCTGCTGGTTCACCATCCTCAACTAAATCGGAGACCATTGTAGTGTTGATCACCCCATTCTCTCCCATGTATGTTTAGGAAAAATGTTTGCATCAGATCCCAGATTGAAAATAACTTGGTCCATCTCATAGTCTCCTATTTGTACTGTGAACCTCATCTCGCGCCCTGTCCTTGTCTTATGTTTGCCAATATTGTTTACTACACGGTGTCCTTCAAGAGAATTTTCCCTCCTAGAGCACTTATTTATCAATTCTTGTAGCCCTTTCACAACCTTTCTATCGCTCAATAGTTTCATACAATTCTCCAAGAAGGTGGTAAGCACAGAGGGCTCCACCTCCGTAGGCACGCTGATTACAGATAGTTTGTCCTGACTTTGTGAGATAGAGAACTCAATGAATCTTTTCTTCATCTCCATAAACATTTCCTTCGCACACTCCAAATGAAAACCAATCTCATTTTCCGGGGCCTTGTGGACCCATCCACCTTCTTCAGGTTATTTTCCCTTATCATCATGAGTCGTGATCCCACTTCATAGCACGATATTCACATTCAGATCATCTTCGTGGGTCTCAACCCTCATCATCTATAAGTTCTAGGTAGGATGTTGAGGTTGCGCCTTCTTCTCCTCCATTTTGGCCATCAGCACAGGGCATTCTTTGATTGCGTTGTCAAACTGAGTGTAGTGTTTACATGACAGTTGTGTCAAATTTGTACACTCCTGTGCGTAGTGTCCTACAATTCCGCAATTGTAGCAAATGACCTGTCCATGACCTCTACCAGGTCCTCCTCGGTGTCATCCACACCCTTGATATCCTTTATGTGCTCCCCTAGTATCCTGATCCGGAGGCTAAGTTTCTGCTTGCATTCGAAAAGTAGGCATCGTTTCCATCATTAATTCATAGATTTGGTAGTGGTGATCATCATGGACCACCGATTTATAGAAATCGTAGAATGATTGTTGTGGTGTGTGTATGAATGTTTGCAGCAAGTGACAATTATCTATTACATGTTTTCTAGCCACTTGACAAATATCGCACCATAGTGCGGGCCCCATACTTGGTCATGCTAGATATTCCTTCATTAGGGGCAATGACCCCCCTCCCGTGGTATAATTTGCAAAGACAGTGCAGTGATCCTTATCATACCCCTGGCTCTTACACTTGAGGAACTAGATTTGTTCACGCACCTCTCTCTTGGCCTATTTTTCCTTTTTCAAGCTCTGCAATTCCATACAGATGTTCTGCAACTGTGAGTGAATTTATTGGAATCCCAAAGACACGTCCTGAATAGGTGTTTCATGCAATCTCATCGCGATTTCCAGAGCTTCCGTTTGAGTTCCTATATTTTGCTACAATAATGCAATCCTTAGGTGGTGCAAGAGCACCACTATAAACCAAACACGGTGTTGACTATCTGTGAGATTCATATTAGGTTCATGGATCCCACACTTCAGTCTTTGATCTAGATCCTAGGGAATTTCACCGGGCCTCATCAGTTTAGTACTTAACATACCATTTCATCATGTGATCATGTAGAGTGGTAACCAATTGTGGCTTTTTTATATTATCATTTGTGATATGTTGTGCTATCCATGCATCCTTCGCAACAAACCATAACTGATTTGGATCCTCACTTCGTAAGCCCTTGAACACTGGAAGATTCATTGTATTCGACATGTTGAAAGATAGTGGGGGTGGTGTTGGTGTGGGTGAAGGTGTATGTTGTGGAGGTGAAGGTGGAGGTGGCATGGATGGTATCCATAGAAAACCCTGCCTCATCAACTAGACAACACTCTATGGTGAAGATTGTGCTACTCCCTCATCGTCACTCACATGAGGTCCAATAAGTGGGCTATATTCAGGGCCTGTTCTTCCCATATCTCTGAATAGCTTCCCACTTTGCGTAGCTCCAAAAATCAAGGTAGTGGCATAACTTTTTTTTTGCACAACAACATCTTAATCCAATTATTCAAAGATCTTAGATACTTACCTCGTGGTCCCTTGAAGAAGTGTCACTTTACTTCATTGTAATTGACTGAGGTGTCAACCACGAACTCTGTAACAAATCCTCCTATAACCCAATCAAGCCAATGGTCAACAACATGTGTGATCTTATCTTCAGAAACTTCCAACCTCCGCACTAGCTCTAGAGTCCACACTATTGGACCGTCAAGCCTCCACCTTCCTTGGTCATCTGCCAACTTAGCCATCTACTCGTATAGTTCAATCAGGAAGGTGAAGAAGAAAATTTCATGTATTTCAGTGTACCAATATCTGTCCAACCATTGTTCTTTTGTCAGGTGTGGATTCCTATTTTCTCGTCCTGCAAATTCGTGGATATTTCTATCCAACCACTTCTTAATTTCCTTCTTGATTGGATTCCAATGATGTGACATCACTCATCCCTTTATGCAGATCCTAGTCCCAACACCAAAACCATTTCCTGTCTGAGGGGGGTCCTGAACCAGGTTCAAAGTTAGTTGTGCCAAATAAATCCCTACACCACTTTCCCTTTCGATATCAATCCACGTAGCATGGACTATTGTCTCACCTGAAGAGTATGGGGGGACGATAGAACCAACTTTCAGCATCCAGAGATCAGTGTGATGTCTTTTTATGACCTAGATCAACCTTCACGTAGATCTATAAGCCCTTAAGGCTTAGTGATGTATCCTCCCTTGATCGGCCTCTAGACCTCTGCAAAGGTTTACAACTAGATTTTGTGGACCCTGAGTAGGCAAATTAGCTACTTACGCGCACCATAGATTACCCTTAGATCAATATCTACTCAGATCTTCTTAAGTGTTTGATAAATTTAACAGAAATTCTTATAATCTTCGTGTAATAAATTAACATTAATTGTGTTTAGAGAATAAGACAAATCAAGTAAATTTGTGCATCAATACATCATTATTTTATAAAGACATAATTTTATCACAACATATATTGCAGTCATACATAACATAAGTAAAGCAATAAAAAACAGAAATTTCTATGATTATCTTCCTTATTGATCTTCAATATATATTTATAGACTCAGTACTTCCTTGAGCACTTAGCTATAGGGTTCTGCACACTCAGCTGCGGACACTACTCTAGGCCACTGCGCACTCAGTTGCAGAGCCTTTTTCTCCTCTAAGACTTACTTCTTTGTGATATACTTCTTCTCTCGTACCCCTAGGAAAAATTAGATCTATGCCTTAGACTCTCTAAGACACACCTATTTATACAATCCCATGGTCTGCGAACCATGGGTAGATATTGAAAAACTGACTCAAGCTTACATAAAGGAGGGTAAGAACCCTTTTTGACTCTTAACTAGATACACACTTCGAGACCACAATTTGCAGAGACTTTTCATCTTTTAACATCAAAAATTGGGCTTTTCCCCCAAAACTAACCCCATCCCAACAAAACCTAATACAATTTTTATCTTCCAATCACTGAAAATGTGATATATTTTCAATGATGAATTTCAATGAAACTAATCTAATGCATTTTCACGAAAAGTAAATTTCAAAATACAAGATAAAACAAATGCAAAATGATGTTTTCAATGATTTCCATAGAACACCACACTCAATCAATCAGCAAAACAAACATCTCAATGACACCAAAAACCAGCAAGTGATGACCAATTGACTAGAAACCCTAGAACTTAATCAGATTTCACTTCAAAGCCAATGAGACAAATTTTGCAAATTAATCAAGACAATCAATAAAAAAACTGATAAATCCAAGCAAACAGGATAAGAAAAGACCTTAGGGGCCAATACACATTGGATTCTAAGGAAGAAACCTTTAAAATTCTCACATTCAAGGATCATCGCTACTTTATATACCCAAACCAGTGATGATTGGGTTATCATTACTATTTTGTAGAGAAAAACCTGCAATGGTTGGGGTCATCATCACTACTTTGTATAGAAAAAGTAGTGATTATTTTAGCACAACCAAACAGTGAAGATTTTTTTCCATTGCGACTATACAAGTAAAAAATCATGATGCCATTGGGAATGTTAGAGCTAAACCTGCAATGGGTGAGGAATATGGGAAAAAAAAGATTCCAAGAAACATTCCACACTTAGCACTCTAAGGCAATAATCAGTGATGGTATAAATTGAGACTGATGTAGATAACTCGAGAATTTGAGGTTCGTCCAACTAGTTAAAGGATCTGATTGAAGGAATGGATGGAAATGGTTATAGCGTCTCCAACAGAGTCACCATTTTTTTGTATAGGTAAATCCTCTCTGTGGACAGAGACGATTCCTCTAGCTTAATGAGTGGGACTAATAACCTACATGACAATCTACTGGACACTTTCCTAAGTTACAATTGGAAAGAGAAATGAACAAGATTGCCTACCCCGTTTTGATGCTATCTCAATTTCCTTTGTTGAAGACCTTGAATCACTTGCATCATGAGCTTGTTCCTGCTACTCATAGTGTTTATGTACCTGCACAAGAGATCAAGCCACAACAAGGCATGCAAATACAAATAGCATATTCAAAAGCAACCTACTTAACTAATTAAGGAATGTTAAGATAGATGATACATGAGTATACACATCAATAGAAAATGAACCAGCAATTGTATATTAATAGAAAAGAAGGGGAAGCATACAACCAATCCTTGATGTTGATAGGCTCTCCTTGAATGAATGTCCAAGTCCAAGCTAATATTTCTAAGTACTCCTTCTCCAATCCAAATGAGTAGCATATAGACACAATCATAACATAAGGGTGAAAATAGACATAGACCAACCATTTGGGAATGGGAGAGGATGAATATATAGGCAGGGAAAGGGAGTTAATATCTCTCCAAAGATATGAATATGCCCTCATCTCAAGGAGTTAGCTCATAGCGATAATACCAAAAGGCCAAGTTGGGAGAACTTGACCTCATCTATGCTGAACAACCTCCAGCTCAATGCTTTGAGAGCTTCTAGATCACAAAGCTTCTCATCCTCTTTGGGAAAATTCCCCTTTGGGATCATCATAGGTATACAATTAAATAGAGTGATGACATTGTGGGTTGAGTATAATGCAATAGGTGACCATTGCGGTTTTCACTCTCATAAGAGTGATGATTCTCAAATGAGGGTTTTAGATCTATTTCCTTCAGGGGAAGCTCAAGGAATTTTCCAATCAATATCTTAGGGAGGATCTGAGTCACATATATGAATGAGTACATTGCATGACAGTCACATTTTAGGCACTTCGGGGTATGTTACAAGGAAGTGCAGTGTAGGAATTTATAGGGTCAGTTCCTCAGACAAAACACCAAAGGACACTGCCCACAAATAGATCACAGATCAATACACCAGTATTGTTGATGTGGTTAAAACCCTCAAAGAGGGAAATAGGCCACAGCTTAAGCCAATGCAGCCACTTCAGGAAATTTATTAATAAAAGAATGAAAATTTACATAAGCTTCTCCCATGAATGGTTACGCTACAAATGACCCTCCATGCTCTTTAAATAGAGATCATGGACCAATCGTGTGTTAAGCCATGGATCAAGTGTTGGTAATACGGAAGATAGAATGAACCATCAGATCACTACATATGGTGACCATTGGATTATAAGTTACAAAAGTACATACTAAAGAAACACAATTTACCTAACTCTACACTAGACCAAGTTATACTTAACTATTTCCTATGTGTCGAAATATCCTAAAATCCCCCCTTAAGAAAAACTTGGGATAAGATTGAAGGATGTACAAATATGAAACAATAGAAAGAAGGAGGCATTAGAGCCTATCCTCCCTTAGTGACAACTTCCTGAACTCCAACCATAAATCAAAGTTTAGTAAAATTCATCTCTATGAGAGCCTTTGTAAAGATGTTTGCAACTTTATCATCTGTTAAACAATATTGCAATTCAAGAATGTGGTCGTAAGTGAGCTTTCTGATTAACTGCATGTGCAGTTCAATGTGTTTGTTCTGCTAATGTTGGACTGGATTTTTGCATAGTTGAATGGCACTTTGATTATCACACCAAAGTGTAGTCGGATGTTGCTGCTGAAAGACAAACTCTGACAACATCTGACAAAGCCAAAGGGCTTCCTTACTAGCTTCTATGGCACCACGATACTCTGCTTCTGCTGAAGAAAGAGAAATGGCACTTTGTTTCTTGCAAGCCCATGTAATAGCTCTTGAAACAAAAGTGAACACATAACCTGCAATAGACTTCCGATCATCAGGGTCACCAGCCCAATCAGAATCAGTGAAACCAAACAATAGAGGAGATGATTCTGCACTGTAATGAATCCCAAACTGAACTGTACCTCAAACATAATGAAGTGTTCTTTTAGCTGCTTTCCAATGACCTTCATGTGGGTTTTGCATAAACCGAGCAATAAGGCCAATAGTAAAGGAAATGTCAGGATGAGTATGGGTTAGATACAAAAGTTTTCCTACATGCTGATGGTATAAGGTAGCATCAAATTCAGGGGAGGTACAAGTGACTGAAATTTTGGCTCCAAACTGAAAGGGAGAAGGGGTTGTCTTATAGTCTTCCATGTAAAAATGGCGTAGAATATCACATGCATACCTGGACTGGGAAAGGGAAATACCTTCCTTGGATTGCAAGACTTGAAGACTAAGAAAATAGTGCAAGTGTACTAAGTCTATCATTTCAAACTTATTTTTAAGGCTAGACTTCACATGGTTTATAAGGTTGGGATCATTACCAGTAAGGATAAGATCATCAACATAAAGAACAAGAATGATAAGAGACTTGCCCACTTTCTTGGTGTAGACAGTATTGTTAAAATGACACCTTGAAAATCCAATTTCTAAAAGAAAGCTATCCATTTTGGCATACCAAGCTCGAGGGGCTTGCTTGAGACCATAAAGGGATTTCTTAAGCTGACATACAAGGCTAGAGTCTGTTTCTATAAAGCCAGTAGGTTGTTCCATATAGATTTCTTCATGCAAGTCCCCATGCAAGAAGGCAGATTTAACATCCATCTGATGGACTTCCCATTTGAAAGAGGCAGCAAGGGAAAGAACAAGGCGGATAGAGTTCATTTTTGCAATAGGGGAGGATGTTTTAGTATAGTCAATGGCTTCAACTTGTGAAAAACCCTTAGCAACAAGATGAGCTTTATGTTTATCAACTTTTCCATCTGGTCCATACTTGGTTCTGTAAACCCATTTGCATCTAACAAGTTTTCGTCATTTTGGAAGGGGAAAAAAATCCCATGTATCATTTGCCAATAATGAACAATATTCTTCATTCATAGTTGCGTCCTAATCTGGATGGCCTGAAGCTTCTGGAAAGGTGCCAGGATCATAATTAGTCGAAGCTTGAGCTAGTAAAGAAGAGGCTCTATCAAACTAAGAACGTGTACATTGCAAATATATAGGATCACCAGTAAGAGCACCTACTACATCCTGTATAGCACAAACCCATTTTGGAACCTAAGAAGTTGAAGGAGGATCCTAAGAAGGTGGGGGAGGATTGTCATCCTCATTGTCATCATCTGAAGAAGAAGTATTTTCAGAAGTAGAAGGGATAGACAGAGGTGGCACATCCACTGAATTAGGCTCATAGGCTGATATATTTTCAGCAAACTTTACATCTCTTCTAATGATATCATTTTTGGACTTAAGTGGAATAAGTCTGTATCCTTTGACATCTTCAAAATATCCAACAAAAATACATTTTTCACTCTTAGGTTCTAAAGCTTTATGTTTCTCATCTGGAAAATGGGCCCATACTTCACTTCCAAAAACACAAAAGTGACTTACATCTGGTTTAATTGAGCTCCATGATTCTTCCGGAGTGATATCCTTTAAAACCCTAGTAGGAGTGTGATTTATTGTGTAATTTGCACAGTTAATTGCTTTTGCCCAAAAATTAAGAGTAGGTCCTTTAGATTGAAGCATACAATTAGCCATTTCCTTTAAGGTGTGATTCTTCCTTTCAGCTGCACCATTTTGTTGTGGAGTATATGGAATAATATGTTGCATTTCAATTCCATTCTCAGTGCAAAATTTGATGAATTTGTTGTTAACATATTCTCTTCCATTATCTGATCTTAGCTTACTAATTTGATGTCCAGATTGTTTTTCAACAAAGGCCTTAAAGGCCAAGAACATGTTAAATACTTCACTCTTGAGTTTTAAGAAGTATACCCAAGTGTGTTTGGAGAAATCATCAATGAATTTAAGAAATACTTGTAGCCAGAGAACGAAACAACTGGAAGTGACCACATAAATAACTATGCACAAGTTGTAAAGGGGTTGAGGTGTGCCAAGAGGCACATGTTTCAAAACTATCTTGATGATGTTTTCCGAGTGCACATCTGAAACAAACACCATCTCTGCAAGATACCATTGGAAGACCTGTCACAATATTTTCTTTACATAGATTTTGAAGGGAGCGATAGTTTAAGTGACCAAATCGCTCATGCCAAAGTTTTCTCACTTCATCATTATGAGCAACAAATACTGAGGGAAGATTTGATGACCCAAAGTTGTTAAACTTATACAACCTTGTAGAATCATCAGCAATTCTAGTAGCTAAAATCTATCTAGGGTCTCTTAGGTCCTTAATTACAACATCGTGAGGTGAAAATTCAATGATTTTACCTTCACCTGAATGAGTTATTTGATATACAGATAGAAGGTTGCAGGATAAGGTTCAAACACATAATACATCATTGAATTGACCATTGTCTATATGAACAGTTCCAGTCCCTACAACACTAAGAGATCTATCATCACCAACATATATTTTTGGTGTTACAATCATTTAAAGAAGAAAACATGGCTTTGTTTTTGGCCATGTGATAAGAATCTCCAGAATCAATGAGCCACTCATGAGAATGAGAAGAAGAAGATATATTTAACGCATATCCAGACCGAGATGTTTGACAACCACATGTAGAAAGTGCTATTCCTAAAGATGAAGTTGAAGTTGAAGAGTGCTCCAAATGGATGTTATGCTTCTTCATCACTACTTCCAAGGCTTCCATCTTCTTAAAGCATTTCGATTCTAAGTGGCCATCTCGATTACAAAAGTGGCAATTTCTATCAGTCTTCTTCCCTTTGTTTTTATTTGCCTTATCATTTTGTTGAAATGATTTTTCATTTTGAGACTAAAATTGCTTAGGACCCTTGTTTGTTTTAGGACCATTCTTTTTAGGGTACGGCTTCTTAGGATTCTTTGAATTTGGTTGTTGTTGGGCAGCTAAGGCTTTCTTAGAAGAGTTTCCAAGATTAAGAATACCAAGGTGTAAGAGTTTTTCATATTCCCTTATTAAAGAATCACAAAAGGCATCAGAGGAAGGGGACTTTTAGTCTTGTCCTTGAGAAATGAAGGCTTCTCTTATAGAATGGAAGGTGGAAACAAACACAGAGTAGGCTAGTCCCAACTTAGTAAGAATGGAATAGGTAAGGTTACCACATTCTTTCTTAACCTTAACACCTTCCAAGAGAAGTCTAAGGGTCTTGGACTTGGAAAAAAAATATTCAATGGAAGAAAAATTATTGGGGTCTAATGTAAGCAACTCATTTTCGAGTTGATGGGCTCTAATTTCATTTTTAATTCCAAAAACTTTAGTGATCTGTTTCATTGCTTCATCAGGAGTATCAAGTTATGCAATATGGAATCTAAGGTTTGGAGAAATAGACATCCCTATCAACCCACGTGCTTGATCTTGCCTATTTTCCCATTTGGATGCCTTAGCTTCATCTTTCGGTTTGGTTTCTTGGCTTGAGGCTATTCTGTAAAGATGTTTACTTCTAAGTAAATCCACAATGTAGGACCACGATTGGAAGTAGTTGGTGCTATCAAGAATAACTTGGCGTGGACTTTCCATTTTAACAGAAACTGAAACTATAGATGCTGAAACTAAGTGTTCCAATGGAAATATCTAGAAAAATTAGGCTGATTAAAAAAAAACACGGCTCTAAAAACGGCTTTCGGATGAAGAAGTTATGGCTTTTTGAAGAAAATTTGTTGAATATTCCGACGAAGTGCGGGAATGTGTGAAAATGAATGATACTGTTATATTTAAAAAAAATATGCTCCCTTTCCAAAATTAATCTAATTAGCTCAAAAAAAAAGAAAGACTTGAACTCAAGACCTCTATTCTCATAAATTAGCTTTGGACCAAGTGATCTAGATTAAAAGGTTAGTAATTTTTGGAAAAGAGGAAGGGGTTTTTTTTTTTTTAAGTCACTAAAGCTTTGGGGTATGCTTACTTCAGAAAGCTTTTTTTTTGCCTACAAAACAAAAAACAAAAAACCCAACAGGGACATACAAAAAAAACAAACCTTACGGCTTGAACTTAGCTTTAGCCAGAAACTAAATATTTTCCTCAATGTTTCTGATTTTCTGAGATCACACTAAGGCGCAGTGGAAAAGAGCATCTGCATGAGAAAAATCCTTCCTTTCTATTTTTGATTTGCAAAAATTGCACAGAGTCGCGAGGCAAAGCAAATACGCATAAATGAAAGGTATAAATCCGGTAAAAAAAAGACAAAGAGCTAAATAAACCGAAATAAACAGAGAGAAAATAACTAAAAATTGCAAATAAACATTATATACCTCTAGATCTTAAAAATGATGTAGCTAGGGCTACCAAAAACCTTTTCGCATCAAATGAAAGGGGTTTCTCACTAGAACAAATGGTCCTAACACAATAGAGCAGTCCTCTCAGCCCGAAAGCAGTTAGTAACAATAGATCTAAGAAATGACAGTCAAATGCAGTTCTATCGACTTCAGATTTGGATCACCAATGGATGCAACCCTCAAATAGCTCCAATACCATGTAGGAATTTATAGGGTAAGTTCCATAGACAGAAAATGAAAGGACACTGCTCACAAATAGATCACAGATCAATATGCTAGTATTGTTGACATGGTTAAAACCCTCAAAGAGGGAAATAGTCCACAGCCTGAGCCAACACGGTCACTTCAGGAAATTTATTAATAAAAGAATGAAAATTTACATAAGCTTCTCTCATGAACAGTTACCCTACAAATAACCCTCCATGCTCTTTAAATAGAGATCATGGACCAATCAGGTGTTAAGCCACGGATCAAGTGTCGGTAATGCCAAGGAGAGAATGAACCATCAGATCACTACATATCATGATCATCGGATTGTATGTTACAAAAGTACATACTAAAGAAACACACTTTACCTAAATCTACACAAGTGCAAGTTATACTTAACTATTTCCTATGTGTCGGAAGATCTTAACACACAGGAGGTGTGACAAAATATTGTGTAATAATAACTAGCATAAGATCTTAAAAAAAGAAATCCAAATCAGACAGAGAGAGCTTTCTCTGAAGTGGGAAGGGATAGATCCTAGCCTCAAAAGTAGTTTGTATTTACCTTTGGGTTCCTCTCCCCAACCTATGGAAATTACAGAGTGATAACATTCTACCGACCATACTGGGGATCAAAAGGTTCTATCTTCCCCAAGAAAAATCATCAAGTTTTAGATCTAATTGCTGATGGTGGAAAATAGTCAGACATATGAAGGTTGAACCATTCACCTACCGAATCCAATCAAGTTTCAACCAGATCCAAAAAATCCACTAGAAGTAGGATGAAGAAGTTATGTTTCACTAGAAATTTTATTAGTTCAAGATGGATCACAAATATACAAGGTATGCTCCTATGCATCACATTCATATTCTAGGATTTCCAAATCACATGCCTGGTGTAGGTTGGAAGAACTATATATCTAGATTCGAAGATCAAAAATGACATTATGATGCTTTGCATCTGATTAGGTTTCATATGCATAACCGTAAGCTTAACGTTAAATTTTACAAAGATTTTCTTATGAAGATTTTAGTTGTATCCTTAGAGGAAAATTCACAATCATAGTATGAAAGCTTGCCAAAAGATTATTTATATTCTCTTAGATATTTTCATATAGTATTTTATGAGAGATATAAAGAACATCATCCTTCTTTGTTGTTGGTAAAAGATTGTTGCACACAATTTGACAACTCTTTTGAGGATTTGGAAAGTTTTTATGAAGATGGTCAATTTATGGATGATAAGATTATAGAGGCTATTCATGAGAACCCTTTTAACCATCAGGAAGACGAATTAGAAACTAGTTGGCACATATTCAAGAAAAATTCTAACGAATAGTGCCTTTTCTCTTGCCTAAAATTGAAGTAAATCAATATCCTCATGCAGAAAGTTATGATTCATCTTTTGAGTTTCAAGAAAATTTGCAACATTCTTGTCAAATGTTAAGTTACCAAGTGTTGGAGTGTTTTCTTCTAGAAGGTGTATGAAAAGAAGCCACTATATTGTGGATGACAAATAACCTCAACATTTAAAATGGATATAAAACAATGTGGATCTGTAGCAAGTGATAGAAACAAAACCTGCCAATGTCCTTATCTATGCAACGAAAATAGTTAAACAACAAAATGAACTAAGGAATTAAGTGCAAATAACTCCAATTATCCAATGAAAACTAGATATAAATAATAGATTTGATTATGTGACACATTTGAAGGGAACAAATGATGTTACCAGTCCCCCTCTGTGGGATGGGTTCTTGGCTATGCTCAATGTCTTCAGTTCTCTAAAGTCTCTCCTCTCTACAATGTGTAAACCCATCAAAAATGTTTCATCTCAATGGGAACTCAAATGAAAAAATCAAATGGTGAGCGACAGTGATTATAATCAAAGTTACAATAGTGAACGCAGCAATGAAAATGATCCAAAGTGAATAACGCATGTAAAACCCTCCAATTTTTAACAAAATATTGGGTTATTCTCGAATAATGGAAAATAATATAATATTATTAACCAAAATCTAAAATTAACCGTTTGGGGTATTTTATTATATTTGGTTGGAGGGAAAAGGTATTTAAATTGGTTAACTACTTCTATTTAGAAATAATAAATAAATAAATGATTTATTTATCATCTCAAGGATTGTGGTTGAGGAATAATAAACAAATAATGATTTGTTTAAGTATTCCTAGAGGATTTAGTCAAACATGACAAGGAATAATAACTAAATAATGATTAATTAATTATTCCTAGAGAAAAATAAGAAAAATAATGATTTATCTAATTATTTCTCATGATTGGGTCAAATATGACAAGGAATATTATTTAAATAGTGGTTTAATTAATTATTCCTAGAAGATAATTAAAGAAATAATGATTTATTTAATTATTACTCATGGGTTTAACTAGAAATAACTTACCAAATGTGGTTTATTAAGTAATTTTTTATAGTGAAAGCAATTTTACTATGGTAAAATTCGCCCTACATGGTGTACTTCAATCCATCTAGTAAGTTATGGCTAGATGATCAATTTTTGGTGATAAAACTGAGGGAAAGAAAAGGATGAACAATCAAACTTTTCATCAACCCTTTTATCTCCTCAGTCTTTATTCTGAGAAGAAACTTATCAAATTATGAGTTCTGAAATTGTATGTATGGAAATTCAAAATAGTGAGCTCATTTTAAATGATGATGAAGGTGTTATTCATGAAAGAAGTGAGTTAGATAATGGAAACAATACTCCATAGTTACAAGAGGATAATGAAGAGTAGGTTGTTCTAGACCCCATGGGTGTAGACATTTTTGTTATTCAACATGTGACTACTTGAATTGAAGATCTACCTCCAAGTTCAGATAATGAAGAGTTTGCTGAAGAAGAATAGGATGTCCCAAATCCTATGGATGTACACATTATTGTTGTGAATAGGGTGGTTTCCTCAATTAAATAGGGTAAGATTAATGAAATGAGTGCTCCCATTTCTCTAGAATAGAGTCCTCTTACTGATCATCAGGAAAAGGTAACCAATTATGTTTTTAAATATTCTTTTGCTAGCCTCTTGGAACTATTGAAAGAAGATTTTTGTCATCCCATGACCAATTTGTTACAAGATTTATGGAATCTTGTACTATTTACAAATGTTTTTTTCATAATTAGTTGAATCATGAGTTTCTATTATCTTTCTTCTTTTGTCTGCTCAAGATAATTGTGAGCTGAACTCAGTCAAGTAACCATTTTCTTGATTAGCTATATTGGAGAGAAGATATCACCTAGTGTATATACTTTCAGCAGTTGTGGACAACCATCTTCAACGTTTGAAGCCCAAGTAGAAGGCCCTAAGACTTGAGTGATGTGCTGAAAAATTTCTTATTTCCTTTAAAGTTTTCATCTTCTTAACCAGTTTTTAGTCAGTTGGGTTTTAGTCTTTTTGTTTTTGTTTTCATTGTCCAAAGGAGAAGTCTACTAATCTATGGTGTTCTTGGAACCTCACAGGGAGGATTCCATCCCCATTAGGGCCACTTTTAGGGTCCTATAATACAGGTAATCAAATTCTGTCTGTCTATTTATTTATTTTTGGAATCTACTAGTAATGTTTAGCCTATAAATCCACCAGGTCTTATAGTCTAAATTGTCTTTGTACAAAAGGTCCCTAAGGGGCCATCATTGAGGTATCATGAGTGTATCTTCATGAATGAATGTTGGACAATTAATGGTGGTTGTGATAGTATTGTGCATGAATGTTGGCACTGATATCAACTAGACTAGAAAGAATGTGTGTTGCAGTGAATGGCTCAAAAGGATTCCTATCGTAGTTAAAGGCTTCATGTAGAGGATCATCATTGTGGGTGTGATTTCAGTTGTCCAAAGAGAAAATGAGCAGAGAATTTTTCAATCATTTTATAAGTAGCAGAAGGAATCAAAGTCGACATCAGACCCTCTCCTTTGGAAATTTATCTAAAGAAGCTTTCCAATGATATGTGTAAGTCTAAAAATGGACTCCTTGATCAAAAGATATGGCCCGTTGAATTTTAAGGGTTTGAAAGCCTTTGAAAGGAAAAAATATCAGAGGTCCGGGGCACATAGGCAATCGCATATCGGTGAACCAGAGAATATCAGAGGTTTTGGGCACGTCGACAATCAAATATCGATGAACCAGAGCATATCAAAGGTCCACGGCGAATCGACGAATCAACGATGGAAACATCAGTGGGTCCTATATATCGGCGATTTCACATCGCACATCAGTGATCGAATATCCATGGCATATGGCATATTAGGAATCATAAATCAGTAATCGACGAATCATAGAATGTGACAACCATTAAAAGTTGTGATATGTAAGTGTCAATAGTGTTAAAACTGTCAAGAAAATTCTAATAGTGTTAAACCTCCGGGGAGCGACGAAACATATTAACAAAGGATTTTCATTGCAAAACTAGAGGTGGAAGGTCATTTTCTCTCTCCTCAAGTGGGAAATGTTGAGAAATATGATTGGTTCCAATAAATCTATGCAGAATCTGATGTCAACAATATGTGGCGGTATGGGAGGACATGTGGCAGGAAATTTTGGTGTTTTGAGGCATCCTAAGGGGGTTAATATGGGTGACACATCTCACCACTCACAAGGTGCCATGTGGTAGTGATGACATCATATCAGAGGTTGAGGATATCGATGCTTTGTAACACTTGGTACTTGAAAAGTTCCAACGAGATGGGGCTTTGATATCAGGGCTAGCATTTGATCGTTAAGGTCTAAAGAACTCGGGCACTAAAGCATTTAACAAAGGAAAATAGCCCCGGTAGCAAACAAAACACCTAACGCCTCAAAGGTTAAGCTGGTGGTAACAATCATTGGTCCTATGGTAAAGTTAATGAAAGGAACTATCCTAAAGGGAGTTGAAGGAATCACAAATTCCTTCATTGCCTGTGTTAAAAGGTTTCAATACAAAAGCTTCAGTTTCATTAAAACTTTGATGTATTGGCCTATGGTCTCACCCCTAGTCATAGAACTAAGCAAAAAGGGAAAAGGGCCTAATTTTAAGTAAATGATCCTTGTTTCTTGGTTAATTTGTAATATTTTAAAATGATGTTGGTGCTATTTTTGTTTCTAATTTTATGAAGATAGTTCTCAGACCCCCTCGACGCTTCGAGACTTAACAGAAGGGGGCGGCCATGAAAATTGTTTAAAAAAAAACATTTGTATACTATTTGGTAGCTCCATAATGATTTCGGGGGGTCTCATCCATTTACCATAGACCACTCATACCCTCCCCTGAAAACCACCATTTAACGTTAGAATCCTCTGCTCAACGACAATGATAAAGCCATGTATTTTGTGATTGTGGACAAGTTTTTGAAAAGGATGTATTTTGTGATGAATGTTAAGTACAAAGTAGAGATGGCTCCCACTGCTAGTAAAAGGGAAAGAAGAAGATTCGAACAAAATAGGTTACAAGTGGAAATAAGGACACCAAATCACTTCCATATTTCAGGAACAAAATTAGGAAAGGCTACAAAAATGTAGAGGATCAACATTAATTAACCAATTTACAGATTTGAAGGCAGAAGATTTTCCAGCAGTTCAAAATTTCCTACAGTTTTCGAATGAATTTTTGTATTTTTAGTGTATTGTTCAGTTACTTTTCAAGACAATCAACAACAAATTTCCTTCAAAGATTCAACAAATAGCCAAATTTGTCAAGAAATGCTATTTTCTAGTTCTATTTTAGAATATATGTAATTTTGTTAAATATCATCTCGTAATTGATTCTTTTTTGGAATTTGAAGTTAGTTCAATAGCAAGTCTATAATTATTTTTTAATAAAAGTTAGAAAGGGTTGGAATGTGTTGTATTATGTTGTATTATGCATGAATAAAAGAGTTGTACATTGATGTAAGTTGTGGATTGTACTCAAAGTGCTCAATTTCCATAAATACAAAGAAATTTTGTTCCATGATTCTCGTGTCAAGAAATTAGTGATGTGTTCTTTCACGTAAAATTGTTCCTTTTCCTTAGTTTCCATATGATTTTTTCACTCCTTATTGTTGCAAGAATATTAAGGACTGAAATTACTCAAGTGTACTATGCTATGGGCTGTTAACAATATCAATGTTTTCTTTCTAATATTAGGTACAGAATTCATTTGTGTATCCTTTTTAAGTCAGGGAGTTGAGGAAAATTATGTGTATAATGACCATATTCCCCACAGATAGAATAATAATGATTACTCTGTAGACTTGTGTTCTTTTTTTTCTTTTGTGGGTTGTTTTTTATTGATCCCTGGTTTTGAATCCAGTTAGGGTTGCACCTTACTAGTGCCCATGGGGGTTGTTGGTGTTTTCTAGCCCCCTTTTGGGGTTCTCCCTTTGGTTTTATCTTTGGTTTTTTATTAGAAACATTAGGTGGGTTAGCTGGGTTAAAATTCTCCTCGTATTGTTGTTGTTGAGAGAGAGAAGGTTGCACTATATTAACCCTTACGTTATTTTGTGTTGGTGGGCTATTTTGTTGTTACGTAGGGAAAGTATATCATTGGTTTCCTTGTCCTTGATTGGTATATGGATTCTCAAAAGAGGATATTACATCCATATTCCGAGAGGAGTACTAGTTTCCCTTTGGGGGAAGATATGAGCCTCCATGAGGGGGCTGATATTGGTTAACCATACTGACCATATTCTACATCGATGCGGGTTGATCGAGGTAGTATCCTATATGCTGCAATGGTGGTGCGTTTTGCATATCATCAAATGCTTGGCCATTGACCGAGTATCCAGGGTATTGGTAGGTGTTTTGGGTTGGGTTTGGGTTATGGACCAAGTCAATCCATTAGCGGCATTGGATGTGCATGGTGTCTCTCTATAAGTCTATAGGTGTGGGGTGTCTAGAGGCACATGATAGATGTATCTAGACTGGGTGTATATAAGCTCTAACTATTGATATTTGCTAATGGCTTCTTCCTTGTTATGTGAGGATGAATTTTCCACATATTTTGAAATTTCTAATGTGAGGGATCTCAAAAACAAGTCGAGGAGTACTTTGTCTTCAAACTATACTTTACATAAGTTATGATGTTTCTGCCATTCATGTATATGACTCGATATGTGGGTAGTAGGTGTTTTTTGAAGTGGGTGAAGAGTTCCAGGCCAAAATCATGATGAGCCAGGAGCTGAAAAATGTTAGGAAAGTCGCAGCTAGTGAGCTAAAGTTTCCATGTGACGCAAAAGGCTAGTCAATGTACCATTTTGCTACATGCCTAGTAACGGTTCATTGAAATAGTTGTAATTGAATAGTATCATTTTTTATACTCTTAGATGAATACCACAGGTAAAAATTCATGACATGATTTCCTAGGTCTTCTCCTAGTTCGCTTCGAAATTTGGAATGTTTGGAGGAGCTTGGTGGGCATAGCTGGCCAATTCTAGCTATGGGCAATTAGGTTATTGGTTAGCTTACTTAAATATGACAGGGTTAAAGAAGCTAAGAATGGAATTTGTGAGTTATATTCCATCGCGAAATGATTTTGGATAGCTATATGTAAAGGGGTCCTCTCTAGGGAATTTTCAAGAGAATACCTCAATGAGTCTCTCGCAGGCTGCCCAGAGGAGTGGTATGTGGGATCCCCAAAGGGGTAGCATGTGGGGACCATTTTGGGGTCATCAAGGGTGTGCTTTGATGGGGAGGTTTCTCAAGAAAAGATGCACCAATAAAGGAAGATCATAAAATGGTGGTTTAATGATGTCCTCTACGTCTAAATGGTGAGAGTCCTTGCACACCTCTTGGTAATTGGGGGAGGTTTAAGAAACGTCTAGATCAACAGGGAGCTATGGGTTCCCCTATGGTGACGATTAGAGTGTGTACTAATTTTTGTATGGTGAGGGAAGGAGATGATTCTTCAAATAGAATTAATCATATACATAAAACAAAGTGAAAAATAAAAATATTACTTTTCCTTTAACTTTAGCCTATGTGATCAATCAAACAAAAAATGGTTTGCATTTGTTCTTTCATGTGAAAAAAGATCCTAATAAGTCCTAATCATCGTTACCACTCTCAAAGTAACTGGGCCTTGCGGAGATATTTTCTTATGGATCCTGGGCAAACATCCTGAAATAACTGGGAGCACCTTCCAATAGCCAAAGAACCAACCAAGGTAATGGAAATGAGGCTCAAGCGTTGACCGTACCATCACCTATAAGGAAACTGGTCTAGATTTTGGCGAGTAAATTACCTTCATCCCACATGAGTATTAAATTATTTAGCTTCTTGGTAGTGAGCTACTCGTACCAAGCACTAGAGGGATCGAGTAGCCCCAAAGAGTATTTCATGCACTAGACTTAAGTCGAGCCCCCTCTGAATCAGGTCTCTACCATGCTTAGGTATTCTTTTTCATGGGATGATTAAAGGATTTTAAGCTTCTTGAAAATTCAAAAACTATGTTTCAAAGATGTAACATGACCATGGTGGCTTATGGGATGCTTACCCCCTATTAGGATCCTATAATATAAGTAATCAAAGTTTATCTATCAAGTTATTTATTTTTGGAATCTGCTCGTAAACTTTAGCCTATAAATCCACCAGGTCTTATAGTCTAAGTTATCTTTATACAAAGGTCCCTAAGGGGTCATCATTGATGATCTAAGAGGATCTTGTCAGATCATTGCATAGGTGTTCAAGTGTTGTCATCAGTATTCAGTGTCATCGTCAAATAAGTTAGCTTCGACATTGTTGGTTATGGATCAGGTTGTTCAGGTAGTGGTCATGGTTTTCATGGCATTCAGTTGATATGGTTTGTACCTGGCTGTCGACTTGTGTTCATCGAAAATTCCACCAATATTGGTCGACGAAATGTGTCTTGTCGTTTTCCTCGTAGGATTTGGTTTCAACATAGGTTTTGTCGTCCACTCATAGGTGTTGATGTCAAAAAGTTTGTCATCATGCGACAAATGTCGCTTCGTAACGATAGATTGTAAAAGGGTTGATAAACTTCATGTACTAAACCCTAATCTACATCTAAGTCCAAAACCAAATGCAATATCAAACCTTGAGCCAAAGTCATAAACCTAACCTATTAAACTCTCGGCCTAATGTTTAAATTACAAAACAATGTAAATATTGTTAACCATAGCCTAAAACGTCATCAAACCATGTCGGAGTTCATGTGATCATCACATAGAAGACCGTCAGATTAACCACAGGCCTTGACCATAGCAGAATTAGAAACCGCATTGGAAAGTCAACATGTGAACAGGTTCGAATTTCACAACGCAGTAAGGAGTGTTAGCTGCAACAGGTTTGGTGGGCAATTATGGTTAGGCGTTGCAGCCCTATGTGAGTGCAGGTATAACCGCCACTGCTAACTGTTACGGTGAATGGTTAGCGAAACTGCTAGAGCCCAAACCACAGTTTGGCTAGTCACATGAGACTATTAGCCTTCCACCCATTTAGCTAACCGTAAACGGTTTTTGATTTAATACAATGTTTTAAGTTGGGTTTTTTGTTGAGGTTGTTAAAACAACTATTATGATGACCTTAGGAACCTAGCCTAGGTGTCATGCAACAACAGGACCGAGCTAAACCTAATCAGATTGCAACCAAATTCATCCTGTCTTTAGCCCAAGGAGGTTTCAATGTATCCACGTGCCTTTAAAAGGTAGTTTTGCTTCATTGATTAGGAGGAGGGTAGTTTTGGTTTTTGTATGTAGATTCTGGAGGTCATAGGCAATTTTGTTTTCAGTATTACAGGAGCATCTGGAATCTGAATTGGGAACCGTGACAGGCGTTGGAAAGCTAGTTCAGAGGGCTATCTGATGACAGTGATCAAAAGTGCCTATGTGAATATTCAGACTGATAAAATCTCTATTTAATCAACTCCTTCTTTTCATTCCTAATAAAAACGGTCGCCCATCTTGAAAGCGGACCCAGAGACATAGTCCATTAGGGATGAACTCTGTCATCCATCTCGTTGTCTGGTATAAATGTGTTTTTACAATACATTTCTTCTCTTCTTATGCATCCTAATTGTTTTTAATTAGTTGTCGTAAAGTCTTATTTTCAAGTAGTTTTCCTCGATTTCCATGTCTTGAGCTAACATCTGATTCATTGATGGTTAACCAATTCTACATAAATTTAAGTTTATGATCACATTCAGATCATATAATTTTGTACCAGAGAAGGTTTATTTTGTATAATTTTTCAGTGAATTTTAACTAGGTCAAAGTCGCAATGAGGAGAAGGAATCCTTGAGCAAATCGATCCAGAGATTGGAAAGCGACAAGTCATTCATAAATCGACCATGTTAGGACTTAACGTAGGTGAAAACAATAAAACTAAGATGAGTGAAGAACAATTTTAGCAAGCATTCTTGATATGCAACAGATGTTGGGAGAATTGTATAAAGACAAGAAGGCGAGAGATGCAACTTCTTCAAAGACTTCAAAGAAGGACAAAGGTAAAGGCAATTCCGACAAACCACCTTCACCTCCATCATCTCCATCATCATCTTCTTCTTCTTCTAGTGCAAAATCTGAAACGAAAAAGAAACCTAAGAAAAAATATCTTTTGAAACTTGATGTGAAATTTGAGTTACATGTTTATGATGGCGAAATGAATCCTGAAAAGTTAGATAACTGGGTAAAGCAATTAGAAGTGTATTGTTGCATTCATAACATTTCTAACGAAAAAACTAAAATTTAGTTAGCTACACTTAGAATGAGGGGAACAACTTTAATCTAGTGGAAAATTAAAACTCAGATAGATGTAAAGCGTAAAGGAAAAGTCATCTCATCATGGTCTAAGTTTTTAAAAGCTCTTAGGAAACAATTCTATCCTTTAGGATACATGTGGCAAGTTGTTATTGATTGGCAGCATCTGAGGCAAGGTAAAGGGTAGAGTGTTCAGGAGTTTACTTAGAAATTCAGAAAGAAAGCATTAGCGCTTGGTATTTCATTGGATACACATGAAACTTTATTAAAATACATCGACAGTTTACATTCATATTTGTAGCATACATTATTGATGTTTAATCCTGATGATTTTGATGAGGTGTGTGTTGATGCCATACATATTGAATCATGTGGCAGACCATTCAAGTTTTCATCATGGTCATACAAAGAGTTGGAAACCAAAGATTCCAGTGATAGTAAGGGGAAGAACATTTCGAATAGTAAGAAATCAGTGATTGTTCAGAAGGAAAGACATACTTGTTCTCATTGCTAGAGAATCGGTCATGATGAATCTAAGCTTTGGAAACTTCATCCAGAACTTAACCCCAAAAAGTTCCTTACAGAGAAGGATGAAAAGAAGGCCATTGCAGCAATCCAACAAGATCTAGGTTCAAATTCAGGTGATGAAAGGAGGATAACCACCATGGTTACATAAGGTAAAAATTATTACGCTGGTTCAAGTTCAAAAACTATTGCATCTCCATAAAACATAAATCCTTCACATGAGGATAAAAGAGTTGAATTGTTTAACATAAGGATAACTTCTAAGCATACAAAGATAGATACAATGTTTGATAGTGGATCATAGGAGAATTCTCTGAATATTTAGTTAAAAGTTTGGGTTTGGAAACACAAAATCATCCAAGACCTTACCCATTAGGATGGCTAAACTAATCAACTCAGATAACAATCACCAAATAGTGTCGATTAAGATTTTCCATAAAATCTAATTACATTGATGAAGTGGAATTAGATGTGGTTCCAGTAGACATATGTGAATTTTTCTTAGGAAGTCCTTATCTTTATGATCGTGATGAAGTATTTTATAGGAGAGAACATAAATATCACCTCAAGAAAGATGGGGTTGAATTTATTGTTAGGGCACATCAAAACAAAAATCACTTGAATTCAGTTAAAGTTAATCAAAGGAAGTGATTAATAAGTTCAAACAAGAGATTTGTAATCATGTGTGTAAAAGGAAAACATAACAATCGACATGACAGTTGTTTAAGTTATGAGACCCGGCTTAAAGATGGTTTGTTTAAGAGATAGAAACAATTCCAGTTCTATGTAAAACCAAACATCTTATTCATAAGCAGGGATTACAACATGAATTACAGTTTGTGCCTAAAGCTCCTCTTCCTAATGTTAGAATGAATCAATTCAATTTAAGTTTGAAAATTAACAGTTGCAGGGATACAGGTCAATATTGGGGAAAGTTATTGTTCAATTTCCCTTGTATTCTGTCACCATGTCATGTCTTAAACAATTTGGAAACCTATTTTCAAGTGGAGAGGAAATCTATTTGTTTTCATATCAAAGCCTTTTCTAAATCATTGAGAAAATGTCTAAGGGAAACTTATACATCAAGGGAAAGTTCTAATCAATGGAAACATCATGTAATAAATGAAGAAAAATAGATTCAAACAAATCAACAGCTAAGTCAATACTTTCAAAGGAAAACTAAGTCGCATAAAATTTCACCTTACAGTTGGATAGGTTCATTTCAGCAAGTTCACTTAGTAATCAGGAAGCATGAAAGTATGTTTAATCAAGTAGCTGGTTTTATTTCAAGACTATCTTTGATTGTCTCTATTATTCCACAAAATAGATTGTTTATACATTTTGATGGTATTAAACAACATCCAGTAGAGACTGTTTTCAAAGATTATGAATCACTAACTCATGGTTCTTCATGGAAAGAAATAAATTTCCATGTTGATAACAAGTTTTTTTCCCATCGTCGCAAGTTGTGTATACTGTAGATGGATGAAACAGGTCACCGATTCAAAAAGTACCATTGTTAGCTTCGTCAGGGTCATCACTTGCAAGTGATTGATTGAATATATTGGTACATCATTGTTATAGACATTTTTGTGCCTTACAGCATGAAGCATGAAATGTCAATAATCTGAGGGATCCAAAGTCCCTAAACATGTTGTTCCTACCCCTAGAGGAACAAGGTCAGCAAACCACAGCACTAAATATCAGTTCTCCACCTGAAAACACTCAAAAACAGGCTAATTCTGGATCATGTCAACTGCTCCACTGAGCATCTGCGCTGAATGTCAAGAGCTCCACTGTCTACCTGCGCTGAATGTCAACTGCAAAGAAGGCTACCTGCGTTGGGCGAGTTGGGACATGTGGCACAATCATTCCTCAAGGTGTCAATGCCCAGGAAGCTTCCAAAATGACACTTGGATCAGGGAATTTGACTTGTGATGAGTAAGAGGGTCTAGATCTCCAAGTGGAAGCAAGAACCTCCAAGTGGACTCAAGAACTGAAGAATAACTGAAGTGGGAGAGGACACTAGTCAGCTTCATGCCAGCTACAAGCTGACTCATCCTTTCTCCAAAACTCCTATATATAGAGCTCTCTCAGGAGGTCTAAGGGGGCTGGAATCTTGTGAATGTAAGGAAGTGCTGTTGGTTTGAGTATAGAACTATTGGGTGATTTGCTTGAAGGAGGTGAAGAGGAGATTTCTTTCTGCTGGGAGGTGATGCTGGATTGGGCCTTTTATGGTTGTATTACTTCCTGAACTTTACTTCTTCCATTAATAAAGCATTTGAGGTTCTTCTATATGCATGTGTCTCAATGGTGTATTGCTATACTTGTGTATTTGATTTATTCTAATCCTTGAATCAATTATGAATGTATGCTTCTTGTAGTTTCCCTCTATTGTTATTTTGCAGGATCTTGGTGTAGCTGGGCCAGTGAAAGAGCAAGGAGCTGGGAGCAAGCAGCAAAGAGAGAAGATTGGATCAATCATTAGCAGAAGACAACGGTTAGTGGATCTCTTTCTCCCCTCTCTTACATCTCATAAAGAAGTAATCTCGAATAGCTTTGCTTTGATTGTTGCTGAGGTACTATCACCCTTAGAGTGGGATAGGGTCATTCCGTATTGGATACTTTTCCCAACAACAAATTGGCGACTCCACTGGGGATCGTATCTTGTTGGCTGTTTGTGTTTTTTCTATTCATTTCATAAACACAGGGAGTACCGAATCGAACTGCATTTGGATCTTTCAAATGCAAAGTAGAGGGCAGCTACTCTAGCTCAGTTTCTGGGCAAGTTTATGATTTGAAGAGCTGATCCACAAGGACTCTGAACAGCTCTTAGTGATAGCTTTTCATCCTCCTTTTCATCCCTTAGTGTGTGCTTGACTGATAGCTTCTGATTTGGCCAAAAACTGTGAATTTTTGAGCAATCTGTGACCCGGAAACTGAGAAAAACGAAAGTTTGTCTCTTCAGTGCAGGTGATGTGAAGGCAGTCTACATTTCAGCGCAGTTCCCGAAGGGGCTACCAGCGCTGAAGGTCAAACTGCCAGTGTACTACCTGCGCTGAACCAGTTTTGCCTAGTGCTACTGGGGTTCCCTCCTGTTTATTGCTCTGTTTTCACCCTTGTTTTTGTAGCCTGTTACCAGTCAATGTACCTATCTGAAACCAACTTTCCTTGCCACTATTCCGCCTCGGTTGTATAAAGAAACTGTATTTGTTCTTTGTGTATTTCTTATATCATTTGCAGTTTCCCATAACAAAAAGTGAACTAGTCTTGCTGTGACCTCTTAGATCTAGACCTGTGATAAGTGTCGTTTTGATCTTAAGAGTTAGTTTGTTTGTTGTTCATAGCTGATTGAACTTTCGCTTTCGTCATATGGTTTGAGTTTATATATTTCTAGTGTCGAAACAAGTAAATCTTAAGCTGTTTTTTGATTTTGGACAAGCTTGTTTGCTTTCACTCGAAATTGAATTCAAATTTATACAACCACTTTCTTTTTGTATTGCACAAACATTAAGAAAGAAAAAAGAAATACCTGCATTTTGCATTTTGCATTTGATAAGTTTGTATGTTGATTTAAGGAAAAAGTGCATTAGTGTGTGCTCTTTGATCTGTGTGAAAAGATGTTGTCTTTCTTTTCCCTCAGTAGTTAAGATTTTCATAAGTCGAAAAGATTGAAAAAGCTTGCTTCTCATCTTAGACTGCATTTAGGAATTTGTATCAAAACATCTCGTGGTGAACCTTGAAAGGAAAACTTTAAAAAGATCAACTTAAAATATATTGAATGAACCTAACAACGCTTTGAAACATAACGCAAACACATAGAGGTCTAAGCTAGAGACGTGTTCTGGCGTCGTTAAACGTAGTGACTGTCGATCTCGACGAAGGTGGGTGATTCCTCCTGAGAGTCGGTGGCACTAATACGGACTTGTGCTCCCACGTACCGTCGCGTATATATTGGGAGACCCCTATAGGCATATATCTTTTATCCATAGGAAACCGTGTCGGCCGCCCTACTGATCGCAATGCAGTGAACACAACATTCACGAAGATCGACCACCCATACCGAAAAACGTATTCTGTGGTTTTGCGAAAGGTTTGGCACACCCTCTGCCTAGATCTCCAGAGCAGTTTCTTTTGGCCTTTTTCAAACTCTATAACTGAAAAAGTCCATCCGAGAATTTGTCACTTCGGGCTCGTTAATACATCGAAGGAGACTAGAGTCATCTTTAGCTTTTTCTCGACTCTTAAAAAGTGAAAAAGCAAGTTGTGTCTAAAAGCGTCTAATAAAATTCATTCAATTCGGAAACACAAATTTCCCCTTTTAATATTTTGGTTGATCGAGTAATCCGCAATCGTGGAAGAAAGTCAATTGAAACCCCGTCGTTCGCGGAGGCTTACGAGTCAACCGTCTTTGTCTCCGGAATCGAAAACAGTACGGACAAAGCGAACTCGTTTAACCGGTTCAAAATCTCCTATAAAAGTTAGAACAAGTGTTCCAACTGCATCTGAGGTTCCGGTTACTCCTAACATTTCTGGAAACCCTGCCTCTATAGAAGAAGTTCAACAACCACAGAAGGACAGTAATACTGATCCTAGTCTGGGGGCAAATACTTGTATAACTGAACCAGTTCCATCTGTAACCGGTCCAGAGAGTTTTGTTCCTCAAACAACTGTCGCTGTCGAAGCAACCACTTCTTCGGCACCAGAAATATTTTACGGACCTGACGGTCTTCCTCTTCCACCGGGTTTGATTGCGATAGAGGAAATTGCAGAGGATCCGCAAGCAAGTACTCCAACTCATTTTGGAGTCGGGGTCACTCTGTTTCCTTCATCAGAGGTTAATCCACCACAAGTGGAAGTTCCTGTAGAATCGCTAGGCAATCTATTGGATAGACTAAAGATGTCTGAACAACCGTCATCATCTAGGACTGTGTCAAATGACACAGCGACAGTAGAAGTCCCTGCCGTCACACTGACGATGTTTGCCGGCATACCAGTTGTCCCAACTAGCTCACAACAGCTAGAAGGAGTCCACCAAGGGACTATTTCGATAGTATGGTCTGTTCCAGTTTGTTCATCCGGAGTAATACCCGGCAACTCTTATGTTGAAACTCGCCAAATTGATCCATTTGGAGGTCAATATGGGCAATCAATCCCCTTGAGTTCGGGATTGATACCGTATGGGGGGCAATATGCCCTTTCATTACCCCCTCCGGGAGGGTACCCATACGTGAGTTCGCAACAGTATTCAGGTTATACTGGAATTGCATCAAGTAGTTGGGTACCTATGCTACCTCAACAACCAAGGGTTGTATATTCTATGCAACAGTGTGTACCTATGACGAACATCCCAACCACACCGGCTATTGTAACAGTGTCACAATTTCAAGCGATACCTGTTGCATGCCAACCTCAGATTTCTCAGGTTGTAATGCAACAGCCACTTGATCATGGGTCACAACCACAATCGCCAACTGGTGGGGCGACACAGGTCCAAACGGGTACAATTACCCCACACCTTGGTCCAACGGTTAGCATAGCACAACAAAACATGGTGTCACAACCATGGCTTGTGCAATACCAACAACCGTAATTCCAGCAGGTGTACCAAGGTTCTGAGCAGCAGATCTTTGCGAATTGTGGACAACCGTATATCCAAAACGGTCAAAACCAACCACTTTACAGTGGTCAAGTCCACCAACCATATCAGTCATACCAACATCAATTACATTATGCTGGTATGCAAAGGCCCACTGCTCAAGCGGTTCCATCGTACCCTGGCTATGCTTCGCCTAACCTGAATCAACAGTTACCATTCGTGGCGACTTTAGAGTTACCCGATTTACACCGGTTAACAAACGATCCGATTGCTTATGCCCCTTGGTGGCCAGCGATTCCTCATAAACTTCCGTCTGACATTCCTAAATTCAATGGAAATCCAGGTGAAGACCCATCGAATCACGTGATGACTTTTCATCTGTGGTGTTCGTCGAACACCCTAAACGACGATTCGATAAGGCTTCGCCTTTTTCAGAGGACATTGATAGGTCCAGCGGCTAAATGGTATATTGAATTGCCAAGAGCGTCTTTCGACAATTTTAGTTCCCTAGCCACGACTTTCTTAACCCATTTTCAATTACCGATAAGGTATGAAACGGGAACAGAAATATTAACCAACTTCAAGCAGACAACTGCCACCCATATATCTGATCATATACATGAGTGGCGTCGTCGTCGTAGGATGGTGAAAACATACGTTCCCGATCAGCTGTTAGCTGAATGGTTTATAAAGTCGTTACTTCCTGCTATTACGGAAGATGTGGCCAAGGGGGGAGTCGTAACAGAGGAGCAAGTAATTGCTCGTGCACAGTATTTGGACTTAGTTTATACTCAGTCCGGCACACTCTACGACAAGATACCTGACGCCCCTAGACCAGAGTTTTCAATTCCTCCTCCTCCTAAATCAAATAGTGACTCTCATGCTGGTGATAGCGTGATTGGCACAGCAAACACGAAATCGATAAAGGCTTCGTCAAAGAAAGCCCGTAAGAATTCGGATCAAAATGCAAAAGAAGAAATTCTTGCTTCGGAAGTAAATGCCATATCAGAAGATAAAGGCAAAGAAACCAATCAACCAGGAAGCAAGAAGAAGCAAAACAAAGGGAAGAAGAAGAAACAGGGTGAGTCATCCCCTGGAAAAAATTCTTCAAACCCTCCTGGGAAGGGGAAACAAAATTATCCATGTCTAATATGTGATGATAAGGATCATAGCACTAAGAATTGCCCATTCAAAGCTGAGTTAAAGAGGTTCTTTAAAAGTTCCCAAACCTCAGCGGTGTTAACTGATCCATTTCCCAACCCAGGTCAAAATCTGGTTGATAGTGGAAATGCTTCCCCATCGCAAGTACTTATGTTGTCGGTTTCAAAACAGCAGAATGATGCTTTGATTTCGACAAGGAACAAAGATTATGGGAATCCTCAGCTGTCGAACGAAAAAGGTAAAGATCAACCAAGTAGTTCGACAACAACTTCGACAGAAGTTGTACCACCCATCATCCCTGAATTAACAATAAAACCGCCAAAGGGTGTAGTTCACAAGTCGACATTTAATCCTCGCGCCAGAGCGGCGCAACATTATAACATAGTGGAAGATTTGGCAATCGCCATCCGCTATGTCGACTCTTGAGGTATTACAAAATTGTCCGTCCGAAAGGCAGGCGTTGTT
The DNA here is from genome assembly GCA_031772625.1 of Pinus tabuliformis. Lineage (NCBI taxonomy): Eukaryota > Viridiplantae > Streptophyta > Pinopsida > Pinales > Pinaceae > Pinus > Pinus tabuliformis. The sequence continues at coordinate 230,351,684 of CM062816.1, read as the reverse complement.
ATCAGCAATTGGTGGGGTTGATCCTAAGGATTCCAATCTTATATCCTTTGATCACAAAGGATATGATCCTCAGTTACCAGCTCAACTAGCTTTCCTTATTCAAGTGAAAGCCCTCAACAAAACTGTTCACAGAACAATTATTGATGAGGGAGCATCGACATGTATTATGTCGATGAGTTGCTGGAAAACTTTAGGATCTCCAACCTTGTCGCGATCATCGACGACATTAAAAGCTTTCGACGGAAGGACTTATACCCCATACGGTATCCTTAATAACTTGAAAGTTGAACTAGGAGGAAAGACAGTAGAAATTGATGTTGAGGTCATTGATGGAAATCTTGACTATAACATCCTACTGGGTAGACCATGGATTTATGCCATGGCAACTGTGGTGTCGACTTATTTTAGGAAGATCGCATTCCCGTTTGAAGGAGGGATTACGATCATCGACCAACAGAATTTCCTCCCTAATGGTTCACAAGTTACAGGAAGCATTCCCATGATCCATTAGAGCAACCATTCAATTCAAGATATCGGAGTAGGATTATTGAAAGACCCCACCTTGATGGGAACTTTCGCGCTACCACCTCCTATTTATATAGGAAATGTACCGTTTGTAGCAACCTGCAACATGATATCTTCCACGAAGGTCGACATGGATCGTTCAATGGTTCTGCCCCCAAGCCCTTTAGAAATATTGTAGCAATCAATGTTTCAAGCACGGGAGGTGAACCCAAATCAACGCTCGTCAAGCGTTTGGGTAGATAGGTCTAGAGAATATGGAACCCCATTAGATCCTTGGTCGAAAGTACATGGGACTGACGAAGGAATCTTACAATCAATGATGATTGAGGGGGCACCATGGAATGATCACCACCATCGTTCCCTTCTTCCGGAATACGAAGAAGATACTCAAAGTGACCTTTATCACCCTTCAGTTTTTGAATTCCTAACAAATACTGTAAACACGGTGGATTCCGAGCGAAACCTATCCAATATTGAAGAAACTATAGCCATAAATATCTCGACCAAAACAGATGTTGTAGAGAATATTTATGTTGCCAAAGGTTGTTCCCCTTAAGAACTGGAAATATATAACGCTCTTTTTCGCGAATTTAGAGATGTCTTTTCTTGGTCATATGATGAAATGCCAGGCATTGACTCGAGTATCGTTGAACATGAAATTAAAATGTATCCTGATGTCAAACCAGTAAGACAACGGCTTCGACAGGTACACCGCAAGAAAGCCGCTGCCATTAAGGCAGAAGTTGAAAAACTTCTCCATACTGGATTCATCTACCCGGTTCCTCTAACTGATTGGGTATCGAATATTGTCCCTGTTATGAAGAAACAAGGGATGATTAGAGTGTGTGTCGATTATAGGGATGTAAACCAAGCTTGTCTGAAGGACAACTACCCTACACCCTTCATCGACCAGATAATTGATGAATGCGCCGGATGTGAAATCTTTTCATTTATGGATGGATTTTTCGGGTATAATCAAATAAATATCCGCCCACAGGACCAGTCAAAGACTGCATTTATTTGTCCGTGGGGCACATTCGCTTATCGAAAATTACCCTTTGGTTTAAAGAACGCAGGGGCGACGTTTCAGAGGGCGATGAATTATGCCTTCCATGACATCAAGAACATTGTTCAACCTTATCTCAACGATCTTCCGGCTCATTCGCGAAAGCGGACTGATCATCCGCAGCATTTAAGAGCGATATTTCTACATTGCCGACACTACAAGATAAGACTCAATCCACACAAATGTGTGTTTTGCGTCGGTTCTAGTCGCTTACTTGGCTTTGTAGTCTCTAAAGATGGGATTCGTCTCGACCCCTGCAAGGTTCAGGCAATCATTAATTTGCCTCCACCTTCAAATTTGCTTTAGATTCAGAAACTCCAAGGGAAAGCGAACTTTCTGAGGAGGTTCATTTCAAATTACGCAGAACTTGCTAAGGGTTATACTCGTCTTTTGAAAAAGGATGTACCTTTTGTCTGGGACCAGGTGGCGCAAGCTTCCTTTGATGCTCTGAAAGATTGTCTAGTAAAAGCATCATTAATGTACGCCCCGGACTATCAAAGAGATTTTAACCTGTATCTGGCTGCAGCGGATACGACCATTGCGATGGTTTTAGTTCAAGAAGTCGATGGAATTGAACATCCTATTTATTATTTAAGTAAAAACTTAAATGATACAGAAAGTAAATATTCTTATGTTGAAAAACTAGTGCTTGCAGCTGTTCAAGCGATTCAAAGGTTTCGACATTATGTCCTCTTTCGGAAGACTACCATCTTGTCAGATTGCAACCCCATGACTTATATACTGTCGCGACAGTTGCTGGGGGGAAAATATTCAAAATGGATAGCGATCCTTCAAGAGTTTGATCTGGAATTTGTGAAATCCAAATCAAAGAAAGCTCTAGTTTTCGCAGAATTATTATGCGATCTCCCATCGTCGTCCAACGATGAAACATCGGAAGAGTCAATCGTGGACGAAAGTTTGTTTCTGATATCTGTAAGCGATGAGTGGTATGGAGATATCATAGTTTATCTCCAAACCCAAAGGTTCAGGCCAAATACCTCTTGCTCCGAACAAAAACGTATACGATACCAAGCAAAAGACTACATGATCGTCGGTGATACACTTTACCGTCGTGGTATCAATACAGTTCTGAGGAGGTGCCTTACCCATGAGGAGGCCAAAAAAGCCCTGAATGAGTGTCATTCAGGCGCGTGTGGGGGGCATCAATCTGGATATGCAACAGCACAAAAAATCTTACGAGCAGGATACTTCTGGCCAACCATGTTCAAAGATTGCATAACCGCAGTCAGAAGTTGCCATGCTTGTCAAATTTTTGATAGCAAAACTAGACGACCACCCGCACCTTTACAGCCGATAGTCGCTGTTGGGCCCTTTGCCAAGTGGGGCATCGATTTCATGCAATGTAACCCCACCTCGACCAGGGGGCATGGGTATATTATAGTCGTTGTTGACTATTTTACCAAATGGGCCGAGGCGATGCCTACATTGGATAACACTGGTGAAACAACTGCCCTCTTCTTTTTCAATCATGTAGTCGCCAGGTTCGGCGTACCACAGGCTATAGTTACAGATCATGGGTCGCATTTTCGCAATCACATGATGGTCGAATTAACTGCCAAGCTAGGGCTATCTCACGACAGCTCTACCCCGTATTATCCGCAAGCCAATGGACAAGTTGAAGCAATCAACAAGGTCCTGAAGCGTATGTTGCAAAGGATGATCGGGGTTCATAAAAGAAGGTGGCACCTAATCCTGTACTCAACCTTGTGGGCCTACCGAACGTCGGTAAAGAACGCAACTGGGTTCACACCTTTTCAATTAGTGTATGGCCTGGAAGCAGTCTTGCCAATCCAGTGCGAAATTTCGTCGCTTAAACTCGCAATTGATCTCCTCCCAGGAACTTCAGAAGAAGAGGCTCGTTTCTTGGAGTTAATCTAGTTGGATGAAACCCGTCGTGATGCCGCTTTGGCTAACGAAGCCCATAAGAAACGAGTCAAGGCTCAGTTTGACAAAAGTGTCAAACCCCGTGTCTTCTCAGAAGGTGATTTGGTTTTGCTTTATGACCAAGAATCCGATAAGTTGGGAGCAGGTAAATTCAAGTCCTTATGGATGGGCCCCTATATTGTTAAAAGGGTGTTAGCAAAAGGAGCCTACGAGTTAATGGATTATGACGGAATTCCACTGGCGCAACCTCGCAATGGGTTGTACCTCAAGCGTTACTATGCTTAAATAGTGACCAATATGCATGCGCCTCGATTTGCGTTATTATGCTGGGGGCATGCAAACTTATCATCGAGCAGTTTTACCGCGGAATTTATGCTCGTTAAAAAATAGAAAAGCGAGATCCGAGCAGTTTTAGCACATAGTTCATGCTCATTAAAAAATAAACATAAGATTGAGCATACCCCGGTAAATAATCTCTGTGATCGTAAATTTATTAGCCATAAAAAGCCTTGGTCGTGTTTTGCACCTGCCACCTCCATTTCATTTGGCCGATCGTTCACCTCCATATGATTGTTTACCCATTTTGAGGAACAGCTGCGAAGAGTGATTTCACCGAGCCATCCTTGTGACACTGCCGTGATTGGAAAATTCCAACCTGTACCTGGAATCTGCTGCTATCCCTGTTTATCACTCGTTCCTCAAAAGACGAGTCTTCTTTGAGCTCTTTTCATCTGACTCATAAAATATGAAAAGTTTGCCGAGTTTTGGCCTTCCAGCTCGTTAAAAGGACCGGAAGAGCTATCCCTCCTCTAGATTTTAATCTTTTTGGACCTGAGGGATTATTACACAAAAAGGTCGAGTGCTTGTTTTATTCGGCTCGTTAAAGTTATCGAAAACTCATCCCTTCTGTATGTTTTATACTTTTTCAAACTTAAGGGATTAGATGACGAAAAAGGAATTTTGGAGTTAACTTTCTGTACCTTTTCAGACTCTCTAAAAATGAAAAGGACCGAGTTTTCCTTGTCGTTAGACTCGTTAAAATGATTAAATAGCGACAAACTTGTCTTTAGACGAGAACGAGTTTCCCTATCACTAGGCTCGTTAAAACATAGCGATGGGCTTGCCCGAAGGGCAGGTTATAGAACAAGCATATGTTATCCTCCTCAAGCTTGACAAAAATAAAGAGGTACTGGTCAGAAATGACTGGGGAAAAATTGGGAGAACCTCAAAGCTTTAATGGTAGCAAGTCGCTCTTGAACATGACACTTTTCCTCCGTATCACATCGGGTTGGGTTGTTTCATTCACTGGTCTCATCACCATGGTCTTCACCAAACCATCCACATTTGGGGTAATGCTACCAATCCATCACATCAGTGTCGTTATATGTTCAAGAGATGTTGTTCAGAAAGAGTCAACCGTGTCCCATCCATTGCCATACATTATCCTTCATCCACCCATGATCGCCACCCTGAATCATATTTCACAGATTGTTTTCACCTCCACTAAAATCATTAGCTCCGTTCTGTGTCACTGATGTGGGATTCATTAAGACCCTCCTTTGACGGATCGCTTCTTGTCGACTTCAGCTCATTATCCAAGAAGTTGATCTAGGAACAACCCCTTCAGTACTTTGAAGCTTGCATGCCTCAATGGCAAGTTTCTCACTTCCGGCGACAGGTATACATCAATGACCTTCGACCAGAAGATTTTGCGTGGTGTTTGACGCCAAGTCCTTTATTCACACCACGTGAATTGTACTGCAGTACCTTGAGGGTCATTATCATTATCGGTGATTCCTCTCGCGCTTGTTAACGGTTTACATTATTGACCGGTAATCAAGCGATGTCTTTCCATGTTCGACTTCAGCGCAATTCTCACATGGATCGACTTGTACTTAGAGTGAAGATCGAACAAGTTTGAAGACCCCGGATCTAGTTTCATCCATCCGGGCTGCGATATATATTCAGGAAATATAAAAACATTTGACATGTACATCATTGCAGCAGATGATCATCCTACTCAAAGGATGATAATTTCAGCAGAGAATTATCAGTCTACCATCAGACGATCGTCTGTTATATGTACCAAAATGAATTTATAAAGCTGAGCATGGGAATGCCCGCCTCGGCTAGATCATGAAAGCAGAATGAAAAATAATGTATTGTATTGTATTTTATTACAGGTCACCTCTCAGCGATTGAATGAACTTCGGATCCTCCTGATAAAGCATTTCACCCGATAAACGACCTCATACTTTAGGGGGCAACTGTTATAGACATTTTTGTGCCTTATAGCATGAAGCATGAAATGTCAATAATCTGAGGGATCCAAAGTCCCTAAACATGTTGTTCCTACCCCTAGAGGAACAAGGTCAGCAAACCACAACACTAAATATCTGTTCTCCACCTGAAAACACTCAAAAACAGGCTAATTCTGGATCATGTCAACTGCTCCACTGAGCATCTGCGCTGAATGTCAAGAGCTCCACTGTCTACCTGCGCTGAATGTCAACTGCAAAGAAGGCTACCTGCGCTGGGCGAGTTGGGACATGTGGCACAATCATTCCTCAAGGTGTCAATGCCCAGGAAGCTTCCAAAATGACACTTGGATCAGGGAATTCGACTTGTGATGAGTAAGAGGGTCTAGATCTCCAAGTGGAAGCAAGAACCTCCAAGTGGACTCAAGAACTGAAGAATAACTGAAGTGGGAGAGGACACTAGTCAGCTTCATGCCAGCTACAAGCTGACTCATCCTTTCTCCAAAACTCCTATATATAGAGCTCTCTCAGGAGGTCTAAGGGGGCTGGAATCTTGTGAATGTAAGGAAGTGTTGTTGGTTTGAGTATAGAACTATTGGGTGATTTTCTTGAAGGAGGTGAAGAGGAGATTTCTTTCTGCTGGGAGGTGATGCTGGATTGGGCCTTTTATGGTTGTATTACTTCCTGAACTTTACTTCTTCCATTAATAAAGCATTTGAGGTTCTTCTATATGCATGTGTCTCAATGGTGTATTGCTATACTTGTGTATTTGATTTATTCTAATCCTTGAATCAATTATGAATGTATGCTTCTTGTAGTTTCCCTCTCTTGTTATTTTGCAGGATCTTGGTGTAGCTCGGCCAGTGAAAGCAAGGAGCTGGGAGCAAGCAGCAAAGAGAGAAGATTGGATCAATCATTAGCAGAAGACAACGGTTAGTGGATCTCTTTCTCCCCTCTCTTACATCTCATAAAGAAGTAATCTCGAATAGCTTTGCTTTGATTGTTGCTGAGGTACTATTACCCTTAGAGTGGGATAGGGTCATTCCGTATTGGATACTTTTCCCAACAACAATCATCAGGTCAAGGTGGAAAGAGAGGGAGTTCTACCCTCATCGACTAATTGTTTAGTCAAACTTTTATGGTACAAAAGCTTTCATGTGTAGAGGAATGATCCAGGAGGATCTCATCAAATCATTGCACAGGTGTTCAAGTGTCATTGTCAGTATTCAGTGTTGTTGTCAAATCAGTCAGCTTTGACAATGTTGATTATGGATTAGGTTGTTCAGGTAATGGTTATGGTTTTTATGGCGTTTAGCTGATATGGGTTTGTACCTAGCTGTCAACTTGTGTTCATCGACAGTTCCACTAGGATTGGTCAACGACATGTGTCTTGTCATTCGCCTAGCAGGATTTGGTGTCAACATGGGTTTTGTCGTCCACTCACAAGTGTTGATGTCGACAATTTTTTCATCATGCGACAAATATCGTTATTGTCGCTTAGTAATGATAGATTGTAAAAGGGTTGATAAATTCATGTATTAAACCCTAACCTACATCTAAGTCCAAAACCAAATGCACTATCAAATGCTAAGCCTAAGTCGTGAACCTAACTTACTAAACTCTCGGCCTAATGTTTAAATTACAAAACAATGTAAATACAGTTAACTGCAGCCTAAATCGTCAACAAACTGTGTCAGAGTTCATGTGATCAGCGCATAGAAGACCGTCAAATTAACAATAGGCCTTGAACACAGTTGTTATGAAACCAGCTCAAGAAAAGATAGAAAAGATAGATCAACGCCTTAGAATTCAACCTCTTCGAGGGGGCAACCTCCTTTACATTACATAAATGAATGATTCTTGGATGATACAAATGACAAAACCTCCTTTCTATATATAGGAGTCTAAGGAGTCACAATATAACCCAACCGACCTAACAATAATAATATAAAGCCACAAAAATAACAATAGAGGGATTCTATGGGGCACAGTAATAACAATATGGGGGCAATAGGGGCACAACAATATTAATAAGGGGTATAACTACAATAGTAATGGGGTAATCACTAGTATTATAGGGACCCAACATGCCCCTCTCCTTCAAAAAAGTGTTGTCCTCAACGCTTGAGTAGTTATGGATACTTCTGTATAAAATTCTCATCCTCCCATGTGGAATCTTCAGTAGATAATGTTAACACCTAGGTTGTTCCCTTTGACTCCTAAGGGAATACGGCCGGGGTAACCACTAACCAAGCTTTGGATTACAGGTTCTAGCCAACCTGTAATCAGAGAGGGCTCTCTCTTTTAGTTTTTACTTCTTGAGGATCTTAGGCTAGTTATGAGGTATGGGTTTTGATTTAAATTTTGGTTGAATGATGTCTTTCAGTGGCTAAGATGAGATTTTCAGACAGTTTCAGTCCATTGGGCAATGGAGTCTATGATTATGGGTTGTTTGAGGTGTTGGGTAAGATTGCTTGGAACTGCAGAGCCTTTAGATATGTCATGAAACAAACTTAAGATTGTGGTGATGAAATATGATTAGCCAGTGAAAGGCAATTAAGAGTTTTTCACTAAGCTGATGACGTGAGAAAGAGACATATCACCCAGGAGCAGATTTGAATTCCTGAATAATAGTCTCTGTGAAAAGTTTTAGTCTGAAGGTGCAGCAATTAAGAATTGCACTTTCATAACTATAACTGGAGAAAAACATTCATAACAACATAGGTTGAGTTCAGGGTACTCAGTGAATAAATCCTGAAACTATTCTTTTTCTGTGCTATTAAACTTGTGAAACATAGAGCATGAACGGATTATGAGAGAATGAAATACATAACAAGAAGGTTAAAGAAACTTATTGTGCCACGAAATATGTAGGAATCCTGTAGCAGTCAGCAAACACACCACAAGGCATCAAACAACACAGAACTTTGGAAATTCCATTGGCTCCCTGTATTAAACTCTGAAATTTACAACATAAGCCCTTTTGAAGAGAAAATCAACAACCCCTGCAAGCTTATGCGAGGGGAAATACATACAATCGATTTTACAAAATACCTGAATCGCTGAGTCATTTGATAAATAAATGCGTTCACCAACTTTCAGAATGGAAGCTATGAAAGTTATTGTTGTCTTAAATTTATAATGAATACCCTTTACTTCTGTCAGAAATCTTTTGACCTTTGGAGGCCACTGAGTCGGTTGAGCGCTCTTCATTAATTCTGAGTGATATGTTTTGATGGCACTGTCGTGCTGTAGCTTTCTCGGCCCTGTCATCTGTACTTGTCACTGTTGCTTTCGTGGCCGAATTACTTTGCTGAGTTGGATCAATCCAGTCTTTTTCAGTCATAGAGAATGCATTAACCTTCTGAATCTGCTGATTATATATTTTTTATGCAAAAACTTGATGAATACCTGTTGGTTCACAGCAATAACTGTATCGTGCTGGTCCACCATTCCTGTGTAGGCAACCGATGCCTCAAAATTGTGCCTAATGTTTCATTTGCCTCTGTATATTTGAAGTAATTTGGAGGTACTTCAAACAAATGTCTGATTTCATTCATAATAAAAAAAAAAAATTCCACTTTCTCATAGAGGCTCTGCCCAAATGCAGGCCCTGCTTCCTCTGGGATACTTGATCCTGCAGTGATTTGATTGGCAGCAAATGTGTTTACCCTTTTAGCATAGTTCTCATGGGATAGTAGCCTTCCTGCGCTGTTCAGTAAGCTGGGAAGGCCTCGGCTGTGTAATGATGTGAATTTATTAGTAAATTCGTTTACCTCTGTTTGCATCTCCTGGCACCTTCTATCCAATGTCTGCAGCAGATTTCTCAAAGTGAGGACCCTCTTTATTATCAAGATGGTGTCAGTTCTATTGGTGATCCCTATTGCTGCCAGCTGAGGGCCTGTGCGGTTATTAAGGACATTTATCATTCTGTTGGCTATCTCAGGCATATTGCCTAGAGATGCCCTTGCTCTTTGGCTTTCCTTGTGTGCTCTGCTTATGAGCTCTATGTGCTCATGAATGGTCTCTATGTACTGCCATTGATCTGTTATTGATTAGCCAATATTGGCCCATAGGACTTTCTTGATCTCGGCCACTACTTTCTCAAGGGTGAGTTCTTTCTCTAGCTCTTTTATCTTCTCCTTAAGAGCTTTCACCTCTCTTGCCTTTTCAGCTACACTTTGCTTTGATTTGTCATATTTCTCATTGAGTGTGGCCAATTTCTCCTTGGCTTCATTCAGCTCTGCCATCTGTGCCTCTAGAACCTGAATTTCTTTCATCATCTTCTACATGTCAAGGCTTTGAGCCTGTTCTGATGTCGTTGCTGGTGCTGTTGTTGATGGGCCTGTTTCAACTGTCTGCCCTATGGGAGGAGTGATAGTTTGAGGGGGCTCCTCAAGGTTTATCACTGGTTGAGGGGGCTGAGATTTTTGGACTTCCCCTTTCTGCTTTAATACCTCCTGAAGTGCAGCCTCTGCCTCTACCAGCTTTCCTTCTATTTGAACCAGTTTCTTATGTAGTGTTAGTAGCATGGCTGCTACATCCTGGTCTTTTCTCTGTTGAGCAACCTCTTCCGTTTGAGGGTGAAGGGTTGCTAGGATCTTTATCATTTTTCTCAAAGCCACAATGTCTGAATCTCTTATCTTTAGCAGCACCTGTATAGCTTTGGGATCCTTTGGGTCATGCCCAAGCTCTATAATGATGTCTTCCAAAGACCTGGTACTGTTGTCTTTGGCCTGAGAGGATGCTTTCTCCAAGTCAAGTTGAGCAGTTGTATTATGCAGACTGTTTTGCAACTTATGTGCCAGGAAGGTCTTGTCTGCAAGTGTTGAATAGACCATCTCACCCGTTTGGTTGTGAAGCTCTATCTGGTCCATAGGGTGAATTTCCTTGGCAAGAACCTCAAGGTTGGTCCTTATATAATCTGCAGCTGACTGTAGCTGTAGCATGGTAGGCATGAAATGACTCATGGTCATTTTCCCCTCTGTTATGTCATACGCTGACATAAGCCTCTGCTAGTTTGTAGGGGGCATTTTAAGCAGGTGATTGTACAGCTGAAGTCTCACCGGCTCATTTCTCTTTTTGATGTCAATGAACTGTTGTTTTATACCGGACTCTACCCTCTTCTGCTGACTTGAGGAGCTGACCTCTCCTCCAATTATTCTTTCTTGTTCCTGCTGAAAGGAACTGGCAGATGCCTCCATGCTAGGAGGGCCCATGCCCAAGGATTTCCCAATAGGCATCTCCTCATCAGAAAGAGGATTTAGTCTCTGCCTTTTCTCCCCTTGATTTGTGGATGTGGTGAGGAGAGTTTCCTGTTCTCTATCCCTCTTCCTGCTTCGTTCCTCATTTACTGGTGTTTGGAGCACTGAGGTCTCCACTATTGTTTCCTGCCTTGGAGGCATACTTTGTTGAGCCTGCTGCTCTGTAGGAATGGGAGCTTCAGCCACTTGTTCTTGCTGTTTTGGCTGCTCTTTTTTCTTTTCTGCTGTAGGGGGTGGCTGTTCCTGCTCCATTTCCTTTTCTTTACCCTTGCTGGCTGCCTGATGAGTAGTTTTAGCTGCTTGCTGGTGGGCTGTAGAGGATGAGGCAGCTGCTCCAAGTTGCCTTTGATAAGAAGAGGAAACCTGCCCACAAGTTTCCAAGTCAGCTTCTTTCTCAAGATTCTTAGCTTCTCTTTGTAGTATTTCCTCTCTAGGACTTGCTTCCTCTAAAGTGCCCTCTTTCCATCCTAACAGATTAGCATATTTTTCAATGTGAGGCAGCCTTATATGATCATAACTAGCCAATTTATGCTTGACCCTTCTAAGACTAATGAAGTGATTTGGGTCATAGGGTGACCAGAGGAAACTGGTTTTCAATTGGAGGCCCTCTAGGATCCTATCTGCTTCTTTCCATCCTTCTTCCCTTTTATTATACAGAAATGGGCCTAGCTGGTTTCTGATTTTGAGTTGTACCTTCTTGTTTTTGCTGTGGAAATGGACCATGTCTGCATTTCCGAATTGCCTGAAATATTCTAAGGAAAAGAGTCTCATAGGGACATATCTTGGCAGTCTATGTGGGGCCAATTCACAGCCATATATTCTGATTACTGTATGGTTTTGGTAAAAGTACCAATCCCCAATGCTGTAGGCCTTTGAGAGCTGGAGAATCCTTTGCATCTCATCTGTCAATCTTGGAGGAGGGGTACCCAATAGCAAGGACATAGCTGGATGGATAAAGAGGTCTATGAAATCACAGGAGCTGTATGGTGAATAAGATGTGTGGTGAAAGACTGAAGTCCAAAATACCACAGACCTTGGGTTCCCATGAGCATCAAACTTCTTGAGAGGAATAGGGAATCCATCAGGTTGATAAAATAGGAACAAGTGATAGATGTATGAAGTGTATCTAAACACCTTTTCCCTCTCTAGATTCATCAATTGTTCATGAATCTTATTGGCAATGTATGCAGCATAACCATAGTGAACAGAAGGAGGCATTCCAGGGGAGAAAATAGACATCATTGCCAGAATGGTATCATCAGCATCCTCAGCTGATCTGTAACCTAGGACATAACTGATCAAATCTACAAGCAACTTGCCCAACTCATTGAAATATACATTTCCTATAGGAGGGGTTCTCACAGTTTCAGAGCCTGATTCAATGAATAGCTGATTAATCTTTAAAATTTGGGCACTAGACAGCTTGCCTCCTTTCTTTAGCAAGTCCTTCATGGAAAGAGGAGTCAATGGCCTTGTAGAGTGAAAGTTTAGCATCTAATTTATAGCCTCAGGGGTGACATGGAACAAAATTGAACCTGAGGTATTGAGGACAGCTCTTTGACATGGGTCATAGCTGGCACTGCATCTGTGAATTAAATCTGGAAGGACATTGACTTGAGGGAGGTTATAGATGGGAAAATTGGAGTCCCAAATCCCTAGAATATCAGTCCCACTTAGGTGCTGGGCCTTTAGCTCATTGAGTACATGGATATTATATTTAGTGCGCATTGAGAGTTTTTCTGTCATCTGGTAATCTCTATCACCTAGGGCCTGCCATTCTAACTCTCTGTGTGGGGCATTAAGAGGTGCAACATTCAGTGCAACTGGGGTCTCCATGTTTCACTAACACTTGAAAATGGATTTGAGCTTGATTTTTGTAGGCACAACAACACAGGGAAGTGAATTTTGCAAAAGTAGGGCGATTTGCAGAGGAAAACAGGTGAATTATGGTGAAAACAAGTCACAATGCCCCTGAAAGAGGTTCGGTGAGTAGACATTTGAGATTCACAGGTGGTTTTCCTAGTGAATTAGTGCAGTAGAGGTTTAAGTTCGCGAATGTGCAAACTGACTGTAAATTTATGGAAATTTGGCTCAATGTGGACTTCTGTAGGTGAATTTCGACCTTAGAACTGAAGAAAAATGGTGGTCCCCGAGGATTTACTGTAGGTTACAATGTTTTTCACTCCTTTTAAGCTTGCTTTGGTGAATTGTGCACAAAACCAGGTGCGGAAGGGAGATTTTGGAGAAATACCTGGTGAATTCTGGCAATGGTGGCAAATGCAGGTAGATTGAGGGCGCCCACTGTCTTCAAGTCGATTTCTGCAGGTTGGCGGCGGAATGGTCATAATTTACATGCAGAGAGCAGAAATAATTCTTTTGGCAAAAGTGATAAAAAAAGTGAATTTTGGTGAAAATATGGACTTTTGGGCTATTGGCGCCTTTTCTGGATAACGTCAGCATGACATCGTTGGGAGGGGTCGGGTACGGAAGGGTGACGTGGTGGCCTGTGAGTGGTCCACGGAGACTGGTGAGGTGGCGGATAGGTCGGAGCGATGGCGGGCCGGGTGCTGATGCGATGCCGACTTGGCATGATGTGGGCGTGACGTAGGTGTGACGTGGGCAGGCGGTATACGGAGGGCGGTAAGCGGTTCCATCGGACCGCTTATGGTACGGTGGCGGTATTGGCAGGCGGCCTCCCGATACGATTTGGGAGCGACGCGTGGCACTGGCCTGACGTCACCCTCTGACACTTTTCGGGAGGTAATGTCCGGACATCGGGGGCGACCCGATATTGATCTGGGCCGTCGGATGGGAAAGCCCAGATCCGACGGTCGATGGGTCGCATAAGTGATAGGACGATACAGCAGCGGGGCGCGCAATAAACTATTATTTTTCTGGAAATATGCGCCCGGGCGGAACTTTACATTTTGGCGGATTTGTGGGTTTTTTCAATGTTTTTGTAAAATGCGCTTTTTGACCCAAAACTTTGGATAGGCGGAAAAATGGGTTTTACAAGGTTTTTTGCAAATATGCGGGCAAAACAGTTCAAAGGGGTTGTAAAGGGAAAAAGGGGTAGGGCCTAGGTTATTAAACCAACATGGGGTTAGTTTAATCCCTGATTTTGAACAAAACATCTTGAACCAGACTTAGGTTCTGCATGGTTGTCCAATATTTGGACCTATGGCTATAGTGCCAAAGGGGAGGGAATATACATATTTTTGGGGTTTTATACACCATAGTGTTATAGTAATAGGGATGGGGAAACATGGGGAGTTAAGTATAGATAGAGTTAGTAGTTAGTTTTGGAGGGGAATGCGAATGGGAAGTGATAGATACTAAGTTTTTTAGGAATTAAACTTAGTTAGGGAGTAGATCAAAATGAAAACAATTTTACACAGGAAATGTGGCTCTTTATAAAACAAGAATCAACAAAAGAGTTTGACTTCTCTCATGAACAGAGGTAGTATTGGGATGTTAACAAGGAATATGATTGGGGATGATTGGGAAGTTAGACATGCATCATTTTGCTGCTACAACGCTGCTAAATAGGAAGATCTGCACTGACACCATCTTTTTCCTTTGCTTAGGCCAGTGAAAGGTCATAAATCATGCTTCTGCAACCCCATCTACCTACCCATTCTATTGCCTAGCATTTTTTCTTACTTCAATGAGGGTGCACTTGGACTTGCAAACCCTTATGTGCCTTTTCTTTTCCTTTGGCTTTTTCTTTTGGTTTTCTATCTAAGACTAGCCTTATTACTTCCAAGGCCCCAGATTAAACGGTTGGGAACCTTCGTTCTCTACCTAACTACTATATTTTCCAAGATTGAACAGTTTGGACAGATTTCTTTCTCTAATCTACAACAAACAATTGAAACATGGCATGACCCAGCTTAGACTATTGGATCACCCATTCAGAAGTAGGACAGCATCAATCAACTGTAGGTATGTGTCTTTCACAAGAATATGAGATCTTTGCATCATCAAAGTAGATCATATTGGCACTTCCCCTGCCAATCATGAAAAATGAAACCTATTGGTATAGGTAGCTAACAGTGGCTCCACTTGGGGATGGTTTTTCTACTTGAAAGACCAAGAACAGCAGGTCAGAATGCCTTGGCTTTTGACTTGTTCTCAAAACTTACAAACTTGTTACTTTGGACCTCAAAACTAGAATTTGCCACCATTGTGGAACCTTTGAAATAAAAGCCTATTTCCTGCTTATTTACAAAACTTCTTGAATTGAACTATTTAAAGACTGAAAGAGAATAGTATATACATCTGATTATGTACAGGGGGAAAGTCATGCTATATACATGGAAAGTAATCAAAGTAGTGCTTTAGCATCTGGCCATTCACAGGGCCCTCTTTAGCTTCAGTTCCTTCCGAAATTTCCAAGAAATAAGTGTTATTTCCTTGTACTGCTTGAATAACAAAAGGCCCCCTCCAAAGGGAGTCAAATTTGCCATGCTTGCCCTTGTCTTCTCTTCTTGAATCCCATTTAAGCACTTTGTCCCCAATGAAGAAATCTTCAGCTTTGGTTCTTCTATCAAAGGCTTTCTTCAGCTTCTCTTGTAGGATTTGAACTTTGTCATACACTTGATCTCTGGTTTGCTGCAAACATATGACCTGGTTTATTCTTCTTTGCATGTCATTTGGTTCAGCTTGACTTTCCTGAAGCAGCTTCATGACAGGGACCCCCAATGATGAGGGGAATTTGGCTTCCATTCCATAAACCAACTCATATGGGCTGACCCCTATAGATCTTTTGGTTGTTAGCATGTCTGCCCACAAGGCATTTACAAGCTTCTTGTGCCAATTTTTCTTATTTTCTTCTAGTATCTTCTTAATGATGTTGATAAGACTTTTGTTCGATGATTCTGCTAACCCATTCCCTTGAGGATAGTACGCAGTAGAATGTCCCAAAGTAATTTGGAATTTGTGGCAAAAGTTCACCATTTTCTTGGATCTAAAAGCAGCAGCGTTGTCTGTTATAATCTTGTCAGGACAACCAAATCTAGAAAGAATATTAGTCTCAAGGAACTGAATGATAGTGGAATCATTTGCTTGTCTACACGGAATAGCCTCAATCCATTTAGTAAAGTAATCTGTGGCTGTTAGAATCCATCTATGTTGGCCTGAGGATGAAGGATGAATTTCCCCAATGAAGTCCAAACCCCATTGCTGAAAGGGCCTTTCTGTTGCAATAGGCTTTAGGGGAAGTGGTAGCAACTTTCTTTTTCCCTCAAACACCTGACATTTGTGACATGAAGTGGTAAATTTTTTGACATCAGAGAACAGAGTGGGCCAATAGTAACCTGCCCTTAATATCTTATCCACAGTGGACTTCCAGTAAAAATGTCCACCACAATCTCCTGCATGGAATTCTTTCATAATATTGTTAGTCTCATCCATATTCAAATAGTTCAACAGTATACCTTCATGATTTTTCCATAGTAAATTACCATTTATAACACAAAATCTTGAAGCCTTCATTTTTAAAAATCTGGATTTGGTTCTAGACAATCCTGGGGGAGCACACAGGTTTTGCAATATATAATAGATATCAGAATACCACAAGGATTGTTCAAAGGCTACATTGATCTTTGGAGTCGCCAGCTCTGGTTCATTGTCCAGTTGGTTAATATCCAAGGCTTGGAAATTTGTTTCAGACATCAATTTAGCCAATCCTTGCCCTTTTATCAATTTTGTAGGTTTTATTTCAATGTCAAATTCTAAAATACTAGCAATCCATTTTCCTCTTCTGCCCTCTAAGTTTTCTTGAGTTAGTATGTCTTTCACAATGGGATTTGGTACATAAGCAATAACATGGGAATATAGGATGTAAATCCTAAAGTCTTTGATGGCTTTGACCAAAGCATATGCTTACTTTTCCATGATCTGATATTTCAGAGGCGCATCTCTAAGGGCTCTGCTAAAGAAAGCAATGGGTTTTTCATTCCCTTTATCATCTTTCTGTAATAAGACAACATCAATAGTATGTTGGGAGGCAAAAGAGAAAATAATAAATTCTTTGTCAAATTGAGGATTTGTTAATACTGGGGTTTGGGTAAAGGCCAATTTAATACCTTCAAAAGCTTGACTTGATTCTACTTTCCACTTCACTTTTGAATCCTTCTTTGGCATGTTGTTTAATAATCTGATCAGTTCTGCTAAGTTTGGGATAAATCTTCTTAAGAAGTTAATCTTTCCCAAGAAGGCTTGTAATTCTTTGATGTTTCTTGGATGGGGCATTTGCAAGATGGCCTGTATTCTGTCTGGGTCAATTCTAATGCCATCCTTTGAAATGATATGACCCAATAGCTTACCTTCTTCCAAACCAAATAGAGACTTTTTGGGATTTAAGGAAATCCCATACTTCCTACATGTTATGAATATTTGTCTCAAATGTTTTAAGTGTTCTTGGTCAGATTTTGAGAAAGGTGTGAGGTCATCTAAGTAAATAACAAGTAACTCATGAATCTCTTTGGCAAAAGCAATATCCATTGCTCTCTGAAATGTAGCTCCTGCATTTTTCAATCCAAAAGGCATTTTAACATATTTGAAAGTTCCCCAAGGGGTTGTGAAAGTTGTTTTATCTTGATCATCAGGGTGGACTAGGATCTGATTAAAGCCCAAGAATCCATCAAGTAATGAGATTCTTGAAGCCCCCACCACTCTTTGGAGAATGTGATCCATTTTTGGTAAGGGGTAATTGTCCTTAAGGGATACTTGGTTCAAATTCCTTAGGTCAACACAAAGCCTAATCTCCCCAGTTTTCTTTCTTGTGGGGACTAAGTTTGAAATCCAGTCTGAAAACCTGATTGGTGCTATGATACCAGCTTTAAAAAAAATTTGTACCTCTTTCTCAATTGAAGGGAGGAGCATAGGATTGATTCTCCTTAATTTTTGCTTGAATGGCTTTTGATTGGGCTTGAGAGGGATTGTGTGCTGAATAACAGAGGTGTCATAGGATTTCAAATCCTCATAACTCCACGCAAACACATCTTGGAAATCTTTAAAGAGATCAATGTATTTAGGCTTCTGGTCAGGAGGTAAAGAGGCAGACAATTTTATTATCTTGGGTTTTTCACTAGTTGCAATGTTGCATTCTTCAATGGCAACATTAAGGGGTTGCATTTTTGGTTTTCTAGGAACGTCATTTGAGTCAAAAATGTCTTCCAATGGAGTTAGGCCTGTTGGTAGAAAGTTGTCTTTTAGCTCTATGATTTCAGCCTCTGTACCAGCTGCTTCATCGAAATGCAATTGTTCAAGTTCTTGTATTTTCTCCTTGTCAAAGTTTGTTGGACAAAGTATTTGATTTGCTGTTTTAGGTGATATTGCTGTTTGGTCCTCATCACTCACTGGCTGTGTGTCTTTCACAGTGTCAACATCAATGTTCAAGCTTGAAAATTCATGCTGCAAGGTTAGGAAATTGTTTATTTGTGTGTCATCCTCAAACACTTGCCAATCTTTGACATTGTCTGGGACAGAAGGTCTGTGTTTTATCTCAGCCGTAAAGCAGTGATTGGGTTCAAAAGGCAATTTGCATGTACTGGCAAATGTAGCTAAACTGTGAGCATGAAGGTTGTGAGTCCTGGGTATTTTGGTTATTTGAAATTCAGCGAAAGCTTTGAGTATTTCAATAGTAGCAGCCCTGTTTGATCTTAGTATTTTGTCATTGGTGACAAAGTTGCCTTTTACTTGTTGGATAATAAGATCTGAATCTCCCATGATTGAAATTTTTGTGGCCTGTAAGGATTTTACCAGTTTGAGGCCTAACATAAGAGCCTCATATTCTACCATATTATTAGTACATCTGAAATTAAGCTTGTAGGCTCGACCTTGTGCATGATTGCTTTGTTTGTTATGAATCCACACTCCAGCTCCTGCCCCTAATTTGTTGACTGATCCATCAAACTCAAAAAACCATAAGATCTCTTGATTTAGGGGAGTTTCAACATTTTCTCTATGACTTGGGATTATAAGTTGGAGTTCTTGTCTTTCACCTGGTTTTCTTTCTAGAATAGTTTCATCACTTGATTGTACAACCTTGATTTCTTGGGAACTTGATTCCTCACTCATATTCAGGTCTTGTTCAAGTATGATAGATTTGATATCACTCATTCGATTTATATCATTATTGAACAGGATGAAGGAATCCATATCAGAATGTTCTGCATAAATAGGGAAATTTTGAGGTTTTTCTTCACTGCTCACCATGTATTTCATGAGTGACTCTCTGTATAGCCTCTTGGGTTGCCCAAAGACAGAGATGGTGGCATATGACATGTCTAATTGCAGGGAACCTTGGAGTTTAGCCCCCCATGATCTTGACAACAACATCCCATATTTGGGTGGGATATCAGCAACTACCACATCCATTAAGATTGTTTTATTTGGGTACTGGACTAGGGACACACATAGATCTTTTATCAAGCCTAAACACTTAACTTGGCTGGCATCAAATGAAAATAGGTCCTTATATGGTCTTGTAATATCTAGATTCAATCTCTCCATGACTGATTTGGGCATCAGGTTATGAGAGGCACCTGAATCAAACATTGCATTGTGTAATATCTTATCATGAACATGCAAGCTGACATAAAAAGGTAAGATTCCTGTAACTGCTTTCTTTCCATCAACCTCTGGACCGAAAAGTAGTTCTGGGGTGTCATCCAATACATTGACATCATCTTTATTATGAGTAAGTTGAAGGGACTTCTTGATTTGTTGTTTGTAAATGTCATGCTTGGCTAGCTCTGAAAGGGGAATAGCTATCTTCAATTTTCCAATCTTAGCTTCTAAGTCAAAAGGTCTTTCAGATTGGGTCTTGGTGTTCTGGTTAACAACCCTTTCTCTCTCAATTGAATTTTTAGAGCTTTCCTCTTGATTCTCATTTTGATCTTGAGGCTTGTCCTTTGTGCTCATCTTCTGGGAAGTGCTGCTTGGGTTGTGCTGTAAAGGAGGTGAAGCCCTCGGTTCTTGTTTTGAAGAAAATGGTTCTGTCACCTCTTCAACTATTACTTCATTTGCAATTGAATCAGTTTTGTTGGTAGGCTCAATGACAATAGCTTTCCTAGGCTGTAGACTATCCTTTTTTTTCTCAGGTTGTGGCACATTTACAGTTCTACTTCTCAATTTGTATTGTTTATGAACTTCAAAAACAGTTGTGTCATAGACTTGTTTGAAATCAAATGATTCACCTGATTTGGTTTGGAATTGCTTGATGTCTTCATCTTCATGATCTTCTTGACTCAGAAAGACTTGCTGATCATTGTTAAGGCCCATCAAATTTATGTGGGTGTCATCTATCTGCTCATTAGAAGTGGATGTTTTAGCATAGTTTTCTTGGAAAGGAGGCCTTATCTCTGGTTCAGGGCTGGGCTTGCCAACATTGGGATTTTGATTTCTTCTAAAATTGGGATTCCTGATTGGATTATTCTGTGGTGCTTCCCATGATGACTTCCTCTCGACTGATTCTACTCTGTCACCTAACCTATGCATGCCAGTGGTTATTGCATCTAATTTCTGATCCCAACCTGAAGGCTTTTCTTTGAAGGTAGTTTTTCTTTCAGTTCTCGTCCTATTTCTCCTAGCTATCAGGTTGGCTTCTACACTTACTGCTATGTCTTGCATTTCAGCTAGAGTTCGGGGAGCTCTTTCTCTTAATTGGTATGCCATATCTGAATCAAACCCATCAGGAAAAGTGTATAAAGCTAGGTCAGGTGGGGGTCTGAGATTTTGGGGAATGGCATTGTAAACATTGTTGAACCGAGCACAATAATCCAAGACAGTTTCTTGGGGACCTCTTTTGATGGTATTGTATTCAGATAAAATATGAAGTGGATCCTTTTTCTTCTCCCATCTGTTAATAAAGGTTTGATACAGGGCTTCAGGGTCACCTATGGAATTTACTGGGAGTCCTCTAAACCATGTTCTTACATCACCTATTAGGCTTTGCACAAAAATTTTCATCCTAACCCCATCATCATCTATCTCATAATTTTCAAAGTAGTCCTGCAATTTCTTAGTATGTTGAAGGGCTGGATAAGAGCCAGTACCATCAAAATATGACATCTTGCTTTGGTACTCTTGGGGCATAGGACCTGGATTGGCAGGTAACTGCAGTGGAGCATATCTATTAGCCATGTTTGGTGGGACAATAGGGATAACAGGAATGAATGAGACAAGTGGAGGAAAGGGGATGAGAAGGGTATGTGTAGTTGATGGAGTGGCTAAAAGGATACCTTGTGAAGTGGATGAAGAACTAGGAGGTTGTGGGACAGTTGTATGAGGATGTAGAGAAACCTTAACAGGGGTTGGAATGTCAGTTTGAAGACCTGCTTCAGAACTTGAATCTGAAAGAGTCCCTTCTGATTTTTGTTTCTTGAGGATTCTTGAAATCAAGTTTGGATTTTGAAATTCAGGTGATGGATCAGGGTCTGGGTTTGACCTAGTGTAGCGGGTTTTCTTCTTAGGAGCCAGTTTCTGTGATATTTGACAAGGACTGATCAGGCATAACACATTTGTATGGAGCTTACGACTGAATAAAGATTGACTGAGGCAACTTTTATATACTCCTGCAAATGCAAAGCAGAGGCAGTTTCTAAGGCTGTGTGGCTGTCACTCAGGCTTTATCTACAGTATTAAGAATCAGACAGGGGGTTGTAAAGTTCATTCAGTCCCCAGCAGAGTCGCCATTGATGTTAACACCCAGGTTGTTCCCTTTGACTCCTGCGGGAATACGACCGGGGTAACCACTAACCAAGCTTTGGATTACAGGTTCTAGCCAACCTGTAATCAGAGAGGGCTCTCTCTTTTAGTTTTTACTTCTTGAGGATCTTAGGCTAGTTATGAGGTATGGGTTTTGATTTTAAATTTTGGTTGAATGATGTCTTTCAGTGGCTAAGATGAGATTTTCAGACAGTTTCAGTCCATTGGGCAATGGAGTCTGTGATTATGGGTTGTTTGAGGTGTTGGGTAAGATTGTTTGGAACTGCAGGGCCTTTGGATATGTCATGAAACAAAATTAAGATTGTGGTGATGAAATATGATTAGCCAGTGAAAGGCAATTAAGAGTTTTTCACTAAGCTGATGACGTGAGAAAGAGACATATCACACAGGAGCAGATTTGAATTCCTGAATAATAGTCTCTGTGAATAGTTTTAGTCTGAAGGTGCAGCAATTAAGAATTGCACTTTCATAACTATAACTGGAGAAAAACATTCATAACAGCATAGGTTGAGTTCAGGGTACTCAGTGAATAAATCCTGAAACTATTCTTTTTATGTGCTATTAAACTTGTGAAACATAGAGCATGAATGGATTATGAGAGAATGAAATACATAACAAGAAGGTTAAAGAAATTTATTGTGCCACGAAATATGCAGGAATCTTGTAGCAGTCAGCAAACACTCCACAATGCATCAAACAACACAGAACTTTGGAAATTCCATTGGCTCCCTGTATTAAACTCTGAAATTTACAACATAGGCCCTTTTGAAGAGAAAATCAACAACCCCTGCAAGCTTATGTGAGGGGAAATATATACAATCGATTTTACAAAATATCTGAATCGCTGAGTCATTTGATAAATAAATGCGTTCACCAACTTTCAGAATGGAAGCTATGAAAGTTATTGCTGTCTTAAATTTATAATGAATACCCTTTACTTCTGTCAGAAATCTTTTGACCTTTGGAGGCCATTGAGTCGGTTGAGCGCTCTTCATTAATTCTGAGTGATATGTTTTGATGGCATTGTCGTGCTGTAGCTTTCTCGGCCCTGTCATCTGTACTTGTCACTGTTGCTTTCGTGGCCGAATTACTTTGCTAAGTTGGCTCATCCCAGTATTTTTCAGTCATAGAGAATGCATTAACCTTCTGAATCTGCTGATTATATATTTTTTATGCAAAAACTTGATGAATACCTGTTGGTTCACAGCAATAACTGTATCGTGCTGGTCCACCATTCCTGTGTAGGCAACTGATGCCTCAAAATTGTGCCTAATGTTTCATCTGCCTCTGTATATTTGAAGTAATTTGGAGGTACTTCAAACAAATGTCTGATTTCATTCATAATAAAAAACAAAATTTCCACTTTCTCATAAAGGCTCTGCCCAGATGCAGGCCCTGCTTCCTCTGGGATACTTGATCCTGCAGTGATTTGATTGGCGGCAAATGTGTTTACCCTTTTAGCATAGTTCTCATGGGATAGTAGCCTTCCTGCGCTGTTCAGTAAGCTGGGAAGGCCTCGGCTGTGTAATGCTGTGAATTTATTAGTAAATTTGTTTACCTCTGTTTGCATCTCCTGGCACCTTCTATCCAATTTCTGCAGCAGATTTCTCAAAGTGAGGACCCTCTTTATTATCAAGATGGTGTCAGTTCTATTGGTGATCCCTATTGCTGCCAACTGAGGGCCTGTGCGGTTATTAAGGACATTTATCATTCTGTTGGCTATCTCAGGCATATTGCCTAGAGATACCTTTGTTGTTTGGCTTTCCTTGTGTGCTCTGCTTATGAGCTCTATGTGCTCATGAATGGTCTCTATGTACTGCCATTGATCTATTATTGATTGGCCAATATTGGCCCATAGGACTTTCTTGATCTCGGCCACTACTTTCTCAAGGGTGAGTTCTTTCTCTAGCTCTTTTATCTTCTCCTTAAGAGCTTTCACCTCTCTTGCCTTTTCAGCTACACTTTGCTTTGATTTGTCATATTTCTCATTGAGTGTGGCCAATTTCTCCTTGGCTTCATTCAACTCTGCCATCTGTGCCTCTAGAACCTGAATTTCTTTCATCATCTTCTGCATGTCAAGGCTTTGAGCCTGTTCTGATGTCATTGCTGGTGCTATTGTTGATGGGCCTATTTCAACTGTCTGCCCTGTGGGAGGAGTGATAGTTTGAGGGGGCTCCTCAAGGTTTATCACTGGTTGAGGGGGCTGAGATTTTTGGACTTCCCCTTTCTGCTTTAATGCCTCCTGAAGTGCAGCCTCTGTCTCTACCAGCTTTCCTTCTGTTTGTACCAGTTGCTTATGTAGTGTTAGTAGCATGGCTGCTACATCTTGGTCTTTTCTCTGTTGAGCAACCTCTTCCGTTTGAGGGTGAAGGGTTGCTGGGATCTTTATCATTTTTCTCAAAGCCGCAATGTCTGAATCTCTTATCTTTAGCAGCGCATGTATAGCTTTGGGATCCTTTAGGTCATGCCCAAGCTCTATAATGATGTCTTCCAAAGACTTGATCCTGTTGTCTTTGGCCTGAGAGGATGCTTTCTCCAACTCAAGTTGAGCAGTTGTATTATGCAGACTATTTTGCAACTTATGTGCCAGGAAGGTCTTGTATGCAAGTGTTGAATAGACCATCTCACCCGTTTGCTTGTGAAGCTCTATCTGGTCCATAGGGTGAATGCCTTTGGCAAGAACCTCAAGGTTGGTCCTTATATAATTTGCAGCTGACTGTGGCTGTAGCATGGTAGGCATGAAATGACTCATGGTCATTTTCCCCTCTGTTATGTCATACACTGACATAAGCCTCTGCTGGTTTGTAGGGGCCATTTTAAGCAGGTGATTGTACAGCTGAAGTCTCACCGGCTCATTTCTCTTTTTGATGTCAATGAACTGATGTTTTATACCGGACTCTGTCCTCTTCTGCTGACTTGAGGAGCTGACCTGTCCTCCAATTATTCTTTCTTGTTCCTGTTGAAAGGAACTGGCAGATGCCTCCATGCTAGGAGGGCCCATGCCCAAGGATTGCCCAATAGGCATCTCCTCATCAGAAAGAGGATTTATTCTCTACCTTTTCTCCCCTTGATTTGTGGATGTGGTGAGGGGAGTTTCCTGTTCTCTATCCCTCTTCCTTCTTCGTTCCTCATTTACTGGTGTTTGGAGCACTCAGGTCTCCACTATTGTTTCCTGCCTTGGAGGCACACTTTGTTGAGCTTGCTGCTCTATAGGAATGGGCGCTTCAGCCACTTGTTCTTGCTATTTTGGCTGCTCTTTTTGCTGTTCTGCTGTAGGGGGTGGCTGTTCCTGCTCCATTTCCTTTTCTTTACCCTTACTGGCTGCCTAATGAGTAGTTTTAGCTGCTTGCTAGTGGGCTGTAGAGGATGAGCCAGCTGCTCCAAGTTGCCTTTGATAAGAAGAGGAAACCTGCCCACAAGTTTCCAAGTCAGCTTCTTTCTCAAGATTCTTAGCTTCTCTTTGTAGTATTTCCTCTCTAGGACTTGCTTCCTCTA
Organism: Pinus tabuliformis; assembly: GCA_031772625.1. Taxonomy (NCBI): domain Eukaryota; kingdom Viridiplantae; phylum Streptophyta; class Pinopsida; order Pinales; family Pinaceae; genus Pinus; species Pinus tabuliformis. The sequence goes on along the minus strand of CM062816.1, from coordinate 230,326,434 downwards.
AAGTGCCCTCTTTCCATCCTAACAGATTAGCATATTTTTCAATGTGAGGCAGCCTTATATGATCATAACTAGCTAATTTATTCTTGACCCTTCTAAGACTAATGAAGTGAATTGGGTCATAGGGTGACCAGAGGAAACTGGTTTTCAATTGGAGGCCCTCTAGGATCCTATCTGCTTCTTTCCATCCTTCTTCCCTTTTATTATACAGAAATGGGCCTAGCTGGTTTCTGATTTTGAGCTGTACCTTCTTGTTTTTGCTGTGGAAATGGACCATGTCTGCATTTCCGAATTGCCTGAAATATTCTAAGGCAAAGAGTCTCATAGGGACATATCTTGGCAGTCTATATGGGGCCAATTCACAGCCATATATTCTGATTACTGTATGGTTTTGGTAAAAGTACCAATCCCCAATGTTGTAGGCCTTTGAGAGCTGGAGAATCCTTTGCATCTCATCTGTCAATCTTGGAGGAGGGGTACCCAATAGCATGGACATAGCTGGATGGATAAAGAGGTCTATGAACTCACAGTAGCTGTATGGTGAATAAGATGTGTGGTGAAAGACTGAAGTCCAAAATACCACAGACCTTGGGTTCCCCTGAGCATCAAACTTCTTGAGGGTAATAGGGAAGCCATCAGGTTGATAAAACAGGAACAAGTGATAGATGTATGAAGTGTATCTAAACACCTTTTCCCTCTCTAGATTCATCAATTGTTCATGAATCTTATTGGCAATGTATGCAGCATAATCATAGTGAACAGAAGGAGGCATTCCAGGGGAGAAAATAGACATCATTGCCAGAATGGTATCATCAGCATCCTCAGCTGATCTGTAACCCAGGACATAACTGATCAAATCTACAAGCAACTTGCCCAACTCATTGAAATATACATTTTCTATAGGAGGGGTTCTCACAGTTTCAGAGCCTGATTCAATGAATAGCTGATTAATCTTTAAAATTTGGGCACTAGACAGCTTGCCTCCTTTCTTTAGCAAGTCCTTCATGGAAAGAGGAGTCAATGGCCTTGTAGAGTGAAAGTTCAGCATATGATTTATAGCCTCAGGGGTGACATGGAACAAAACTGAACCTGAGGTATTGAGGACAGCTCTTTGACATGGGTCATAGCTGGCACTGCATCTGTGAATTAAATCTGGAAGGACATTGACTTGAGGGAGGTTATAGATGGGCAAATTGGAGTCCCAAATCCCTAGAATATTAGTCCCACTGAGGTGCTGGGCCTTTAGCTCATTGAGTACATGGATATTATATTTAGTGTGCATTGGGAGTGTTTCTGTCATCTGGTAATCTCTATCACCTAGGGCCTTCCATTCCAACTCTCTGTGTGGGGCATTAATAGGTGCAACATTCAGTGCAACTGGGGTCTCCATGTTTCACTAACACTTGAAAATGGATTTGAGCTTGATTTTTGTAGCCACAGCAACACAGGGCAGTGAATTTTGCAAAAGCAGGGCGATTTGCGGAGGAAAACAGGTGAATTATGGTGAAAACAAGTCACAATTCCCCTGAAAGAGGTTCAGTGAGCAGACATTTGAGATTCACAGGTGGATTTCCCGGTGAATTAGTGTAGTAGAGGTTTAAGTTCGCGAATGTGCAAAATGACTGTAAATTTATGGAAATTTGGCTCAATGTGGACTTCTGTAGGTGAATTTCGACCTTAGAACTGAAGCAAAATGGTGGTCCCCAAGGATTTACTGTAGGTTACAGTGTTTTTCACTCCTTTTAAGCTTGCATTGGTGAATTGTGCACAAAACCAGGTGCGGAAGGGAGATTTTGGAGAAATACCTGGTGAATTCTGGCAATGGTGGCAAATGTAGGCAGATTGAGGGCGCCCACGGTCTTCAAGTCAATTTCTGTAAGTTGGCGGTGGAATGGTCGTAATTTACATGCAGAGAGCAGAAATAGTTCTTTTGGCAAAAGTGATAAAAAACGCGAATTTTGGTGAAAATATGGACTTTTGGGCTATTGGCGCCTTTTTTGGATGACGTCATCGGGTGGGGTCGGTTACGGAAGGGTGACGTGGCGGCCTGTGAGTGGTCCACGGGGACTGGTGAGGTGGCGGACAGGTCAGAGCGATGGCGGGCCGGGCGCTGATGCGATGCCGACTTGGCATGACATGGGCGTGACGTAGGTGTGACGTGGGCAAGCGGTATACGGAGGGCGGTAAGCGGTTCCATCGGACCGCTTATGGTACGGTGGCGGTATTGGTAGGTGGCCTCCCGATACGATTTGGGAGCGATGCGTGGCACTAGCCTGACGTCACCCTCTGACACTTTTCGGGAGGTAATGTCCGGACATCGGGGGCGACCCGATATTGATCTGGGCCGTCGGATGGGAAAGCCTAGATCCGACGGTCGATGGGTCGCATAAGTGATAGGACGATACGGCAGCGGGGCGTGCAATAAACTATTATTTTTCTGGAAATATGCGCCCGGGCGGAACTTTACATTTTGGTGGATTTGCGGGTTTTTTCAATGTTTTTGTAAAATGCGCTTTTTGACCCAATACTTTGGATAGGCGGAAAAATGGGTTTTACATGGTTTTTTGCAAATATGCAGGCAAAACAGTTCAAAGGGGTTGTAAAGGGAAAAAGCGGTAGGGCCTAGGTTATTAAACCAACATGGGGTTAGTTTAATCCTTGATTTTGAACAAAACATCTTGAACCAGACTTAGGTTCTGCATGGTTGTCCAATATTTGGACATATGGCTATAGTGCCAAAGGGGAGGGAATATACATATTTTTGGGGTTTTATACACCATAGTGTTATAGTAATAGGGATGGGGAAACATGGGGAGTTAAGTATAGATAGAGTTAGTAGTTAGTTTTGGAGGGGAATGTGAATGGGAAGTGATAGATACTAAGTTTTTTAGGAAATAAACTTAGTTAGGGAGTAGATCAAAATGAAAAGAATTTTACACAGGAAATGTGGCTCTTTATAAAACAAGAATCAACAAAAGAGTTTGACTTCTCTCATGAACAGAGGTAGTATTGGGATGTTAGCAAGGAATATGATTGGGGATGATTGGGAAGTTAGACATGCATCATTTTGCTGCTACAACGCTGCTGAATAGGAAGATCTGCACTGACACCATGTTTTTCCTTTGCTTAGGCCAGTGAAAGGTCATAAATCATGCTTCTGCAACCCCATCTACCTACCCATTCTATTGCCTAGCATTTTTTATTACTTCAATGAGGGTGCACTTGGACTTGCAAACCCTTATGTGCCTTTTCTTTTCCTTTGGCTTTTTCTTTTGGTTTTCTATCTAAGACTAGCCTTATTACTTCCAAGGCCCCAGATTAAACGGTTGGGAACCTTCATTCTCTACCTAACTACTATATCTGCCAAGATTGAACAGTTTGGACAGATTTCTTTCTCTAATCTACAACAAACAATTGAAACATGGCATGACCCAACTTAGACTGTTGGATCACCCATTCAGAAGTAGGACAGCATCAATCAACTATAGGTATGTGTCTTTCACAAGAATATGAGATCTTTGCATCATCAAAGTAGATCATATTGGCACTTCCCCTGCCAATCATGAAAAATGAAACCTATTGGTATAGGTAGCTAACAGATAAGTTCTTCCACTTGATAAGATACTCCGAAATTGATTGATTTCGTAGCTGTCGTGTTCTTGTTTCTGTGACTTCTTCCGGTTCCAATATAAGTTTTCGTTCCTCGTAAAGTTTTGGCAATATTGTTTGAACTGGGAGCTTGTCGCCTATAATCTTCTTTAAACATGAAACATGGAAAACTAGGTGCAATCAAGAAGCTGCAGGAAGCTCCAATTTGTATGCCATAGTACCAATCTTTTGCAACACCTTGTACGAACCATAATACTTTGGTGATAATTTATTATCCTTCTTAGTTTGCTTGAGGGACATTTGCTTGTATGGTTGTAGCCGTAGGAATACCCAATCACCTACATCAAAACTTCTTTCATTGCGATGTTGATCTGCCTGTTGTTTCATTCTATTTTGTGCCAACACAAGGTTATCCTTTAAGAGTTGGAGGACTTGTTGTTGATGTTTGATGTGATGTTCCACTACTTGAACCTTAGAATTTTCTCTTAAATATGATGTGATGGATGGTGGTTGATACCCATAAAGTGCCATAAATGGGGTCATTTTTGTTGTTGTATGGAAGGAAGTGTTATACCACCATTCAGCCAGAGGCAACCATTTGACCCATTGTGTCTATTTATCAGATACAAAGCAACGAAGATATCCTTCCAAACATTTGTTTACTATCTCAGTTTGCCCATCAGATTGAGGATGATAAGATGAGCTATGAGCTAACTGAGTACCAAGACAAGAAAATAATTCTGTCCAAAAATTTCCAGTGAAAATGGGATCTCTGTCACTTACAATAATCTTTCGGTTTCCATGTAGCTTTTGAATTGTTTCCATAAATGCAGTAGAAACTGTACTGGCTTAAATGGATGTGATAATGCACAAAAGTGTGCATACTTGGTAAGTCTGTCAACTACCACCATGATGACACTCTTTCCCTTAGACTTGGGTAAACCTGTGATAAAATCCATTGAAACCTCCTCCCAACGTTGGCTTGGAATGGATAAAGGTTGTAATAGACCCGGTGTCTTAATTATTTCAACTTTATTTTGTTGGCAAACCAAACATTCCTCCACAAACTTTTGAATATCTGATTTAAGGCCATCCCAAAAAAATTCCTTCTTAACCCTATGGTAAGTTTTTAAAAATCTTGAGTGCCCTCCTAAGGGAGAAGTGTGCAATTCCATAAGAATCTTTTGTTTTAGCTAGGAATTCCTACAGGGGTATAAGCGATCTTTGTACCATAACGAATCATTTTGCCAGCTAAATGTATCAGACAAACTGGAATCTTGTTGTAACTTTCAAATAAGTGCCCACACTTCTTCGTCATTCTTCCATTCCTCCCTTGCTTTGTTTATCCAATCTAGTTGGATAATAGAAATGGTGCACAACAATGCTTCCACATCCTCATCCTTTCTTGAGAGTGCATCTGCCACCACATTTTGCTTCCCTTTTTTGTAGATGATTTCAAAGTCATAACCCAACATCTTTGTGACCCACTTTTGTTGCTCTTCAGAGGATAATCTTTGTTCTAAAAAGTATTTAAGGCTATCATGATCCGTTTTTACCTTGAAGTGTCTTCCCATTAGGTAGGGTCGCCATTTCTTAAGTGCATGGAGTATTGCCAACATTTCCTTCTCATAAATAGCTTTGCTTAAAAAGCTTTCCCTTGATTGGATGACTTTCAAAAGCAATGGGTCTTTCATCTTGCATTAGAACAACACCAATTCCATTTCCTGAAGCATCACATTCCACAATAAAGGTTTTTGTGAAGTCCGGTGTAGCTAAGACCAGTGCTTGGCACATTGCCTCTTTAAGATGTTCAAAGGCCTTTGTTGCTTCCGGAGTCCATGAAAATGCATCTTTCTTCAATAATGTTGTTAGAGGTGCTGCTATTCTCCCATAATTCTTAACAAACTTGCGATAATACCCTGTCAACCCGAGAAATCCTCGCAGATGCTTTATGGATGTGGGGATTTTCCATTCCTTAATGGCTTTAATTTTGCTAGGGTCTACCTTAACTCCTTCATGAGATACAATATGACCCAGATATTCCACCTCCTGGACTCCAAAGAAACATTTGGATCTTTTTGCATATAATTGTTTCTCCTCCAATAGTTGTAGCACACTGTCAACATGTTCAACATGATCCTTCCAAGACTTGTTGTAGATTAGTATATCATCAAAAAATACTAACACAAATTTTCTAAGGAATGGTTTGAAAATTGAATTCATCAAACCTTGAAATGTTGAAGGTGCATTGGTAAGGCCAAAAGGCATGACCAAAAATTCATAATGACCCTCATGAGTTCTAAATTCTATTTTTGGAATGTCTTTAGTCTTCATTCTGATTTGATGATATCCTGAATGAAGATCCAACTTGGTGAAGTAAATTGATCCATGCAATTCATCCAGTAATTCATCAATGACAGGAATGGGGAACTTATCTTTAATAGTGAGCTTGTTGAGCTCCCTATAATCTGGACACATGTGCCATGATCCATCCTTCTTGTGCACCAATACTACTGGAGCAGAGAAAGAACTTTGACTCAGTTGAATTATACCAGCCTCTAGCATTTCTACAACCATATGTTCAATTTCACTCTTTTGGACATAGGGATATCTGTACGGCCTGATGTTTGGAGGAACACTTCCTAAATTAGATGAATAGCATGATCATGATCACACATAGGTGGGAGACCTTTGGGAGTCTCAAATACCTTGGAATGATTGTCCAGGACTTTTTGGAGATCTGGAGAAATAGATGATTCCGATGTGGAAACATCTAGCGAACATAATTGTGCAATTACACCTCTTTGTTCCTTTTTTAGAAGCTTTGTCATACCATTAGAGCTGATTATCTTTCCTGGTTTCCCTGCAATACCCCTTAATTCAACTTCTTTCCTTCCATACAAAATTTGATGAAAAGTTCTTGAAAATTAAAAGCTATTGTACCCAAGGATTTTAGCCGTTAGACTCCTAGTACAACATCAGCACCTCCCATTGGAATGGAAAGCATTGGGCTAGTCAATACATATTCTCCCATGGATAGCTTGATATTATGGCACTTTCCAGAGCAATTTATTGTTCCTCCATTTGCAATCATCACTTGACACTCTGGTGCTGGATATAGGAAGCAATTCAATTCTTTTGCTACCTTACAATGAATAAAATTGTGGGCGCTTCCTGAATCAATCAACACTATTACCTTTTTCTTCTTGATTTGTCCTTCTATCTTGATGGTTTGAGGAGTGGTAATTCCCACCAATGCATTACAAGATATGGTCGGATTTATTTGTTCTTAATCTAGGCTTTGTTCCTGGAGTATATCCTCTTCTTTTGACCTTTCTTGCTCCTTTTCTTCTTCCTCTTCACAATCTATGTAGAATAATTTCTTCTCAGCACACTTATGACCTTTAGTGTATTTTCTATCACAACTGTAACAAAGCCCTTTTTCTCTTTTTTCTTCCAATTTTTGTGGTGTCAACCTTATAGGTTGTGGAAGACTAGGGGCAACAACACTTTTGTCTTTATAGTTGTGAGTGGTATGCTTCCTGATTGCCATAATTTTGCTTTCCATTTTTCTTGCTATCCTGAATGCCTTCTCTAATGAATCAGGTTCCCAAAGGCGAACATCATGTTGGATATTATCCTTTAAAGACCCTATGAACACATCAATCCTATGCTCCTCTGGAATATCTTTTACCCTTATGTTCAATTTTTGGAAATCCTCAATGTGCCCCATTATTGAACCCTTTTGTTTGAGACTTATCAATTGGCTAAAAAAAGTGTTGCTTTTTGTAACCTCATAATGTGCTATCAATTCTTATGTAAAAATTGCCCAAGTGATAAATTGTTTACGAGAGCAAAGCCATTGATACCATACAAACTGATTTGGTTCCAAATATAAAGTTGCCATACGTACCTTTTGTGTGTTTTGCACATTATTGAGATAGAAGAATTTCTCCATCTGTAATATCCATGTGGCGGGATCCTTGCCATCAAACTTCCTCATATCGATTTTTGGAATATGGTGAGTCTTCGATCCAACATTAGAGTCTATGGAATCATGATTAACATTTCTTTTGTTCTCATCATGAGTTTCCTTTAGTACCCTTTCACCATTAGTGACCATTTCTTGTAGCAACTTATTCATATTTATCTTTAATTCTTCCATCTTATCATCCATGCCATCAATTTTAGCGTCCATACCATTCACCTTAGCTTCCATGCCATCCATCTTAGCTTCTATAACTTTCTTTAAACCATCCATATTAGCTTCTACATCTTTCCTTAAACCATCCATCTTAGATTCTGTTGCTTTTTGTGCAAGTGACACTTGTTGCACTTGTTCTTGTAATTTTGATATATCATATAGCATTTCTTCTTCTTCTTCATGAGTCATGCTAGAGCTTTCAGGTTCCTTACTAGGTGTTTTCATTTTTTTTCCTCAGGGCACTAGTTACCGATAATAATGCTCTACTAGCCCTTTGAATTCCTTCAAAATAAATTTTCAAACCACTTTTAAGCAAAAATTTAAAAGAATCTACACAACTTTTTTTTCACTTTGTAGGAGCTCGATATTGCCTCTGATGTATCTCTATACTTTCAGATCATCCAGTTCTGAAATTTCAACCTGTGGTAGCCATCTGTCTCCTCTTTCCAATGCCACAATTCTGAGCCAGATTGGATTCTCCAGGGAAGAGTTATGCGAAATCTCCCACAGTGACTTGATTATAGACTAGTTCAATAGAGCGAACTTGTACGACATGCCACGAGTCACTGTTTCGACCTTTGGATCTGAAAAACGCATAAAAGAACAACAATCTATCATCTTTATGTACCTTCTTACGAAATTTTAATCCGATCCCCAGAGAGAAAGTTATGATGATTTTCCCCAGGTCACCTTTTTGGAATGTAATTCAGGAGTCTGCAAAAAGACCAACTTCCTCAGATCATATCTCTGCAAATATAGAGCAAAAAGCTCTGAAATTCAGACCCGAGGTTCACCGTGATTTCTTCTCAAATGGGTTTTTTTTGCAACTTCTGAAACATCGCAAAAGAAAAGTTATAGTGAAAATTCCACGATGACCTGTTTGGAGCAGCGAAACCCTAGAATCCAAAGCTTTGATACCAAATGTTATGAAACCAGCTCAAGAAAAGATAGATCAACGCCTTCGAATTCAGCCTCTTCAAGGGGGAAACCTCCTTTACATTACATAAATGAAAAATTCTTGGATGATACAAATGACAAAACCTCCTTTCTATATATAGGAGTCTAAGGAGTCATAATATAACCCAGCCGACCTACCAATAATAATATAAAGCCACAAAAATAACAATAGAGGGATTCTATGGGCACAGTAATAACAATATGGGGGAAATAGGGGCACAACAATATCAATAAGGGGTATAACTACAATAGTAATGGGGTAATCACTAGTATTATAGGGACCCAACAACAGTGGAATTGGAAACCACATCAGAAAGTCATCATGTGAACAGGTTTGAATTTCACTGCGTAGTCAGCTGTGTTAGTTGCAGCAGGTTTGGTGGGAAATTACAGTTAGGCGTGGCAGTGTTTGAAATAATACTGAGAGGGGGGGGGTGAATCAGTATTATTAGATTAATAAAACTTTTTCAATGCTCAGAAACATATACGCTACTTCAGTTAAGTGAACCAGCGTGTACACGCTACTGTGTCTAAAGAAAACAGCGTATAACCAGAAAACTTATAATTCAGTTAGTTTATCTTCAGTTAAGTGCATCAGGTCATTATTCACCATATTAAGAGTAAACATATGCAGTATAACAGAACAGATCATCACACAAAATCCACACACATGAACATCATGATATAAGGTGGAAACCCAATGTGGGTGAAAACCACCTGCTGCAAGTCGTCTCTATCTTTCTTTAATAAGAACTTCAGTTTACAATATTTTGTACTGGTGCAGCCTTATACCAGTACGCAGGCTACAACCTGCAGAAGTCTTCAACCTTCTCTCGTTCTCCAAACTTCCTTGGAAGGGAGCTCCAACCCCCTTTGCTCTTGTACTAGCTAAGATACTAGTACATAGGTGCTGGCCTACAATCTTCTTTCCTTCAGGTACCACTTTTCATCAATTTTGACACTGGATACTCCTGAAGCACAACATTACAATCTGAAGACCATGATTCATTCACAAATCATAAAACAACCAATACTAGCATCATCAATCTTTGAATCACTGAACCATTGAAACCCTGTCAAACCCAGTCACCAGAACACAGAGCAGACTACAGAACTCTGCAATAACAGTCAGATCCAGCTGCAACCCAAAAATCAAGCTCCAAAAGATATACGCTACTACAATGAAGGCAACCCGCGTATACATGCGGTTTTACCGAAGACAACCTGCGTACAGATCTAAAAATAATTTTTCATAACTTGCAGCTGTACCAGATTTCAGTTATACCCAGAACATAACATTGCGTCAGTATGCAGATCTAGAAATATGGATAATCAACCATATAAAGATAGTTCATTTCAAACCATTTGATCCCGATCTCTCCTTAGATCTAGTTCTCCATCAACCGGTGAGATCTCTCCTTAGCTCAGATCAAGCAATACCTCATCAACCAATAACCTGCGTACTGGATCTAATATTTCATCAGATATTCAAGACTTTTCAGATACCCTTGCCTAATGATTTCCTTCTCCTTATATAGCCTTAGGCCTTGTTCAATACCAAGAGCCAAAACCATAGAAATCCAATACCATCATCTTCAAAACTAGGGATCAACACGTCCGTCGAGACACCAAGGTCCAAAACCATTGGCACAACTTCCAAGGAATAACCGCCGTGGACCAAAGATAAGTTTTCCACATACACGCGCTTTTACTGAAGCTGACCAGCGTGTACACGCGACTTGGTATATAGCGAACCTGCGTATACGCGACTTGGTATATAGTGAACCTGCTTGTATACGCGACTTGGTATATAGTGAACCAACATGTATATATTTTTCTTCATACTTGTAGACTGATCATCAATTCCTTGCTGCTATCCTTCTGCACTATGATTTGTTATCAATGTGATTTGCCATCAAGGACAATACTTGTCTCATAATGCCAACAATCTCCCCCTTTGGACTTGATGGCAACAACACCAAATCAAATCGCTCTCCCCCTTTGTCATCAAGGGCAAAGGGTTGTGCTCCCCCTGAGTACATGCTGATATCTTTGCTTGGCTGTGCTGAAACATGCTCCCCCTGACTGTAGGCAAGAGCTGCAAAAGATGTTCTTCAAAAGAACCAAGACTTATACACCATAAGGGACCTTCCTATCACCAAAAGACTCAATCCATATTCCCAACCAAGATGGGATACATCAGAAACAACCAATTATATTACATCATTCATCCCAGGCATAGTGGGGAAACCAACATAGGTCGTTACAAGACCTTGACACCATAAAAGAGATATTACAAAAAAATACATGACAGAGAGACAACAGATCTAGACCAAGACTTATGAAGATCACAAGCAGCATCTGATAAACATCTTTTTAGATCAGCAACCAAGATTTCCTTCTAAGCTCCTTCTCCTGAAACCAACAACAGTTGTGTACTAGAACCAAAAGCATCTAAATGCCAACAATGCTTTATCAGACTTTAAGCTGCTCCCCCTGAACCTGTGCCTGCTGCACCCCCTGAAACTATGCTTGAAGAATTCTGGCATACCCATCTCAGACCTTCTCCAACCAAAGTCTGCCCTTGCTGTTCAGAACTCCATATATGCAACTTCTCCTGCATAAAACAGCGTATGCACGTGGATATTCTTTCTGCAACACGCGTACACCATACACGTGACTTTCCCAGCATGAATCGGTGTATATATGCGGATATCCCTTACGTAACTTGCGTATACCAAGCCCTTGGAGCTTGTTTGAGACCATAGAGAGCCTTTTTCAATCTGCATACAAGGTTTGGATCATTCCCAAGAATGAAACCATCTGGCTGCTCAATATATACTTCTTCTTCTAAGTCTCCATTCAGAAAGGCTGATTTCACATCCATTTGAAATACCTTGAAGTTTTGAAAGCTTGAGAGAGCAAGGAACATTCGGATTGCCTCAAGTCTTGCTACAGGAGCAAAGGTCTCTTCAAAATCTATCCCTTCTTGCTGCACATACCCTTTACAAACAAGTCTGGCCTTGTTTCTAATTACTTCTCCATTTTCATTCAATTTATTCTTGAAGACCCATTTTGTCCCTATGACATTCTTATCTTTTGGTCTTGGAACCAGTTCCCAAGTGTTGTTCTTTTCGATCTGCTCAAGTTCTTCATCCATTGCTTTGACCCAACATTCATCTTTGCATGCCTCTTTCACATTTTGTGGTTCAGTGGAAGAGAGTAATGCCAAATAGCTTGAAGCTTCTGCAATTCTTCTTCTTGTTTGTATTCCTGCTTCTTTCTACCCCACAATCTAAGATTTTGGATGATTCTTTTGAACATATCTGGATGGAGTCTTCTCTTCTATTCTTGCCTGCTCCTCTGGTTCTTCTTGAGGTTCTTCTTCTTCATCATTCTGCCTTTGAGTGTAGCCTTCATCTTCTTCAATGTCTTCATGATGAACTTGCCTAGGAATATATCCCTTCTCATCAACCACTACATCAATGCTGTCAACAATTCTGCCAAGTCTTTTATTGTAGCACTTGTATGCTTTGCTATATGGAGAATAACCAAGAAGAATGCCTTCATCTGCTCTTGGTTCAAGTTTGCCAAGTTGCTCATCAGTATTCTTAATATAACATTTGCTCCCAAATATTTTGAAGTGCTTCACCGAAGGAGTCTCACCACTCCAGAGCTCATGAGGTGTTTGTGTGCTGTTTACTCGGACATTTGTTTTGTTAAGAATAATAACCGCAGCATGTGCAGCTTCACCCCAGAAAGTTGCGGGAGTACCTGATTCATCAAGCATAGCACGAGCCATTTGTTGGATTGTTCTGTTCATTCTTTCCACCACCCCATTTTGCTGAGGAGTTCTAGCTGTAGAGAATTCTCTTCTTATCCCATGTTCTTCACAGAAATCGAAAAATTCGTTTGAGGTAAACTCCCCACCTCTGTCAGATTTGAGGCACTTAATTTTGTGTCCTGATTCATTTTCAACCAAGGCTTTGAAGGATTTGAATTTTTCGAATGCTTCATCTTTGTGCTTCATAAGTCCTAACCAGACAAACCCGGAGAAATCGTCAATGAATAATATCAAGTATTCTTCTCCTCGAGGTGTTCTTTTTCTGAATGGACCACATGTATCTGTATGTACTAGCTCAAGAGGCATGCTAGCTGATCCTTCCTTCTCTGGGAAGTTAGTTCTGGTTTGCTTTCCAAACTGACAAGATTTGCATATAGTGTTGTCTGGAATTTTGATATCTGGAAGACCACGAACTGCCTGATATTTGCATGCTTTCCTTATTTGTGAAAAGCTTAGATGTCCCAACCTTCGATGCCATAGCCAGTGTTCATCATCCTTGCTCAAATAGCATTGTTGTGGTCCTTCTTCAAATATGTATAGATTATTTGGAGTCCTTCTTCCTTTGATCACTGTTTTACCTGTATCAAGATCACGAACACGACATCCATTTGATCTAAATATTACCTCTGTTCCTTGATTGCACATCTGACTGACACTCAGAAGATTATGCTTCAATCCATCAACATACAAAACATTTCCAGCTTTGACCTTCTCTTTCAATGGAGCCACACCTTTTCCTTTTATGGCTGCAGAGATATCGTTTCCAAAAGAAACTTTCTTCCCCTTTTCTAATGCGGTATATGACTCAAGCTTTTCTTTGTCCCCTGTCATATGCTTCGAACATCCGCTGTCAATGTACCATAAACTTTCTTGACCTTCTGCATAAAAGGCTATCCCACATCTTTCTGGTTGTGGTTCCTTTATTCTCCATGTTCTGACATTTGAGTTTTGCTCCTTCTGAATTGTCTTCCGGAACCTGCTCCTGCATTCAGAGTCTTCATGACCAAAGTTATTACAAATAGAGCATTCAACTTCATTTTCAAGAACCGAAAAGTTGTTATAAGTCCTTTTCATGGTTTCAGTCATTCTCCCTTGCTTTTGAGCTTCTCTAGTCATGATTGTCTTGTATGCAGCACATTGAGCTGCTTTGTGACCGAAGTTATGGCAAGAAAAGCATTGGCCATTAAAGAAACTTCTGCTATAATCAGATCTATCATCCAACCGATTGTAGCTTCTATTTATTCTTGGAGCAAATTGGGAAGATTTTACCTGTGGCTGATTGTAGCTTCTGTTTGTCCTTAAGGCAGTTTGTCCCCAAATTTCTTGATGGTCTTTATTTGTTCTTGAGGTAAACTGTCCCTGATTCACCTGATTACTTTTATTTGGCCTTTGCTCGCTTTTCCTTGCTGCATCAAGATAACTTTTAGAGGTAGAGGCTTGAGATGTTTCTCCATTATATCCAAGACCTGTCTTGATCAGAGGAGATCGCTGCACATTGATAATCTCATCCAAGGTTTCAGATCCTTTAACAAATTTAAGATTAATAGCTTTTGTTTTCTCAATCTCTTTTCTAAGACCAACAATTTCACCTTCTAGTTTTTCAAGATGTTTTTCCTTTTCATCAATTTGAAATTGTAGAGTATCAATGATCATATTCTTTTCTTCTATACATCTCTTGAGTCTAGTAATTTCATCATAAAGGTTATCCACATCTATAGCATCCATATAATCATCATCTTCAAATGCCATTAACAACTTATATTCATTACCTTGTTCATCTTCATCACTATTCGATAGACCATCACTATCTTCATGAGTGTAGTAGCTTTTCTTATTTGCACTCTGTTTCTTGTTCCATCTAGCAGGTTCCTTTCCTTTATCCTTATAAGGACATTTTGCAGCATAATGACCTACTCTTCCACAAGCAAAGCATTTAAAAGGTAACTTACCTCTGAACCTTCCAGAACCCCTTTGAAGATTTCTGACAAAATTTGATTCTTCTTCCTCTTCTTCTGGGACGTGGCTTGCTTCATAGTAATCTTCTTTGCCTGATGCTTTGAAAGCAGCTTCTCTTCTGTCTGATGGACCTCCCTTTCTCATTTCATAAGCAGTTAGAATTCCATGTAGCTGAGACATAGTAAGAATTTGTATATTTTCCTTTTCTTCTATTGCAGATACTTTAGATTCAAACTTGCGGGACAATGATCTTAGAACCTTTTCAACCATTATAGCCTCTTTTATTTCTTCACCCAATTTTTTCATACAATTAACAATCTCATCTACCCGAAGAAAATAGTTAGCCACACTTTCATCATTATACATCTTGAGAGTCTCATACTGAATCCTGAGAGTTTGAAGTTTAGCACGCTTTACCTGTTCATCTCCTTCATAGCTCGTGACAATTTTGTCCCATATCTCTTTTGCGGATTTGTAGTGCATTACCTTCATGAATTCCGT
This sequence comes from Pinus tabuliformis, assembly GCA_031772625.1. Taxonomy (NCBI): domain Eukaryota; kingdom Viridiplantae; phylum Streptophyta; class Pinopsida; order Pinales; family Pinaceae; genus Pinus; species Pinus tabuliformis. The sequence continues at coordinate 230,311,366 of CM062816.1, read as the reverse complement.
TTGGGATATACATCCTAATAGGGTACTGACTGCTTTTGCATTTGTTTCATACTTCTTTTTCTCAGCTGCATCTGTAGGAGTAGCTGAAGGAAAAGCGTAGCCTGTTTCTACGATGTCCCAAACTTCTGTACCAAGAGATTGAAGATAGGCAGTAACTCTTACCTTCCAATAATTGAAGTTTGTCCCATCAAAAACCGGTGGCCTGATTGATGCTTCTCTCTCGTAGTTTCTCATGATGAACGATCTACCTTCAAGCGATCAAGCTTCTCTGAAGGACCTACTCTGATACCAATTGTTGGAAATAATACTGAGAGGGGGGGGTGAATCAGTATTATCAGATTAATAAAACTTTTTCAATGCTCAGAAACATATACGCTACTTCAGTTAAGTGAACCAGCGTGTACACGCTACTGTGTCTAAAGAAAACAGCGTATAACCAGAAAACTTATAATTCAGTTAGTTTATCTTCAGTTAAGTGCATCAGGTCATTATTCACCATATTAAGAGTAAACAGATGCAGTATAACAGAACAGATCATCACACAAAAGCCACACACATGAACACCATGATATAAGGTGGAAACCCAATGTGGGTGAAAACCACCTGCTGCAAGTCGTCTCTATCTTTCTTTAATAAGAACTTCAGTTTACAATATTTTGTACTAGTGCAGCCTTATACCAGTACGCAGGCTACAACCTGCAGAAGGCTTCAACCTTCTCTCGTTCTCCAAACTTCCTTGGAAGGGAGCTCCAACCCCCTTTGCTCTTGTACTAGCTAAGATACTAGTACGTAGGTGTTGGCCTACAATCTTCTTTCCTTCAGGTACCACTTTTCATCAATTTTCACACTGGATACTCCTGAAGCACAACATTACAATCTGAAGACCATGATTCATTCACAAATCATAAAACAACCAATACTAGCATCATCAATCTTTGAATCACTGAACCACTGAAACCCTGTCAAACCCAGTCACCAGAACACAGAGCAGACTACAGAACTCTGCAATAACAGTCAGATCCAGCTGCAACCCAAAAATCAAGCTCCAAAAGATATACGCTACTACAATGAAGGCAACCCGCGTATACACGCGGTTTTACCGAAGACAACCTGCGTACAAATCTAAAAATAATTTTTCATAACTTGCAGCTGTACCAGATTTCAGTTATACCCAGAACATAACATTGCGTCAGTATGCAGATCTAGAAATATGGATAATCAACCATATAAAGATAGTTCATTTCAAACCATTTGATCCCGATCTCTCCTTAGATCTAGTTCTCCATCAACCGGTGAGATCTCTCCTTAGCTTAGATCAAGAAATACCTCATCAACCAATAACCTGCGTATTGGATCTAATATTTCATCAGATATTCAAGACTTTTCAGATACCCTTACCTAATGATTTCCTTCTCCTTATATAGCCTTAGGCCTTGTTCAATACCAAGAGCCAAAACCATAGAAATCCAATACCATCATCTTCAAAACTAGGGATCAACACGTCCGTCGAGACACCAAGGTCCAAAACCATTGGCACAACTTCCAAGGAATAACCGCTGTGGACCAAAGATAAGTTTTCCACATACACGCGCTTTTACTAAAGCCGACCAGCGTGTACACGCGACTTGGTATATAGCGAACCTGCATATACGCGACTTGGTATATAGTGAACCTGCTTGTATACGCGACTTGGTATATAGTGAACCAGCGTGTATATATTTTTCTTCATACTTGTAGACTAATCATCAATTCCTTGCTGCTATCCTTCTGCACTATGATTTTTTATCAATGTGATTTGCCATCAAGGACAATACTTGTCTCATAATGCCAACAGGCAGTGCTATGTGAGCGCCGGGATAACCACCACCGCTATCCATTATGGTGAATGGTCAGTGGAACTACCGAAACCGAAACCGTAGTTTGGCCAGTCACATGAGACTGTTAGCCCTCCGCCTAGTTAGTTGACCGTAAATAGTTTCTAAGTTAATATAATGTTTTAATTTGGGTTGTCAGTTGAGGTTGTTAAAACAACTATTGCGATGACATTAGGAACCTAGCCTAGGTGTCATGCAACAATAGGATGGAGCTAAACCTAATCAGATTGCAACCAAATTCATCTTGTATTCAGCCCAAGGACGTTTCAATGTATCCACTAGCCTTTGAAAGGTAGTTTTGCTTCATTGATCAAGAGGAGGCTAGTTTTGTTTTTTGTATGCAGATTCTAGAGGTCATAGGCAGCTTTGTTTTCAGCGTTACAGGAGCATCCAGAGTCGGAATTGGGAACTATGACAGGTGTTGGAAAGCTGGTTCAGAGGGATATTTGATAATAGTGATCAAAAGTGCATATGTGCACATTTGGATTGGTCAAATCTGTATGCAATCAACTCATTATTTTCATTCCTAATAAAAACGATCGCCCATCTTGAAAGCAGACCTAGAGATGTAGTCCATCAGGGATGAACTCTGTCATCAATCTCGTTGTCTGGTAGAAATATGCTTTTATAGCACATTTCTTCTTTTCTTATGCATCCTAATTGTGTTTAATCAGCTGCCATAAAGTCTTCTTTTCAAGCAGTTTTCCTCAATTTATGCTTCTTGAGCTAACATTCAATTCATTAATGGTTAATCAATTCTACATCAATTTAAGTCTACGATCACATTCAGATCAGTTGACATGTCATGAGTGTCCTGTCATAAGTCAATGTTGGATAATGGATGTTGGTTGTGCTAGTATTGTGCATGAATGTTGGCACTGATATGAACTAGACTAGAAAGAATGTATGTTGTAGTGCATGGCTCAGAAGGATTCCTATGGTAGTTGCATTATTCATGTAGAGGATAATGATGGTGGGTGTGATTTCAACTGTCTAAAGAGAAAATGAAAAGATAAATTTGTAGTCATTTTCTAAGTAACAATAGGACTCAATTACATTGGACCCTCTCCTTTGGAAAGTGCTCTAAACAAGCTTTACAACGATATGTGGAAGTCCAAAAATGGACTCATGGATCAAACGATATGACATGTTGAAGTTTAAATGTTTGAAAGCATTTGAAGGGAAGGAATATCGAAGGTCTAGGGAACATCAATGATCGCTTATTAGTGAACCATGACATATTGAAGGTCTGGGGCACATTAGTGATTTCATATTGGTGAACCAGAGCATATTGGAGGTTGGTGAATCAGAAAATCAATGATCGGCACATCAACGAGTCCTATATATCGTCAATCAAACATTGGAAATACGAGATCACATATCCATGGGATACAACATATCAGAAATTGACAATCAAAAATCGGTGAATCGGAGAATGTGACAAGCTTTAAAATTGATGATATGTGGGTTCCGATAGTGTTAAAACTATCAGGAAAATGTCGATAGTGTTAAATCGCAGGGAAACACCGAAACAGATTATCAAAGGATTTTCATCACAAAATCAAAGGTGGACGGGCCTTTTCTCTCTCGTATAGTGGGACGCAGGGTGAAATATGATTGGTTCTGATAAAGCTACATTACATATGACGTTAACATGACATGGAAGTATGGAAGGACACGTGGCAAGAAGTTTTAGTGCTTTGAGGGGTTTGAAGGGGAAAAATCAGGGTGACACATGTCACCACTCATGAGGTGCCATGTGGCATTGATGATGTCATATCAAAGGTTGAGGATATTGGTGCTTTGTAATACTTTCCACTTGAAAATTTCTAATGATAGGGGGATCTGATATTGAGGTTGGCACATGGTCATTAAGATTTAAAGAACTTCGATTCTAAATCATTTTAAAAAGGAAAACAACCCCTGATAGAGAAAAAACACCTAGCACCTCAAAGGTTAAGCCAGCGGTCACATCCATCAATCCTATGGTAAAGTTAATGAAATGAGATGTTAGAAAAGGAGCTGAAAGTATCGAAAATTCCTCTTCTTCCTATGTTAAAAGGTTTCAATAAAAAAATATCTGATTTCATTAAAGAACCAATATATTGGCCTATGGTCTCACCCCTGGTCACAAAACTAAGAAAAATAGGATAGGGGCCTAATTTTAAATAAAAGACGCCCATTTCTTGGTTAATTTGTAATATTTTAAAATGGTCTCGACACTAGTTCTATTTGTAATTTTATGAAGATAGTTTTAGAACCCCCCGACACTTTGAGACTTAACAGAAGGGGGGGGGGGTGGGGGGCGCGTGAAAAGTGTTTTTTTTAAACATATGTATACTAAAAGAAAACTCCATAATGATTTCGGGGGGGCCTCCTCCATTTACCATATACCACTCATACCCCCCGCCCGAAAACCACCATTCAATGTCTCAATCCTCTACTCAACAACAATGATAAAGCCATGTCTTTTTTGATTGTGGAAAACTATTTGAAAAGGGGGTATTTGTTGATGAATGTTCAGTACAAAGGATAGAAGTCTCCCACTACTAGTGAAATGGAAAGAAGAATATTCGAACAACATAGGTTCTAGGTGGAATTAAGGACACCATATCACTTCCATATTTCAAGAACATAATTAACAAAGGCTACAAAAATACAGAGTATCAACATTAATGAACCAATTTACAGATTTGAAGGCTAAATATTTTCCAACAGTTCTAAGTTTCTTGCAGTTTTTGAGTGATTGTTTTTATTTTTAGTGTATTGTTAAGTTATTTTTCTAGATAGTCAGCCACAAATTTCCTTCAAAGATTCAACAAGCAACAAAATTTGTCTAGAAATCATATTTTCTAGTATTGTTTCAGAAATATACGTAATTTTTCTAAATATCATTTTGTAATCAATTCCTTTGTGGAATCTAAAGTTAGTTCAATAGAAAGTCTATAAATATTTTGTAATAAAACTTAGAAAGGGTTGGAATGTGTTGAATTATGTTGGATTATGCATGAAGAAAAGAGTTGTACATTGATGTAAGTCGTGGATTGTATTCAAAGTGATAAAGTTATAGAAATATAGAGAAAGTTTGTTCCAAGATTCCTGTATCAAGCAATTGGTGATGTGTTCTTTCATGTAAAATTGTTTCTTTTCCTCGGTTTCCATATGTTTTTCCCCTCCTTATTGTTGCAAGAAGATTAAGGGTTGAAATTTCTTAGGTGTATTGTACTCCGGTGTTGTAGCAACTACAGCCACCTTCCAAAATTTTGGCCTGCACCAATTTCAGAGCCTCCCTTGAGAGTTTCACTTGATATCTACACACACTCGGGTTCACTCCATGAGCTTGTGTCAATCCTTGCATCTGCATTGCTTGTTCATTTCATTAGAGTTTCTACATGCTGGTGTCTAATTCATGCTTACGACCATGTTTTGGTTATGCTCAAAGTATTTTCTTCGTATGTGCTTGAGGCGTTCACTATGGAAGCATTTGTTTCACTCACACATAGAGTCACATTCTCTGTCGTGCAAGCCTCCTCTTGATCAATGAAAATTCAATCACAAGTGTCGCACTTGTGACTTACACCGTCGTTCAATCATATTGAACATGTGTGTCTAGATGGTTTGAGTCATTTCATCATTGAGTCATGTCAGTGTGTGTTTATATGATCACATGTGCATCTTTCGATCGTTCACACACTCTCACAACCATACCATCACCCTCTCATTGACTCGGTCGACAGTCAACCAGAACAGTGCAGATGCTCTAAGATAGTATTTTCAATCTATGCTACCCACAAGCAATCCAATCAACTCTCATGTTGGCCACCCAGACAGTCCGACCTGGCCATCACCCTAGGACTAACTCCCATAAAAAATTGTGTAGAGGCCACTGAAATTTCTCACTCAGCTGACTGAGGAAATTGTGTAGACAATCCAGATAGACACCAAGTACCCGTCCCTATCTCCCTCAGAAAGTTGCACAGTTTTCCTAATCAGTCATCTCGATAGTCGACCCAATTCTCATCTTAGAAATTGTGCAGCTTTCATGAGCAGGCCTTCTACTGCCTAGTGGTTCTCTCACCTCAGAAATTGCACAGAGATGATTAGCAGGCTTGTGTGGTGAAGTAAAATTATGAATGCGAACACAAACAATTCCTGTAGCTCGATAATGGGTCTAGCCAGAACTGATCCATTCTGTGGAAGATTTCCTTAGGTTAGAACCAATTAAGAGGACCTACCTCTTAGTAAGCTTATCCCATTTGATGATGTCCTTTCTTACTTGCTCTAGCTATCTCTCACTTCCTTCTTCAAACACCTGAAACACGTAAACAATAGCAAATAACAACTGTGATAATAGAAAAATTGTAATTAAAACTACTTAAAAAGTCAAGAAACATTAAGCCATGAACATGTAAGGTGACACATCATGTAGGAAATCAATCGATAGTTGCATATATATTGAATCAAGAAGAGATTACAACCATTGTCTTGACATTTCTATTCTCCTCTGACAATAGCAGGTTCCCACACACTTCTGCAAGAATTCCATGATGGCCTCATCGATAATAGTTTTAAGGCTCTTCCCTTTAGGCTTCACACTAAAACCAAATTCACACTTCTCCCTCACACAATGAGAGCTACAACTATGAATAGCTTGTTGTTTACTCCAAACTTAATTAGCACTAGCACACCAACATTAACACTAGCTTGTGCTTGGGAAAAAGGAGGTTTATATAGCATGAATGGATGGTAGATGGATCCTCTTCTCATGGGAGAAGGTCTTATCTCTTGAAGTAGCTCCATCATTATAGGGGAAAGGAGCCCAAACTTACATCCTCGACCCCATCTAGCCAAACCATTTACCATACTTCTGTTACGAAGCTTCTATATCTAGAAGCTTCAGCTCTTTATTTAAAAAACTTTCCATAAGAGGACTGACGCGACTAGAACACAACTCATTCACTCCGGTCAATGGTAGGGATAGTTTTAATCCATGCATATAAGTACGAGGAGGACAAGGGTCATTAGCACTGGAATTACAAATTGGGAAAAGCAGAAGATTTTGGGAAAATGGTGCAAAAGGTAATTGTTTTACTCATCAAGAGGAACACAATGGGAGTTTCATCATGAAGGGAAAGCATGTAGGGTTCATTTTAGAAGTCCTCCAGGATTAAGGAGTGGGGAGTACAGGGACAGTCACAAAAGGTCGTGTAACAGATGCCCTATAAATCATGAAGGCTGAACTAGAGTGAGGGATGAAATGATTTATGAATAAGTGTGGGGAGCCATAGTTTGCCATCAGAAAACCTCCAAGAAAGTACACATACATATACATAACTAAAAAATCTGTCAAATGATACATGAATCATGGTATGGATGCAACCATCCAGAGAATGATCATCTAAATGGATCCAAGCATGGGCGCAGCCATTCGTTAAAGAAGATCATAATGAAACCAAGGTATGGTTGCAACCATCCAATAATGAAAAGGATCACGTATGATAACTCATGGTATGGTCACAACCATCCATATGAAAGAGACATGTATATCAACATAACCATATCACATAATTTCTCAACCCGGACTTTTGTGATCCGAGTCCAGGGTCTTGCACTCCAATACAACCCAATCAAAGTACAAATCCTAACATGTAAATAGATGTGTTGACATCGAACATGCTAGAAATTCACTTAATTATGAGTCAATGATGTAAACAGTTAACAAGCACGAAAGAAACCACCAGTAATGACAATGGTCCTCAAGGTACTATCAACACAATCCACAGAACATGACTAGAGGAATTGAAGTAGAACACCTGTGAAATAACTTGATCGAAATCCAATGATGTGAACTTGTTGTCGAGTGCGAAGAACTTGCCATGAGGGCATGCAAGCTCTAAGGTACTGGAAGGGAGTCTCTAAGTCAACTTCTCAGATAATGAGTTGAAGTCGACAGGAAGTGACCATGTCGAAGGAGGGCCATAATGTATCCCACATCATCAACGTGAGACAAAAGGATGCAAAATGATTTTGGATGATACCAAGAATCATAGGTAAGTGTAACTGCAGAAGGACAACTCTTGAACATATTGGCAACATGACTGGAAGTTTGGTAACTTTTAGATCCATAGGATTGGTGGTCATGATGACGTGGAAGAGACCAAATGGAAGGAAAAAATGAATGGCCCAACCCAGGAAAGTCAATGATAAAAAGGAGGATATCTCAACCCGAAACGAATCAGAAAGTGTCATGTTCAAGAGTGAGCTACAACTGATTAGATTTCCAAATTTTCCCCCACCATTTCTGGCAAGTACCCCAATTATTTTTTAATTGCAATCTTGAAAGGGATAGCATATGCTTGCATTGTAAGTTCATCCTTTAGACAAATTTGACCTAACAATTTTAACGAGCCCTAGGAAGGAGAATCTCATGTTCATCATGGTAAGGAATCCGATGTCGTTTGTGTTACACTAAAAAATGTCACCATGACTATTTACAGTTAGTATGGCTCAAATCAACAGTCATGCTACCCTCTTAGGCAAGTCTTATGCCTCTGCTATCCATCTCAAACTCAAAGAAGAGAGAAAGTCTTGTCAAAAATATGTTTATCTCTGGGGTCGCAGGTTCTCTCTAGCCTTACCTGCGGGGACGCTCACAATGTTCACAAAAGGTGCGTCCTTGGACGCTCTGTATGTTAAGGGACAGGTGCGTCCTTCTGTAAAAGGCAAAATGCACGAGTTTCATCTTAAAAAAGTTACTTGTGGTTACTTCTAGAACTTTCTAGAGGTCGGTTTGATGAATTGGATGCGCCTCCAGTTGGTTCATGTATCTCTATTAAGGAGGAACTTATCCCATCAATAAGGGAGCTATCCCACCCAAAGAGGGGGATTATCCCATTGATGGTGGACCTGAATAACCTCTTTACAGCACTATAAATAAAGACATTGAGCCAGAGGGAGGAGAGGTTGGAGCTATACATTTTCTTTGGGTAAATGCTGCAGGAATTAGGACTCCCATTTAGAACCTTGTGAGGAGAGATTGTCTTTGCTTGATTCTACTTGGAAGAGGGTGAGCTTTGTCAAAGTAGAGGAAAACCCTTGATGGACCCTGGGAGGAACTTGCACAACACCAAGGCCAGGTTGTAAGAGTTTCTTTGTTTCGTTATTAATACAAACTGGTTTATTTTTCTCAATAGCTTGTGTTAATGAGTTATTTCATGTGTTCCTTGGTCTGCATGTTGAATATATGTTTTATTATATGAAATACAAGTGCTTGGTAATTGTTTGATTGTTTGTGGTTGCAGGAATTGACTTGAAGGAGGAGCTCATCCGGATCGTCAAGAACGGACCTCAACAACAGCTTTTTGGAATAAGGTAAGCCTAAACACTTGTAGTTTTCATGTTATAAAAGGTGTATTTAGAGAAAGATCACTCCATTTTGTCTTGTTTGTCATTAGAATGTCTTAGACTTCTAGGAAGGTCAGCTGTGTCCGCACCCTTGACCAATTCCGTGTGACAAATTGGCGACTCCACTGGGGAATCCATTAATGTGAAAGTCTTTTCCTTTGTGTGAACTTTGCTCTGAGAAAATCATTTTTATTTTCTGGTTTTTGACTGTGAGAATTAGTATTTGGGTGGCTTAGCTTTAGATTTAGTTAGATTTGGTTTTTCTTAACTTTTCCAGAAGGACGCACCCTCTGAGTACTGCACAGTGCGTCTTTGGACGCGCTATTGCCGTTTGCACAGAGCGGGCCCGCGCCTGTTCTAACGGGTTGCCTGCGTCTTCCTGTAAAAATTTAGGAAAACTCCATTTTTGCTTTAATTGCTTTTAGATTTTGGTTTTTCTTAGTGTTTTCTGCCCAGATCCTTTAGTACCCTGTCAAAAAAATTTCACCTGAACTAGTTTCATTAGCATTCCTGCTTTTAGCTTTCATCAATTGGGTGTTTTGAGTCTCTTTCTTGAGAAATTCTTGATTTGATTTCCTTTGGTCATTACTTGGAGGTTTGTCTCAGTCCTTTCACAATTTTGGAGGTTTGTATGAGTGTTAATCGCCTTTGAGTGTTTTTATGTTTTGATTTTTGGAACTCTCACCCAATTTTCTCGACTTGCACTTGATTGGTTCTTAGATTACATTAGAATCATCTTGTGTTTGAGGATTCTCTTGCATAGATCACATTTGCATAATTAGAGTTCTCAGTTTCAGAATATGAATGAAAAATGTGCATAGATTACATTTGCATACTTTTCATGTGAATTGTGCATAGATTACAATTGCATAGTTTACATTCTGAAAAATCAATCGTAGATTTAGATCAGCTTTCTTTGATTTGAATTTACACAAAAATAAAAATAAAAATTGGTTTGGAATTGATTTGCATTAGTTTTTCTTGATGGAATTAGTGCATTAGAGAATTTGTTAAATTTTCTCTTAATGATCAATTTTTTGCATTGTTGGAAGTGAATGGAAACTCTCTCCTTACTCTAGTTAGGATTCATCGAATTGAAAGGATTGCATTATCATATTCGATTGCATTCAGTTGAGTCGGGTCATAACACCATTGGTTTCATCTCCATTTACCCATTTGAGTAATAACAGCCTTAATAACATAGCGCTTAATTAAAATTCATCTAGTAATTTTTACATTTCTAGGGCTCTGAAACACCAACATAGCTTAGGCTAGGGTCTTGGAGTAGGTGAGTACTTAACTCTCCAAGACTACAAAACCAAACAGATAGTCTATCTTGAGTAGAACAAATCCAATTGTTTCAATTACATTCTGGGAAAGCTCCTCTTAAAGGAGAAGCACGAGCTCGTGTCCGAACCAGTGAGGGGATCATTCCTCCCTCGTTGGGAACGACGCCAGACAGTACGTATTACAAACGGTAAACCTCGGATTAACCATTGTCGAGGAGCCAGGGGTCACTTATCGGTAAACCTTGGATTGTTGTCAAGGAGCCGGTAAGGGGATTGAGCTTGCTACTCTGCCCTTGCGTGCTGTCGGAGTTTAGACTGTTCCCCCAGGTGTATTTGTTACTGTTGGTGACCTTAGTGACCATAATCTTTAGGGTTCTACCGAGGTGACGGTGGAGGGAAGGTCCCACTGTACCTGGAGCAGACGTCGGTTATACTCACTTGGATTTTCCGGGGGGTTCACTTCACTTCGAGACGGTTAAAGTGGAGGAACTTGTGCCGGTCTATTCATTAAGCAGGTTGCCGGGGTAACTGTTCCACCCGCCATTTCTGTACTGAATTCTGCGAGGTTGGGCTTCATCACCAACTAGTGTTTTCGGTCCGGAGAGCTTACTGTTTGTGTGTGGTTTGACTCCTAGATTTGATAGCGCGTGTTAATTTGTTTGTTTTTACTTTTAGAGACCATAGGTGTGAATTGTGAATTTTAGTTGTTAAATGTGAATTGTTAATTGTTAATTTTAGTTTTAAATTGTTAATAAAATTCACTGAAGTTGAATATAATGGCAAATGTTCCGGAATTTATCAACCTAGGAACCCCTCCTAACGAGAATCCTAGTACTTTTCCTTACTTTGGAAATGTTGGTCCTCCTTATATGGCTACTTTGTCATTACTTGGATTTACAATAGGTTTACCAATATGGTTATTTTCAACTTCGTTGGCCCAAAATACTCCAATTGTTCCATCTCAACCGAATGCTTCACCTCAACAGAGTTCACCATCTCAACATCACCAACCTTCTGTTGACCCTTTACCTTCTTCGCCTAATTTTTCTTCCTCCATTTCTTCCTCTTCGCCTGGTAAAAGCCTTGATGCTAGTAACCAGGAGGCTAAGAAGAAGAAGAAAGGGAAGAAGAAGAAGAAGAAGAAGAAGCAAGATAAGAAAGAAGTCAACCAACCAACCATGGCTGTAAGTGTTCGTTGTGTTGAGGAAAATTCCGACATGCATCGTAAACCCAAATACCCTTGCAGGCTTTGTAAGGGTGACCACTTCCTTGTCAATTGTCCTGGTATTCCAAAGGTCTTGGAAGTATGGTCAGAAAAATCTCATCAACTTTCTGTTGATCCATCAACCAGTGATAGTCAGGTTCCTGGGGAAAAGGGTAAAGTTAGGTTTCCTTGTAAGTTATGCAAAGGGAGTCATCAAACTCACATTTGCCCTCACATGGATGAAGCCTCAACGTTGTTGGAAAACCTTACTGTTCCACAGCAAGAATTTCCGACTGGTTACCGTAAACTTTCTCCCAACCTACCGTCATCTAACGGAGTGATTGATTTAAATTCAAGTATAGTCGATCACACTCTCCCATTGGAGAGTGAAACTCATGTCACTCAAGTTGATGATCCATTAGTTGATCAAGTGGTCGATTCAATTTCACACTCGGTCGATCACACTCTCCTTTTCGAGAGTAAATTTCATACCGCTGATGTTCTTCTTGTTACATCGGATTCTTCTATGCCGGGGGGCATTTCACCTGTTTCTACAGAACCCCCTCCAAGTACTGAGGTCTTTTCCTTTGATTGGAATAGACTGACAGAACCTCGTCTTCCTTCCTCCATCCCTTTCCAAATCATTGTCAAGGCTGGTGGTAGGGACATACATCGTACTCAGGTAGATGAAGGTGCTTCTATTAGTATTTTATCCTCAGCTGTTTGGAAAGCTTTGGGTTCCCCTCAGCTTATGCCTATTACGCAGAATCTGAAAGCTTTTAACAGAACCATTAGTGAACCTTTAGGGATTCTTCCTAAGTTTTCTCTTACCTTGGAAGGTAAAACTGTCTGTATTGATCTTATGGTAGTTCGAGGTCCCTTGGATTTCAATTTACTCCTTGGGCGAGACTATGTTTATGCAATGAAAGCTATCGTATCGACACTCTTTCGCGTGATGTCTTTCCCTCACAATGGCAGTATTGTGACTGTAGACCAGCTTTCGTTCCCTAGTCTTGTCTCAACTACCAATAAAATGACACCCCTAAATGTTCCTGATTCTAAAGTGGTATCTACCCTGCCACGGGTTAATTATGTGACAACTTATCCCATGTTTTCAGTTACCAATGTAAGTGAGCCTCTCACTGTTGATTTAGATCCGGTAATTGACATGGAAAACTCTATGGGATTACTTGAACACGATGTTCTTATCCCTTTTGAGTCCCTTGACATGTGTTCCTTCCAAAGAACTGTTCTTCCTTCTGATGAAGATCTCTTGGAAGCCATGATCAAGGTGTGTCCATTGACATGTCTTTCTTCCAGTTAGAAGCCATGCTCAGTGAGTACGAGGATAGTTTGTTCCTGTCTCAACCTCGTTAAAAAATGAAACTGGATGTACGAGGAAAGTTCCTTTTACTGTGTCAACCTCGTTAAAAAATGAATCAGTGTGTCCGAGGAAAGTTCCTTTTACTGTGTCAACCTCGTTAACAAATGAATCAGTGTGTACGAGGATAGTTTGTTCCTCTCTCAACCTCATTAAAAAATGAAACTGGATGGTGCGAGGACAGTTCCTGTTACTGAGTCAACCTCGTTAAAAAATGAATCAGGTGCGAGGACAGTTCCTGTTACTGAGTCAACCTCGTTAAAAAATGAATCAGGTACGAGGATAGTTCCTGTTACTGAGTCAACCTCGTTAAAAAATGAATCAGGTACGAGGATAGTTTTTTCCTGTATCAACCTCGTTAAAAAATGAAATAGGCTAGCATGAGGACAGTTCTTTTACTGAGTCAACCTCATTAAAAAATGAATCAGCTAGATTTTAGGATATGTAGGTAGATTGTAGAAAGTAGGGTTTTGAGGACAGTTCCTGTTACTGAGTCAACCTCATTAAAAAATGAATCAGGTTTGAGGACAGTTCCTGTTACTGAGTCAACCTCATTAAAAAATGAATTAGGTTTGAGGACAGTTCCTGTTACTGAGTCAACCTCATTAAAAAATGAATCAGGTTTGAGGATAGTTCCTGTTACTGAGTCAACCTCGTTAAAAAATGAATCAGGTATGAGGATAGTTCTTTTCTTGTGTCAACCTCTTTAAAAATGAAACAACTCCCTTTTCAAGTTAAATATTGAAAGTAAACCTTCATTTCATCCAGCCGGTTGAATGCAATGAAACCTGGGGGGCATGTACCTCATTTCGCATCATTATGCTGGGGGCATGCGAACTTTTTGAGCATAGTTCCTTGTCTTGTGTCAAGCTCATTAAAAAATGAAACAAGGGTAGGTTAAATAGGTAGATTGTAGAGTGTAGTCATGAGCATAGTTCCTTGTCTTGTGTCCAGCTCATTAAAAAATGAATCAAGGATTTTATGAGCATAGTTCCTTGTCTTGTGTCAAGCTCCTTAAAAAATGAATCAAGGATTTTAGAGCATAGTCCCTTGTCTTGTGTCAAGCTCGTTAAAAAATGAATCAAGGTTTTTAGAGTAGAGTTTTTGTTAGGTAGATTGTAGAGAGTAGTTACGAGCATAGTTCCTTATCTTGTGTCAAGCTCGTTTAAAAAATGAAACAACTCCCACGAGTCTTTCCAAGATCTTGAGAGTAAAGCTTCATTCCATCCACCTCATTGAATGCAATGAAGCTTGGGGGGCATGTACCTCGTTTTGCGTCATTATGCCGGGGGCATGTGAACTTATAACAAGCATAGTTTTTCGTTTCAAGCTTGCGTAAACATGAAACCGAATCTGAGCATAGTTCTTTTCCTGTGTCAAGCTCGCTAAAAAATGAAACAAATCCTCCTCTACTTGAGTCGAGAGTTTGACTAGATCTCATAGATGTTAAGTTGTATATTTAGGTTAGTTATTTCAAGTTTTTTCATAATTTTCTTACAGTTTTAGGTCGAGTCTTTCAAATGATCTCGTAACTCAACCTTCATTTCATCCAACTGTTTGAATGAAATGAAGCAGGGGGGCATGCACTCTAGCAGTTATGCTTAGGGGGCATCAAGCACAGTTTTCTCTCTGTTTCAAGCTTGCGAAAAAATGAAACTACTTTAAAGCATAGTTTTTCTCTGTTTCAAGCTTTTGTAAAAATGAAACCTATCTCGAGTCAATTTCAGTTATTTTCAAGACTCGTTAAACTCATGAAAATCCCGAGATTATTTTGCTATTTTTCATTCTCGTAAAACAAATGAAAATGCCGAGTTCTTTCCGTCTTTTCCTGCTCGTAAATTAAATTGAAAGTCGGCCATATGAGTACATTTTTATCATTTTTTTCGAACTCATTAAAATTTACGAAAAAGTGAAAACCATGAGTACATTTTTATCCCTTTTTCGAACTCGTTAAAACTTACGAAAAAGTGAAGCCTCAGAGTCATCTTTTAAGCCCTTTTCTGACTCCTAAAACATGAAAAGATCGCCGAGCGTTTCTTTTACACTCGTTAAAACGGAATTAAAAGACGGTCCCCTTATAGCTCTTTTCTGACTGTAAAATCAGGAAAAGATTGTCGGGCTTTTGTCGTTTCAAACTCGATACGGAAATAAAATGACGTGTCCTTGATCTCTTTTTACTTTTCAGGTCAGAGACACTAATCATGAAAGTACTCCTTGGTCGCAAGATCAAGCGGTTCCCCCAGGTATTATTTTATACTTTTTCGGGCTTGAAAGACACAAATATACGAAAAAGTTCAACGTGGAGTCTCCTTTAGTTTTTTCAGACTCTCTAAAATTGAAAAACACCGAGTTTCTCCTATACTGGGCTCGTTAAACTTTTACAGTAGAGGACCTGTTCAATTACAAACAGGAACGAACCACTCCTTCCTAGGGTTCGAATTTAAACTAGGTTGGACTCGTCCGAAGGATGAGCTTATAATCAAGCATATGTTATCCTCCTCAAGCTTGTTAAAAATAAAGAGGTACTTGCCAGAAATGGTGGGGGAAAAGAGAGAAGAATGAACCTCTTTGTTACCTTTTGTCTCAAAAGAAACTTTATTACCACTCTTGAACACGACACTTTTCATTCACCTGGGTTGGGAAATCTTTTACCTCACAGTTGATCAAACCACTTTGAAAGTCTTTAACCGGGTTCCAGGGATTAACTTTGAGTTATTCGTCACCAAGCCATCTGTCGTGTCGTTATGTGTTCAAGAGGTCTGCAAGCAAAACTTTCATCTGCAAAATACTTGTCATCCATTTGACCATCCCTGAGTCAGTCCTTACAGCAACATTTCTTCAACTTGAACAATGATTTCGTGTTGCGGGCTTGCCCTGCAATGGGTCGCTTTCTATCGACATCAACATATTATCTAGAAAGATGACTTAGGAATCGACAGTACCTTGAAGTCTGCATGCATCAATGGCAGGTTTCTCGCCTTTGACGTCAGTTTACATCATTGACTTTCGATCAAAGGATTCCGTGAAGTGTTCGACATCAAAACATCTATTCACATTTCACGGGTTGTACTTGGTACTTTGAGAACCATTGACATTACTGGTGGTCTCTCTCACGCTTGTTAACAGTTTACATCATCGACTGGTAATCAAGTGGTTTCTAACATGTTCGACATCGAATCATTTAATCACATGGCTAGAATCGTACCAATTCGGGAAGTAGAAGTGAAGACCCTGGATCTAGTTTCTACCATCCAGGCTGCGAGGAGTTTTGTATTCATTATCTATGTAGACTAATCATAAACAGATGGCTGCGTCCATACTGTGTCTACAAAAGTCTATAAAAAATGATGTACTGCAAGATCATTCCTGTATCGGAGTAGTTAGTCCATTAGTTAAAGTTTTGAATCTGAGTATGGGAATGCCTACCTCAGTGATGATATAATCTTATACATGTATTTTGTGTTGAAAATTGCAGGTTCCAACCAGGTCATCCACAAGACAATCCTTGAAATGATAAAGCGCTTCACCCTTCCTAGAATTACAAAACCCTAATCTATTCCAGGCTTCGCACTTTAGGGGGCAATCTGTTACACTAAAAAATGTCACCATGACTATTTACAGTTAGTATGGCTCAAATCAACAGTCATGCTACCCTCTTAGGCAAGTCTTATGCCTCTGCTATCCATCTCAAACTCAAAGAAGAGAGAAAGTCTTGTCAAAAATATGTTTATCTCTGGGGTCGCAGGTTCTCTCTAGCCTTACCTGCGGGGACGCTCACAATGTTCACAAAAGGTGCGTCCTTGGACGCTCTGTATGTTAAGGGACAGGTGCGTCCTTCTGTAAAAGGCAAAATGCACGAGTTTCATCTTAAAAAAGTTACTTGTGGTTACTTCTAGAACTTTCTAGAGGTCGGTTTGATGAATTGGATGCGCCTCCAGTTGGTTCATGTATCTCTATTAAGGAGGAACTTATCCCATCAATAAGGGAGCTATCCCACCCAAAGAGGGGGATTATCCCATTGATGGTGGACCTGAATAACCTCTTTACAGCACTATAAATAAAGACATTGAGCCAGAGGGAGGAGAGGTTGGAGCTATACATTTTCTTTGGGTAAATGCTGCAGGAATTAGGACTCCCATTTAGAACCTTGTGAGGAGAGATTGTCTTTGCTTGATTCTACTTGGAAGAGGGTGAGCTTTGTCAAAGTAGAGGAAAACCCTTGATGGACCCTGGGAGGAACTTGCACAACACCAAGGCCAGGTTGTAAGAGTTTCTTTGTTTCGTTATTAATACAAACTGGTTTATTTTTCTCAATAGCTTGTGTTAATGAGTTATTTCATGTGTTCCTTGGTCTGCATGTTGAATATATGTTTTATTATATGAAATACAAGTGCTTGGTAATTGTTTGATTGTTTGTGGTTGCAGGAATTGACTTGAAGGAGGAGCTCATCCGGATCGTCAAGAACGGACCTCAACAACAGCTTTTTGGAATAAGGTAAGCCTAAACACTTGTAGTTTTCATGTTATAAAAGGTGTATTTAGAGAAAGATTACTCCATTTTGTCTTGTTTGTCATTAGAATGTCTTAGACTTCTAGGAAGGTCAGCTGTGTCCGCACCCTTGACCAATTCCGTGTGACAGTTTGATATTTTAATGAGTCCGACAAAGGTGTAGCTCGGTATCTTTTTCATGTTTAGAGAGTTTGAAAAAGACATGGAAAAGAAAACTTCACATGGTCCCTTTTCATACATTTGTGTATTTTGAGCCCAGAAAGGTAGAAAATAATACTTTGGAGAACCACTTGACCATTTCAGTCAAGGAGTAACTTTTTCATAAATAGTGCCTCCCAGCCTGAAAAAGGGGTAACTTATACTGGCGCACGATGTTTCACATCCATTAACGAGTCTGAAACGACAAGGTCTCGACTATCTTTTCTCCTTTAAAGGGTTGGAAAAGAGCTTGAAAGTGCACCCCCCCATTTTATTCTCTTTTACAAGTCAAAAGGGAAAAATACTCAGCAATCTTTTCATATGAGTTTTACGAGTGGATAAAAATGTTGAAATATGACTTGGTGTCATTGTCAAATGTCCATCACCTATCACTACACCAAAAAGGTAAAGTGAATTATCCAATTATTGAGGAAAAATAGGTTAAAATATTTATAAAAACCTAATATTTCATGAAAAACTAAATAAAAAGGAGGAAAACTAAATATTTTTTTACCATTTACTATTTTACCTTGCTATGAAAGACTTTTTACTCACTTTTTCCCTAATTGTTCCGGAGCAGTTTGCAGGAAATCTGAGAGGTCATTTGTCGAGCCGTCAGTCACATGTAAGAGCCAAAGCCCTGATCTTCATTTTCATGCCATTTATTCCTGTTTTTAACAATTTTTGGGATTTTTGAGGGGATATTTATTAAAAGTTTTTCACCCTTGGTCGACGCGACTTCTGGGCATGGAATTGCACCAGCCGAGGGTAATTAAAACAACCTATCAGGTCATCAGGGCAATTGTTTTTAAAATAGGCGTGTCGATGCTATGAGTAGGGAAAAACCCTATTTCCTCTTAAAACCACTGTTGAAACTTGAAATTTATGGGAAAAAAATGATTATTGACTCAAATCTATGGCTTTTGTAGGAAAGAATCGCCGAACATGGTAGAGTGGAAATAACGGGAGCATGAAGATGTGGAAACCCAGGCACTGAATGATCCAAATTTCCTGGAAGCTTTGAGGGCCTGTGGGCTCCTAAAATTCTTTCTCACACCAGGGATGTGGGCCCAACTTTGGTTGCTTCACTTCCTAATTAGTCTCTGGGACATAAATTGGGAAATATTCATCATTGGTGACTAGGAGCTGGAGCTAGAAACTTTAGACATATATTTAATCACAGGACTATTGTGAAGAGGGGAACCAGTCAACTTATACAGGCCACAACCGAATGGAGCAAACGTATCCATGTTTCTCACCGAACATTTCCCTGAAGCTCTCAAATCCAAGAGTGGCAAGATTGAGATTTCCATTATTCAGGATCTAACATTGAGAGTGCTATTGTTCATTATCAACAAAGTGGTGGTGTCCGAGGCAATGCATGACACTAGCAAGTCAAGGTTCTTGTATGCTATCGAATGCACAATACCGATGATATTCAACTGGGTGGAGGCCATGAAGATCAACATAAAACACCAGCTGACCAAAGCTAAGGTGGGGAATCTGAAGCAATTTGGATTTAGATCTGTACTAGTGACCTTTTACTTGGAACATGTGCCATTGTTCCAGTACCAGTTGACTAAGGTAGATCCTCCCATGCCACACAACCCGCAGATGGCCCGCTGGAGTCGTCTGTTGCCCAGGATTACTGGGGGCCAATACATGTCATACAAACATGCATTCTTTTCATGGGTTCGAACTTGCCTACCCTAGCTTATCATTAGCTTGGTCGTACAGTAAGACCAAATCACCCTCAGAGAACACGGGAGGGGAGACCGACTGATAGAAATGAGAGATGACTCATTTCTTTTGTGCCACGATAACAAAAGGAGAAAGACAACGAGTCTCATCCAATCATTCTAAATATAAAAGGCACTCTTCCTGAGGTGATGTTTAGGGGAGAATTTCGACAGCTAGCTTGAGTGAAGGAATCTTTCATTCAATCGACAATGTTTCTTCTAGACCATAGACTAGCTGGAATGGTGTGAAAATAGTTGCTTCTTTGGTCAAAGTTTAGTAAGCCCACAGAGCTGAAAAGAGCATGAGATGCCAATTTGACTTGTGCATCCCAATAGTACATTGAACTATTGTAACCAAAACCTTGTTCACGGCTTAAACTTGCCCATTGGCCTAAGGGTAATACAGGGTTGAGCCATTGTGGCACAAAACCAATGTGAATGTCAGCTCAACCATCATGTAATCTGTGAAATGGGAGCCATGGTCTATGACAATGGCTTGAGGTATGCTAAACCTGGAAATAACATGATTGAAAAGGAATTGAGCCATTGTTTTACAATCTACAGAGTATGTAGGCATTGCTTCGACCCATTTGGTGAAATAATCCACAACAATGATAATATAGCCATGCCCCTCAGCTGAACAAGGTTTACATTTCATATAATCGATGGCCCATTTGGAAAAAGGACCAATGGTAATGATGGGGTGTAAGTGAGCGGGTGGGGAACAAATCTTGCGTTGGAAAATTTGGAATTAATGGCACTTGAAAACAGCAAGGATGCAGTCCTTGAAAATGAACGACCAAAAATAATCATCGGAAAGGATTTTTTGGGTGGTAGCATAGTGAGACATATGACCACCACATGCCCTAGAATGGTAGTCATTGAAAACTATTTCAGCCTCCTCAAGCATAAGGCATCAACGAAGAACTGAATCAACATCGACACAGTATAATGTATCGCCAATAATACGGTAGGGTTTGGAGTGATGTCGAATCCCTTGGCGATCATCCTTAGTCAACGTGGACTAGAACATGGATGTCTAGAGATACATGATGATATCACCATACCATGGATCAAGGGTGCTGATCAGGAAGATAGTCTCGTCCAGGAGTTATTCATCTCCACTAGTAGGGAGAGACTTAGAAGGAAGGGAACAAATCAACTCAGCGAAAACTAGTCACTTCTTAGATTTGGAAGTAGTAAATACCAAATCGAATTCTTGCAAGATGACGATCCATTTAGAATACTTGCCCCCGAGAAACTGACGAGTTAGGATGTAGGTCATGAGGTTGCATTCAGAAATCATCATAGTCATGCATAAGAGGATGTAGTGTTAGAAGTGTTGAACAACCTAGACGGCAACCAAAGCCAATTTCTCGACATGGGCATAACATGTTTCAGTGTCAAGGAGATTACGAATAAGGTAGTAGATAAAATTTTCGTTAACTTTGTTGTCGTCTTGGGCCAAGACCATGGTAATGGTGCTAGGGGCTACAGCCAGGTAAAGGAAGTAATCTCAATAATAATCCTGGGGATGCAATAAAGGATAATTTATGAGAACAACCTTGAGATCATCGAAATATTTTTGGGTGACCTCATCCCATACAAAGGGCATTCCTTGTTTGAGCAATCAGGTAAATCTTGTAGCTAGCCCATCATAATTAGGTATAAAACAACAGAGAAAATTTACCTTTCCTTGCAGGCTCTGGAGTTTGTGCAATGAAGATGGAGGGGGTAAGGGAATACCATCCATGGAAACGATAAAGTCGAGGAGTCGTCAATATTATACGCAGAAAACACATTTATACGAGTTGAGCCGGATGTTGTAGTGTCTAGAGCTAAGACAAATCTGCTGAAGATGGTCAAGGTGATCTTGGCGTTTACGAGAATAAGTAGGGAGGACATCCAAGTAAGGCTGGATAATGTTTCAAATATCATGAAACACATAGGACATTGCCCACTTAAATGTAGCCCCAGCATTTTTTAGGCTGAAAGGGAGATTTTTGTATGCGGATGTACCCCACGGACAGATAAAAGTTGTCTTTTCTTGATCGGAGGTGCAATTTTAATCTGGCTGTAACCAAAAAAACCATCCCTAAAGGAAAAAAAATTTCTCCCAGCACATTCATCAATGATTTGAACAATGAAGGGAGTATGGTGGTTATCCTTAGGACAAGCACGATTGAGATCACGATAGTCAATGCAAACAGAGATCTTGCCTTGTTTTTCATCACTGAGACAATATTTGACACCAAATCTATAAGAGGGGTGGGATATATGAACCCAACTTTGAGAAGTTTTTCAACTTCACCCTTGATAGTGGCGACCTTACTAGGGTGCACTGGGCATAGCCATTAGCGAATGGGCTTCACATGAGGATAAGTTGGTATTTCGTGCACAACAATGCTAGGATCAATGCCAGGCATTTCTTCATAGGATCATGCAAACACATTGCGAAATTTTTGAAACAGATAAGTATAGGTCTTGATCTTATCTGAAGAAAAAGATACCCCAATATGGCCATGTTCAACATGTTGGCATTATGATACAGGTGCTGTCCTTGATGGCAACTCACTCAGATGAAACATCATGGTGCAGCATGTCAAGAACAAAGAATTACAGATCAGACTACAGAGAATGAAGAAAGAGAGGTACACACAGGTTCACTGAACATACGTAGCATATACGTACACACACACTTTCACAGAAGGAAAAGCAAGTATATGTTGGAAAACTAAGTTTTTGGTCTGAGGTAATTTGGTCCAAGGTATTTTGATCCATGGTATTGGTCCAAGGTATTTGGTCCGAGGTATTGACCCTAGGTATTTGGTCCAAGGTGTTGGTCCTGAGTGGTTTTGATCCATGGTATTGAGAAAGACCTAAAACTATATAAGGAGGAGAAGATCATTAAGCCAAGGTGTGCAAGTATCAAATATCTGATGAAGTGTGAGATCTAGTATGCAGGTTATTGGTTTATGGTGCTTTGCTTGATCTAAACTAAGGATGAACCTTAGCAGTTGATGAGGGATAAGATCTAATGATGGATCAGGATCTTAAGACTTGAAATGAATTATCATTATGTAGTTTGATCGTCTATAGTCTAGATATGAATACTAATGCATGTGTTATTCTGTAAATGTTATGATCTGGGTATAACTGAAGTTTGGAATAGCTACAAAATTATGAATTAATATTTACAGATGTGTACACTGGTTGGCTTTGATAAAATCACGTATACACGTTGGTTCAACACATGGAAGTAGCATATACCTTATGAAGTATGTTTTAGTTGTTTCTATTTGCTGTTGTAGAGTTCTGGGTTCTATTTTGGGTTCTAGTGACTATATTCTCATGACAGTATTCTGAATGATCATATTCAGGTTATGGTGACTGAGTTTCAGTGATTGGTTGATGTAGATGTACTTGATGATTGTATTGCAGTTATGATGTTGTTGATGGGTCCAATATGAAAATTTAATGAAACATGGCCTTCAGATTGTGGTGTTGTGTTCCAGGAGTATTTAGTCTAAAAATTCATGAAACATGGTCCCTGGTAGAAGAGTGTAGTTTTCTGTAGGCTAGCACCTACGTAATAGTAAACATATTGGCTAGTACAACAGCTAGGGGGTTGTAGATCCATTCCAGTAGTAGCTGGAGAATGAGAGAAGGTTGTAGCCTTCTGTAGGTGGATCCCTGTGTAGTGGTATGAGTTTGCACTAGTACAAGATTGTAAACAGATTTTCTTATTATTAAAAGAAGACAAAGACGACAACAGTAGGTTTTTTTTACCCACATTAGGTTTCCACCTTATATCGTGGTGTTCATGTGTGTTGCTTATGTGTCATGCTTTATTCTACTTTTACTTCATTGTCTAATAAATCTCTGATATACTGGTTAAAGTTCAATACATGATAAACTGTCTAAATCAAAAGTTCTCTGTATATACGCTGGTTTCTTTAAGTATAGTTGTGTGTACACGCTAGTTCACTTAGCTGAAGTATCATATATAAATCTGTTTGGGAAATTAAAATATTGATATGATAATACTGATTCACCCCCCTCTCAGTATTATTTCCAACAATTGGTATCAAATCAGGTCCTTCAGAAGAAGCTTGATTTCTTGAAGGGAGATCCATCATCATGAGTAATCAAGAAAGTGTGGGATACATAAAACGACCAATATTTGATGGGAGAAACTTTTTTTATTGGAAAATAAGAACCACTGCCTATCTACAATCACTTGGAATGGATGTCTAGGAAATTGTGGAAGGAGGATATACATTTCCAACTACAATTCCTACAAATACGGTAGGTAAAAGGCAATATGAAACCAATGCCAGAGCTGTCAATACCTTATTGGGAAGTTTGTCACAATAAGATTTTGTCAAATGCATGCAGCTCAAATCAACCAAAGAAATATGGGACAAAATCATTCTGAGCTATGAAGGAGACTCTCAAGTAAAACGTGCTAGACTTCAAACTCTCAGAATTTAGTATGAAACTCTTAACATGCACAGTGATGAAAGTATAGCTAGTTACTTCTTACGTATAGATGAGGTTGTTAATAGTATGAAGAATTTGGGTATTGATATAAAGGAAGTTACCTTAGTTGAGAAAGTTTTGAGATCCTTATCTGCTAAGTTTGAATCAAAAGTGTCTGCCATAGAAGAAAAACAAGATCTGCACACTATCACGATGACATAGCTTCACAGAATCTTAACTTCCTTTGAGATGAGAAAAGGAGGTCAATCAAATATGAGAGAACCCACATTTAAAGCTTTAGCAAAAGGAAAGGAAGAACACAATGAATCAGGACATATTTCAGAAGAAGAAGATGGGGTAAACTTTCTCAAGAAGCTTCAACTGGGTTCTGGAAGATTTAGAGGTAAGCTACCCTTCAAATGCTTTTCGGGTGGCAGTGTCGGTCATTATGCTGCCAAATGTCCTCATAAAGATAAACATGAAAAAGGGAGGGAACATGAAAAATGGAATAGAAAACAAGTTGTAAATAAAAGAAGTTACCATACTCATGAAGATAGCAATGGTTTATCAAATAGTGATGAAGATGAAAATAGTAATGACTATAGACTTCTAATGGCTTATGATGATGATAATTTTTGGGATGCCTTAGAAGAAGATGACCTTCATGAAGAAATTTCTAAACCCAAAATCTATTTAGAAGAAAATAATATGATTATAGATACCTTGACATACCAACTTGCTGAAAAAGAAAAACACAATGAAAAACTAGAATGTGAAATTGTGGGATAAGAAAGGATCTTGTGAAAATGAAATCTCTCGATCTTTGATTTGCTAAAGGATCAGAAACCTTAGATGAAATTATCAAATTACAATGTTCTCCTCTGATAAAGATAGGTCTTGGATATACTGAAGAAGCATATCAATCACAAAAGCCGTCAACTTCCACTAAAAGCTATCTTGATGCAGCAAAGACTAGTGAACGGTATGACAATCGTCAGCAAAGGCATAAAGTAGATCACCAAGTAAATTAGACTAAATTTATTTCAAGGATGAATAGAAGCCACAACCAATCTCAGGTAAATCATACTCAATTTTCTCCAAATATGAATATCAATAGAAACTACAATCACCAGGTCAATAGATTCGATAGTCACGCAGGAAATTCTTTAATGGGCAATGTTTTCATGTCATAATTTTGGACACAAAGCTACTCAATGTGTTTCTTACAAAACTATCATGACTAGAGAAGCACAAAATGAAATTAATGTAACAGGGGTCAAGAAAAGTTCCTATAATAACTTTTCTCTTCTTGAAAATGAAATAGAATGCTCAATATGTAACAACTTTGGTCATGAAGAATCTAAATGCAGGAGAAAATTTCGGCAATCATCTCAAAAGGAAAACTCCATTAAAGCCCAAGATATGGAGAAGGAAATAATCTCAAACAAAAAGATGTGGTATAACCTTGTATGCAAAAGGACAAGAAAATCAGTGGTACATCGACAATGCTCAAAACTTCACTCATATAATGAATTAGAAAAGGAAAAGAATGTCTCATTTGGAAATGACACTCCTGTTGTCATAAAAGGTAAAGGATTTGTTTTCTTGAAAGAAAAGGTTAAAGCTAGAAATGTTATGTATGTAAACGGTTTAAAGCATAACCTGTTTAGTGTCAGTGAAATGTGTGATCAAGGAAATGAAGTGATGTTTCAATCAAATGGATGTGTTGTTCGTGAAATTGATATAGGGGAGACCATGATCAAAGGTACAAGAACTCCTAACAACTTATACATAGTCGAGGGAGGACAAAAACGGTGTTATCTAAGAAAAAATGATGAAAACTGGTTGTGGCATAGAAGATTGGGACATCTATTCTTTTCTCAAATAAGAAAAGAATGCATATTCAAGGCAGTTCGTGATCTTTCAGATATCAGCATCCCTGAAAATAAAATATGCAAACCATGTCAATTTGGTAAGCAAACCAGAGCTCACTTCATTGAAAAAGAAGGCCCAGCTAGTAAGCCTCTTGAACTTGTTCATACTGATTTATGTGGACCATCAAGGAAAAAGTCATCTCATGGACAAGAATACTTTATTTTGTTCATTGATGATTTTTCCAGAATGTGTTGGATAGGTCTGCTAAAGCATAAATATGAAGCATTTGAAAAGTTCCAAGCCTTCAAATCTTTGGTTGAAAATGAATCAGATCGAAAAATCAAATGCCTCATATTTGATCGAGGAGGGGAATTTACCTTGGATGAATTCTTTGACTTTTGTGAACAACATGGAATAAAAAGGCAATTCTCCACTGCAAGGACTCCTCAGCAAAATGGAGTGGTAGAAAGAATGAGCAAAACTATTCAACAAATGGCTCGAGTTATTCTAGATGAATCTAGAACTCCTGCAACCTTCTGGGGTGAAGCCGCATTCGCCGCCATAACTATTCTCAACCAAGAAAATGTTCGGGTAAATAGCACTCAAACTCCACATGAACTTTGGTATGGCAAGACTCCTACTGTAAAATACTTTAAGTTTTTTGGAAGCAAATGTTATATCAAAAGGACTGATGAAAAAATTGGTAAGTTTGAGCCCAGAGCAGATGAAGGTATTCTTCATGGTTACTCTTCCCGAAGTAAAGGGTATAAATGTTATAATAAAAGACTTGGAAAAGTTGTTGAAAGTATTGATTTTGTAGTTGATGAAGCATGAAAAAATCCAAAAGAAACAAAATAGAAGATTATGATAGTGAAGAAGATGGGGACTATTTTCCCACATCAAATCACAATTATATTGAAGAAGAAACCAATGAAGCACCAGAAGAAGAGATAACGGTAGAAGAAAAGACTCCATCTAGGTATGTTCAGAAAAATCATCTAGAAGCTTAAATTTTAGGAGAAAAGGAGGTAGGTGTACAGACAAGAAGAACTATTACCAAAACCTCAAGCTATCTAGCATTACTATCCTCCACTAAACCTCAAAATGTAAATGAAGCATGCAAAGATGAATGTTGGGTCAAGGCCATGAATGAAAAACTTGGGAAAATTGAAAAGAATAATACTTGGGAATTAGTTCCTAGACCTCATGATAAAAATATTATAGGAACTAAATGGATATTCATAAACAAGCTAAATGAAAATGGAGAAGTCATTAGAAACAGGGCTAGACTTGTTTGTAAATGGTATGCTCAACAAGAAGGTATAGATTTTGAAGAAACTTTTGCACCTGTTGCTAGACTTGAAGCCATAAGGATGTTTCTTTCTCTTTCTAGCTTTTAGAAATTCAAAGTATACCAAATGGATGTAAAATTTTCCTTCCTTAATGGAGATTTAGAAGAAGAAGTTTATATTGAACAACTAGAAGGATTCATTCTTGGAAATGATGCAAAACTTGTATGCATACTCAAAAAGGCTCTCTATGGTCTGAAACAAGCTCCAAGGGTCTGGTATTACCATCTTGACAAATTTCTACACAAACAAGGTTTTTCAAAAGCTTCAGAAGATAGCAATCTATATACAAAGATTGACACTGATAAATTGCTAATTACTGTTGTTTATGTTGATGATATCATTTTTGCTAGCAATGAAGAATCCATGAGTCAGAATTTTTCTTCACTAATGTAGCAAGAATTTGAAATGTCATTACTTGGTGAACTTACCTATTTTCTTGGTCTACAAGTTCAACAAAAGAAATATGGTATTTTTCTTTCACAAACCAAATATCTCAAATAGATCTTGAAAAGGTACGGCATGGAAGATTGTAAACCTGTATCTACCACAATGGTAACAGGATGCAGTCTCAGCTCAAATGATGAATTGGCAGTAGTACACCAACCAACTTATAGATCCATGATTGGCAATCTACTTTATCTAATAGGTACCCGAACTGACATCATGCATGTAGTAGGAATAGTTGGAAGATTCCAAGCAAATCCAAAGGAATCACACCTTCAGGCAGTCAAAAGAATTTTCAAATATATTCAACGAACACAGAACTTTGTTTTATGGTATCCTAGAGATACATATCTCACTATTCATGCATATACAAATGCAGATTGGGTAGGAAGTGTTGATGATAGAAAAAGCACTAGTGGTGGTGCATTCTATATGGGTTCTAAGTTAGTGTCCTTGTTCAACAAGAAACAAAGTTCAATTACGCTATCTACAGCTGAAGCAGAATATGTGACTACTCTTTGGATGATGCAAACCTTACAAGACATTCAGATCACA
The DNA here is from genome assembly GCA_031772625.1 of Pinus tabuliformis. Lineage (NCBI taxonomy): Eukaryota > Viridiplantae > Streptophyta > Pinopsida > Pinales > Pinaceae > Pinus > Pinus tabuliformis. The sequence goes on along the minus strand of CM062816.1, from coordinate 230,283,059 downwards.
TGCACTTCACCCATCTCAATTCTATTTGATAATACAAGTGCCATCAATATTTCAAAGAATCCAGTCATGCACTCCAAGACCAAGCACATACCCATCAAATACCATTTTCTACATAAAAAAGTGCTTGAATGAAAGTTCAAATTCGAGTATGTTCCCTCCAAAGACCAGGTTGCTGATATATTCATTAAACCACTACCCAGAGAGACATTTGAAAATCTTAGACAAAAGCTAGTAGTAGTTGTTGCATCATCTTGCTATTAAATCCAACTTTTTCAGAAAAAGGCTACTATACACGTGTTTCATGAAGTATAGTTGCGTACACACGTGGGTTTATATTGGTAAAGAAGCGTATATGTGTTTCAGATAAGAAAATAGTGGGGTCACACAAGTTCAGGGGGAGAATTAGCCTTCATGTACATTCAACATTGTTGGCATTATAGTTGTTGAGTCCAACTATGGCTTCAGATATTTATACCATTTGTTACTCAAGTCATGTAAAAGTCTAGAAAGTGATATGAGTCCTCTTGGAAAAATGATGTAATTTGTATCCCTACTTTACATGGGATGGATGATCTAATATTTCTTGTTTCTTTCATGTATAAACAATTCGTATATCCCCTCTTGGTTGGGTGGATGAGTCAAATTTGGTATATCCCCACTCGATTGGGAGATGGATGTATGTATGAGATATTGGTGATAGGAAGGTCATCCTCACATAGTTTAGTTATAGAGTCATGTTATTCTTTTATAAAATATTTTTTGCAGACTCTGCTTATGCTCAGGAAAAGCATGGACGGTTTCAGTACATCTTAGCATGTACAAAAGGGAAGCTCAATCAGAAGTTTCAGCATGTACTCAGGGGGAGCATGGCCAACATAATGTATTTCAAAGGGAGAAATTATCTTGGTCCACCCTTTACCCTTGATGTCAAAGGGGGAGAGTGAATTGGTGTTGTTGTTGCCATCAAGTCCGAAGGGGGAGATTGTTGGCATTATGATACAGGTGTTGTCCTTGATGGCAACTCACTCAGATGAAAGATCACCGTGCAACATGTCAACAACAAAGAATTACATATCAGACTACAGAGAATGAAGAAAGAGAGGTATATGTAGGTTCACCTTGACCAAGATGCATATACACGCAGGTTCACTGAACACAAGTAGAATATAGGTACACACGCACTTTCATAGAAGGAAAATCGCGTATATGTTGGAAAACTAAGTTTTTGGTCTGAGGTATTTGGTCCAAGGTATTTTGATCCATGGTATTAGTCCAAGATATTTGGTCTGAGGTATTGACCCTAGGTATTTGGTCCAAGGTATTGGTCCTAATTGGTTTTGATCCATGGTATTGAGAAAGGCCTAAAACTATATAAGGAGGAGAAGATCATTAAGCCAAGGTGTGCAAGTATCGAATATCTAATGAAGTGTGAGATCTAGTATGTAGGTTATTGGCTTATGGTGCTTTGCTTGATCTAAACCAAGGATGAACCTTCGCGGTTGATGAGGGATAAGATCTAATGATGGATTGGGATCTTAAGACTTGAAATGAATTATCATTATGTGATTTGATCATGTATAGTCTAGATCTGAATACGGATGCATGGTGTTATTCTATAAATGTTATGATCTGGGTATACGCTGGTTGGCTTTGATAAAAGCGTGTATACATGCTAGTTCAACACATGGAAGTAGTGTATACCTTATGAAGTATGTTTCAGTTGTTTCTATTTAATGTTGCAAAGTTCTTGGTTCTGTTTTGGGTTCTGGTGACTATATTCTGGTGACGGTATTCTGAATGATCAGATTCAAGTTATGGTGATTGAGTTTCAGTGATTGGATGGTGCAGATGTACTTGATGATTGTATTGCAGTTATGATGTTGTTTATGGGTCCAGTATGAAAATTGAATGAAATGTGGCCTTTAGATTGTGGTGTCGTGTTCCAGGAGTATCCAGTCTGAAAAGTCATTAAACATGGTCCCTGGTAGAAGAGTGGAGTTTTCTGTAGGCTGGCACCTACATACTAGTAAACATATTGGCTAGTACAAGAGTTAGGGGGTTGTAGCTCCCTTCCAATAGTAGTTGGAGAATGAGAGAAGGTGGGTGCCTACATATTGGTATGAGTCTGCACCAGTACAAGATTGTAAATAGATTTTCTTATTATGAAAAGAAGACATAGACGATAGTAGCAGGTGGTTTTTACCCACACTGGGTTTCCACCTTATATTGTAGTGTTCATGTGTGTTTCTTATGTGTGATGCTTTATTTTGGTTTTACTACACTGTCTAATAAATCTCTGATATACTGGTTAAAGTTCAATACATGTTAAATTGTCTAAATCAAAAGTTCTCTGCATATACGCTGGTTGCTTTAAGTACAGTTGCATGTACACGCTAGTTCACTTAGATGAAGTAGCGTATATAAATATATTTGGGAAATTAAAATATTGATCTGATGATACTGATTCACCCCCCTCTCAGTATTATTTCCAACACAACGATACCAAGCTTGATTGAAATATCAATCAGCATCATTTGGGTAATATTACCCAAATTTCCTTCCAACCATACTACATGAGTTATGATCGATGGTGGAACCGGGAGGGAAGGAAACAGAGAATAGAACTCTTCAAAATTGGTAGACAGGATTGTCAGGCTAGGCAGGAATGAGGAATGATGATGAGTGTCGGTCCAAGGTGGTTCTTTGAGAGACATGACTTCCATGATGCCTTCATCAGCAAAGAAGGTCTCGGCTAAGGGATCAATTTATTCCAAAGTGCCAAGACACGGGGATTGAGAATACATATCAAGGGAGGTCTTCGAAATAGAAGAATCATAGGATGCAGAACTTGAGGCCGAAACAATTTCCATGTAATTGGCTTCTGCAAGACTAAGCGACATAACATCGCCCTAGGTATCAACAAGATCTGGTGAAGGTATGACTAAAGGGTGAGATTTGACCAAGAGCATGTTGATAGAGGCAACATGTGGAGGTGGGAGTAGAAAATTTCCCATTAAGGTAGAATCTCTAAAAAGACCTACCCCCACACTCTCATAGGGAGCACCAGTGTGCTTGACGTACAAAACATTGCCATCTGAAGAGGAAGAGGCAAAGAAGGACAACCGGTCGACAGTGACAATCTTTCCTTTATGGGGAAAATGAATCACGCAGAATAGGGAGGAGGCTACAACATCCATAGCATGGGTCCATCTCCAGCCAAGTAGAAGATTGTAATTGAGATTAGTGTCAACAATCTCTCCCTCGACTTGTACTTTCTTGCCCATCAAAGTAATGGCAAGGTTAGATAAGACACCGAAGGGTCGTGAATTGTTAGTCCCCTAAATTTTCCCCATTCTTTTCCTTTATTTCTTTATAAACCACAACTATTTACCTATATTTTACCCTTTCCACATACCCTCATCCTGCACTAGTCCAAGCATGGCAATATATTTCACATGTACTTTATTTTTCATATTTTATTTCAATTTAGTATTTAATTAATTATTTAATTCAAATTTCTTACTTTTAATGCACTTTTGTAACTTATCCTTATCTCTGATAAATACTTGGTAAATAAAGCCACTTAACGTGACTGTTGATTTAAGTGCAGGATTTGATCTTACACTATTGCTAGTGCAGTGAATCTGCACAGCAGATTCGAACTTCCCTAACCACCACCACGTTTTGTGCATCATTGGTCATGAAAACCAGATCAGCCAAAGGCATCCAAAGACAAGAATGAAGTTGCAGATTGCTTGAACGGAACCTGAAGATTTGGCCCACGGCCAGCAAGTTCAATTGTCTATATTTAAAAGTCGAGAGGCTAAAATCTACATTTTGTTATGTAAACGGTTGACTGAATGGCTTGTACTAAGTTTAGTAGTTACAACCTTGGGCCGACAGTCTATAAATCATAGAATGTAGATAGAATTAGGAGGACAGCAGATAGAGGAGATAACAACATTGTGTTCCAAACATATTGTATATTTTGTTATCGCCCAAATATGGGCTGGACTCTGTATTCCACGATGTACTTTGCTTTTGCGAATTAATAGAAAGAAGGAACTTCGCCTCATGCCTTTCAAATATTATATTTTGTTTTAAGCCAATGTGTCTGATTTGAATTACGAAGTAGCATAATTTCTTAGAAGGGAAACAAGTTGGATGGCTAGGGCCCAGCCAACCCAACTCGTTTACCCTATTTTCGATTTTGTATTTATTTATGTGTTCTTATTGTTAAAGTGTGATTTAATTGAATTCTATTTCCATGCACATATATTCCTGTCAAAGTGTGAATGGATCTGTTGTGTGAATTAGTTAGATTTACTTTCCTGCAATTTCCTTTCACGCAATTTATTTTAGTTGGTTTTCCCCACTTGGTCCAAGCAGGAGAAATGAACCTGCACCAATGCACATTGGTGTGATTAATTCTTTTCCCTTTCCTGCAATTTATTTTCATGCAATTCCTTTTGATTGGTTTTCCTCGCCTGGTCAAAGCAGGAGAAATGAACCTGCACCAGTGCACGTTGGTGTGTTGCAGCAAGTATTTCTAGTCTCTTTCATGCAATGTTTCTTTTCCATTCTTCTAAGTAATATATATGTAGATGGAAGGTTAATTATTTAGTGGTTGTTTCCAGTTATGGTTATTTACTTTCATTTTACATGCAGTTAAGATTGGAAACATTTATTTTTACATGTGCAAGTTATTTCTGCAATTAAGTTTCATTTGCAATAGTTAACACTTATTTCTAGAATCGATAACTAAGTGCAAGGAACTCTGCTCAGGTGCAAGAACTGGTTTCTTGTCACAGGATCTGAGTGCTCAGAACCCTTGAGGTTCAAGCCCTTGCATGAAGTCAAGAATATTTGGTAAGACACAACTTATACCTCTTGCATAAATCTTTGTGCCTGCACTAGTGCAAGCAGATTGCGATAAGTGCAGGACTGACTAGTGCAAGAAGGAAACCTTTAAGAAAGCAGGTTTAAGGGCCCACTTTATGAGACTACTAAAGTGTTTCTACTAAAGAGGAATATAATCATATACTCAGTGACTAAATATTGATTAGTTGGAGTGATTGTCCTTTTATTTTGATTCTTTTGCAAATGCATTCTTTCTTGTTCCAGCACTAGATTACTTTGATGATTCAGTTGTCCTTTACTCTTTCCAATTCTATTAAGCAAGTTCCAATTTAAGAAAATAGGAATTTACATCAGAAAGGTTCATACCATCTCTGGTATTTCATGTGCTTCATCTCTAAGTTTACGGATTCCCCGGGTTGACAATTAAGTGTTGAGGAGTTTGCTTAAGTGCAATTCCTACACCCAATGTTTTGGCACCGTTGTGGAGGAGGCAATTGGATTTGGTAAGAATTTTATGTTTGATGCAATAGGGGTAAGTTTTCTTTTATCTTTTTCTGCAGTGTGCTTCTATTGTTTGGGAAAGTTTTTTTGAAGGAATTTTACTAGTGTTGAGTATACTTTGCAACATTTTTTTATAAGTTTATTTATTATTCTTCTTTTGAGATGAATGCTTAGAAGAGGTAGGGGTATGAAGCCCACTAAGGGCCTAGGAAATACTGATAAATCAAAAAAAATAAAAAATATTGGGTCTTCTTCTATAGGCAGGAAGTCCAAAATTCAAATCCATCACACAGGAACAATCCACCTGAACTCTAGTGACATCAGCTCATGTGTGGTTCAGCCGAAAGAGGGGAAGGAGGAGACTACTAGTAGTCAATATTCTCAGCCTGTTGAGAGTAGTTCGTGTGAAGGGGAAACAATGGAAAATCATGAAGATCATACAGAAGGAACTGGCAAAAACTAGGTAAATTAGGAACAATCCACTTTTCAGTTTCCAATTGTGGATCCCGATACTATTGCACAGATGAAGCATATTCCACCATCAGCTCTCCCTCATTTCCATGGTAAAGTTCATGAAGTTCCTAACTCTTTTTTATTCGAGTTTGATATTTTGTGTAGAAGTTTTGACTATTCAACTGAAGCTCAGAGGTTGAGATTGTTTCCTGATACTCTCATAGACTCAACGTTGTGCTGGTTTATGGGGTTAGGAGGGAACACCATAACTTCTTGGCATCAGATGAAAAGAGTGCTTTTGTCAAAATATCAAGAATATTGCAAAACTTGGGACACGTAAGATGAGATCTTTACAATTGTGCAGAATGATGATGAAACTCTTGAGGATTACTTAGAAAGATTTTTGTATATTTTACAAATTTCGAAGCTTAAGTTTGATTCTAGTACTATTAGAATTTTGTTCTTGCGTGGACTTACTGATGATGCTAGAAATAATTTGAACCTGTTAGGACAAGGTGTATTTCTCAGAAAACTTTTGATCAGATCTGTGATTTGTGTAGGAAATTTTCAAGGAATAAGTATAGATCTGGTAGAAGAATTCAAAGTAGAAACATAAAAATTGAATCTACTAATGCTATGATTATTGGACTAGAAAATAAAATGGAAAATATGAAGATTGATATAATGAATATTGTTAGCAAACAGTTAGACTCTTTGAAATTTCAGCAAAAACTTATAAAATAACAAGAGTCATTATGTATTTTCTGTCCTAAATGTAAAGATAAGCATCCTCCTAAAGAGTGTCCTCTTAATTTGAAGGAAACTAATAAGTGTGATATTTGTGCAGAAGAACATACCATAGAAAAGTTTCCCTCTATACTAGGACTTAAGGGTATAATAAAAGGGGGATAGCTTGAAGCTGAATACTTATATGCCATGGGAGCAAGGAGGAATTGGCATCAGGTAAGCGCATGTATGGCTCCTGAATTCTCTCCACACTATTTTGGTTATAATTCACATGAATATTCTTATCCTAACACTAATCACTCTCAGCAGTGATAGTATGGGAATCAATATCAGCATGGACAACCTTCTCCACCATGGAAACAAGGTTGGAGAGGGCCAAATCATCCTTAGTATTCCTACCAGCCACCTATGCAATCATATCGACCTACATATTCACCTTATCCAATGCCTCATCCATTTTTCCTTTAAAGTAAGTCTACTCCACCTTTGCCTTTACCCCCACCATTTCAACCTCCTCAGTTGCCTTCTCAACCTATACCAAAACCTAATAATAATAAAGCGGTGCAAATGATCCATGAAATGAACCCACCTTTACCATTCGGGTACCAGTCTATTCTAGTTGGGGTTCATGATATCCAATTAAGATAAGGGAGGACTATAACTTCAGAAAACCAGAAGCAACCTATGGTGATTGTTGAACAGAAAGGAGAGGAGGAGACTCCTAACCATTCTACAAAAGTTGTCACTAAGTGGCCCATTCCCTTACCTTTTGAATCCTTACCATCCTCTTCCAACCAGCCTCCCTTTCCAGAAAGGCTAGTTGTGGAAAGAAGTGAGCCTATTTCTGAGACTAGCTTGGTTTCTAAACTCAGGAACCTTTTTATTAAGGTACCTTTGCTTCAGGCCATTAAAGAGATCCCCATTTGTACTAAGATCATTAAGGAACTCTGTCTCAAGAAACCAGGGAGGAAGAGATTAGAACCCCAAACCATTCAATTTGTTGGTAGGGCAGTAGAGTTGATGACAGGATGTGTGTCTATGGAGAAATATACTGATCCTAGAAACCCTATTGTGTCAGTTCAGATTGGTGATGTCCTTGTCTCTAATGTTCTTATATACCTAGGGGAAGCCATTAATGTCATGGCTAAACAAACCATGGATCAACTTTGGTTATCTCATCTTCATCCTACTCCCACTGTGCTTGAATTGGCGGATAGATCTAAAATCAAGCCAGAAGGAGTATTGGATGATGTGATCATTGCATTATATTCTTGGGAATATCCTGCTAATTTCATTTTGCTTCAGCCAAAGAACCCAGTAGGAGGACATCCCTTGATCTTGGGTCAACCATGGCTTGCCATAGCTGATGCATATATTGAATGTTGTTTTGGTGACATGTATATTTCTCATGGAGATTCTAGGAAGAAATTTACCCCATATCCTCATACCATATCCGTTCAGGACCTCCGAGACACCTTATAGTTAGATCAAAGAAGTGATGAGGAGACTCAGTCCATTTCTCTTATACATCATTATACCGGGTCCTCACAAGAAGGTGAGATTCAATATTTCCTGAATAATCTACAAACTATGCCTAATTTTGAGCCATTGAGACATATTTCCAGCCTAGATTTTTAAGAAAATCATGATTCTCATTCTTCTGTAGCGCTTCCTTTGACCACTCCCTTGAGTTTCCTTGAGACTGACACTACTCTTGTTGAGATTAGCCCTGGTAAATCTTTGCATATTAGTTCAGATCTAGACTCATCTTAGCATGAGAAGCTTCCCACTGGCTTCCTTAGGTTTTGCAAACCCTGCAAAGAATTCGAAATGTGAATTGTTGATCCAGAATCAATCCACCATGTGTCAATATTGACGTTAACCATATTAGATTCATAACAAATAAACGAGATTAAATTACCTTTGTCCGCAAGCCATTTCTGAAATTTGGCGCATTCCTTCTTCATGTGTCCCTTCTTTTTACAGAAGAAACACTTGGAATCCTTTTTGATATTGGCTTGGGGAGGTACTTTACCTTTCCCTTTACGATTGGCTTGAGATTTTCCCTTTCCATGCATTACCAGCATTGCACTCTCTCCCAGTTGCATCACCAGTCTCTCTTCCTCTTGAACACACATGGTCATGAGTTCATTAATTGACCATTTATCCTTATGTGTGTTGTATGAGTGTTATAGACATTTTTGTGCCTTACAACATTGAGCATGAAATGTCCATAATCTAAGGGATCCAAAGTCCCTAAACATGTTGTTCCTACCCCTAGAGGAACAAGGCTAACAAACCACAATAATTCACAGAAGTTCTCCACCAGAAACTGCTCAAAAACAAGTCAATTCAGGATCAATTCAGTGGCTCCACTAGCTGTTTGCGCTGAATGCCAAAGCCACCACTGGCTACCTGCGCTGAATGTCAAAGGCAACACTGGCTACCTACGCTGAGCAAGAGTGGACATGTGGCAAGTTCATTTCTCAAGGTGTCAAAACCTAGGAAGCTTCCAAAATGGCACTTGCCTCAGGGAATTCGACTATGATGAGTAAGAGGTTCCAAATCTCCAAGTGGAAGCAAGAACCTCCAAGTGGAATCAAGAACTGACAGAGGGAGAGGACACTAGTCAGATCTCAAGCTGACTCATCCTCTCTCCAAACATCTATATATGGATCTCTCCTCCATGAGATCTAGAGGCTGGAATTTTGTTATTGCAAAGAATTGTTGTTGGTTTGAGATTGGAATCATTGGGTGCTTAATGCTTTGAAGGGGGTGAAGATAGGAATTCCATTTGCTGGGAAGGAGATGCTAGATTGGAGCCCTCTGGGTTGTATCTCTTCCTGAACCTTGTTATTCATCAATAAAGCTATCTTGGTTTCTCCTATATACTGATGTATCTTTGATGTATGATTGCATTAGTATGTTTAGTTTATTTCTAATCCTGAACTAGTTATGAATATGAATCCATGTCTTGTGTAGTGTTCTCTTCTTGTGATCTCGCAGAAACCTCTTGAAGCTGGGCGAGTGAGAAAGCAAGTAGCTGGGAACCCTCAAAGAGAAGAGAGACCGGATCGAGGGACAAACGAAAGACACCGGTTAGTCCATCTATCTCTCTTCATTCTTAATTCATAAAGGAAGAATACTAGAATAGCTATCTCTGTTTGTTACTAAGGCACTGTCACACCTTAGGTGGATAGGATCGTCCTGCATAGGCATTTTTCCCCACAACAAATTGGCGACTCCGCTGGGGAGATTTGTTTAGTCATTTTATTTGTGTTTCTATCATTGTTTGTTTCATAGACTCGACAGCAACAATCGAACTGCATCTGCTATTCCCGGATGCAAAGTAGACAGTTGATGCTTTGATCCAATCACTGGACTTGTCTATGATCTGAACAATGGACTCACAAATGATTTGATGATCCTTTGTGATAGATCTTAGTACTCCCTCAAAGCATCCCTTTGATTTCACCTTGCTTGTTGCTTTTATTTGGCCTGAAACAGTAGATTAAATAGCAATCTGTGACCCAGAACCAATGAGAAATGAGAGTTTCTCCTTCAGCGCAGACCCTCTGAAGGGATTATGCATTTCAACGCAGGTCCCGTGAAGGCTACCTACGCTGAATGTCAAAACCCCTGTGTTGAGGTTGCACTGAACCAGTTTGGCCTTGTGCAGCTGGGGTTCTCTGCTCTGTTTTGCCTTGTTTTGATCTCTGATTTTTGCAGCCTGTAACCAGCATAGGTACCAGTCTGATAACTCCTTTTCTCTGCTTAAATTCCACCTCCTTTTGTACAAAAAGACTGTGAGTGTTTTTATGTGTTTGTGGCATCATTTGCAGTTTTCCTTTGCATGAGTGAAATAATCATCCTGTAGCCCTTGATTCAGATCTGTTGATTGTGATCTTAGGAGAGAGTTCATTGGCTGTTTGCAGTTGATTATACATTTACTCTTGCTTATTGGTTTGAGTTTGTCTCTTTTAAGTGTCGAAACAAGTATTCATTTCGAAAATCATTAAGTGTTGTAATCTCTTCTACCCTCTCTGATTTCGAAAAAGTAAACTTGTTTGTACTCGTCATTTAAAAGCAAATTCAAAGTTGTACAAAAAGCTTTCTTTGTAGGCATCAATACTAAGAAAGCGGAAAACAAACACCTGCATTGTGCATTTGCATCTTGATAGTTTGCATGTCTGATTTAGGAAAAGTGCATTAGAGTGTGCTGATTGCTCTTTGAGAAAAGATGGTGTCTTTCTTTTCCCTTAGTAGCTAGGATTTTCAAAGTTGAGAAGATATAAAGCTTGCTTATCATCTTTAGACTGCATTTAGGAATTGTATCATACATCTCGTGGTGAACCTTGAAAGGCAAACTTCTAAAAAGATCAACCTAAAATAAATTGAATGAACTTAACAACGCTTTGCAACATAACGCACAACATAGAGGTCTAGGCTAGAGACGTGTTCCGGCGTCGTAAAGCCTGGTGACTGTCGATCTCGTTGATGGTGGGTGATTCCTCCTGAGGGACGATAGCGCCAGTACGGATTGTGCTCCCACGTACCGTTGCGTATATATTGGGAGACCCCTATAGGCATAAAACCTTTATCCTTAGGAAGCCGTGTCGGATGCCCTACTGATCGCAATGCACTGAACATAGCATTCAGGAAGATCGACCGCCTGTACCCTAAAAAGTATTCTGCAGTTTTGCGAAAAGTTTGGCACACCCTCTACCTAGAGCTCCAGAGCAGTTCCTTTTGGCCTTTTTCAGACTCTATAACGGAAAAAGTCCATCCGAGCATTTGTCACTTCAGGCTCGTTAAAACATCGAAGGAGACTAGAGTCATCTTTAGCTTTTTCTCGACTCTTTAAAAGTGAAAAAGCAAGTTGTGTCTAAAAGCGTCTAAAAAATTCATTAAATTCGGAAACACACTTTCCCCTTTTGTATTTTGGTTGATCGAGTAATCCGCAATCGTGGAAGAAATTCAATTGAAACCCCGTCATTCGCGGAGGCTTACGAGTCAACCGTCTTTGTCTCCGAAATCAAAAACAGTACGGACAAAGCGAACTCGTTTAACCGGTTCGAAATCTCCTATCAAAGTTAGAACAAGTGTTCAACCGACATCTGAGATTCCGGTTACTCCAAACATTTCTGGAAACCCTGCCTCTATAGAAGAAGTTCAACAGCCACAGAGGGACAGTAACACTGATCCTAGTCTAGGAGCAAATACTTGTGTTACTGAACCAGTTCCATCTGTGACCGGTTCAGAGAGTCTTGCTCCTCAAACAACTGTCACTGTCGATTCAACCCCTTCTTCGGCACTAGAAATATTTTACGGACCTGACGGTCTTCCTCTTCCACCTGGCTTGATTGCGATAGAGGAAATTATAGAAGATCCGCAAGCAAGTACTCCAACTCATTTTGGGGTCGGGGTCACTCTATTTCCTTCGACATCAGAAGTTAGTCCATCACCGGTGGAAGTTCCTGTAGAATCGCTAGGCAATCTATTGGATAGACTCAAAATGTCTGAACAACCGTCAACATCTAGGACTGTGTCGAACGACACTGCGACAGCAGAACCCCCTGCCGTCACTCCGACAATGTTTGTCGGCATACCATCTGTCCCAACTAGCTCACAACCGCTAGAAGGAGTCCACCCAGGGACTATTTTGACAGTGTGGTCTGTTCCAGTTTGTTCCTCCGGAATAATATCCGGCAACTCTTATGTTGAAACTCACCAGATTGATCCATTTGGAGGTCAATTTGGGCAATCCAGTCCCCAAGGACAAACAATACCCTTGAGTTCCGGATTGCTACCGTATGGGGGGCAGTATGCCCTTTCATTACCCCCTCCGGGAGGGTATCCATACGGGAGTTCACAACAGTATTCAGGTTATACTAGAGTTACATCAAGTGGTTGGGTACCTATGCTACCTCAACAACCAAGGGTTGTATATTCTATGCAACAATGTGTACCTATGTCGAACATCCCGACCACACCAGCTATTGTGACAGTGTCGCAAGTTCAAATGTTGCCTGTTGTATGTCAACCTCAGATTTCTCAGGTTGTAATGCAACAGCCCCTTGACCCTGTGACACAACCACAATCGCCAACTGGTGGGGCGACATAGGTCCAAACGGGTACAATCACCCCACACCTTGGTCCAACGGTTAGTATAGCGCAACAGAACATGGCTTCACAACCGTCGCTGGTGCAATACCAACAACCACAATTCCAGCAAGTGTACCAAGGTTCTGAGTAGCAGATCTTTGCGAACAGTGGACAACCGTATATTCAAAATGGTCAAAACCAACCGCTTTACAGTGGTCAAGTCCACCAACCGTATCAGTCATACCAACATCAATTACATTATGCTGGTATGCAAAGGCCCACTACTCAGGCGATTCCATCGTACCCTGGGTATGCTTCACCTAACCTGAATCAACAGTTACCCTTCGTGGCAACTTTAGAGTTACCCGATTTACACCGGTTAACAAACGATCCGATTGCTTACGCCCCTTGGTGGCCAGCGATTCCTCACAAGCTTCCTTCGGACATTCCTAAATTTAATGGAAATCCAGGTGAAGATCCATCGAATCACGTGATGACCTTTCATCTATGGTGTTCATCAAACACCTTAAACGATGATTCGATAAGACTTCGCCTCTTTTAGAGGACGTTAACGGGTCCAATAGCGAAATGGTATATTGAATTACCTAGAGCCTCGTTCGACAATTTCAGCTCCCTAGCCACGACTTTCTTAACCCATTTTCAATTACCGATAAGGTATGAAACGGGAACAGAGATCTTAACCAACTTCAAACAGACAATAGCCACTCATATATCTGATCATATACATGAGTGGCATCGTCGTCGTAGAATGGTGAAGACATACATTCTCGATCAGCTATTAGCTGAATGGTTTATCAAGTCGTTACTTCCTGCTATAACGGAAGATGTGGCAAAGGGGGGAGTCGTAACAGAGGAGTAAGTTATTGCTCGTGCACAATATCTAGACTTACTCTACACTCAATCTGGCATGCTCTACGACAAAATGCCTAATGCCCCTAGACCGGAATTCTCAATTCCTCCGCTTCCTAAATCAAATAGTGACTCTCATGCCGGCGATGGTGTGATTGGCATGGCAAACGCGAAATCGACAAAGGCTTCGTCTAAGAAAGCCCGTAAGAATTCGGATCAAAATGCAAAAGAAGAAATTCTTGCTTCGGAAGTAAATGTCGTATCAGCGGATAAAGGCAGAGAAACCAATCAACCAGGAAGCAAGAAGAGGCAAAACAAAGGGAAGAAGAAGAAACAGGGTGAGTCATCTCCCGGAAAAACTTCTGCAAACCCTCCTGGGAAAGGGAAACCAAAAAGTCCATGTCAAATATGGGATGAGGATCATTGGATAGGCAATTGTCCATACAAAGCTGAGCTTAAACGGTTCTTCAAAAGTTCGCAAACCTCAGCTGTGTTAACTGATCCATTCCCAAATTCAGGTCAAAATCTGGTTGAAAGTGGAAATTCTTCCCCGTCGCAAGTGCTTATGTTGTCGGTTTCAAAATAGCAGAATGATGCTTTGATTTCGACAAGGAACAAAGATTACGGGAATCTGCAGCTGTCGAACGGCAAGGATAAAGATCAACCAAGTAGTTTGACAACAACTTCGACAGAAGTTGTACCACCCATCATTCCTGAATTAACAATAAAACCGCCAAAGGGAGTAGTACACAAGTCGACATTTAATCCTCGCGCCAGAGTGACGCAGCATTATAACATAGTGGAAGATTTGGCCCAATCGCCATCCGCTATGTCGAGTCTTGAAGTACTACAAAATTTCCCATCCCAAAGGCAGGCTTTGTTATCGGCTATTGGTGGGGTTGATCCTAAGGATTCCAATCTTGTATCCTTCGACCACAAAGGATACGATCCTCAGTTACCAGCTCAACTAGCTTTCCTTATTCAAGTGAAAGCCCTCAACAAAACTGTTCACAGAACAATTATTGATGAGGGGGCATCTACATGTATTATGTCGATGAGTTGCTGGAAAACTTTAGGGTCTTCGACCTTGTCGCGATCTTCGACGACATTGAAAGCATTCGACGGAAGGACCTATACCCCATGCGGTATCCTTAATAACTTGAAGGTTGAACTGGTGGGAAAAACAGTAGAAATAGATGTTGAAGTCATCGATGGGAATCTTGACTACAACATCCTACTAGGAAGACCGTGGATCTATGCCATGGCAGCTGTTGTGTCGACTTATTTTAGGAAGATCGCATTCCCTTTTCAAGGAGGGATTACGATCGTCGACCAACAAGACTTCCTCCCTAATGGTTCACAAGTTACAGGAAGCATTCCCATGATCCATGGAAGCAACCATTCGCTTCAAGACATCAGAGTAGGCCTACTGAAAGACCCCACATTAATGGGAACTTTCACACTTCCACCTCCAATCTATAGAGGGGAAGTAGCATTGGTAGGAGCCTGCAACATGATATCTTCCACGAAGATCTCAGAAGACGATATCGCCATGGATCATGCAATGGTTTTGCCCCCAAGCCCAATAGAAATATTGTAGCAATCAATGTTTCAAGCATGGGAGGCGAACCCAAATCAACGCTCCTCAAGCGTTTGGGTAGATAGGTCTAGAGAATATGGTACCCCATTAGATCCTTGGTCGAAAGTGCATGGGACTGACGAAGGAATCCTACAATCAATGTTGATTGAGGGGGCACCATGGAATGATTGCCACCATCGTTCCCTTCTTCCAGAATATGAAGAAGATACTCAACATGACCTTTACCACCCTTCAGTTTTTGAATTCCTATCAAACACTGTAAATACGGTGGATTCCGAGTGAAACTTATCCAATATTGAAGAGACTATAGCCATAAATATCTCGACTAAAACAAATGTTGTAGAGAATATTTATGTCGGCAAAGGTTGTTCTCCTTCAGAACTGGAAATATATAACGCTCTTTTTCGTGAATTCAGAGATGTCTTTGCTTGGTCATATGATGAAATGCCAGACATTGACTCGAGTATCGTTGAACATGAATTTAAGATGTATCCTGATGTCAAACCAGTAAGACAACGGCTTCGGCAGGTGCACCCCAAGAAAGCCGCTGCCATTAAAGCAGAAGTTGAAAAGCTCCTCCATGTTGGTTTCATCTACCCGGTTCCTCTAACCGATTGGGTATCGAATATTGTCCTTGTTATGAAGAAACAAGGGACAATTAGAGTGTGTGTCGATTATAGGGATGTAAACCAATCTTGTCCGAAAGACAACTACCCTACACCCTTCATCGACTAGATAATTGATGAATGCGTCGGATGTGAAATCTTTTCATTCATGGATGGATTTTCCGGGTATAATCAAATAAATATCCGCCCACAGGACCAGTCAAAGACTGCATTCATTTGTCCATGGGGCACATTCGCTTATCGAAACTTACCCTTTGGTTTAAAGAACGCAGGGGCGACGTTTCAGAGGGCAATGAATTATGCCTTCCATGACATCAAGAACATCGTTCAACCTTATCTCGACGACCTTCCGGCTCATTCGCGAAAGCGGACTGATCATCCGCAGCATTTAAGAGCAATATTTCTACGTTGCCGACACTACAAGATAAGACTCAATCCGCACAAATGTGTATTTTGCGTTGGTTCTGGTCGTTTACTTGGCTTTGTAGTCTCTAAGGATGGGATTCGTCTCGACCCTTGCAAGGTTCAGGCAATCATTAATTTGCCTCCACCTTCCAATTTGCTTCAGATTCAGAAACTCCAAGGGAAAGCAAACTTTCTGAGGAGGTTCATTCCAAATTACGCAGAACTTGCTAAAGGTTATACTCGTCTTTTGAAAAAGGATATACCTTTTGTCTGGGATCAGGTGGCGCAAGCTTCTTTTGATGCTCTGAAAGATTCTCTAGTAAAAGCATCATTAATGTATGCCCCAGACTATCAAAGAGATTTTAACCTGTATCTGGCTGCAGCGGATATGACCATTGCGATGGTTTTAGTTCAAGAAGTCGATGGAATTGAACATCCTATATATTATTTAAGCAAAAACTTGAATGATACAGAAAGCAAATATTCTTATGTTGAAAAGCTAGCACTCGCTGATGTTCAAGCGATACAAAGATTTCGTCATTACGTCCTCTTTCAGAAAACTACCATTCTATCAGATTGCAACCCCATGACTTATATATTGTCGCGACAGTTGCTGGGGGGCAAATATTCAAAATGGATAGTGATCCTTCAAGAGTTTGATCTGGAATTTGTAAAATCCAAATCAAAGAAAGCTTTAGTCTTCGCAGAATTATTGTGCGATCTCCCATCGTCATCCAATGATGAAACATCCGAAGAATCAATCGTGGACGAGCATTTGTTTCTGATATCTACAAGCAATGAGTGGTATGGAGATATAATAATTTATCTCCAAACCCAAAAATTCAGGCCTAACACCTCTCACTCAGAACAGAAACGTATACGATACCAAGCAAAAGACTACATGATCATCGGTGATACGCTTTACCGTCGTGGTATCGATACAGTTCTGAGAAGGTGCCTTATGTTGGAAATAATACTGAGAGGGGGGGGTGAATCAGTATTATCAGATCAATCAAACTTTTTCAATGCTCAGAAACATATACGCTACTTCAGTTAGGTGAACCAGCGTGTACACGCTACTGTGACTAAATAAAACAGCGTATAAGAAGAAAACTCATAATTTAGTTAGCTTATTCTTCAGTTAAGTTCATCAGGACATTATTCACCACATTAACAGTAAACAGGTGCAGTATAACAGAACAGATCAAAAGCCACACACATGAACACCAAGATGTAAGGTGGAAACCCAATGTGGGTGAAAACCACCTGCTGCAAGTTGTCTCTATCTTTCTTTAATATGAAACTTCAGTTTACAATCTTTTGTACTGGTGCAGCCTTATACCAGTACGTAGGCTACAACCTGCAGAAGGCTACAACCTTCTCTCGTTCTCCAAACTTCCTTGGAAGGGAGCTCCAACCCCCTTTGCTCTTGTACTAGCCAAGATACTAGTACGTAGGTGCTGACCTACAATCTTCTTTCCTTCAGGTACCACCTTTCATACATTTTCAGACTGGATATTCCTGAAGCACAACATTACAATCTGTAGACCCTAATTCATTCAATTTTCACAACAGATCATTGAAGCATAAAACAACCAAACTTTGAATCACTGAACCACTGAACCCTGTCAATCACCAGAACACAGAGAAGACTACAGAACTCTGCAATAACAGTCAGACCCCACTGTAAACCCAAAATCAAGCTTCAAAAGATATACGCTACTTCAATGAGCAAAACCCGCGTATACACGCGCTTTTACCGAAGCCAACCTGCGTACAGATCTAAAAATAAACTTTCTCAATTTGCAGTTGTACCAGACATCAGTTAGACCCAGAACATAACATTGCGACAATATGCAGATCTAGAAATACGCATAATCAACCATATCATGATAGTGCATTTCAAACCATTAGATCCCGATCTATCCTTAGATCTAGTCTTCCATCAACCGATGTGATCTCTCCTTGGCTTAGATCAAGCAACCCAGAACCTGCATATCAGATCTCTTTCTCTCTTAGATATTCAAGCCTTGTCGAAATATGTCTTTGCCTAATGATCTTCTTCTCCTTATATAGCCTTAGGCCTTGCTCAATACCAAGAGCCAAAACCATAGTAACACAATACCATCAACTTCAAAACTAGGGATCGACACGCCCGTCGAGACACAATGGTCCGAAATCATAGGCACAACTTCCAAGGACTAACCACCATGGACCAAAAGGTACTTTTCCACATACACGCGCTTTTTCTGAATCCAACTAGCGTGTACACGCGACTTGGGCTTAACGAACCTGCGTATATTAACTTCCTTGGCATGCTGTACTAAGATCTGTCTTCTGATTAAGTTGCCATCACCTGTACCAACCTCTGAGCACCTGTACCAACCTCTGAGTGAGTTGCCATCAAGGACAACACTTGAATCATAATGCCAACACCTTACCCATGAGGAGGCCGAAAAAGCCCTGAATGAGTATCATTCAGGCCCGTGTGGGGGGCATCAATCTGGATATGCAACAGCACAAAAAATCTTACGAGCAAGATACTTCTGGCCAACAATGTTCAAAGATTGCATAACTGCAGTCAGAAGTTGCCATGCTTGTCAAATTTTTGATAGCAAAGCCAGAAGACCACCCGCACCTTTACAGCCAATAGTCGCTGTTGGGCCTTTCGCCAAATGGGGCATCGATTTCATGACATGTAACCCCACCTTGACCGGGGGGCATGGGTATATTATAGTCACCGTTGACTATTTTACCAAATGGGCCGAGGCGATGCCTACATTAGATAACACTGGTGAAACAGCTGCCCTTTTCCTTTTCAATCATGTAGTCGTCAGGTTCGGTGTACCACAGGCTATAGTTACAGATCATGGATCACATTTTTGCAATCACATGATGGTTGAATTAGCTGCCAAGCTAGGGCTATCTCACGACAGCTCTACCCCGTATTATCCGCAAGCCAAAGGACAAGTTGAAGCAATCAACAAGGTCCTGAAGCGTATGTTGCAAAGGATGATCGGAGTTCACAAAAGAAGGTGGCACCTAATCCTGTACTCAGCCTTGTGGGCTTACCGAACATCGGTAAGGAATGCGACCGGGTTCACACCTTTCCAACTGGTGTATGGCCTGGAAGCAGTCCTGCCAATCCAGTGTGAAATCTCATCTCTTAAACTCGCAATTGATCTCCTCCCCAGAACTTCGGAAGAAGAGGCTCGTTTCTTGGAATTAACCCAATTGGATGAAACCCGTCGTGATGCTTCTTTGGCTAACGAAGCCCATAAGAAACGAGTCAAGGCGCAGTTCGACAAAAATGTCAAACCCCGTGTCTTCTCAGAAGGTGACTTGGTCTTACTTTATGACCAAGAATCCGATAAATTGGGAGCAGGTAAATTTAATTCTTTATGGATGGGCCCCTATATTGTTAAACGAGTGTTAGCAAAAGGAGCCTACGAGTTAATGGATTATGACGAAATTCCACTGGCGCAACCCCGTAATGGGTTGTACCTCAAGCGTTACTATGCTTAAATAGTAACCTGTATGCTTTTGTTGTATTTTGTTTTCGCTAAAGTGTTTGTTTTGGTCGAGTAATCCACCTTTTTACATTTATTGCAGATGTCAAACCTTCTGGAGACATGTGTTAGATATGCCGACGGAGCGAGTCGTAGTTCGCGGAACCTGTCCTCCGCAGCCTGGGCCATTTTTGATCCAAGCGGCGAGTTAGTAAGTTTTAGAGGTGTGTGTATTGGGCAATCAACGAATAACATCGCTGAGTATAGCGCATTGATAGAACTACTCTCTGATGCCATCACCCATGGTATACGCCGACTAATCGTCAGGCTAGACTCACAACTCGTAATACTACAACTCAATGGTATATATTCCGTCCGCAACCCAGCTATTTATCGCATGTTTCTAAGGGTTAAGATTTTGGAAAGACAATTTGATTTAATTCAATATCAGCATATTTCCAGAAACTTAAACACATTAACCGACTCATTAGCAAACTATGTGTTAGATAGACATTTGCGACATTTATAAAAAGAGACACATCATCAATGTTGTACATATGGATCATATAACTCAACCAAAATAAACCTCGAAAATCAATATATATATATATATATATATATATATATATATATATATAAGTTGTTTATCGTTTATACATAATGTTCTGTAACCAAGACAAAAATCGGTCATATGACCCAAAAACTCAAAAATGCTAGGGGGCACCCTAGCCTAGTGATGCTCATGATAGCACGTCACAGCCTGTGCAATCATGCGCAAGAGACGAGTCCATCGTCTAGGCACACCAGTAGTATGCCACTGCAACTGTAAAGGTAACTCATCAATCCTCACATCGGGAATGCCGAGAGTAAGGCTCTCAACCTGCTCTTGCACAGCTGTAAGGGTCTCGGCCACGTCAAGGTCGCGGAGAATAACCCTCCCAGCAGTCTCCCCTGTTGGGGCAGTGACTGGTGCTCTCGGGCGAACTGTTGGATGAACAGGACCAACATCTGCATGCACACATGAGTTTGATTAAAGTCTTGATAGAATAAAGCACAAGGACATTATAAATAAGAACAGTAAATAGTAATATGGTCGAAGATTTTACCAATAGCGCCCCACTGTTCGCCATTCGGCAGGACCAAGTCCGGATCGCCTCGGAAATCCATACCAACATATGGATACTCGGAATAGACCATCTCCTGATGCTCGAACCACCTGAAGAAGGTATCAGTGAAAGAAATCTGAGATTGACCAGCATGCCTAGACATGTGATCAACCCATCTCTGCATGCGTGGCTCGGTAGGAGAAGGCAAGTCAAGTGCGATATACTGAGGCTGCATCAGTGGTATTTTCTCCAAGGCAAAGGTAGTCAGAATAGAACCAAATCCAAAGTTCTTCAGCTTCCCGTCCTTTACCTTGTTCAACTGACTTTTCATTTGAAGAAGTACTGCATCACACCAGTTGAATATTTTCGGTTGGAGGCACTCCAAGGTGTGTTGCACGTAGGATCTGTTGGCAACATGAAGAGATGCACTACCGGCCATCCTACCAATAGTATACAGAATGGACCTGAGAGATCTGTCAGCAATCTCACGGATAACGACCTTGCCGTCTCTGCTCGGCTGAGATCCTTCCCTGCAATACTAGCAGACGTAATCTCTCACGGAGTCATTCCCTCGGGCTGAACCTGACAAAGAAATGGGAGCACCCGGCCTCGACAAGCCAGTCAAGAAGTAAATGTCTACTACAGTCAGGGGGATAGATTTGCCCCTAATCTGAAATACTTGGTTGATGGGATCCCAAGCATCAAGCAGATATTGCAGTAAGGAGATCTGTGCTCTCATACTAGAGATACGGAAGAACTTCAGCAGGCCACAGTTCCGCAGCGCGTTCACCGTGATAGGGTCATGGGGGGCAATCATGTCCTCTTCTTCATGTTCTCGTTCTCGCCACATAAGGGTCATTTTTCTCAAAAGTCCCTGCAAAACAAACAAGAGAAAGAGTAAGATCTTGGATTTGATGAGAAAATGGCAAAATTTTCATCAAAAACTGTGCAACAGAACTGTTTTTCTATGCCCAACGCAACTGGCTAGTGTTCCACCTGCATTGAAGGTCAAACTGCCTTCATTCAGCTTGACATTCAACACAGGTTTCGAGTGAACTTCCTGCGCTGATGGCAGAGCGCCCTAACAAAACCCCAGGGGCTCAAGGGAACAGGAAAACAGGCACAGAATGGAAAAAAGAAACCATGAAAAGAAAGAGCTAGGGTTTAGCTCCTACCTGGTCCAGACGGCGCCGAAAATTGTCCGCAGAATCTCCCAGAATCAGCTGATGAAAATCAAGGGGGAAGAGGCACCTCCAAAGCTCCAACAAACCAAGTTCAAATGAAATGGTAAAATGAGAGGTAAAAACACTTTTTAATTGCTTTTTACGTAGTTCAAAGCAAAATAATTAGGGTTCTAATCTCATTTTCAAGCAAATGTTATTCATTTCTAACTAGTTTGATGCAGCAATTGAGGATACAGTACTATCTTTAAAAAGGGCAAAGCTAGTTATGGTAAAAAATCAAAATTTGACCATATAAGATTCGAGCAGTTTTAGCACACAGTTCATGCTCGTTAAAAAATAAACACAAGATCCGAGCAGTTTTAGCGCATAGTTCATGCTCATTAAAAAATAAACATAAGATCGAGCAAGTGTTTCAATCCGTGTTCAAGCTCGTTAAAAAATGAACTACCCGGTAAAAAACCACAGTGAATGTAATATCATCAGCCATTAAAGCCTTGGTCGTGTTTGCACCGTCACCTCCACTTTTCATTTGGCCGATCGTTCACCTCCGTATGTTTGTTTACCCATTTTGAGGAACAGCTACCAAGAGTGATTTCACTAGCCATCCTTGTGACACTGCCGTGATTGGAAAATTCCAACCTGTACCTGGAATTAGCTGCTAACCCTGTTTATCACTCGTTCCTCAAAAGATGAGTCTTCTTTAAGCTCTTTTCAACTGACTCATAAAATATGAAGAGATTGCCGAGTTTTGGCCTTCCAGCTCATTAAAGCGATCGGAAGAGCTATCCCTCCTCTAGATTTTAATCTTTTTGGACCTGAGGGATTATTGCACAAAAAGATCGAGCGGTTGTTTTGTTCGGATCATTAAAACTATCGAAAACTCATCCCTTCTGTATTGTTTTATACTTTTTCAGACTTAAGGGATTAGATGACGAAAAAGGACTTTTGGAGTTAACTTTATGTACCTTTTCAGACTCTCTAAAAATGAAAAGGACCGAGTTATCCTTGTCGTTAGCCTCGTTAAAATCATTAAATAGCGACAAACTTGTCTTTAGACGAGAACGAGTTTCACTATCGCTAAGCTCGTTAAAACATAGCGATGGGCTTGCCCGAAGGGCAGGTTATAGAACAAGCATATGTTATCCTCCTCAAGCTTGACAAAAATAAAGAGGTACTGGTCAGCAATGACTGGGGAAAAATTGGGAGAAACTCAAGAAAACTTTGATGGTAGCAAGTCGCTCTTGAACATGACACTTTTCCTCCGTACCACAATCGGGTTGGGTTGTTTCATTCACCGGTCACATCCATGGTCTCGCCATACCATCCATATTTGGGGTAATGCTACCAATCCATCGCATCAGTGTCACCATATGTTCAAGAGAAGTCGTTCAGAAAAGTCAACCGTGTCCCATCCACTGCCATACATTATCCTTCATCCTTTCATGACCACCACCCTGAATCATATGTCACAGATCGTTTTCACCTCCATCAAAATCATTAGCTCCGTTCCGTGTCACTGATGTGGGATTCATTAAGGCCCTCCTTTGACGGATCGCTTCTTGTTGACATCAGCTCATTATCCAAGAAGTTGATCTAGGAACAACCCCTTCAGTACTTTGAAGCTTGCATGCCTCAATGGCAAGTTTCTCACTTCCGGCGACAGGTATACATCAATGACCTTCGACAGAAAGATTTTGCGTGGTGTTCGATGCCAAGTCCTTTATTCACACCACGTGAATTGTACTGCAGTACCTTGAGGGTCATTATCATTATCGGTGATTCCTCTCGCGCTTGTTAACGGTTTACATCATTGACCGGTAATCAAGCGATGTCTTTCCATGTTTGACTTCAGAACATTTCTCACATGGATTGACTTGTACTTAGAGTGAAGATCGAACGAGTTTGAAGACCCCGGATCTAGTTTCATCCATCTGGGCTACGATATATATTCAGGAAAGATAAAGACATTGACATGTACATCATTGCAGCAGATAATCATCCTACTTAAAGGATGATAATTTCATCAAAATTATCAGTCTACCATCAGACGATTGTCTGTTCTATGTACAGAAAAATGAATTTATAAATCTGAGCATGGGAATGCCCGCCTCAGCCAGATCATGGAAGCAGTATGAAAAATAATGTATTGTATTGTATCTTATTACAGGTCTCCTCCCAGCATTGGATGAACTTCGGATCCCCCTGATAAAGCATTTCACCCGATAAACGACCTCATACTTTAGGGGGCAACTGTTATAGACATTTTTGTGCCTTACAGCATTGAGCATGAAATGTCCATAATCTAAGGGATCCAAAGTCCCTAAACATGTTGTTCCTACCCCTAGAGGAACAAGGCTAACAAACCACAGCAATTCACAAAAGTTCTCCACCAGAAACTGCTCAAAAACAAGTCAATTCAGGATCAATTCAGTGGCTCCACTAGCTGTTTGCGCTGAATGTCAAAGCCACCACTGGCTACCTGCGCTGAATGTCAAAGGCAACACTGGCTACCTGCGCTGAGCGAGAGTGGACATGTGGCAAGTTCATTTCTCAAGGTGTCAAAACCCAGGAAGCTTCCAAAATGACACTTGCCTCAGGGAATTCGACTATGATGAGTAAGAGGTTCCAAATCTCCAAGTGGAAGCAAGAACCTCCAAGTGGAATCAAGAACTGACAGAGGGAGAGGACACTAGTCAGATCTCAAGCTGACTCATCCTCTCTCCAAACATCTATATATGGATCTCTCCTCCATGAGATCTAGAGGCTGGAATTTTGTTATTGCAAAGAATTGCTGTTGGTTTGAGATTGGAATCATTGGGTGCTTAATGCTTTGAAGGGGGTGAAGATAGGAATTCCATTTGCTGGGAAGGAGATGCTGGATTGGAGCCCTCTAGGTTGTATCTCTTCCTGAACCTTGTTATTCATCAATAAAGCTATCTTGGTTTCTCCTATATACTGATGTATCTTTGATGTATGATTGCATTAGTATGTTTAGTTTATTTCTAATCCTGAACTAGTTATGAATATGAATCCATGTCTTGTGTAGTGTTCTCTTCTTGTGATCTTGCAGAAACCTCTTGAAGCTGGGCGAGCGAGAAAGCAAGTAGCTGGGAACCCTCAAAGAGAAGAGAGACCGGATCGAGGGACAAACGGAAGACACCGGTTAGTCCATCTATCTCTCTTCATTCTTAATTCATAAAGGAAGAATACTAGAATAGCTATCTCTGTTTGTTGCTAAGGCACTGTCACACCTTAGGTGGATAGGATCGTCCTGCATAGGCATATTTCCCCACAACAATGAGATTTTGAAAGGTCCATATTGGTGCGGAAGGGTGTTCAGGATGTAGTGCACTAGGATATAAGCTTCTAATTGAGTAAAAACTTATACAAAAATATCTACCGTCATAAGGCTGAGAATTCCAGAAAAGCGAACAAGCTTTAACAAAGCTTCAGCGGATGGCAATGGCTGGAAAGAGATTCGAAACCTTGGCACCACCGCTGTATTTTACTTACAGTTCACGGTAATAGAGTAGATCTAGAGGCATAAGGGGCGACTCTACTACAGTGAGGTGCTCACCATTACGTCAAAATAAACTAAAAATCACAGCAAATTCGAGCTTTGTTTAAACGCAAGAAGGGTTTTTAACATCTGAGATTATTTTGACGCTGAGAGAGAGCAAGTTTGATGAGTTCAAAAAGCGTAGCAGTAAGCTGGTGCTGTGTGTGAGCAAGCATACTTGTTGACATCTGAAGCGGGTTATTAATCAGTCAAGAGGGCTGCATTCTTTGTTAAAATTTAAAGAAACAGTGACAGAGTGCATCAATGGTCGGAGGTATTATCCTGGGCATTAAGATTTCATTTTTTTTTTATTCTTTAAAGAATTTAATTCCGCATATAAAGAATCGTATTTTTGTGCTTTCATTTTGCAGAACCATCTTGTTTCCTTTGCATGGGGTTATGAGGATATGAAAGGCGTTCCTCCTGAAACCTGTACACATCATATTTAAATTCATGAAGGAGCCTGAATTGTCCGACATCCCCAAAGGCGTATGAATCTAGCTATGAAAGATGTTGTGAAGGAAGAATTACAAAAACTTTTAGATGTCAGTTTCATCTATCCTATTTCTGACAACCAGTGAGTCTCTCCATTAGTGTTGGTTCCTAAAAAAGATGGGAGATGGTGTATTTGTATTGACCATCGAGAATTAAACAAAGCCACTCTCAAATATTACTTCCCTCTTCCTTTTATTGACCAAGTTCTTGATACACTTGCAGGAAAGAAATACCTTTCCTTTTTAGATGGCTTCAGTGGTTACAACTAGATATAGATTGTACCTGAATATCAGGACAAAACTACTTTTACATGCCCTTGGGGAACATTTTCTTATAGAGTGCTCCCTTTTAGTTTATGTAATGCCCCAACTACCTTTTAGAGGGAAGTCCTGGCTATTTTTTCTGATCTAGAATGTGTAGAAATTTATAAGGATGATTTTTCTGTGTTTCGTGACTCTTTTAAGGGGGCTCTCAAAAATATGGAAAAAATTACTTCTTCACTACCAAGAAGCCCATCTTTCCTTGAGTGACAAGAAATGTAGGTTAATGTGCAAGTCAAGAGTGGTGCTTGGCCATCTTATTTCTAATAAAGGTATCCAGGTTGACCCAGCTAAGATTGAGATCATTTTGCATCTTCCTGCACCCAAGACTCAAAGGGAAGTAAGAGGTTTTTTAGGACATGCTGGTTACTATAGGAGATTCATTGAAATTTTTTCTAGGATAGCTACCCCTCTTTTTTGACTTCTAGCTAAGGATAGTGAGTTTTCTTGGTCCACAGCTTGCCAACAGTCCTTTGAAACATTGAAGGAAAAGTTAGTATAGGCACTAGTTTTGAGAGGTCCAAACTAGTCCCTACCTTTTCACATTTCCTCTGATGCTTCAGATTTGGCTATTGGTGTAGCTTTAGGACAGGAGGAAAACAAGCAATCCTATGCCATCTATTTTATTAGTAAGAATTTGTCTCCCACTGAATTAAATTATACAGTTATAGAGAAAGAGTTTTTAGCTGTGATTTTTGCAATTAACAAGTTCAGGCACTATATTATAGGGTATGAAGTCCTTGTACATACTAACCATTCCACAATTAAATATTTGATGAATAAACCATTGACTAGCGGTAGAGTGACTAGGTGGTGGTGATTGTTGTGGGAATTTAATATTACTATTTTTGATAGACCAGGAAAATCTAATGTGGTAGCAGATTTTCTTTCAAGATTGAATAATGCTGGTGAAGTAACTCCTCTTAATGATGATGTTCCTGATGGAAATATTTTTGCTATGTCAAAAGACTCCCCATGGTTTGCTGACATTGCTAACTATTTAGTCACTGGAAAGACACCACCCCACTTGTCCACTCATGAAAATGGGAATATTATTCAGAAAAGTGTTGCATACTCCTGGATTCAAGGAGATCTCTTTTACATTGGTCCAGATTTTATTAACTGTAGATGTGTAAGAGAGGAATAAGTGTTTGACATTTTAAAATCTATCCATGATGAACCTTGTGGAGGCCACTTCGCTGATAAGCGAACTACATATAAGGTATTGCACACTGGCTACTTTTGGCCTTCCTTGTTTAAGGATGCCAAATAGTATGTCAGGCGGTGTGATAGTTGTTAGTGAATGGGCTAGCCTAGTCAAACCAATGAGATGCCTTTATGCCCTCAAGTTTTGATTGAGCCTTTTGAAAAATGGTCTATTGATTTTATAGTGCTAACAAATCAAACTTCATTAAGTAAAAAGCATATTTTGGTTTGTACAGATTTTGTTACAAAATGGGTAGAAGCTAAAGTTGTTTCCTTTACTACAGAAAGGGTTGTTGTTGCTTTCCTTTTTACCGAAATTTTTACTAGATTTGGTGTGCCTAGAGAGATTGTTTCTGACAATGGTCCACAGTTTATTTCTAATCTGGTGTAGGGTGTGATGGAGCAATATAAGATCCATTATAGGAAATCTATGCCATATCACCCACAAGAAAATGGCCAGGTGGAATCCACGAACAAAGCCATCAAGTCCATCCTCGCAAAAATAGTAAATATACATCGGAAGGATTGGGTTGAAATTTTACCAGAAGCTTTGTGGGCATATTGAACCACTTGGATAAATAGCACAGGACATACACCATATGAGCTAGTATATGGCAAACAAGTCCTGTTGCCAATCGAATTCCATATCAAAACCCTTAGAACTACAGTTCAGTTGGGCCTAGATCTCTCTGAAGTGCAACAAAAATGTCTCCTTCAATTGAGTGAGCTGGATGAATTTTGAAGGGATGCTATTCAGCAGAACATATTGATTCAGAAGCAATGCAAAAGGTGGCATCACAAGTCTATTCAGAAAAAGAAGTTTCACCCAGGTGATTGGGTACTCCATTATGATTCTAGATTTAAATATTTCAAAGGAAAATTCTAGACATGATGGATGGGACCTTATGAGGTGGTCTGAGTATTTGAGAATGTATCGATAGAGATTAAAACTATTGATGGACAAAATTTAGTGTTCTTGGAGAATGGACATAGAGTAAAGAAATATTTTCTGCCACTTGCCAAGAAGGATTTTACAAAGCAAGTCTAACAACAATTTGGGATGGTAGTGATGGATGGTAATACCAAACTGTTGAAAACATGAACCCTTCTTCTTCTAAAAAGAAAAAAAATATGTAAAAAAGAATATATCTATATATATATCTATAGATATATATATATATATATATATATATATATATATATATATATATAATAGTAAAGAAAAAAAATATTTTCCTGTAAGTATGAAACTCAATTTGCTAACATGATTGCAGAAGGATCAACCTGAAAACCAGCTTGCTGGTGGGAAGATCAAAAATTTCTAGTAAAAGGAGAATGTTGTTTGATCTTTCGATGTGCTAGCTGCCACCAAGAAGAAGCAGGTTGAGCAGAACTAGCCCTTACACAAGCTTGGGGTAGCTAACATGGATATTTTTATTTAAGTAACATTTAATTCTAGATGCAGTTATTTTTTCTTGCACCAGTGCAGGCAGACTTTCCAGAATTTTTTTTGCCTTTCTTCATATCCCATTTTCATAATTCCCCATCAGTTTTCTTCTTCAATCCCAGAATGATTACCTTCCCATATTCTTCCAAATTCACCCTATCCGTTTCGTAAATCCCACTTTTATCCCTTGAATTTTTTTCCCTATCCCACTTTTGTTTACGCCCTCTTGATGGTACTGTTCCTGGAATCCCTATCATAAACTTCCTTCCCATTCTGAATTTTTTCCCTTTTCCCACTTCTTTGTTCCCCCATGAGCTTATTGTAGGATCTAGTGCAGAAAGAGAAAAAGGATGTGCTCAGAAACATCAAAAAAATGGCAAAGCAAACCTTCCATATGATTGGGAAAGTCATGTTAAAGTCCAGCCTATGTTCTACCAAAATTTCCTATTTTTTCTTCTTCAACAGATTTTTTGCTTGCACCAGTGCAAGCAGAGCAGCGCAGTATAGGCGACACAAGTAGATCAGTGCAAGCATGCACCCTTTCAGAGATATAGTGCATTTTGTTTTTTTCCATGCAATATAGCATGCATCATAAAGAAGTTGTTATTATGAAATTTAAAAGAAGTATTTACATTCGATCGTTAAGTACTTTATGTTATCATGTATTAATTAGGGAGAAAATTATTTAAGTACAAAGTGTTTATGGTTAGAAATTGTGATCATTTTAATGAATGCTAAAGGTATTTTTAATGAATTATGAAGATGATGCAGATTATGTAACCATTGCTTGGCTATGATTACACCCCTTGCGAAATGACCCTTTATGTCCTCCATTTGAAATCATTACCTTACCTATCCATTAAATCATCACTACAAAGTACCCCTAATCAGTCTGGTACACCTTCCAAAAGATGATATGCGTCCATGGCGATTTAAGGGATGTATTAAGTGATAATTTAAATGATTGGATGTTGAGATGGAAAAGGGCAGTGGATGGTTAGGCCCTATTACACAGTAATTTGTCACTAACTTTGCATTCCCTGATCCTGGATACTGCCAGTCCATGTTACTGACATCTGTTCTATGTCATGTTGCCAACTATGTGTCGTTACCTTCCTCGCAATCTCAGGAAGAGTGTCTCATTTCATTATCCCTGAAGAAGACCCTTTTTACCTAAGTTTCTGGGTCGGCGTGAGTTGGAAGTTGTCCTCCTCGTGAAGATTGACAAGTTAACACTAGCCCTAATGAAGTTTGCACTTTGTCTCTGTGTTGCACCCGCAACGAGCTAGATTTGGAAAGTTTTTCAACAACTCATCGAAACATCTAGATGAAATTGCTTCATGGGTGGTACTAGGGCTAGTTGTTGGGTTGGTTGAGCTCACCTTTCTCCTCTGGGATAGTTGTTCCACCTTTTATGCAACCTCCTTAAGAGATAAGCTCCTCCTTCCTTCTCTTATGGGACCTCTCCATCCTATAAATACCTCCTCCATGAATAACATCAGCTAGCTTGGATGTAATGGAATGATAGCTAGATGTAATTTGATAGTTTCAAGTTTCTAAGAGGGGAGTAGAGGTAGAGAGTGTTATTGGAGTGTGGAAGTAGCCTCATTTGTGTTGTGATTTCAGAGATGCTTGAGTAGATTTGGATTGAGAGCTTTTTAGTATCAACTGTTTTGGATAGAAGAGAGAGTCATATGTTCCCTTGGGAGACGGTTCACAAGTAAATGCTTACGGATACATACTAACAAGGCCCTTCAAGGATGCTTACAATGTCAAGGCCCAGTTGTAAGTTTACTTTGATTCATATTAATACATATCAATAGCTTGTTTCTTATATTGTGCATTAAATTATATGTCAATAGCTTATGGTTCCTTGACTTTTCAAGTATATTGTTTGGTTGTTTTCTATTTGCATTTGTGGTGTTTCTCTACATGTCATTTTTAGGTATGAACGACTAGAAGAATGAAGAGCTGGAGCAACACGACGAGGACTTCATCGAACGTCGGATTGAAGGTAGGTATTCATAACACTAACTTTCTAAGGAAGTTTACTTTGATATTGTCTGTGCAGTAACTAGACCCACTCTAGGGCTAGAGGGGTTGCCTCTATCCGCAGAGGGAACTTACCTGTAACACAAGTTGGCGACTCCACTGGGGACACTGTATTTTGTCTTTTGTGTTCATTGGCTTTGTTGGTTTATTGTCTTCCTTACTGTTTGGGTAACATACTTCATTCTGGAAACTGTTAGACTACTTTTATAGCCTTCCCAACCTTCTGAGTGATAGATCTATCCTTGCTCTAGTCAAACTTTCATTTTTTGCTTTTGATTCTGGGTCGTTGCTATTTATTTCCTAATAGTCACGAAGTAGTCACATCTGCGTTGACAGTTGGGTTGTAAGTTTTACTATACAGTGCGGATAAATTGTCTAACAGTCACATTGAGGCCTAAAATCAGATCGGTGTAGCTAACTGATGTACTTTCGTGACGACATCGCTAAGTTCTTAGTTAGGGAAGTGCGACGATTTGTTGCCGGTGCATGTTGCTAGGGCTTTACTTGTGACAATTCCTATGAGTTTCAAATTTTGAGGTTTGTTTGGTTGATGGTTAGTGTGTTTTGTCCTCAGAGCTTGTTTTTCTTCTCTTTGTTGTGTCAAAAGTGTTGTTGGTTAAGATTTTTGATTTCAGTTTTCAAGTCTTTTCAAATCCTCTCTCTTGAACCATGTGACCTAAATGCACTAGGGTTTCTCCACTGCTTGGTTTTCTTGGGTTGCTCCTTCATTGAGATATTTAGACTCTGCTTGGTAGAATCTCTCTTGTAGGTCGAGGCTTCTTCCTTTTTTTTTTGTCATCCTCTTGATTGGTGTATGTGTTTGGTCATCAAACTTCCTTGTCTTGTTCGTTCAGTCTCCTTCTTTCACTTGGCATAAATTGCTTTGCTTCCCAGTCAATGAGATGGTCTTCCAGTTTTGTGAAAAAGGATTATTTCTTTAGTTTTGAGTCTTTGATTCATTTGTACATGTAGTTTCTTATCATTTATTCAAGAAAATCAAAAAGTTCATTCATATTGTATTAATGTTTGAAAGATGGATTTTTGCATTCATAGATTCTTGCAATTAAGGTATTCAAAAGCAAAAAGTGTGTTTCTCATTCTTTCTTGGATTACTTGCCAATTTGAGTACATGGTAGAAGTGTTCCTTTTCCTTTGATTGGTTTTCTTGTTTTCCATTTAGCTGTTATGTATTGAACCTCTTACTCTTCCTTGGCTAGTTATTCATCCAACGAAAATGGTCTTTTTTCTCATCTAGTTGCATTATAGGAGTGTTAAAGATATATTCGGTAGGGCTTTGAAATAAAGACTTAATTCAACACTAACTGTTAAAATCTATTGAATGAACTTAAAAATGAATTTGAACCTAACACTCACATATCTATAGGTCTAGGCTAGAGACGTGTTTTGACGTCGTTAAACCTAGTTCCTATTGTTCTCACTAAGGTTGGGTGATTCCTCCTTTTGTGATGCAATAGATGCTAGTACGTCTTTGTGCTCCCCGTACCATCGTGTAGATATTGGGAGACCCCACTAGGTTATCATCCTATTATCCATAGGAAGTCGCGTCTACCACCTTACAAGTTGTAACGCACCGAACACAACATTAGGGAAGATTAATTGTCGTACGAGAAGTCCTTGGTCATTTCTCTTTCATTTTATTACCAAGGTGTATATGTAGTTTTACGATTTGTCTGGTAAACATCTTGCTTAGAATACCAGATCAGTCACTTTCATTCCTTTTCGACTCTTTAAAAGTAAAAGGATCATCTGAGCACTTGTCCTTTCAAGCTCATTAAACTTCAAAGGCAACTAGAGTCATCTTTAACCATTTTTCTCGACTCTTTAAACATGAAAATGCAATGTTTCGTTCTAGCATCATAAATGTTTTTGTCTACGATAACATTTTACCTATTAGTCTTGGCTGCATTGTGATCACATCTTAACAACTTTTTCCCAACCCTATTGATTATATCTTTTCTCTCATACGTTTGAGCTAGGCCATCCTGGCAGACTCACCGAATCTGTTGTCCCTGCCAAGTGACGGAGAGCCACTTTTTCCTGTCTCTTTTGAGGTATCATTTGTTACTAGTACTCTTCCCATTGTCCCAAGTGTTCAACCTCTTGATTCTTGAGCTCCAGGTAAGGATCCTTTTCATTGGACTCCTCCCAACGTTTGGGACTTTTTAGACGCGGATCTCCATTCTACTCCTCTTGGTGCTTCGATTCTGATGGCCACTTCTGACATGGATGAGTTAAGTCCTATTAGCAGTCAAGAAAGCCTTGGGTCAATCAGGGAACATCAGTTTCCCTCGGAAGGTTTTCCTTTCCACACTACCCCAAATGTGTCATTTCCACTTCGCTATCGCGCTTTGGCTGACATACTTGGTTCTACTTCTCTGCATCAGAGCTCTATGTGGTCTCGTACTACCGTTCCATCTTTCAGACCTTTTATGTCTGCTCAGTCAGCCCTGGCTTCCATACCTCAGATGCAAGTTACATCTGTCACATCCGTTCCATCAATTCCCACCATGTGTGTGGCATCCACTACTCCTTCTATTAGTGCAGTTACCGCATCTTTGGTAATTACTACTGTTACTAGGATATCATCTGGACTTGCTGGCAGAGGTCCTTCACCTTCGATTTCTGGAGTCGGTCAACCTATGGGTAGTGTACCAATCCCTTCGAATTCCATTGTGGTAGGATTGTCATATGAGAAATACCTGTATGCTCTCTTAAATCTGACCCATAATCCTTTGGGTTCACAACTGCTATCCATTCCGCATAACCCTCCGCATTACTATGATCACCATGGAGCTCATATTTACTACACTGGGTCGCTTCCTCTGGGGGTCCCAATTGAGAATTACATTCCGCTTTCGGTTGCCTGGAATCATACTACCTATCATGGCCTGCAAGGACAACCTTTACAAGGGCAACCTTCGAGTTTGCAAGGGCAACCGTTTCAAGGGCAACCTTTAGGCCTACAAGGGCAACCCTTACAGGGACAACCATCAGCCTCCACAGGTTCTTCTTTTGTTTATTTAGGGCAACCTTTTGGTCAGCCAGGTCAGCCTAAATTCCAGCCAGGCGAACCTATTGCCCAGCAAGGTCAACCTTCTGGGTAGCTAGGTCAACCTTAGTTTCAGCAAGGCCAACCTGTTGCCCAGCAATGTCAATCCTCTGGTCAAGTGGGATAGCCTCAGTTTCAGCAAGGTCAACCAATCACCCAACAAGTTGAACCTTTTGGAAAAATAGGTCACGCTCAGTTCCAACAAGGCCAACCTTCTGGCCAGTTGGGTTAGCCCTAGTTCTAATAAGGACATCAGTCTGGTCAAATAAATCCACCTCTTAGTCAAATGGGCATTCAGATGCTAGCTAGTTCCCAAGCCCCACCCAGTTTCCAGACTCAGGCCAGACTCCAACCCGGTCCCCAAACTCAAGTTGGATTTCAAGCCCAACCTATTTATTAAATGCAGCCTGGGCCTCATGCACAGTTTAGACCTCAGCCGCAATACGGTCTCTAAATACCTCAGCAACCCCAAGGGTAGCCTCAGGGTGCTCCGTATCAAAATTATCAGCAACCACAGGTTAATCCTTATCATAATTTTCAGTAGCCATATGCCACCCCTTTCGGTCAATCTCGTAATCAATGGTTTGCTAGCGATCAAAATCCGGGTCAAGAACCAAGTTATGGCATTAACCCGCCCAACTATAACCCTTATGGACAAAATCCTTATGGAAAAAATCCATGGGGGCAACAAGGCTCTGGTTGGAACCCTAATGATGGCCCCTATCAAAGGCCTATGATGTCCTTTAACCCTCAATTACCTTTTCTTGCAACTTTGGAACTACCCGATGTGTCCAAGCTGATGAATGACCCTATCATTCATAATCCATATTGGCCACCAGTTCCAAGCAAGATTCCCGGCGATTGCCCTAAGTTTGACGGTAAATCTAGAGAGAACCTCTAAGTACATGTTATGACTTATCACCTTTGGTGCTCATCTAACTCATGGCTTGATGATTCTATCCACCTCTGTCTTTTTCAAAGGACTCTTACTGGTTCTGCTGCGAAATGGTATATTGAGCTTACCCGTGGAACTTTCCAAGACTTCAATTCACTTGCGATGGCATTTCTTACCCATTTTTAGTTACCGATTTGTTATGAAATGGGAACACATCCCCTTACTTCTTTGAAATAGGACAACACTACTCACATCTCTAATCATATTCATGAATGGAGAAGGCGGCATCGTTCGATTAATTTCTAGATCCCTGATCAACTTCTGACTGACTGGTTTACTACCTCTTTTGTCAGTCTGATAGCCCGAGATATTGCTATGGGGTCATGTGTTATTGAAGAGAAAGATATCACGCGTGCTCAGTTTCTGGATTTGGTTTATTCCCAATCTAGAACTCTTTTCGATGTCTTGCTAGATGCTCTATGACCTGGAACTTCTAAAGCTCCATCGACACCTTCTGTCAACAGTGTTATTGGTTCCATTGCTCAATCTTCTCGAAAGTCTTCCATGACTTGTGTGAAGCAAAAACCTACTTCTCTTAGTGAAAATGCTTCTCAGTCCACATCTAATACTGGCAAAACCTTCGAAGTCAATGTCGTTTAGTCGACTGCGGTAGAGAAATCTTAGAAAGGTAAGAAGAAGGGGAAAGGTAAAAATAAGGCCAATCCACCAAAGAAAAATCCTCCTAAGCCTCCTGCCGATGATGGTTCTAATCACAAGCCTAAGTATCCTTGTCTTATACGTGATGAGGATCACTACACTAAAGACTGTCCTAGATGGTTTGAAGTTAGTCATTTGCTTAAGGGGACTTCAGGAACTCTTGTTGTACTTAAAGAGCCTTTTCCCTCCAAACAAACTCAAATGGTGGTTGATCAACCCCAGTCCTCTTCCACTTTTAGGTCCCAAGTTTTCATGGCTGGGACTATCCCTATTCATGTGAGTACTCGATCGAAAGAATATCCTCCGTCTGCCGGCAAGGAACCTGAAGTACCTTCTAACATTCCTTCATCCAGTTCTAGCCCTCTTCATATTGAACGACCCAGCACCGAGTCTGTCATTAGACCTCCTACTAAGGGATTTCTCCATAAATATTCCTATAACCCCAATGCTCATGCCGTGCAGCACTATAGTATTGTTGAAGACTTAGCCCAAGCTCCTTTGGCTATGTCTGCCTTGGAAGTTCTCCAGAGTTGTCCTTCCCAACCGAAGTCTCTGCTATCCACCATTGGTGGCATTGATCCGGCCGATTCGGAGTTAATTACATTCGATCTTGAAAACCATGTGCCAGGATTTCCTCATCAAATCTCTTTTCTCACTCA
Source organism: Pinus tabuliformis (assembly GCA_031772625.1). NCBI lineage: Eukaryota > Viridiplantae > Streptophyta > Pinopsida > Pinales > Pinaceae > Pinus > Pinus tabuliformis. Next base: position 230,246,673 of record CM062816.1, on the reverse strand, counting down.
AGTCATCATTAACTCGAAGAATATTCATCGTACTATTATTGATGAGGGTGCCTCCACTTGCATCATGTCCATTGCTTGTTGGAAGGCCATTGGCTCCCCATCTTTGAGTCAATCTCTTAATACCTTGGAAGCCTTTGATGGATGAGATTCTCATCCATTTGGTATTCTCCCATGCTTTCCTATCACCCTGGAAGGGAAGATAGTCGACGTTAATTTTACTTACAACCCTTTGTTGGGGCGAAGCTAGACGTATGCTATGCGTGCCATGGCTTCGTCATTATTTCATGTACTCTGTTTTCCTCATCAAGGGAAAATCATCATGATCGATCAGTTGTCTTTCTTCACTTCCTCTTCCTTGGATGGCAATGTTACATTTATGGAGCATACCAGTATTCCCTATGAGAGTGTGGGTGTTGGACACTTTAAATATCTTGCCCTTATGGGTGATTTTCACTCCCACCTCCTAATGTCGCCTTTGTTAATATGATTTCTATCAATCCTGATCCTTGAGTGATTCCCCTCGTCGATCAAGTAGATTAATGGGTTGAAGTTATGGTGTTGAGCCCTACCGAGCTCAACTATGTTGACATCGTTTCAACTTTGGTTTCATCTTCTTATTCTTATCCTTTGAGAAAATATCTCGACAGTTATGTGCAATCCGCTTGGCTTTGAGACATTGTTTCCCTGGACCTGTTGCAAGAGAAATTTCCTTCTGATGAGGCAATTCTTGAGACTATGTCTTTTGAGGATCCTCCTTGGCTCGATCATCACCATTTTTCCTCGTTTCTCCCAAGCCATGCGGCCATGACTGCCTGTATAGGTAAGTTTTCTTCCTGTATTCCTTCTCAACCACTTCAGACGCCTATCCTGACTCATGAGGTTTTTTCTGAGGGAAATATGGGAAATATTACGCAAACCATGCCCATTAACATCTCTGTTAAGCAAGGAATTATTGAAAATATTCACATTGGAGTTACTTGTTCTCCTGAGGAGATCCAGCTTTACACTGACCTTTTCCATGAATTTCATGATGTGTTCGCTTGGTCATATGAATAAATGCCCGACATTGATCCAAGTATTGTGGTACATGAGATACCTACGTACCTTGGTGCAAAGCCAGTTCGACAACATTTACACCCCGTGCACTCAAGAAAAGTCGCGACCATCAAAGGAGAAGTTGAAAAACTTCTCAAGGTAGGGTTTATTTATCCTATCCAGTGATAAACTGGGTATCTAACATTGTCCTTGTGACCAAAAAGTAGGGCACTATTAGGGTTTGTGTTGATTATTGTGACATCAATCGTGCTTGTCCGAAAGATAACTATCCTACTCCCTTTATTGACTAGCTTATCGACGACTGTGCTGTGAGTGAGATATTCTCTTTTATGGATGGCTTTGCTAGTTACAACCAGATCAATATTTCACCTACTGATCAGCACAGGACAGCCTTCATCTGTCCATGGGGTACTTTTTCTTACAAAAATCTCCCTTTTGTCCTGAGAAATGTTGTGCCACTTTCTAACGAGAAATTTCCTATGCTTTTCATGACATCCGACACATTGTTTAGCCATATTTGGATGATCTTCTAGCTCATTCAGCTATACACACTGACCATCCAAACCAACTTCGCTAGATTTTTCATCGCTATAGACATTACCGTATTCGTCTCAATTTGCATAAGCGTGTCTTCTACGTCGAATTCGACAAACTCCTTGGGTTTTTCATTTCTAAAGAGGGCATTCATATCAATCCCCTCAAGGTCAAAGCTATTATGAATCTCCCACCTCCTGCTTCTTTGCATCAATTGCAGAGTTTGTAGGGGAAGGAAAATTTCCTACATCGTTTTATCCCTAACTATGCCAAGATTGCTCAAGGTTACATGCATCTCCTTAAGCGTGACACTCCATTTATTTGGGATGACATCACCCAATGGTCATTCGAGCAACTCAAGATGCTTCTTGTTTCTTCTCCTTTGTTGCATCCACTCGATTATCATCGTGATTATTCACTTTATCTATTTGCCGCTGATAGTACTATTGGTATGGTCTTGGTTCACGACGACGATGATGGTTCAAAGCACGTTAGATATTATCTTAGCCACAACCTTCTTGACATCGAGAATCGTTAGCTTATGTCGAGAAGCTAGCCTTGGCTATTATTCAAGCTGTCCAACGCTTTAGTCATTATATTTTGTTGTGCACGATGACCGTGATTTCATATTGCAACCCGATGACATACATTTTGTCACGTCAATTACTGCGGGGAAAGTACTTGAAATGGATTTTTATCCTTTAAGAGTTTTATCTGGAGTTTACCACTACCAAGTCTAAGAAGTCACTGGTCTTCACTGAGTTCATTTGCTCATTACCATCTGCTTCTGCTCCCTCTCAGATAGAGGACTGCATTCCAGATGACACACTTTTCTTGATCAATACCCTCAATCCCTAGTATGGTGACATTATTTTTTACCTCCAAACATCTTCATTCCATCCTGATTTTTCTAAGGATGCTCAGCGACACATTCACCACCATTCTCAACCTTATCGTATTGTTGGAGACACTTATACTGTCTTGGCGTTGATTCAGTTCTCCGTCGCTGTCTAATTTTTGAGGAAGCTAAAAGAGTCTTTAATGACTACCACTATGGTGCCTATGGTGGTCATATGTCTAGTTATGCTACTGCCCAAAAAATTCATCGTGCTAGTTACTTTTGGCCCTCCATTTTCAAGGATTTCATTCTAGCTGTATGTTCCTACCACGCGTGTCAAATTTACCAGCGGAAGATGCATGCACCACCTTCCCTTTTGCATCCTATCATTACCATAGGCCCTTTTCCAAATGGGGCATTGATTTTATGATCTATAACCCTCGCTCGGTTTGGGGGCATGGGTATATCATCATTGTCGTCGATTATTTTACGAAATGGGCCAAATCAATGCCTACATTTTCTAACGACGGTAAGACAGATGTGCAATTCCTATTCAGTCATGTGATTACATGGTTCAGAGTCCCTCAGGCTATAGTCACTAATCATGGTTTCCATTTCTGTGGTTATATGATGACCGAGTTGACAACCCAGTTAGGCTTGCATCATGATAGTTTGACACCTTATTACCCTCAGGCCAATGGCAAATTCGAAGTCGTAAAAAAAGTATTGGTTACCATGCTTTAGCGTACCATTGGAATGCACAAGTCTAATTGGAATTTGATGTTGTTTTCCACCCTATGTGTTAGGGCCTAAATCTACCTTAGGTTGAGAAAGGTAAGATCCAAGATAACATCAAACCACGCTTAACCTGGTAGCTAGCCCTACCAAGTCGAGAGAGGGCTCTCTCCTTGTTAATCTCAATAGAATATGATCAATGAGGCTTGATATGACTGATGTGAAGACTGATTTTAGTCTAGGTATGTGTGCAAAGGAGTTTGATTGAATTTGATGATGTTTTGTTGGCTCAAATGGAAAGGCAAATTTGGGTTTGGGAATGAGGCTCGATTTTGTAGAGATCTCTATGGGGCAAGGTGAGAATCTGATTTGGCACTTCAAATTGAATGGGATGGAGAGATTTAGACAGGTGATGAGTTGAAGAAGGCAAGAAAACCTCAGGGATCCTCTTCAAACAGTTGAAAACATCAATAACTAAGCAAACCCTAGGTAGAGCACTGCAATTTCAATGGATTCTACCTTTATCCTTGTTTGTTTTAGTTAAGAAGAAGAAAGAGAGATAATGGCATACATAAAACACATATAAACTTACAATTTACAGAAAGAAACACAAAACTAAAGCAAGATGCCACATGAATCCCATAAAGTGTTGCAAACCCTGGTCTATTCCTTAGCCAAAACTGTTGAGATGGGTATACAATGAGGCTCCAAGCTTTCTCAAAAATCCAACCATGCTAATGACTGGAAAATCACAAAATATGGATAAATAATAACTCATCCTAGCCTCTAGCAGTCAATCTCATGATTTTAGGAGCTGTTCCAACTAATTCTAAACTAAGAACTACAAATTAGGCAGTGGAATAACTTGCCTCTAGAAACTAGGGAACTGATTCATTCAGTTGCAAACTACTTTTTGATAGATGAATCTACCTCCATGAGTTAAAATTTGACATAATTACATCAAGATCCATCAATTTACATTAAATTACATCATAAGTTTGACATTAAGAAGGAGAAAAGTCAAACTGTCAAGAAACTAGGCGAAAAATAGAGTATTCTTGGTGAAACTGAGCAAAATTTCCCCAATGCTCCGCGCTGATTTCTCTATGCATAAAGCCTATTTGTAGCCACTTTTGGAGGCCTTCCTGGTGTCCAAATTTTCTCCAAGTGTGCTTGTTGGAAAGGTCTGCCTGTCTACTTTCCAGAACAAGTGGAATTTTTGAATTTGGCCTCCATTTTCCCCTCCAAAACTGAGTTCTCCCAACACTACTTCATGTGAGTCAAAATAGGGGCAGTAAGGTCAATTTTTGTTTCAAGATCTTTGACAAACTTTGGATTCAGGACAATAGAACCTACAAAACTTTTGGATTTAGTCTCAAACATCGATAGATCAAACCGTTCGTCAAACTTAAGATCTTCAAGATCCTAAAAAACCACAGGACATGAACGAGATTTGAACACGGGAATCACAAAAATTTCTTGGCGAAGGATTATTCTCAGAATGAGATTGGGATTTTCATACACAAGAGGTGGATCAGGATCCAGATTTGCTCTGGTATATCTTCTGGAAGCCAGTGTGTTATTATTTCCAAGAAATCAAATGGACATTATCAACTTGTTCAGCCTATCAAATTCTAAACTTATCATCCAAAAGCTTAGAATTATCAGATGTACTAGGGCAATTTGCAAGTTAGATATTCCATTTATAAGACTAGACCAGAGATTGACTGAAGTAGCTTTTATCTACTTGTGCTAATGCAAAGCAAAAGTGTTTCAAAGGCTACTTGGCTAATCTTCAGACTCCGTCTGTAGTTTATAAAATGAATAACACTAACAAACAAATAATTTCTTCCCCAATATGGTCGCCACTATGTTAGGGCCTAAATCTACCTCAAGCTGAGAAAGGTAAGATCCAAGATAACATCAAACCATGCTTAACTTGGTAGCTAGACCTACAAGGTCAGGAGAGGGCTATCTCCTTGTCAATCTCAATAGAATATGATCAATGAGGCTTGAGATGGCTGATGTGAAGACTGATTTTAGGCTAGGTATGTGTGCAAAGGAGTTTGATTGAATTTGATGATGTTTTGTTGGCTCAAATGGAAAGGCAGATTTGGGTCTGGGGAATGAGGCTCAATTTTGCAAAGATCCCTATGGGGAAAGGTAGGAAAATGATTTGGCACTTCAAATTGAATTGAATGGATAGATTTAGATAGGTGAGGAGTTGAAGAGGGCAATAAAACCTCATGGATCCTCTTCAAACAGTTGAAAACATCAATAACTAAGCAAACCCTAGGTAGAGCACTACAATTTCAATGGGTTCTACCTTTATCCTTGTTTGTTTTAGATAAGAAGAAGCAAGAGAGATAATGGCATACATAAAACACATATAAACTTACAATTTATAGGAGGAAACAAAATACCAAAGCAAGATGCCAGATGAATCCCATAAAGTGCTGCAAACCCTAGTCTATTCCTTAGCGAAAACTGCTGAGATGAGTATACAATGAAGCTCCAAGCTTTCTCAAAAGTCCAACCATGCTAATGACTAAAAAATCACAAAATATAGAAAAAAAATAACTCATCCTAGCCTCTAGGGGTCGAGCTCATGAGTTTAGGAGCTTTTCCAACTAATTCTAAACAGAGAACTACAAATTAGGCAGTGGAATAGCTTGCCTCTAGAAACTAGGGAACTTACTCATTCAGTTGCAAACTACTTTTTGATAGATGAATCTACCTCCATGAGTGAAAATTTGACATAATTAAATCAATATCCATCAATTTACATTAAATTACATCATAAGTTTGACATTAAGAAGGAGAAAAGTCAAACTGTCAAGAAACTAGGCGAAAAACAGAGTATTCTTGGTCAAACTGAGCAAAATTTCCCCAATGCGGCGCGCTGATTTCTCTATGCGTAGCACCTGTTTGTAGCCACTTTCTGAGCCTCATTCCCCGGACCCAAATTTTCCTTTCCATTTGAGCCAACAAAACATCATCAAATTCAATCAAACTCTTTTGTACACATACCTAGCCTAAGATTAGTATTCACATCAGTCATCTCAAGCGTTATTGACTATATTTTGCTGAGATTGACAAGGATAGAGCCCTCTCCCGACCTGGTAGGGTTAGCCACCAAGTTAAGCGTGGTTTGATGTTATCTCGGATCTTACTTTTCTCAGCTTGAGGTAGATTTAGGTCCTAACACTATGGGCCTATCGTACCTTGGTTAAGGATGTGACCAGATTCACACAATTTCAACTTGTTTATGGTCTGGAAGCCACCCTCCCGATTGAATGCGAAATCCCTTCTCCCAAATTAGCTGTCGAATTTCTCCAGAATACTACTCCGATGGAAGAACACCTTCTTTATCTAGAATAGCTTGATAATACTCGTCGATTTGCTTCTTTAGTCATTGAAGCACAAAAGAAGAGAGTCAAAACTCACTTTGATCAAATAGTCAACCCACGTTCCTTCACGGAGGGAGATTTAGTCCTATTGTATGATCAATCTAATGACAAGCTAGGGGTAGGCAAATTCAAACCCATGTGGAATGGGCCCTATATCATCAAATGTGTGTTGCAAAAAGGGGCTTATGAGCTAATTGATTGTGAAGGTAACCCTTTAGATAAGCCCTGGAGTGGGCTTTATCTTAAGAAATACTATGCATGTGTATTTCGTGCATTGCTATGTACATAAGTGTGTTTTTCATTTTGTACATGTTTGGCTTGGTGTGTAAGTGTTTGCTGCTTATTGTGTCCTTCTCGCTTCTTGTGCAGATCTTTGTCGCACCTTATGTTGATTTTGCTGATGGTACCTATTGTAGTACTTGGAATCTTTCCTCCGCGGCATGGGTTATCTATGATCCTCATGGTGAGTTGGTGGATCTTTAAGGTGTTTGTCTAGGGTGTACCACAAACAATGTCACTGAATATAGTGTCATCATTGAATTAGTAGCTGAGGCTATTGTCCTCAATATTCACACATTGATTGTGAATCTAGACTACCAGCGTGTTGTTCTTCAACTTCACGAGTGTTATTCCATCAGAAATCCTCAAATTTTAAGGTTGTATTTACGTGTTCATTTATTGGAAAGGAATTTTTATTATATCACATATGGACACATTCCTAGAAGACTAAATACATTAAATTATGCATTGGCAAATCATGTACTAGATATACATTTGTGACATTTATGAAAGTAAACCATTAAAGACATAATAAGACATATAGGAAAACGAAAAAACGTAGGTGTATATATATATATATATGTATGTATGTATAGCAGTGTTCCACATGACAGTGCTAAAAAAATATGTGTTTTGTTACATCACAAGACATGATGTCTTTCAAAAATGGCAGAAATTAAACCTAGGAGTCTAATCTGTGTGGTGATCTCTGTAGCACGTGACTGCTCGGACCACATATCTGAGAAGTCGATGGATCCTACCTGATACCCCTGTGGTGTGTCATTGGTACTATCAAGGGACATCCTCGGATCTTGCATAGTCAGGGATTCCCTCTATCAATCCCTCTCGGTCTCGAGCAATCTCATCCTCTACGTTGTAGGTTTTAACCTCATATAGAAATTACATTCATATGAATTCTAAAACACAGAAAAATAAACAATGCAAGAGCATAACACATAAAACACATATACAGAGAGATTTCCCACTAGATCCCAAAACCAGCACTACCAGCTTGATTTTTCATTATATTCCTTTCAATGTTACAATACATATATATACATGCTGAAGTATTCAATACCATGGACCAAAAACCATCGTGTCCAAAACCATGGAGCGAAAACGATAGGTAGGTTCGCCCAACCTAATATAAGGTCCAAAAAACATTTTCCCAGGGCGCTGCCCTAGACCCCATAGAGGGGGGCTACCACTCCCCCTATGACCCCCCCGCTACGCAAACGTCGCAATGAAGGGGGGGCTCCGCCCCCCCTCTAACCCCCCAGTTCACTATGTAGGTTAGTCGTGGAAAGAATATAACACAACCCAACATTCTCCCACTTGTTTTTTTCTTTCCACAGGGAGCCACAGGAGAGCTTAGTCATTTTTCCAACCCTAAAATGCCCATTGTTTCTATACACTAGGAGAACTTCTCATAGATTTTGTCAATGTATCTGCAGTATTCCTCAAGTGTCCAACTTTACCAGCAACACCTTTTTGTCTTCTATCATATCCCTCACAAAGTGATACTGAACATCAATGATCTTTGTCTTTGAATGATAAGCACGGTTATTTGCCAAGAAAATTGCACTTTGGCTATCACAGTCTATCCTTATATCTCCCTGTACTAACCCCATACTTGAACATAATCTCTACAACCAAACTGCTACCTTGCTTGCATGAGTGGCTGCCATGTATTCTGCCTCTGTAGTTGATAGTGCCACTATAGATTGTTTCTTACTCATCCAACTGACTGCACCTCCAAATAGGTTAAACACATACCCACTTGTAGATCTTCTCTGATCCAGATCTCCAGCCCAGTCTACCTCAACAAAGCCACGAATATCCAACACTATGTCCAATCCTAGTCTTCCTTGGTAGCACAAACCATAATCACTAGTGCCATGCAAATACCTGAAAACCCGCTTCATTGTTGTCCAGTGCTCCTTCCCTAGTTTTAACATAAACCTGCTCAATACTCCCACTGCATGTGCAATTACTGGTTTAGTACAGACCATTGCATACATCAGGCTACTGACTGCACTTGCATATGGAACACAGGACATATCCTCTTCCTCTTCTTGTGTCTTGGGACATTGTTCAACAGATAACTTTACACCTACAGGAATAGGAACCTTCACTGATTTACTATCCTGCATATTAAACCTTTGCAGTATTGTCTCAACATACTTCCTTTGATTTGACTAGAGCTTCCTCTTTGCCCGATCTCTTTTAATTTCCATGCCGAGAATATAGTTTTCAGCACCAAGATCATTCATTTCAAATTTGGAGTACAATTGGGTCTTCAAATCCTGGATAATTTCTCTATCATTTCCAACCAGCAACATATCATCCACATATAAGACCAGATAAATAAAACGGTCACCAATTAATTTAAAATACACATAGTGATCTACTTTACTTCTAGTGAAGCCAAGTCCCCATATAAATGTATCAAATTTCTGATACGACATCCTTGGTGACTATTTTAACCCATACAGAGACATATTTAACTTGCATACAATTCTTTCTTACCCTTCACTGCAAAGCCTTCAGGGTGCTTCATGTAGATCTCCTCTTCCAGATCCCCGTGAAGAAATTTTGTCTTCACATCCATCTGTTCTACCTCAAAATCAAAAGCAGCAACAACAGATAAAAGTAACCTAATAGAAGTTACCTTGGCAACAGGAGAAAAAATATCACCGAAATCAATTCCTGACACCTGGGAATAACCTTTTGCTACCAACCAAGCTTTGTATTTCTCCACCTTTCCTTCTGAATTGGTCTTCTTCTTGAACACCCATTTGCTGCCAATGGGTTTCCTTCCAGTTGGCAACTCCACCAGATCCCAAGCCTCATTTTTGTGCAAAGATGCCATTTCATCAACCATGGCCTCTTTCCAGAGTTTTCCATCCTCTTAATCCACTACTTCCTTCACAGTTCTGAGATCATCGTCAGTAATAGACAAAGAAAAATTTGAATAGAAAGAATATGGACTATACCCTTCTGGATGCCTTCTTTCTCGAACCGATCTTCTCACAGCCGGAGTTTGTGGCTCTTCATCTTCTGATTCCTCCTCTACTGTAGAGTTTGATCCTTTCTCCTTTAGCTCAAACTCTATCTTCTCAAGTTCCTTTCGTCGGACTTCATGTTTAATAACATCTTTCACCTCTCTAAACACCACATCTCAGCTATACACAACCTTCTTTGTTATTGGGTTCCAAAGCTTATAACCCTTTAAACCATCCTTATACCCAATAAAGATGCCATTTTTAGATTTACTATCCAACTTGGTTCGTTTCTCCTTTGGAACATGTACATATGCATCACATCAAAATACCCTCAGATGTGAAAGAGAGGGTTTCTTACTAGTCCATACCTCTTGTGGAGTCTTATCCTCCAATGCTGATGAAGGTGACCTATTGACCAGGTAACATGCAGTATCCACTGCCTCTGCCCAGAATTCCTGTCCTAACCTGGAACCACTGAGCATGCTTCTTGCCCTTTCCATCAACGTCTTGCTCATTCTTTCTGCAACTCCATTTTGCTGAGGTGTATATGGAGTAGTCTTCTACCATGCTATACCACACTTCTTACACAATTCTTCAAATTCCTTACTACAAAACTCTCCACCATTATCTGTCCTCAACACCTTTATCTTCTTCTCTGTCTGGTTTTCCACCAGAGCCTTAAATTCTTTAAACCTGTCAAAGACTTCAGATTTCTTCTTAAGGAAATATATCCATGTATTCCTTGAGAAGTCATCTATAAATGATACATAGTACTCAAACTTACCAAATGATGGAACCTTCACAGGTCCAAACACATCACTGTGCACTAGCTCTAATATATGTTTCGCCCTCTTACTATTAGAGGGGAAACTCACCCGATTCTGCTTCCCATATACACAATTTTCATAGAAATCAAAATCTAGAGAGCTATTACTCATACCTTCTACCATACCTTTACCATGAAGTATTCGAAGGCCCTTCTCTCCAATATGTCCAAGCCTTTGATGCCACAACATGGTCTTTTCTCCAAAGACCATTAGATTTTCTGCACCACTTTCAGGAACCACAGAACTATTGCACCCATCAATAATAGTGCTACCTTGCACCTTGTACAGAGTTCCAATCCGAACTCCCTGCATCAATACCAGTTCTCCCCAAACCATTTTGTAGGTATCCTTCTCGAACACTATTTTTACACCAGCATCATCCAGCTTGCTTATAGAAATCAGATTTCTGGCCAATGAAGGAATATGCAGAACACTTGGAAGTGTTCTAATCCTTCCACCTTGCAACTTCAACTTTACTTTTCTATGAGCAACAATTCTAGCCTTCGTATCATCCCCCAAGAAGACATCACCACCATCATATTTCTCATACTTGTAGAACCACTCTCTATGGGGAGTGAAGTGAAAGGATGCACCTAAGTCAATCAACCATGCCTCATAATTCAAGTACACATCCCCACCTTCGTCTGAGGTGGTTCTCGCCTTTGCAGAAGGAGCATCATCAGATCCCTTTCCTTTGTTAGGAGCTTTAGATTTACAGTCCCTTTTGTAGTGCCCTTCCTTTCTAGATTTCCAGCACACCACCTTTACAGGTTTTCTACGAGATTTAGATTTCCCTCTAGATTTAGATCTCCCACTTGATGACTTATTTTTGTTTCTATTCTAGGACCGTCCTTGTACAGAAAAGGCATCACCATTTTGTCTCTCCTTATTTTTCCGTCTCATCTCCTCTGTTAGCAAGGCTGAGACTTTTTCATCAAACTGCAAGGCAGTTGCATTACTACCTATTGCAATAACTAGTCTATCCCACGAATCTGGTAGAGAACAAAATAAACCGATGCACTTATCTTCATCTAAAATTTTAATATCAACAGATGCTAACTGACTTACCACAGTATTAAATGCATTCAAATGCTCTCTCACTGAGTCTTCAGTCTCCATCTTTCATCCTCAGGTTATATAGCTTTTTCCATAGGAACAGTTTATTCACCAAAGACTTAGATTGGTACAAAGTCCCTAACGTGTCCCATAAAGCCTTCGTTGTAGCTTCCCCTGATACATTCAACAATATTGAATCTGTGACACACAATCATATTGTGCTGTTTACCTTCCGATCCAAATTCTTCCATTCTTCATCGGACACTCCCGTTGGTTTAGTACTCGGATCTACCGCGATCCACTAATCTTTATCCAACAACAAATCCTCCATCTTGAGTTTCCACAACTCAAAACTATGACGATTAAATTTCTCAATCTCTAACTTTCCACTGCTCGCCATATTCTTTCACCACCAGAATCGATCTCCCAGATCTCCCACTAAACAAGGTCTACCACAAGCCAGAGCAAAACCCCTCAGCAATAAAGGCATCCCCTTGAAGACAAAACAACTCTAATAGTAAATCTAGGTTTTAACCCCGTATAGAAATTACCTGCATACGAATTTTAAAACATAGAAAAATAAACAATGTGAGAACATATCACATAAAACACATATACAAAGAGATTTTCCCACTGGATCGCAAAACCAGGACTACTAGCTTGATTTTTCATTATATTCCTTTCAATGTTACAATACATATATACATGCTGAAGCATTCAATACCATGGGCCGAAAACCATCGTATCCAAAACCATGGACCGAAAACCGTGGGTAGGTTCACCCAACCTAATATAGGGTCCAAAATTTTTTTTCCCAAGGCGCTACCCGGGACCTCGTAGAGGGGGGCTACCCAGCCCCTCAAACCCCCTGGATAGGGGGGTTGCCACCTCCCCTATGACCCCCCCACTGCTCAATCGCCGCAATGAAGGGGGGCTCTGCCCCCCCTCTAACCCCTCGGTTCACTATGTAGGTTAGTCGTGGAAAGAATATAACAACCCAACATACATCTCCACCAGGAGGAGGAATCTCAAGCTCCCACTCACCTCGCCGAGCAATCAGGGACAAGCCTGCAAGCCTTTCCACCCCAACATCTTCCAAATTGAAACATAGTGATTAGAACATATATAAAAAATGATAGAAATTACAAAATAATTAAAATCAAAATTTGTTACCTCTATGGTCCCAGTGTTCCCTAGGGGGAAGTACTAACTCCGAATCACCTCTGAAATCTAGCCCAGCATATTCCCACTCCTTGACAACGACAAGCTGGCGGTCCAACCACTGGAACAATTTGGGTCTCCAGGACATATGCTGACCCCCGCCTCCTCTGGGCATCAGTAGCACCCATCAAGTCATCCTCGACTCCCGTGGAGTCGACCATGCTACAACTGCTTCCTGTCTCTGAAAGATAGGAAGGCGCTCAAGGATAAATGATACCAGGATGGACCCATACCCGAACTGTTTTACATCCCCTCAGTGGCACTTTGTTAATTTCCATTTCATGTTATCAGCCATGGCCTTGGCCCAGTTGAAGACAGTGGGATCCATGCAGTCGGCGGCCAGCCATAGTTGGGTTTTTGTGGCCTCGTGAGGGGCTTGTGAGCCAGCCGCTCTAGTAATGGTCGAGAGGACACAGAGAGACAAGGCTCTGATTTTAGCAATCTTGAGTTTTCCACCCTTGTTTGACTTCTCTACCTTTGGACACATCCTTCCCATCATCATGTCCATAGTTTCTCCTGTGATCCGAGTCCTGGTCATGTGGGACCTTTCCCCCCTCTGAGACAAACCTATCAAGAAATAGATATCTGCTACCTCAATCTCCAGCTCTTGCCCTCAGATGATGAACTTAGCCTCATTCGGATTCCACGCTCCAATCAGATACTGGAGTAAATCCGATTGTGCCCTCAGACTAGGCACCATAAATAATTTTAGCAGACCACAGTTCCAGAGCATGTCCAAACAATCTTGGTCTCCCATGGCCAATTCATCATCATTGGTATGCTCTCGTTCTTTCCACTCAATCACCATTTTTTCTTCCTGCACATACACAACAAGGATTATAAATACTTTGTTTGCATTTCAAATCCAAAGAAATGGCTTTAATTTTGAGAATTGTAAAGAATCAGCACTTGGCGCACTTATTTTGCAAACAGGTGCGCTGACCTGAAATCACCCATTGAGAAAAATCAGGATCTTCATGACTTTTTCATGTACAGTCGCGAAGACCCCGTTTTCTCCCCGTGGAAGATTTCAGGTCGTCGTGGTCCTGAGCTAGCGACCTGCGACGATCGTCGCGCATATGTCAGCCCTAAAATCTTCCTTAAGGGCAGCTCAAACCATAAAAAATGACAAATTATTTATGAAAACATGCAGGAAAATGATTAGAGCTTACCTGGACCAGATGAATTTGCTGACAGGCTACTAATCTTTCTCCTATCGACCTTTGAAATTTCGAATGGACAAGGGTAAAATTTTAGCTCTGAGGTAAAATGGTGAAAAGTAATTTGTTTTTATCAAATGACTCTTTTGTAAGCCTTTTATGTCAAATTAGGGTGTGTAAATTAGAGTTTTTGACTATTTCATGTATTTTTATATCAAAGATGGATCTTATTCTTGCTTTTGTGCAGCAACAGGTTTCACAAACCCTTGTGACTTTTTTGGGAGTTGTATTTTATACTTTTTTTGGACTCGGTAAAAACATGAAAATGTCCCTCTTGGAGTTGTCTTTAAGCTCCTTTCTGAATCTCGAAACATGAAAAAATCATCGAGCTCTTGTCGCTTTGAACTCCTTAAAGGCTGTGAAGCGTCATCTACCTACTATATGTTTACCCCTTTTTCGGGTTGGGATAGATTATTTACGAGAAATGTATATGTTGATATTTCATGGTCAATAGGTTCCCTTGGATATTATTTTCTACCTTTTTGGATTCGAGGGACAAATTTACAAAATGGGACCTTTATATTTTTCTTTTTCGTGTATTTTTCAAACTCTCTAAACATGAAAAAGACTCTGAGTTTCACCTATGTCAGATTCGTTAAACCTTGATGACATTGGACTTGTCACCGTAACGAGATTGAGTTTCTCCTTCCTAAGGCTCATTAAAATCCACTAGGTCATATTCGTCTGAAGGATGAACTTACATTACAAGCATATTCTATCCCCTTCAAGCTTGTGTTTCAAAAATAATTGGGGTAATCGCCAGAAATGGTGGGGGGAAATTTGGAAACATTATGTTGATCGTATTAGTTATTACGGCAGCTTGTCGCTCTTGGACATCAACACTATTTCTACTTCGTGTCAAGTTCGAATATCCTCATTTTATTACTGGCCTTCCAGGTTTTGGGTTATTCATTTTGCCACATTCCATCTGATCCCTGCTGCATCATCATGACCTTTGATCCCTTGGTACCAAAATGATGCCAAATTTCAGAGTCATGTCACCGATATGTCCAAGAACTTAGTTATTTTTCAGTTTGTAGCCTTACACACCTCCCTCAGATTCTCTGTCTCATTCACCATCATCTTGCTCCTTCGTCTTGCATCGATGATGTGGGGACCTCCTTCGACCGGTCACTTCCTGTCGACTTCAGCTCATTATCCGGGAAGTTGACCTAGAGACTCCTTTCTGGTACCTTGGAGCTTGCATGCCTCAATGGCAAGTTCTTCACACTCGACGATAGGCTTGCATTATTGGTCTTCTATCGGGTGATTTCACAAGTGTTTGTCTCCAGATCATTATTCACACTTGGTGGATTGTACTAGCAGTACCTTGAGAACGATTGACATTACTGGTGGTCTCACTCGCGCTTATTAACGGTTCACATCATTGGTTGGTAATCAAGTGATTTTCTAGTGTGCTTTAATTCAACACATCTATTCGTATATTAGAAATTGTACAATGGACAAGTCGGGATTCAAGACCCTGGGCTCAAATTACACAAGTCTAGGTTGCGTGGATTGATGTATACATGACTCTTTTGATTGGATGGTTGCGACCATACCTGAGTTGTTTTTTATGGTCTTTATGATTATATGGTTGTTTCCATACCACAAACCATTTATGTTTATCATTTGGATGGTTGCGCTCATGCCTTATGCATATGTATTTCCTTTCACTATGTCTTCATGTATCAGAGATATCAGTTGTACTTGTGTCTGTAGGTTCTCTGCAAGGACGTTCTGTTTTAGTTATGGATTCGTAAAGTATTTCACCCCTCCCACTCTCTCAGCCTTCATGCTTTAGGGGGCATATGTTACACGGTAATTTGTCACTAGGTCTGCATTCCTTGATCCTCGATATTGCTATTCCATGTTACCGACATCTATGTTGTGTAATATTGCCAACTATGTCACATTACCTTCCTTGCAATCTCAAGAAGAGTGTCTCATTTCATTATCCCTGAAGAAGACCCTTTTTACCTAAGTTTTTGGGTCAGCAAGAGTCAGAAGTTATCCTCCTTGCGAAGATTGACAAGTTAACACTAGCCCTAGTGAAGTCTTCACACTATCCCTATGTTGCACTCGCGACGAGCCATATTTGGCATGCTTTTCAACAACTCATCAAAACTTCTAGACGAAATTGCTTCATGGGCAGTCCTAGGGCTAGTTGTTGGGTCAGTTGAGCTTGCCTTTCTCCTTTGGGATAGTTGTTCCACCTTTTGTGCAACCTCCCTAAGAGGTAAGCTCCTCCTTCCATCTCTTATTGGACCTCTCCCTCCTATAAATACCTCCTCCATGAATAGCATCAGCTAGCTTAGTGTTACAGGGAAAAGTGTCTATGCAGAACTACTAATCCCACTAAGGTGTGGTAGCTACCTTAGAAACAAAGAAAGTAAAGCTACTTTCACTTTTCATTTATGAAATATAGATGAGAGAAGAACAAATGAGACCAACCTCTGTCTTGCGCTTAACTCCTAGTTCGATTCCTCTCTCTTCTGATAGTCCTTTGCTACTTGCTTCCTGGTACGCCCAGCTTCACAGAGTACCTGTAGAATCAAAGTAGCATAACACTATACAAGAACATGGATCTATAATCATAAACAATCTAGGATCAGATGTAAATTGACCATACAAATGCATAAAACATAAATGACACAAGAGTATGGAGGAAAACTTGAATAGCTTTTATTGATAATCAAGAAAGAGCCAAGAGAGTTACAACCAGTTGTTCTGACCCAGCATCATCCTCTCAGCAAGTAAGCCCTTCTTCACCTCATACAAAGCTTAGATCACCCAACACTATGATGTTGTCTCAAGAAACCAACAGCAATTCCTTACAAGATGCAAAATTCCAGCCTCCAACCTCCTGGATCTCTAGGATGAGAGATCTATATATAGATATTTTCAGAGGTGTGAGTCAGCTATGGGTTTTTGATTAGTTTATTCTCTCTGATAGTTCTTGATTCCACTTGGAGATCTCATTGATCTCTTACTCATCCTTGGACGATTCTGAGAGGCAAGTGTCCCAGGAGAAGTTTCTGGAAGATTCCATGATCATCCACCTCGCAAAATGTCTCCGTCACTTGTCTTTTCTCGTCCATCGCACCACATAGAAGGTCTTTTTGAAATGCAATGCAGTTCTCGTGTGTACAAGGTGAGATGCATCGCACCCTGGCCATGGAGCAAGTGAAATGATCCAGTTTTGACCAATTCTGAGTAGTTTTTCATGGAAAACTTCTGGGAGATGATGTAATCAGTTGATCTTGTTCTTTTAGGGGTTGAAACAACACTTTTAAGGACTTAGGAGACCTTAGTTTATGGAAATTTATGCTTGGGGTTGCAGTGCCCAAAAATGTCTATAACAGTTGCCCCCTAAAGCATGAGGTCGTTAATCTTTTTGATATCGGGTGAAATGCTTTATCATGAGGATCCGAAGTTCTTTCAAGTTGGAAGGAGACCTATCATAAGATACAATACAATACATATCTTCATAATATTTTGATGATCTAGCTGAGGCGGGCATTCCCATGCTCAGCTTTATAAATTCATTTTCATGTAAATAGGACAGACAATCGTCTGAGTGTAGACTGATGATTCTGGTAGAACCATCATCCCTTTGATTGGATGATTATCTGTGCAACAATGATGTACATTTCATGTCTTTATTTTCCTCAATATATATCGCAGCTCGGATGGATGAAACTAGATCCGGGGTCTTCAATCTCATTCGATCTTCACTCAAAGTAAAAGTCAATCCATGTGAGAGACGTTCTGAAGTTGAAAATGGAAAGACATCACCTGATTACCAGCCAATGATGTAAGCTGTTAATAGGCGCGAGATGAATCACAGATAATGATAATGATCCTCAAGGTACTACAGTACAATTCACGTGGTGTGAATAAGGGACTTGGTGTCAAACACCATGCAAAATCTTTCAGTCGAAGGCCATTGATGTAAACCTGTCGCCGGAAGTGAGAAACTTGCCATTGAGGCATGCAAGCTTCAAAGTACTAAAATGGGTGTTCCTAGATCAACTTCTTGGATAATGAGCTGATGTCGACAAGAAGCGATCCGTCATAGTAGGGCCTTAATGAATCCCACATAAATGACACAGAATGGAGCAAATGATTTTAATGGAGTTGAAAACAGTCTGGTGATATAAGGTTCAGGGTGGTGGTCATGAAAGAATGGAGTGTAAATGTATTGCAGCGGGTGAGACACAGGTGAATTCTCTGAGTGAGTTCTCTTGAACATATCGGCGACACTGATGTGATGGATTGGTAGCATTAACCCCAAATGTGGATGGTGTGATGGGACCATGGTGATGTGACCGGTGAATGAAACAACCCAACCTGACTTGGATGCAGAGTGAAAGTGTCATGTTCAAGAGCGACTTGCTACCAACAAAGTTTCTTCAAGTTTTCTTCCCAATTTTTCCCCAGTCATTGTTGACCAGTACCTCTTTATTTTTGTCAAGCTTGAGGAGGATAACATATGCTTGTTCTATAATTTTCCCTTCGGGCAAACCCATCGCTATGTTTTAACGAGCCTAGCGACAGTGAAACTCGTTCTTGTCTACTATGGACAAGTTTGCCGCTATTAGGTTTTAACGAGTTTAATGACAAAGATAACTCGGTCCTTTTCAATTTTAGAGAGTCTGAAAAGGGACGTAAAGGAAACTCCAAAATTCCTTTTTCGTCATCTAATCCCTTAAGTCCGAAAAAGTATAAAACAATACAAAAGGGATGAATTTTCGATACTTTTAACGAGCCGAACAAAACAAGCGCTCGATCTTTTTGTGTAATAATCCCTCAGGTCCAAAAAGATTAAAATCTAAAGGAGGGATAGCACTTCTGGTCCCTTTAACGAGCTGGAGAGGCCAATGGCTCGGCAATCTTTTCATATTTTACGAGTCAGTTGAAAAGAGCTTAAAGGAGACTCGTCTTTGAGGAATGAGTGATAAAACTGGGTAGCAGCTGATTCCGGGTAAGGTTTGGAATTTTCCAATCATGGCAGTGTTACAAGGATGGCTAGTGGGATCACTCTTCGCAGCTATTCCTCAAAAGGGGTAAACAATCAAATGGAGGTGAATGATCGACCAATACAGAGTGGAGGTGATGATGGGAACACGACCAAGGCTTTAAAGGCTGAAGTACTACATTCACGATGATTATTTACCGGGAATTGGTTCATTTTTTATTGATCTTAAATGTTGGGGAAAACATTTGCTGATTGCTTATGTTTATTTTTTAACGAGCATGAAGTCTGCGTTAAAACTGCTCGGTGCGGGTTTATTTTTTAACGAGCTTGAACCCGGCAGTAACACTGCTCATGGCAGGTTTATTTTTTAACGAGCTTGAACCTTGCAGTACCACTGCTTGTGATAAGTTTGCATGCCCCCATCATAATAACGCAAATCGAGGAGTTTGCATGCCCCCAACATAATAACGAAAATCGAGGTGCATGCCCCCCAAGCTTCATTACATTCAACTCGGTGGTTGGAATGAAGGTTTACCTTTGAGATTTGGAAAGGGGATTTGTTTCATTTTTTAATGAGGTTGACACAGTAAAAGAACTATCCTCATGACTCCTTGTTTCATTTTTTAACGAGGTTGACACGAGATAAGAACCATCCTCGAAATCCACCGTATTTACAGTATTTGATATAAAATCAAAAACTGATGGATGATTAAGGTTGCTGGAATAATCTTCGTGGTAATCCAGAAGATGGGAGCGATGGTGGTAATCTTCCCATGGTGCCTCTCCTATCATCATTGATTGAATGATTCCTTCATCTGTAGAATGTACATGCAACCAAGGATCTAAAGAGGTGCCATATTCTTTAGACCTATCTATCCAAACACTCGATGAGCGTTGATTTGGGTTTTCCCCCCAAGCCAAGAAAATTGATTGCTACAATATTTCTAAAATGGCGATGATCCATGCTGACAAAATGTTTAGGAA
The DNA here is from genome assembly GCA_031772625.1 of Pinus tabuliformis. NCBI lineage: Eukaryota > Viridiplantae > Streptophyta > Pinopsida > Pinales > Pinaceae > Pinus > Pinus tabuliformis. The sequence goes on along the minus strand of CM062816.1, from coordinate 230,226,527 downwards.
TATTCCGAATCCATTAGATATAGAAGATTTCATATTGCAGGTTTCCACTGTGGCCACTTCCACCAAATTACTCGGAGGCGGTAGGGAAAAAGTACCCATTAAGGCAGGGTCTTTTAGGAGGCCTACTCCAATATTTTGAAGCAAATGATTTCTTCCATGGATCATTGGAATGCTTCCCGTAACTTTTGAACTATTGGCGAGAAATGTTTGTTGGTCGACGATTGTAATTCCTCCTTGGAAGGGAAATGCAATCTTCCTGAAGTAGGTCGACACAACTACGGCCATGGCATATATCCAGGGCCTTCCCAGTAGGATGTTGTAATCGAGGTTTCCGTCTATTACTTCAACATCTATTTCTACTGTTTTTCCCCCTAGTTCAACTTGCAAGTTACTTAAAATCTCGTATGGAGTGTATGATCATCCATCAAATGCTTTTAACATTGTTGACGATCGCGACAAGGGTGGTGAGCCTAAATTTTTCCAGCAACTCATCGACATAATACATGTAGATCCCCCCTCATCAATAATTGTTCGATGAAACATTTTGTTGAGGGCTTTCACTTGAATAAGGAAAGCTAGTTGAGCTGGTAACTTAGGGTCATATCCTTTGTGATTAAAGGATACAAGATTGGAATCTGTTGGGTCAATCCCACCTATTACTGATAATAGAGCCTGCTTTTGGGAGGGGCAATTTTGCGGTACCTCAAGTGTCGACATAGTGGACGACGATTGTGTCGGGTCCTCTACTATATTATAATTCTGTGCTATTTTTGCACGAGGATTAAATGTCGATTTGTGTACCACTCCCTTTGGCGGCTTTATCATTGGTTCAGGAATGATGGGTGGCACAACTTCGGTCAAAGTTGTTGTCAAACTACTAGGTTGTTCATTAGCCTTGTTATTCGACAGCTGTGGATTCCCGTAATCTTTATTCCTTATCAAAGCATTATTTTGCTGCTCTAAGATAGACAACATAAGCACTTGGGATTGGGAAGCATTTTCATTAGCAACCAGTTTGGTTCCCGGGTTTGGAAACGGATCAGTCAATACTACTGAGGTTTTTGAACTCTTAAAGAGTTTCTTAACTTTAGCTTTATGTGGACAATCTCTTGTCCGATGATCCTCATCGCATATATGACACCCCGCAGGGGGTTTCCTTTGCCCAAAAGGGTTTGTAGGAGGTTTTCCAGGAGATGACTCATCTTGCTTCTTTTTTCTCCCTTTCTTTTTCTTCTTGCCCCCTGGTTTCTTCAGTTGTTTTCCCTTGTCGGTCGACACGGCATTTACCTTCGAGGCGAGAAGTTCTTCATTTTCATTTTAATCAGAAATCTTACGAGCTTTCTTAGATGTAGCCTTTGTTGATTTCATGTCTGTCATACCAATCATGCCATCACCGGCATGAGAGTCATTGTTCGATTTAGGATGTGGAGGGACGGAAAATTCCAGTCTGGGAGCGTCAGGGATTTTATCGTAGAGCGTGCCAGACTGAGTATAGATCAAGTCTAGATATTGTGCACGAGCAATAACTTGCTCTTCAGTGACGACTCCTCCTTTTGGAGGAATCACCCAACCAACAGTGAGAACAACAGTTACCAGGCTTTACGACACCGGAATACGTCTCTAGCCTAGACTTCTAGATGTTGTGCGTTAGGTTCCAAAGCATTGTTAGATTCATTAAATTTATTTTATAGTTGATCTTTCTTAAGAAATTTTCCTTTCAGGTTCACCACGTGATGTAGATGTACAATTCCTAAAATGCAATCTAAGATGATAAACAGTCTTTTATCTTCTTTGTGTAATGAAAATCCTAGCTACTAAGGAAAGAGAGATAGTATTCTTTCACAAAGAGCAAAGAGCACACACTATATGCACTATCCTAAATCAAACCAATCAAACAGCCTAAATGCAAATGCACATGCATGTATTTGTTTTTAGAATTCTTAATATGTGAATGATAAAAAAAAAGTTAATGCGCAAATCTGAATTACTTTTCAAGCGACAATTACTAACAAGTTTCTTTTCAAAATAAAAAATGAATACAATGACAACACTTTACGATTTGGAAACGAATACTTTCTTTCGACACTAGAAAAACTAAAAATTTATATCAAATACAATAGTAATAGGGTAATCGACTATCAAGAGCAATCAGACTCTTTCCTATGACTAAAAATGACACTTGCGACACTTTCAAATCAAGAAACGACAGTAAAATTACGTTACTTTTTGCAAAGGAGAACTGAAAATGACTCAACAAATACACAAAAAACATGTACAGTTCTTTGCACAATGGAGGTGGAATAACAACAAGGAAAAGGGGTTTCAAACAGAAGTATACTGACTACAGGCAGCAAAATTCATGAATAGAACTGAAAAGAATGAACACAAAAACCAAAACTGAGGAACAATGCCTAGTCTGATCAGCGCACCTGTAACACAGTGAATTTGAAATGCAGCACACCTGCTACACTCGGGAAGTGCGCTGAAGTTCATATTCACAGAATAGAGGGTGCGCTGGGCTAGAGACGAGACTTTTCTTGGGTTCCAGGTCACAGTTTGAAGTTCAGTTCAGGGATTTTGGCCGAGCAAGTGGTAATCAGTAAATCAACAACAGGGGTAGATCTAAAGAGGTTACTAGAGCCACCACAAGTGCAATTAGAGAGTTTGTAAATCAGTAAACAAAACCCGGAGATTGACTGAAGCGGAATTTATCTACTTTGCATTAGCATAGCAAATGCAGTTCGAAAGCTACCTGGCTCGACTTCAGGCTCCGTCTGTAAGTTTATCAAATAAACAACAAGGTAAATAAACAAACAACCTAGTCGCTCCCCAGTGGAGTCGCCATTTTGTTACAGGGAAAAGTGTCTATGCAGAACTCCTAATCCCACTAAGGTGTGGTAGCTACCTTAGAAACAAACAAAGTAAAGCTACTTTCATTTTTCCTTTATGAAATATAGATGAGGGAAGAACAAAGGAGACCAAGCTCTGTCTTGCGCTTGACTCGTAGTTCGATTCCTCTCTCTTCTGATAGTCCTTTTCTACTTGCTTCCTCGTACGCCCAGCTTCACAGAGTACCTATAGAATCAAAGTACCATAACACTATACAAGAACATGGATCTATAATCATAAGCAATCTAGGATCAGATGTAAATTGACCATACAAATGCATAAAACATAAATGACACAAGAGTATGGAGGAAAACTTGAATAGCTTTTATTGATAATCAAGAAAGAGCCAAGAGAGTTACAACCAGTTGTTCTGACCCAGCATCATCCTCTCAGCAGGTAAGCCCTTCTTCACCTCATACAAAGCTTAGATCACCGAACACGATGATGTTGTCTCAAGAAACCAACAACAATTCCTTACAAGATGCAAAATTCTAGCCTCCAACCTCCTGGATCTCTAGGATGGGAGATCTATATATAGATGTTTTCAGAGGTGTGAGTCAGCTCTGGGTTTTTGATTAGTGTCTTCTCTCTGATAGTTCTTGATTTCACTTGGAGATCTCATTGATATCTTACTCATCCTTGGGCGATTCTGAGAGGCAAGTGTCCCAAGAGAAGTTTCTGGAAGATTCCATGATCATCCACCTCGCAAACTGTCTCTGCCACTTGTCTTTTCTCGTCCATCGTACCTCATAGAAGGGATTTTTGAAATGCAACGCACTGCCCATGTGTACAAGGTGAGATGCATCGCACCCTGGCCATGGAGCAAGTGAAATGATCCAGTTTTGACCAGTTCTGAGTAGTTTTTCATGGAGAACTTCTGGGAGATGATGTAATCAGCTGACCTTGTTCTTTTAGGGGTTGGAACAACACTTTTAGGGACTTAGGAGCCCTTAGTTTATGGACATTTATGCTTGGGGTTGCAGTGCCCAAAAATGTCTATAACACTTAGATGTAATGGAATGATAGCTAGATGTAATTTGGTAGTTTCAAGTTTCTAAGAGAGGAGTAGAGGTAGAGAGTGTTATTGGAGTGTGGAAGTAGACTCATTTGTGTTTTTATTTGAGAGATGCTTGAGTAGAGTTGGCTTGAGAGATTTCTAGTATCAACCCTTTTGGACAGAAGAGAGAGTCATATGTTCCCTTGGGAGATGGTTCACAAGTAAATGCTTACGGAGACATACCAATAGGACCCTTCAAGGAGGCTTACGATGTCAAGGCCTAGTTGTAAGTTTACTTTGATTTATATTAATACAAATCAATAGCTTGTTTCCTATATCGTTCGTTAAATTATATGTCGATAGCTTGAGGTTCATTGACTCTTCAAGTAGATTGTTTGGTTGTTTTCTATTTGCATTTGTGGTCTTTCTCTACATGTTACTTTCAAGTATGAATGACTAGAACAAAGAAGAGATGGAGCAACATGAAGAAGAATTCATCGAATGTCAGATTGAAGGTAGGTCTTCATAACACCAACTTTCTAAGGAAGTTTTCTTTGATATTGTTTGTGGAGTGACTAGACCCACTCTAGGGCTAGAGGGGTTGCCTTAGTTCGTAGAGGGAACTTACCTGTAACAAAGGCCCTTATCCATAAGAATCTATCTTCCTCGTTTGTTTCACACAAAAGAGATTTGGATTGTTAATAGTTGTTAAGCAATAATGCCGCCCATTAGAAGTGATCCGTCGTCCCTCAGGAAAGTAGAGAAAACCGTTGAATACCACAATAGTCTTGCACTATTGCAGGAATTAGGGTTTCTTTAGTTTTTACAGAGGTTTGATGGGCACGATAGGGAGGTGGCCCTGCAATTTGCTAAGAGTTTTAAGGATGACAGAGTCAAAATTCACCCCTTGAGGTTTGAGGTCATAGAAGAATTCATCACAGAGGCCACAGGGTTATAGAACATTGGCGAGTAATGGTTCAAGAATCAGAACTTAGAGAAAAATCGGTGGTTCTGATTTGTCATTGACAAGGAAATGTAGGTGAATTGGAAGAAGGGCATCCCCCACAACGCCTTGCTGGATCAATGGCGAGATATCCTTTATATTTTGTAGAAGTTTTTGACCTGCAAGGGACGCTATTCCTTCACATTTGTTTACCATTTTATAATATTGCTACATTTCAAAGCAGGCCAACACTTCTGGTGGAAAATCAATTTCCCCCAGTTCTTGCTTAGGAGTTTAGAGAGGATGGCAAAGGGTGTGCAAAATTGACGAGAAGACTAGGATGACCAAAAATTATACCATCACGAGTTAATCAAGATCTTGGCCAAGAAGGAGTTGGAGGCCAAAGGCATGACTTGGGCAGCATTATTAGAGTAGTTACACAAGAAGAAAGGAGAGAGGACCCTACTAGTCCAAGTACAAGTAGGGGTCCGATTAAAAACAATGTGCGAGGTTCTTCTTGCACTAGTACAAAAAGAAAGAGACCCATAGAGATAGCAGAAGAGGAAGCCCCATCTCCGGAGAAGAAGTCCAAGGCAGTGCAGTCCGACATCAATATTACAGTATAGGATTGAAGTGAGGCACTCAAAATTTTGAGGTTTTTTTGAAGTAGGTAAAAATTTGTGTGAGGAAGCACAACAACTTAGGGATGGGAGGATGTTAGTCCCCTAAATAGTCCCCATTCTTGTCCTTTTTTCCTTTATAAACCACAACTATTCACCTATGTTTTACCCTTTTCACATACCCTCATCCTGCACTAGTCCAAGCATGGTAATCTATTTCACATGTACTTTATTTTTCATATTTTATTTTAATTTAACATTTAATTAATTATTTAATTCAGATTTCTTACTTTTAATGCACTTATGTAACTTATCCTTATCTTCGATAAATACTTGGTAAATAAAACCACTTAATGTGACTGTTGATTTAAGTGTAGGATCAGATCTCACACTATTACCAATGCAGTGAATCTGCATAGCAGATCCAGAATTCCCTAGCCACTACCACATTTTGTGCATCATTGGCCATGAAGACCAGATAAGCCAAAGGCAGCCAAAGACAAGACTGAAGTTACAGATTGCTTGAATGGAAGCTAAAGATTTGACCCACAGCTAGTGAGTTCAATTGTCTATATTTAAAAGTCGAGAGGTTAAAATCTACATTTTGTTATGTAAACGGTTGACCAAATGGCCTGTACTAACTTTAGTAGTTACGGCCTTGGGCCTGTTATCACAAAATCATGTACTGATGGCTGCTAATCAGTTAGACTCTATGTAACTATTTCAGACCAGACTCTTGACTAAGGATTAGCCTCCCTAGCCTGAGAGGGCTCTCTCAAACAAACTATTGATTATGATTAACACTAAGAGGGCTAACTCTTGAAATGAAAACTTAATAAACATGCTGGTTGGACAGACAACATAAGATTTCTTCCATTGGGTTCATGGAGTCAAACACCATTTCAGTAAACCATAAAACTACTCATTCATGGAAGTCAGGGCATGTAATGTTTAAACACTCAAAACATTTCTCAAATGAACCTCAACTCATAAATACACACAGGAAGTCTGTGCAGCTAGGTGAATTCAGAGTGATTGTGTATCTATAAAGCTGTAAAACATAAAGGGTAAGACAAAGCCACATACATCTTGAGCATCTGAACAAAGTATGAATCCTGAGAAGAAAAAAGTAGTCTTTTATATTATTGTAACAAGTCTTTACATAAGCCAATATAAACTCTGTTTTTTCAAAAAACATCCAACCCCTATTACTTGACTCTCTTAGCTATTTATAAAATTCTTCTACCTGATTCCCCTTCCTCTGAGGGGAACTCGAAGTCCTTTCTAATGACACCTACTCACTTTTTCAACTAACTAATAATTACAGCTGACCACTAATTGACAGCGCTGGAATCCTAAAGCAAATAAGATTCTAATTCTACATCATGCTGGACATAGCATTTATTACAGTCAAGATGACGCTTCTACGAGAAAAAGGATAAAACAGGCTCATTCTCTGACAAGTGGTCTCTTTTAGTTTGGCTGTGATAGGTGTCTGTAGTTGCTTGCTGGCCTTTAATGTAACATGTTTTCCAATACCCTGAATTATAGGAAACTGCTCCTGTTTGTCGGTCCTTGGCTTCCACCACTCTTCGAAAATGTAGCAGCATGTCCCCAACTCTTTAATAGCCCAAGAATATAGAGCATCACCATGTTCCTGATGTGCTGTAGACTGTAATGACGGACAAGTGTCTCCTTTTCAAAGTTCCCGCTTGTATACCAAACTGACTGTCTATGTTAAAAATACCACCTACAGTAGTTTCGTAGCGCGCTACGAAACTACTGAGCTTTTTTCAAAAAACACAGTTTCAAACCAAAACTTCACCATTTGAGAACTTTGCTGTTAAAACATTCTTTTAACTGTTTTATTGCTGCAGCTGCTGCAGAATCACGAGCATTTACCACAGAATATAAAGGATTCCCTCCAAGCTTGCTAATGTTGTAAGTTTGATAGGAAGGAAAAACTCATTCATATCAGCTTTATGCAGGTCCGTGGCACCTTCTGCAACCTTGAGCATCCACTCAGTTGCAAAAATTTAGCTTCATCAGTGTTTGTGTCCGCATTGGTATTCAATCCTGTTGTCCCAGCATCCAATACAAGAAGCTCTAGTTGTTGAGGTGAAGTAAGAAGATATTCACTAATGCTGATAACATATAACTGAGGGTAGGCACTAAAACTTGGTGAAGGAAAAAAACATTGTCTTCTTTAGCGGACGTCCAAATTTCCATTCTAAATACATCTTTGATCCTATGCCAAACTTTTAATAACAGAACCTTATAAACAAGTTCATTGACAGCATTTGAGAAAGCTCCAACCCTTTGAGAAATATATTTCCTCTTCATCTGAAACCATGTCTAATAAGTTTCCACCATGCAGTCTTACCTTGTACTACCATTTGCATATATCTTTTGCTCTAGTTCAAGAAACCAGCACCATCATGGCGCACCACCTCCATAAAGAAAGCGACTCCCAAGAGACTCTGCTTTCCCAAGCTTTCAAGATACTAGCCTATCATTTGTTGATTATAAATCTGCTTCTCTCAAATTTGAAAACCTGAGTTATTTAATGAACAGTAGTAAAGTGGGAATGTTGTTTTCAATTAAACTTTCTATAGACAACCATTAGCATAGGATCTTAACTTCTCTGTCAATTTTTTGTTTCAAATGACCTGAAGGAAACTGTAACATTCATTTTACCAATAACCGATGGAACCCCGGACAATGGTAGATGGTCCAGGGCTAATATGTTTTGATATCTTCAATAATTAGCTCAACGTTCGAAGAGCAAAAAATTAATGGAAAGCAGGTAAAACCTTAATGCTACCCTTTTTCTCCTCAAGCTGTAATTTGTAAAAGCCTGTTAAAGGTCTTCCTCTAACACCAACAACAACCATGTCTGCCTCTAGTTCCCGCCATCCTTCCATGATCTTCCTATGCTCGGACTCTGCTATTCTCGAGCACCCTTCCAAATCAATACCTAAAAAATGCCTTCCAATGAAATAAAAGGCTCTTCACCTTCTTTGCAATGGGAGGCACCGGCTTAGAACCTGCTTTCATTTGTTTTATTCAATGCAAACTCATCTTTAACGACATCAGTTAATATAATTCCAGCCCTTGTGCCACATCATCAGCAGATACAACTGCGACCATAACACCTCAATGCTTGAAGATATTTCCAACAGTTTCATTCCATCACAATATTGAGCCTCTGACACTGTCGCTGACACATCATTTAGAGTGAGGGACATTTTCTGAGAAGGAACACCTGCGTCCCTCTTATCGTCTGTCATGGCATCCTCATAGCTATCTTCGATATGCACAGAGACCGAGGGGGCTTCGCTGGCAGTCTCGGCACCCCATTAGATTGCAGGGCTTCAGAATTGTGTAACGTCGGCACCGCCCTGAATTCCTTAACATCTTTTCCATCCTTGTTAATATCAATTGCAGTCTTTTAGCCATGATTTGGTTCTGGTTCTGAGACATCAACTGAAACCGGCGTTGCACGTTTCACACCTCTCCTCTGATTTTGATACAGTAGTTCCGTCCTCCAGTCTAGCCTCATATTTAACCAAAACTTCATCAGCTTCTTTTGGGTGCTCCCATTCCTCCCCTTCCTTGATAATTTTATTAAAAATGCCCCCATCCTTGCGGATATCCTTTACACTAGCCCAAGAGAGCAATTCAACATCGAATTTCAGAGTCGCATTGGGTGGAATTGTAGGTGGCGATCCCGATTCTAGAAGCGTAACAAAATTCAAATTTTCAATCCAAGAGGCCATGCATGTCAATACTTGATGTTGAGCCATGATATCAACAGCATCTAGTTGTCTTAGCATGATTTCCTCACACAGGAGTTCACTCAGCTCCGGATGCCCCTTTGCTAGCTTTGCAGAGAGTTGATATTGGAACTGTTGATAAGAATCTGGAAGACTGCCAACAACTGCTGCCCGATATCGACCTGCGCCTTCACCTTCTTCTGCCCACTCTCTAATAGACAGGGTCTCAAGCATTTGCAATGCATCATCTCTTATTTGTCTTGAGGGATCAACTACTTTGTAAAGTATAAGGCTTAGCAACCTCTGGGTTTCACATTTGGAAGTTCTCGCCGCATGTACACTTCTGCCAGAACAGTAAAGTACCCATCTGTGATTGATGAATCCGATGAGTAGCACTGGTTTATACATACTGGAAAAAGATACAAGTTGCTTTGAAGAAGATCCATTAGAGTTGTTTTTGCAAGTATAACTCTAGACTAGCCCCCCTCTCTGTACAATAGGCATGCTAGGATTTTAAATCTCCACTGAAAACTTGAACAAATCCCCAATTTCGTAGCATGCTACGAAATCACCTAAACAGGAAGCGCTGTGAAACTGCTAAAAAGGATTCATGCGCTACGAAAACACTTTGTCCTTAAGCTAGGCTAAAGATTTTGGCAACAGAATTTCCAGTGATAACAGTGGCTCCACTTGGGATAGTGTGCCCTTGTGGTGCACTAAGAACCTGCAGTTCCAGTGCCTTATAAAATTTATTTGACAAACAGAAATTTGCTTGACCAGCATGACTGTAGGAGAAAGAAAGCTACTTCTACTGAAAAATGCTCAGTTGACCTTGAGCTTATTTTGCATTTACCTACCTACCTACCCTAATAATTGAACTTCTTTCTGCTCAATCAATATGAAATTTCCAATATAGCCAATCCTCTGTTTTATCTGACATTTGATTTCTTTGACTGCATCGGAGTTCAAAGCTAATATAATCTTGTGATGACCGCTGCCACTGAAATTGTCTCTGATCTCTAGAGGAAAACTGAAACACTGGAGAGTAAAACTCTTCCATGTAATCAGCTATAGGATCCCAGAATACATGATCAGCTTGTTTTTCCTTGTAACTTTCCAGCTGTGCAAACTGATCTTCAACAACAGTGTTCAGTTCCTCAATCGTGAAACAGAAAGGAACCAGCATTCTCTCCTTGCGTTCTGCCATAGAAAACCTCTGAAAATAATGATCATGATAATGAAAACTATATGCCTGAATTTGTCCTTCTAAACCTTCAATTTCTTTTTCAAGGTCCTCAGCAAATTCATCCAAAAATCTCATCCTATCCTCTGCCTTGCAGTCAAAGGATCTTAGATATGAGGACAAGGACAAAGAAAAAGATTCATTTGTTTCTTCTTTACTATGATCATTATTCCATTGTTTAAAACCTTCCACTGAGGGAGAGTCTGCCACCACCTCTGACCTATCTATCCATTCCTCCAAAAACATAAGCCATAAGTCCTGAAATGACTTAATGGATTTGATAGGAAAACTTTCAATCCATTGTTTGCATTTCCCTTGAAGTGAATCATAGAACAACATAATGCAAACATCCTCATGTTTAACTCTAAGAAGCTCAGTAAAATGACAAAAATCTGTGATATGCTTCAGAGTTAAACTCAAATCTTCTCCATTGAATTTGGGACCATTCCTTAGAAAATATGCATCCTTGGGAAAATGATTTGGGAAACCATGAATTCCTGAAAAATCTATGCATGCATACCTTGAAATAAGAATGGTAGCTTCTGGGTCCTTCATAACTCCAGTGGAATCACCATGAAACTATGAATTTCGAATTTTTTAACAATGGAGTCGCCAAGGTAGTTTTGCAGCCACAAAAAGATTTCTGAGCTCCTGCTACCTTCAGAAGTTCAGCTTCATGATTTCGGGAAAGAATAATCTTCAGGCTCCCGGCAGACGCACCAAAATGTTATCACAAAATCATGTACTGATGGCTGCTAATCAGTTAGACTCTATGTAACTATTTCAGACCAGACTCTTGACTAAGGATTAGCCTCCCTAGCCTGAGAGGGCTCTCTCAAACAAACTATTGATTATGATTAACACTAAGAGGGCTAACTCTTGAAATGAAAACTTAATAAACATGCTGGTTGGACAGACAACATAAGATTTCTTCCATTGGGCTCATGGAGTCAAACACCATTTCAGTAAACCATAAAACTACTCATTCATGGAAGTCAGGGCATGTAATGTTTAAACACTCAAAACATTTCTCAAATGAACCTCAACTCATAAATACACACAGGAAGTCTGAGCAGCTAGGTGAATTCAGAGTGATTGTGTATCTATAAAGCTGTAAAACATAAAGGGTAAGACAAAGCCACATACATCTTGAGCATCTGAACAAAGTATGAATCCTGAGAAGAAAAAAGTAGTCTTTTATATTACTGTAACAAGTCTTTACATAAGCCAATATAAACTCTGTTTTTTCAAAAAACATCCAACCCCTATTACTTGACTCTCTTAGCTATTTATAAAATTCTTCTACCTGATTCCCCTTCCTCTGAGGGGAACTCGAAGTCCTTTCTAATGACACCTACTCACTTTTTCAACTAACTAATAATTACAGCTGACCACTAATTGACAGCGCTGGAATCCTAAAGCAAATAAGATTCTAATTCTACATCATGCTGGACATAGCATTTATTACAATCAAGATGACGCTTCTACGAGAAAAAGGATAAAACAGGCTCATTCTCTGACAAGTGGTGTCTTTTAGTTTGGCTGTGATAGGTGTCTGTAGTTGCTTGCTGGCCTTTAATGTAACATGTTTTCCAATACCCTGAATTATAGGAAACTGCTCCTGTTTGTCGGTCCTTGGCTTCCACCACTCTTCGAAAATGTAGCAGCATGTCCCCAACTCTTTAATAGCCCAAGAATATAGAGCATCACCATGTTCCTGATGTGCTGTAGACTGTAATGAAGGACATGTGTCTCCTTTTCAAAGTTCCCGCTTGTATACCAAGCTGACTGTCTATGTTAAAAATACCACCTACAGCAGTTTCGTAGCGCGCTACGAAACTGCTGAGCTTTTTTCAAAAAACACAGTTTCAAACCAAAACTTCACCATTTGAGAACTTTGCTGTTAAAACATTCTTTTAACTGTTTTATTGCTGCAGCTGCTGCAGAATCACGAGCATTTACCATAGATGATAAAGGATTCCCTCCAAGCTTGCTAATGTTGTAAGTTTGATAGGAAGGAAAAACTCATTCATATCAGCTTTATGCAGGTCCGTGGCACCTTCTGCAACCTTGAGCATCCACTCAGTTGCAAAAATTTAGCTTCATTAGTGTTTGTGTCCGCATTGGTATTCAATCCTGTTGTCCCAGCATCCAATATAAGAAGCTCTAGTTGTTGAGGTGAAGTAAGAAGATATTCACTAATGCTGATAACATATAGCTGAGGGTAGGCACTAAAACTTGGTGAAGGAAAAAAACATTGTCTTCTTTAGCGGACGTCCAAATTGCCATTCTAAATACATCTTTGATCCTATGCCGAACTTTTAATATCAGAACCTTATAAACAAGTTCATTGACAGCATTTGAGAAAGCTCCAACCCTTTGAGAAATATATTTCCTCTTCATCTGAAACCATGTCTAATAAGTTTCCACCATGCAGTCTTACCTTGTACTACCATTTGCATATATCTTTTGCTCTAGTTCAAGAAACCAGCACCATCATGGCGCACCACCTCCATAAAGAAAGCGACTCCCAAGAGACTCTGCTTTCCCAAGCTTTCAAGATACTAGCCTATCATTTGTTGATTATAAATCTGCTTCTCTCAAATTTGAAAACCTGAGTTATTTAATGAACAGTAGTAAAGTGGGAATGTTGTTTTCAATTAAACTTTCTATAGACAACCATTAGCATAGGATCTTAACTTCTCTGTCAATTTTTTGTTTCAAATGACCTGAAGGAAACTGTAACATTCATTTTACCAATAACCGATGGAACCCCAGACAATGGTAGATGGTCCAGGGCTAATATGTTTTGATATCTTTAATAATTAGCTCAACGTTCGAAGAGCAAAAAATTAATGGAAAGCAGGTAAAACCTTAATGCTACCCTTTTTCTCCTCAAGCTGTCATTTGTAAAAGCCTATTAAAGGTCTTCCTCTAACACCAACAACAACCATGTCTGCCTCTAGTTCCCGCCATCCTTCCATGATCTTCCTATGCCCGGACTCTGCTATTCTCGAGCACCCTTCCAAATCAATACCTAAAAAATGCCTTCCAATGAAATAAAAGGCTCTTCACCTTCTTTGCAATGGGAGGCACCGGCTTAGAACCTGCTTTCATTTGTTTTATTCAATGCAAACTCATCTTTAACGACATCAGTTAATATAATTCCAGCCCTTGTGCCACATCATCAGCAGATACAACTGCGACCATAACACCTCAATGCTTGAAGATATTTCCAACAGTTTCATTCCATCACAATATTGAGCCTCTGACACTGTCGCTGACACATCATTTAGAGTGAGGGACATTTTCTGAGAAGGAACACCTGCGTCCCTCTTATTGTCTGTCATGGCATCCTCATAGCTATCTTCGATATGCACAGAGACCGAGGGGGCTTCGCTGGCAGTCTCGGCACCCCATTAGATTGCAGGGCTTCAGAATTGTGTAACTTCGGCACCGCTCTGAATTTCTTAACATATTTTCCATCCTTGTTAATATCAATTGCAGTCTTTTAGCCATGATTTGGTTCTGGTTCTGAGACATCAACTGAAACCGGCGTTGCACGTTTCACACCTCTCCTCTGATTTTGATACAGCAGTTCCGTCCTCCAGTCTAGCCTCATATTTAACCAAAACTTCATCAGCTTCTTTTGGGTGCTCCCATTCCTCCCCTTCCTTGATAATTTTCTTAAAAATTCCCCCATCCTTGCGGATATCCTTTACACTAGCCCAAGAGAGCAATTCAACATCGAATTTCAGAGTTGCATTGGGTGGAATTGTAGGTGGCGATCCCGATTCTAGAAGCGTAACAAAATTCAAATTTTCAATCCAAGAGGCCATGCATGTCAATACTTGATATTGAGCCATGATATCAACAACATCTAGTTGTCTTAGCATGATTTCCTCACACAGGAGTTCACTCAGCTCCGGATGCCCCTTTGCTAGCTTTGCAGAGAGCTGATATTGGAACTGTTGATAAGAATCTGGAAGACTGCCAACAACTGCTGCCCGATATCGACTTGCGCCTTCACCTTCTTCTGCCCACTCTCTAATAGACAGGGTCTCAAGCATTTGCAATGCATCATCTCTTATTTGTCTTGAGGGATCAACTACTTTGTAAAGTATAAGGCTTAGCAACCTCTGGGTTTCACATTTGGAAGTTCTCGCCGCATGTACACTTCTGCCAGAACAGTAAAGTACCCATCTGTGATTGATGAATCCGATGAGTAGCACTGGTTTATACATACTGGAAAAAGATACAAGTTGCTTTGAAGAAGATCCATTAGAGCTGTTTTTGCAAGTATAACTCTAGACTAGCCCCCCTCTCTGTACAATAGGCATGCTAGGATTTTAAATCTCCACTGAAAACTCGAACAAATCCCCAATTTCGTAGCACGCTACGAAATCACCTAAACAGGAAGCGCTGCGAAACTGCTAAAAAGGATTCATGCGCTGCGAAAACACTTTGTCCTTAAGCTAGGCTAAAGATTTTGGCAACAGAATTTCCAGTGATAACAGGGCCGATGGTCTATAAATCACATAATGTAGATAGAATTAGGAGGATGGTAGATAGAGGAGATAACAGCACTGTGTTCCAAACATATTATATATTTTGTTATCGCCCAAATCTGGGCTGGAATCTATATTCCACGATGTACTTTGCCTTTGTGAATTAATAAAAAGAAGGAGCTCCACCTCATGCCTTTCAAATCTTATCTGTTCTTTTAAGCCAATGAGTCTGATCTGAATTACTGAGTAGCATCGTTTCTTAGAATGGAAATGAGCTTGATGGCTAGGGCCCATCCAACCTAGCTCATTTACCCTATTTTCGATTTCGTATTTATTTTTGTGTTCTTATTATTAAAGTGTGATTTAGTTGAATTATATTTCCATGCACATATATTCCTATCAAAGTGTGAGTGGATCCGTTGTGTGAATTAGTTATATTTACTTTCCTGCAATTTCCTTTCATGCAATTTATTTTATTTGGTTTTCCCCACCCGATCCAAGCAAGAGCAATGAACCTGAACTAGTACACAGTGGTGTGATTAATTATTTTCCCTTTCCCACAATTTATTTTCATGCAATTCCTTTTGATTGGTTTTCCTCGCCTGGTCAAAGCAGGAGAAATGAACTTGCACTAGTGCACATTGGTGTGTTGCAGCAAGTATTTCTAGTCTCTTTCATGCAATGTTTCTTTTCTGTTCTTCTAAGTAATATATATGCAGATGGCAGGTTAATTATTTAGTGTTTGTTTCTAGTTATGGTTATTTACTTTCATTTTACATGCAGTTAAGATTGGAAACATTTATTTTTACATGTGCAAGTTATTCCTATAATTAATTTTCATTTGCAATAGTTAACACTTATTTCTAGAATCAATAACTAAGTGCAAGGAACTATGCTCAAGTGCAAGAACTAGTTTCTTGTCACAAGATCCAAGTGATCAGAACCCTTGAGGTTCGAGCCCTTGCATGAAGTCAAGAATCTTTGGTAAGACACAACTTATACCTCTTGCATAAATCTTTGTGCCTACACTAGTGCAAGCAGATTGCGATAAGTGTAGGACTAACTAGTGCAAGAAGGAAACCTTTAAGAAAGCAGGTTTAAGGGCCCACTTTACGAGACTACTAAAGTGTTTCTACTAAAGAGGAATATAAGCATATACTCAATGATTAAATATTGATCAGTTGGAGTGATTGTCTTTTTATTTTGATTCCTTTGCAAATGCATTCTTTCTTGTTCTAGCACTAGATTACTTTGATGATTCAGTTGTCTTTTACTCTTTCCAATTCGATTCTACAAGTTCCCATTTAAGAAAGTAGGAATTTACATCAGAAAGGTTCATACCATCTCTGGCATTGCCTGTGCTTCGTCTCTAAGTTTACGGATCCCCCAGGTTGACAATTAAGTGTTGAGGAGTTTGCTTAAGTGCAATTCCTGCACCCAACATGAATCACACCCATCGAAAGCTTCCAAAGTGTTCGGGGATTTGTTCAAATTAGGAGAACCAATGGCCTTCCAACATGTGATTTACTTGATGCAAGTCGAAGCACCTTCATCGATGACAGTCCTGTGGATGGTATTCTCAATGATGATTACCTGAATGAGAAAGGAAATCTAATGAGGGAGATGTGGAACATGGTTCTCTAGATCAAAACATATCAAATTGGAATTGGTAGGATCAATACTCCCAATAGCCGACAACAAATATTTCCGCCATGATGGGTAGCTTTGGAGCACCTCGAGAGTCGACATGGCTAATGACGCCTAAGCCAAATCCTCAACAATATTATAGTGCTAAGAGGCTCGAGCATCAGGATTGTATGAGGATTTCCATAGCACACCTCAATAGGGTGGTCATATAGCGGAATCAGGGTTAGGGCACTCAATATGAAGAGGGCCAGAACTCGGGGTAAAAGAAGAAGGGGTGGCTTCTTTCTCTTTCCCAGATGTCGGAGCAGGAGTTTGGTAATATTTTGATCTAGTAGCCACATTAATAGGCATAGTCAACATGAACACTTGAGATCCTAAGGAAGTAGATGATTGAGGTTGGTCTACCATTTGGGTCTGTTGAGAAGGAAATGGCTCTTTGAGGATGGCTGGGTCCATTTGAGCAAATGACTAACTTCAGATCTTCGGGGACAATCCTTGGTGTAGTGATCCTCCTCACAAATGAGGCAGGGATACTTAGGTTTCCATTGTGAAGATTCACCATAAAATGATTTGGGAGGACCCCGTTTTGGGGCATCGACTTTACCCTTGCCTTTTCCTTTCTTCTTGCCTTTCGAGGATTTATCCACTGTGGCAAACTAGACAGCTTGGACCTTAGAGGTTTTACTAGGGACGAGTGGATTCTAGGAAGAACTATTGGGAACATCATTGGAGACCAACTTCTGTTTGGAAGAATATTTAGCAGGGGTCTGGGATATTGAACCAATAACTCCATCGATAAGAGGTGCAGCCTCCGACTTTGATGTCATGGGATCAAATGATGGCCGCGCATTATTGGGTAATAACTCATACAAAGTGCAAGACTGAGAGTAAACTAGATCTAAGTATTGGGCATGAGCAATGGCTTGTTCTTCACTAACGCACCCACCCATAGCTATATCCCAAGTAATTAGGGCCACAAATGATTTAGTGAACCATTCGATGAGAAAATGATCAGCAATCTTGAATTTGATCAGGCAACGTCTACATCTCCATTCATGGATGTAATCAGAGATGTGTGTCTTAGTATCTTGCTTAAGCAATGTGAGCAAATAGGTGCCAGTTTCACAACAAACCGGTAGTTGGAAATGCGTGAGGAAAGCCATGGTTAAAGAGTTAAAGTAATGGTAATTACCTAAAGGAAGCTCGATGTACCACTAGGCTACAACACTTGTGATGGTCCATTGGAAAAGACGGAGATGAATGGAATCATCAACGTAAGAGTTCAAAGAGCACCAAAGGTGATATGTCATCACGTGGGCTTAACAATCTTCTTTTTCTTTCCCATCGAATTTTGGACAATCACTCGATATCTTGGACGACACTAGAGGCTAGTATGGTGAATGAAGAATTGGATCATTCGTAAGACGAGACACATCTAGCACCTCTAGTGTGGCCATGAATGGAAATTGAGTATTAAAAGGCATTAGAGGTTGGTAAGCAGGTCCAAGTGGGGGAGCCCATCCCTGTTGATAAGGATTTTAGCCCCACAGTGGGTGATTTTGGCCATATGGAATTTGAAGTTGTCCCCATTGTGGGTTACCTTGGCCATAGGGAGGATTTTGACCTTGAATATCGTGGAACTGTCTAGTCATAGGTTGTTGATAAACAACGTATGCGTTAAAAGGCTGTTGAGCCCGTTGACCTTGGACATATGGATATTGTACTTGTTGTCCCTGAAAATACGGGTGGTGAACATGTTCTCCCTGAAAAAGAGGATTTTGGACCTGGTCTCCTTGGGTATAAGGATTATACACTTATTTCCTTTGGACATATGGATTTTGTACCTACTGTCCTTCACCAAAAGGATTTTTTAACTGTTGACTTAGGACACTAGGGTTTTGTATGTACTACCCTTGGCCAGAAGGATTCTAGACATGTTGGCCTAGGACGTTAGGATTTTGGGCCTGTTGCTGCAAGACTGGACCCTAGCCTTGCCCTTGCAAGGGTTGACCCTGGTGATATGTATAGTTGCTGCTACCCAGGTTGGTTTTGTTGTTGCAAGGGTTGGCCTTGTGGCTGCAAAGTTTGTCCCTAGGGTTGCAGAGGTTGGCCCTGCAAGGATGTGGGATGGGAGGTTTGTGGAGCATACTGCATCTGCTGCTGCACAATTTTCTGCAACTATTGTAAGGGTTTCCCTTGCAGTTGTTGAAGTTGACCTTGCTGTGGGATCATTTGCCCTTGCTATTGTGTGGATATCCCTTGCTGCAACAAAGGTTTCCCTTGTGGTAACAAAGGTTGCCCTTGTTTTTGTAGAGGTTTTCCTTACTATTGCAAGGGTACTTGAACAGTTCTTGGAAAATCTCCAAGCTGAATCTGGCTATAGCCACCCTGGAAAGTGGATGAACTAGAATGAACATATTGCCCTTAGACTTTGATATTGGACTTGAGCCTCATAGGGTTGCTGATATTGGAAATTGATCGACCGAGAAGGACCAACAAGATTTTGAACCTATTGGTACTGGACGTTGTTTGATCCAGTAGGATCAACAGGGTTTTGAATAACACTAGAAGAAGGCTAGTTCATACCAAGCATGTGAGACTATGAGCCACTCACATTGGTGGCACCTGACACCATAGAAACATTCAGGTTCTGCCCCGTAGGCGGTGGCACATCGTGGCCACCGACCAGAGGGATGTAGGAACTAACAAAGACATTCCTTAAGACTATCGGTTGAACCATATGGGTGATTGGGATGGATGATACAAGATGATTCAAAACTATGGATTGCACTAGGACTAAGGTAGTGGCCTATTAGGAGTTCAAGTTCGCAATGAATGGACCTATAGTAGGCATGGCACCTGATGCCCAAATAGGGTTATGGTAATGGATGAGGCAATAGGAGTACTTGAAACAAACTGTGCCAAAGACACATAATTAGGCTACACACTCATGTGAATGCTCCCTGTATAGGGGAAAACTTTAGGAGGAAAAGGATGTTCTTCCTCCATGATAGTGTGTGGAGTAGAAACTTCTGACTCCTCTGGAGAGGTGACTGGATCATTGCCTTCGGGTTTCATATTTGGGAACAAACGTCGACGAACAACCAAAGACGTATGAGGGGATAATTACAAAGGAACACCTCACTGATCGTACAAATGGTAGGGATGTTGCGGTGATATCACAACAGGGTCAAACAAAGGATTTTAAGGATAGCTAACTAGTCCAAGTTGACTGTGAGTGGTTTGTGAACTCTCAGGAGTTTGAACGGGATTATCCAGAGATTTCGAGCTAAGATCAGTAGATGACCCATTATCTAAAGTAGGCGGAGGATGAGATTACAAAGGTTGAATTCTCAGAACAATTCTAAGTTCAACACCTTGGTACTCAAGTGACTCAGGTAACTTAGGAAATGGCTCCTTAGGCAATATTTGAGATAGAGGAGGGGAAGAGGAACTAGGTGAACCAGATGGTTTAGCCACGATGACCTTGTCTTAGTTAACGGAAAAGAGAGAGATAAACATCAAGGCTTTAAAGCATTCTTTAAGGGAAACTCACGATTTGGTCTAGAAAAGACTAACAGGATGTTATCAGATCGTGGGCAATCAATTATTAAGATGCATAAATAGACTGGTGCTCTTCCATTTTTTAAGAGTCCAGAAAGAAACAAAGATGACTCTATCGCTTTCGATTCGAAACGAGCTTGAAAGGAGAAGTACTCGAATGATCTTTTAATTTTGATGAGTCAAAAAGATTAAATGAATGCTCTGGATGATCTAGGTAAAAAGGATTACCATGCAACCGTGAACTAAATAATACATCTCAATGAACTGAGAAGTATGAGCAAGCAACCTCCCTAGATGTTGTGTTCAGTGTATCACGTTCACAAGGCGGTCGACTCAGCTTCCTATGGATAAAGGATTGCAGCCTAGACAAGTCTCCCATTATATACTCGACAGTACGAGGAGCACAAATCCATACTAGCGTTGTCTAATGCCGAAGATAACGACAGTTGCTAGGTTTAAAGACACCGTAAAATGTCTCTAGCCTAGACCTTCTAGATATGATCGTTATATTTCAAATGCGCCTTAGGTTAATTGAGTTCATTTTAATGTTTATATTGAGTTATGTCTTAGTTTTCAGGGCTTAGTGATGTGACCTGAAAAAACCCTAAATGCAACTAAATGAGACAAGAGCCTTTCAATTAGATGAATTGTATACACTAGAGAGGGTAGAAAACACACAATCAAATGCAAACAACCAAGCAACTAAAAGAAAAATGATTTTTCACTGCTTCACTTTTTGAGGAAATAAACTAATGAAAAATACATTCCAATTCCTAATTTCCTGACAAGTACATTTCTAACAGTCCTTTCGAAAGAAAAAAGAGTTCTTTTCCTTTTAGAATGCCAATGCAATCCTAGTATTTTAATGATGCTGAATACCATAGCATACTTATGCAACAAACAAGAATTTCATACTTTTTCATGAAACGACAAAATAATTTTTTCACATACGACACTTCAATGAAAATGTTTTCGAGGCAATTAGATCTTCAAGCAAATGAAAACATGAAAAGGGAAACTTGTTCAAACTAATAAATCACCGACTTTACCAAAAACAAGAGAAGCAATGTGACCCATGCCAGAAAAGAAACGTTTAGACAAGCAAACAAAAACTTTTCAAACTTGTGTAATAGAGGTCAAAGCCGTAAAAGGACCACAAATGAAATGCAAGGAGTAAGTACACCAATAACTCAACTCACTGAGTTCGCAATCAGCTGAATGGATCACAATCTAGATGCCTAGTGTCGCTAACCATTCAATGACCCAAGAAATCAAGCAGAAATATGACAAATCAACAAGAAAAAAAAAACAAATGAAAATAATCTTTCTTGTCAAGGAGAAAATGGTCTAAAAGGCTTACGGGGTCGAAATCATGAGAGAAAAACACATTGGCCAAGATTGGGGACAAACCCTAATATTCACTTGTAGGCATTGGCGCAACTACCTAAATGACAACAAGCACTAGAGGGAGGTCGGCGCGACCGTTTCTCAGAATATCACGTTGGTCAGTGAGGCTATTAGCGAATTAAGCACGCTGAGAGAGGGAACCAAGAAACATTTTTTTTTTTTTTAAAGATGGTACTAGATCTGCTACTATGAATTTCAACCTCAGACTAGTAAGCAAAGGAAAAGACATAGAACCAAAGGGAAAAAGTGGAACTAGAAAAGTTGACACAAAATTGTTGGCTTGTTAGGGCTTGACCCAGGTTGGGAGTTAATTAGCCAAACAAATCCTTGTACTACTGGGCCTTTTTTCAATAGTGCACAGAGCGCGGAATGAGGTCTCACCCGAAGTAGTACGCAGGGTTGATGGAACTAGGTTTCTACACCCTTGAGATATTTAAGGGTTTTATTTGGTCCAACTGTGAGTCCCTTCATGCAAGATACTTCATGCACTTCCCTGGTCTTCGCGCCCTGATACTTTTGCCTTCACGTAGCCCTAACCGGAGGCTGTGGGGATTTTGCTCTGCTAGAGTAGCGATCTGCACTATTCCCCTAAGACACACCCATGATCTTACTTATCTTCTTAAAACAATTAGTTTTCTTTGCTTAAATGGATGTCATATATTATATTTACTCATTCAACACATTCATATGCGTTCATGCAGTAAACAAATAGTAAACTTGCTATCCATACCCAATAATGCATAAACAGGAAAAGATACACAAAAATATGGTAAAAATTCTCTTTTATTAATTCTTCCCACAGTTACAGACTCAACCTACCCTGTGCACTCAGCTGCAGGGGTCTGCTCACTCAGCTATGGACTACTAGGCCTCTGCGCACTCAGTTGCAGAGCCTTCTCCTACTCTATGACCCAAAGACATGAATTACACTTCAACTCAATCCATTCCTTAGATTCATCTTACTTAGCTTCCATATCCTTTTAAACTTAGAGCCACCCTCTATTTATACAATCCCATGGTCCGCGGACCATGGGTAGATCTTTCAAGCTGACATTACATTACAAAAACAAGGGCAGACAACCCTGTGACTCTATTATGACTTCATGCTTTGCACCCGCAAATCACGGAGTCTTTACAATGGACTTAGTCAAAAGTTAGGCTTTAAGCACCAAAACATGCCTTGGGGGGATTTCACGCCCAACAGACCCCCAGCACAAACATTGTGACTTGCCCTCGAGTCACTCTGTCATTGCGAAGATCTTCATTTGGAGACCCTCCAACTCTGCTTGAATAGCTGCAAGGTCGGTAGCACACTGAGTGGCTACCTCTCGATCCCTATACACGTTGTTCCGAGACCGCGGTGTCGAAACTGCTTCCCTGGCTCTGTTCCTATGTCCCCTACATTTTTACAAGCTTTCCTTCAATTGTTGCTATAATGATGAAGGCCTTGTCAATCCAAGGTTGAACGCATGCCTTCAAAACCGCTTCTCTGTGTCGTGCTACATCCACTTTCTCTTTCGGCACTTTGGCTTGTTGCATTCGTGCGAGCCTTTGAGTGAGGGCCACCATCTACATGGTCCCTTTGACGCTGTCATATTGCTACTAGAGCTCACACACCTCTGTCTCTAAGCGTTAGATGTTAGGGTCCTCCTGCAGGTTAGTGATGACCTTGAATGACTCCTCCAACATTATAGTGCAGTACCTTACTGCACTATTGATCTCCTCAATCCCTGATGTAATAGTGCTTGTTCTCTATTCTTTGATTTCTAGAGGGATAGATGGTTGTGCCTTCAACCGCAACTCTGCTATCTGAAGGTTCAGCTCCAGTTGAACCTTGGCCATTTCTTCTCATTCCTCTCACACCCCTGCTGCTAGTCATTGGATGCGCGCCTCTGCTAGTGCTTCTGTTGGGATGGTCATCTCAAGGACCATTTGGTAGGCTTCTTCCAGTACTTGTACCATCTACCTATTCTATGACACAACCTCGTCGCATTGAAAGCTCAACTGCTCCATGTTGATCTTCTTCTCGCTCAGCATTTGCAACGTGCGACTTTCCCTAGCCCGCAGTTTTGCAGTAATCCCATCCCACAGAACATAGAGTGTCTCCCGCGGGAGTGTAGCCATGTTGATCCCTATCCATTTGAGTGCATTAACAGTAGGCTTGTCGGCCTCATTTATTGTAACCAATGCCCTGTCTGGCAGCACTATTGTGTTGGCTGTCCGAGCGTGTAGTATTTTCTTGGCTATAGAGGACCCTACTGCGAGACTAGTCAAAAGAGTACCAACATAAGGAGAGAACACCTGCAACTCCTGAATCTGCCCTCAGAGGGCCCCCAACACAATATGATTCTCCTTCGCGAAGTTCTGTAGGACCTCGGTGGTGACATCACGCACCATCTCACCTATGTCATGCAGATCACCATTAGTAAGGGTGATTGGGTCGATCGACAACTTGGATGCTTTCACCTTTTTCGGTGGCCCTCTCTTCTCACTCGAGTGCTGGCGCTTCAATAGTGTTGACGTTGTTTGTGGGTCCGCACCACACTCCTCTTCCTCTATTTTCATCTCTTTCTCTTGCCCATGTGAAGGCGATTTCTAGGCCTCTCATGCCTTCTATGCTACTGCTGTTGTGGCCTTTTTATATTCTGTTGTTTCCTACACAGTATCTCGTGCCTCCTGTGCTTTTTTCTGTTACTGCTTCTTTCTTTCTCTTTTCTGCCAACTGCACCATGCTCAATTTGGCCTCTTCTTTCTCCTTCTACACAGTAGACTTCTTCACCACCACGATGTTTGGGGCATGCCACTCCGGCAGCTATGTCTCAAGTACATCAAAAATCACATCATTTGTAGCTATGAAGGGTAGTTCACTCCATTTCTTGGTCGGGTCCTTGCATGCTTTGAGATATATGTTGTGGAAGTCCATTTACATTCTCAAAAACTTTGCAGGCTGTTGTAGAGAGTGGGTGAGAACCGCAGTTTGCTGTTAATCCCCATTCTAATGTTCATCTCCATGAACACCCAAAATATCTTACTATTGTAGATTTGATTCACGTCCTTAGTGGCCCATAGCGAAGCATACTTCATGACCTCCAGCAATCCCTATCAATTATGTGGAACTGGCTATCCTCTAGCAATTCCCCTGCCACTGGCACTATGGACAGCATAAGCCATGCATAGTGGAATGCTTTTCCTTGTTCCTATGCCTCACAACAATTCTCCAAGGACTCTTTGCATAAGAACTTAGACCAGTTAAACTGGTCCCCCTCTGCGCACTACTCAGCAAGTGCAACCACCAGTGTGGGCACCTCGTCTGCGTGGCACCTCGTCTGCATGGCACTTCCGCATGAGGTTGCCTGCCAGTATCTGGGTTGCAACTTTAACTACTTTTTTCTTGATGTTAAATATGGCATAGCCCCTTTTCTTCTTCTCCGTCTTGTATTTCTTCTTCATGGCCTCCGCGATGGACAAATTGCTGCCCTTCCCCTACAAGATGTCTACGGGGTCCTCTCCTTTGCACGGGAGCTGCGTAATGCGATGGATTAAGTGGACCATGATGGGCATGGTGTTATCGGGAAATCTAGTGTCTATGTAGAGCTACTAGTTCCACTAAGACTGGTAGCCATCTTAGAAACAAACAAAATAAAACTACTTTCATTTTCCTTTATGAGAAGTAGATAAGAGGGGAACAAAGGAGACCAACCTCTGTCTTGCGCTTGGTTCCTTGCTTGATTCCTCTCCCTTCTAATAGATCTTTGCCACTCGCTTCCTCGTCTACCCAGCTTCAAAGAGCACCTGTAGAATCAAAGCAACATAACACTATCCAAGAACAGAGATCTACTATCATAAACAATATAGGACTAGATATATATTGACCACACAAAAGCATATATCATTAATCATACAAGAATTTGGAGGAAAACTTGATAATATCAAGAATAGAAAAGAGGATTACAACCAATTGTTCTGACCCAGCGTCATCCTCTCAGCAAGAAATCCCTTCTTCACCTCATGAAAAGCTTAGATCACCCAACACTATGATGTTACACCAAGAAACCAGCAGCACTTCCTTACAAGATACAAAATTCCAGCCTTCCAATCCCCAGATCTCTGGGATGAGAGATCTATATATAGATATTTGCAGAGGTGTGAGTCAGCTCTGGGTTTTTTATTAGTGTCTTCTCTCTGATAGTTCTTGGTTCCACTTGGAGATCTCATTGATCTCTTACTCATCCTTGGGCGATTCTGAGAGGCAAGTGTCACTGGAGAAGTTTCTGGAAGATTCCATGATCATCCACCTCGCAAACTATCTCTGCCACTTATCTATTCTTGTCTATCACACCCTATAGAAGGACTTTTTAGTATGCATCGCACCTCCCGTGTGTAGTAGGTGCGATGCATATCACCCTCAGCACTGAGCAATCACTATGGTCTCGTTTTGACCATTTCTGAGTAGTTTTTCATGGAGAACTTCTGGGAGATGATGTAATCAGTTGACCTTGTTCCTTTAGGGTATGAAACAAAACTTTTAATGACTTAGGAGCCCTTGGTTTATGGACATGTATGATTGGGGTTGCAGTGCCCAAAAATGTCTATAACAGTTGCCCCGTAAAGCATGAGGTCGTTAATCTTTTGATGCCGGGTGAAATGATTTATCATGAGGATCCAAAGTTTTTTCGAGCTGGAAGGCGACCTGTAATAAGATACAATACAATACATTATCTTCATAATATTTTCATGATCTAGCTGAGGTGGGCATTCCCATGCTTAGCTTTATAAATTCATTTTCATGTACATAGGACAGACAATCATCTGTGTGCAGACTGATGATTTTGGTAGAGCCATCATCCCTTAGATTGGATGATTATCTGTGCAGCAATGATGTTCATTTGATGTCTTTATTTTCCTAAATATATACCGCAGCCCGGATGGATGAAACTAGATCCAAGGTCTTCAATCTCATTCGATCTTCACTCAAAGTACAAGTCAATCCATGTGAGAGATGTTCTAGAGTCGAACATGGAAAGACATCACCTGATTACCAGCTAGTGATGTAAGCTGTTAACAGGCGCGAGAGGAATCACCGATAATGATGATGACCCTCAAGGTATGATAGTACAATTCACATGGCGTGAAAAGGGACTTGGCATCGAACACCACGCAAAATCTTTTGGTCGAAGGCCATTGATGTAAACATGTTGCCAAAAGTGAGAAACTTGGCATTGAGGCATGCAAGCTTCAAAGTACTGAAAGGGTTGTCCCTAAGTCGACTTCTTGGATAATGAGCTGATGTCAACAAGAAGTGACCCACCGTAGGAGGGCCTTAATGAATCCCACATCTACAGCACAGAATGGAGTAAATGATTTTGGAGGTGAAAATGATCTAATGATACAGGGTTCAGGGTGGCAGTCATGAAAGAATGGAGCGTGAATGTATTTCAGTGGATGAGACACAGGGGAATTCTCTGAGCGGCTTCTCTTGAACATACCGGCGACACTGACATGATGGATTGGTAGCGTTAACCCCAAACATGGATGGTGTGATGGACCAATGGTGATATGACCAGTCAACAGAACAACCCAACCAGACTCTGATGCAGAGTGAAAGTGTCATGTTCAAGAGCGACTTACTACCAATAAAGTTTCTTCAAGTTTTCTTCCCAATTTTTCCCCAGTCATTGCTGACCAGTACCTCTTTATTTTGTCAAGCTTGAGGAGGATAACATATGCTTGTTCTATAATTTTCCCTTCGGGCAAACCCATCACTATGTTTTAACGAGCCTAGTGACAATGAAACTCGTTCTTGTCCGTGTGGACAAGTTTGTCGCTATTTGGTTTACGAGTTTAACGACAAAGATAACTTGGTCCTTTTCAATTTTAGAGAGTCTGAAAGGGACGTAAAGAAAACTCCAATAATCCCTTTTCGTCATATAATCCCTTAAGTCCAAAAAAGTATAAAATAATACAAAAGGGATGAATTTTCGATAATTTTAATGAGCCGAACAAAACAAGCTCTCAATCTTTTTGTGTAATAATCCCTCAGGTCCAAAAAGATTAAAATATAGAGGAGGGATAGCACTTCTGGTCACTTTAACGAGATGGAGAGGCGAATTACTCGGCAATCTTTTCATATTTTATCAGTCAGATGAAAAGAGCTTAAAGGAGACTCGTTTTTCGAGGAACGAGTGATAAATTTGGGTAGTAGCTAATTCCAGGTAAGGTTTGGAATTTCCAATCACGGCAGTGTCAAAAGGATGGCTAACAGGATCACTCTTCGTAGTTGTTCATAAAAACCGGTAAACAATCAAATGGAGGTGAATGATCAGCCAATACAGAGTGGAGGTGATGATGAGAACATGACCAAGGCTTCAAAGGCTGATGATAATGCATTCACGATGGTTATTTACCAGAAATTGGTTCATTTTTTAATGAGCTTAAACTCTGGGGGAAACATTTGCTCATTGCTTATGTTTAATTATTAACGAGCTTGAACTCCACATAAAAACTGCTCGAGGCAGGTTTATTTTTTAACGAGCTTTAACCCTACAGTAACACTGCTCATGATAATTTTGCATGCCCCTAGCATAATGACGCAAATCGAGGTGCATGCCCCCCAAGCTTCATTGCATTCAAAATGCTAGTTGGAATGAAGGTTTACCTCCGAGATCTTTGAAAGACTCGACTTGGATTTTACGAGATCATAATCAAAGACTCGATTTTGAAAGGGAGTTGTTTCATTTTTTAATGACGTTGGCACAGTAAAAGAACTATCCTCATGACTCCTTGTTTCATTTTTTAACGAGGTCGACACGAGATAAGAACTGTCCTCGGTATCCACCGTATTTATAGTATTTGATAGAAAATCAAAAACTGAAGGATGATTAAGGTTACTGGAATAATATTCGTGGTAATCCAGAAGATGGGAACGATGGTGGTGATTTTCGCATGGTGCCTCTCCTATCATCATTGACTGAATGATTCCTTTGTCAGTAGAACGTACATGCGACCAAGGATGTGAAGAGGTACCATATTCCTTAGACCTATCTATCCAAACACTCGATGAGCGTTGATTTGGGTCTGCCCCCCAGGCCAAGAAAATTGATTGCTACAATATTTCTAAAATGGCGATGATCCATGCTGTCAAAATGTTCAGGAATCTTCCGAATCCATTAGATATAGAATATTTCATATTGCAAGTTTCCACTGTGGCCACTTCTGCCATATTACTCGGAGGCAGTAGGGAAAAAGTACCCATTAAGGAAGGGTCTTTTAGGAGGCCTAATCCGATATTTTGAAGTGAATGATTGCTTCCATGGATCATTGGAATGCTTCCCGTAACTTGTGAACTGTTGGGGAGAAATGTTTGTTGGTCGATGATTGTCATTCCTCCTTGAAAAGGAAATGCAATCTTTCTAAAGTATGTCGACACAACTGCAGCCATAGCATAAATCTAGGGCCTTCCCAGTAGGATGTTGTAATCGAGGTTTCCATCGATAACCTCAACATCTATTTCTACTGGTTTCCCCCCAGTTCTACTTGCAAGTTACTTAAAATCCCATATGGGGTATATGTTCGTCCATCAAATGCTTTTAATGTCGTCGAAGATCGCGACAAGGTTGGAGATCCTAAAGTTTTCCAGCAACTCATCGACATAATACACGTAGATGCCCCCTCGTCAATAATTGTTCGATGAACAGTTTTGCTGAGGGATTTTTGAATGAGGAAAGCTAGTTGAGCTGGTAACTGAGGATCATATCCTTTGTGATTAAAGGACACAAGATTAGAATCCTTTGGGTCAATCCCACATATTGCTGATAATAAGGCCTGCTTTTGGGAGGGGCAATTTTGCAGTACCTCGAGTGTCGACATAGCAGATAGTGATTGTGCCAGATCTTCCACTATATTATAATGTTGTGCTGCTTTGGCATGAGGATTAAATGTCGACTTGTGTACTACTCCCTCTGGCAGTTTTATTGTTAGCTCTGGAATGATGGGCGGCGCAACTTCTGTCGAAGTTGTTGTCGAACTACTAGGTTGATCTTTATCCTTGTTGTGCGACAGCTGTGGATTCTCATAATCTTTATTCCTTGTTGATATCAAAGCATCATTTTGTTGCTTCGAAACCGACAACATTAGCACTTGGGACGGGGAAGCATTGTCGCTAGAAACCAAATTTGTTCTTGGATTTGGAAACGGATCAGTCAATACCACCGAGGTTTTTGAATTCTTGAAGAATTTTCTAAGCTCAGATTTATATGGACACTCTCTTGTCCAATGATCCTCATCAGATATAAGACATGGACGATTTGGTTTCTTATCACCAGAAGGGTTTGCAAAAGATTTTTCAGGTGATGATTCCTCCTGTTTCTTCTTCTTCCCTTTGTTTTTCTTCTTGCCTCCTGGTTGCTTGGTTTCTTTTCCTTTGTCAGTTGAGACGACATTTACTTCTGAGGCGAGAAGTTCTTCTTTTGCATTTTGACTAGAAATCTTACGGGCCTTTTTAGTTGTAGCCTTTTTTTATTTTGTGTTTGTCGTACCAATCACGCCATCGCTGGCATGAGAGTCATTATTCGATTTAGAAGGAGGAGGAACGGAAAATTCCAGTCTTGGAGCATCAGGGATTTTATCATAGAGCGTGCGATACTAAGTATAAATCAAGTCTAAATATTGCACACAAGCAATAACTTGCTCTTCATTGACGACTCCTCCCTTTGCTGCATCTTCTATAATGGAAGGTAATAATGACTTAATAAACCATTAAGCTAAAAGCTGATCAGGAACATATGTTCTTACCATTCTATGATGATGTCGCCACTCATGAATATGATCGGATATGTGAGTGGCTGTCGTTTGCTTGAAATGGGTAAGAAGTTCTGTTCCCATTTCGTACCTTATGGGTAACTGAAAATTGGTTAAAAAGGTTGTGGCTAGGGTACTGAAGTTATCAAACGAAGCTCTAGGTAATTCGATATACCATTTTGCTGCCAGACCAGTTAACGTTCTCTGAAAAAGGTGAAGCCTAATCGAAATATTGTTTAGGGTGTTTGATGAACACCACAGATGAAAGATCATCACATGATTCGATGGGTCTTCACCCGGATTTCCATTAAATTTAGGAATATCCGACAGAAGTTTATGCGAAATCATTGGCCACCAAGGGGCGTAAGCAATTGGATCGTTCGTTAGCCGATTTAGATCCGGTAACTCTAAAGTTGCCACGAAGGGTAACTATTGATTCATGTTTGGTGAAGCATACCTAAGATAACATGGAATCGCCTGGGCAGTTGGTCTTTGCATACTAGCATAATGCATCTGATGCTGGTAACTTTGGTAAGGTTGATGGGCATAACCATTGTAGAATGGTTGATTTTGACAGTTTTGAATATATGGTTGCCCATTATTTGCAAAGGTTTGTTGCTCAGATCCTTGGTAAACTTGTTGGAATTGCAGTTGTTGATATTGCACCAGCCATGGTTGTCAAGCCATGTGCTGTTGTCCAATACTGGCTATTTGACCAAGATGAGGGGTAATTGTACCCGTTTGGGCCTGTGTCATTCCACTAGTTGGCGATTGTGGTTGAGTCACAGGGATAAGAGGTTGTTGCATTACAACCTGAGAAACCTAAGGTTGGCATACAACAGGAAATGCTTGTATTTGTGACACTGTCACAATAGCGGGCGTAGTTGGTATATTTGACATAGGTAAACATTGTTGCATCGAGTATACAACTCTTGGTTGTTGAGGTAGTATTGGCACCCAACCGCTAGATGTAATTCCAGCATAACCTGAATTTTGTTGTGAACTCTTGTATGGTTGTCCTCCCAGAGGAGACAATGAAAGGGTATATTGTCCCCCATACGGCGGTAATCCGGTACTTAAAGGAATGGTTTGCCCTTGAGGACCGGACTGCCCAAATTGACACCGTGAAGGATCAATTTGCTAAGACTCAACATAAGAGTTCCCGGATATTATTCCGGATGAACAAACGAGAACGGACCATACTGTCGAAATAGCCCCTGAGTGGGCCCCATCTAGCGATTGAGAGCTAGTTGGGACAGATGGTATGCCGACGAACATTGTTGGAGTGAGTGCAGGAAGTTCTGCCATCGCTGTGTCAGATGACACAGTCCTAGATGTCGATGGTTGTTCAGACATTTCTAGTCTATCCAAATGATTTCCTAGCGATTCTACAAGAGCTTCCGATAATGGTAGACTAATTTCTAATGAAGAAGGATATAGGGTGATCCCGACTCCAAATTGTGATGGAGTACTAGATGGAGGATCCTCCACAATCTCTTCTATAGCAATTAGACTAGGTGGAAGTGGTAGACCATCAGGTCCGTAAAATATTTACGGTGTCGAAGAAGGTATAGATTCTGCAGCGACAAATGTTTGGGGAATAACACCTTCTGAATCAGCTATAGATGGATCTGGTTAAGTAATACAAGTGTTTACCTTCACACTAGGATCAGCTCTACTGTCCTTTGGTAGCTACGAAACTTCTTATATAGAGGTAGGGATACCATAAATGTTTGGAGTAACCGGTGTCTTCGATGGTGTCGGAACACTTGTTCTAACTTTACCATGGCATTTTGAACCAGTTAAGTGAGTTCGCTTTGTCCGTAATAGTTTTGATTCTGGAGACAAAGATGGTTGACTCGTGAGCCTCCGCGAATGACGGGGTTTCAATTGACTTTCTTCCATGATTGTGGATTACTCGATCAACTAAAAATCAAGGGGAAATATGTTTCCGAATTAAATGAATTTTAGATGCTTTGACACAACTTGTTTTTTCAATTTTTAAGAGTCAAGAAAAAACAAAAGATGACTCTAGTCACCTTCGATTTTTAATGAGATTGAAGTGACAAGTGCTCAGATGGACCTTTTCCTTTAAGGCGTCTGAAAAGGAATGAAAGAGACTACTCTGGAAATCTAGACAAGGGGATTACCAAACCAATCGCAGAACTGCAGAATACTTTTTACGGTACGACAGTCAATCTTCCCGAATGTTGTGTTCAGTGCATTGTGATCGATAGGGTAGTAGACATGGCTTCCTATGGATAAAGGATATAGCCTATTGTGGTCTCCCAATATATACTCGATGGTACGTGGGAGGATAAGTTCGTACTGGCACTTATCGTCTCAAAGTGGAGGAATCACCCAACCAGCAATGAAAACAACAGTTACGAGGCTTTACGACGTTGGAATATGTCTCTAGCCTAGACTTCTAAATGTTGTGCGTTAGGTTCCAAAGCATTTTCAGATTCATTAAATTTATTTTACAGTTGATCTTGCTTAAGAAATTTGCCTTTCAGGTTCACCGTGTGATGTAGATATAAAATTCCTAAAATGCAATCTAAGATGATAAACAATCGTTTAATCTTCTTTTTGCAAAATCCTAGCTACTAAAAAAGAGAGATGATATTATTTCAACATAGAGTAGAGAGCACACACTATATGCACTGTCCTAAATCAAACCAAAAAACAGTCTAAATGCAAATGCACATGCATGTATTTTTTTAAGCCTTCTTAATGTATGAATGATAAAAAGAAAGCTAAGCGCAAATCTGAATTATTTTTCAAAGCGACGTTACTAACAAGCTTCTTTTCAAGACAAAATGAAGACAATGACGACACTTTGCGATTTGGAATTGAAAACTTGCTTTCGACACTTGGAAAACTACTAATTCAAATCAAATACAAGAGTAACAATGTAATTGACTATCAAGAACAATTGGATTCTTTTCTATGACTGAAAATGACACTTGCGACACTTCCAAATCAAGAAACGACAGTTCAATTATGCTACTTATTTGTAAAAGAGAACTGAAAATGGCTCACAATACATAAAAACATTTACATTTCTTTGCACAATGGAGGTGGAATAATGGCAAGGAAGGGGGTTTCCAACAGAGGTATACTGACTACAGACAGCAAAACTCCTGAATAGAGTTGAAAAGAGTGAAGAAAAACCAAAGACTGGAGGCAAAATTAGCCTTTTCTGATCAGCGCACCTGTTACATAGGGATTCTAGTATGCATCCACCTACAGCACATGGGAAGTGTGATGCATACTGATATCCTTGAAGAGAGGGTGCGATGATACAGTGCGAGACTTTTGATCCAGTTCTTGATCACAGTTTGCAGCACAGTTTAGGGATTTAGGCCGAGCAAGTGGTAATCAGTAAATAAATCATAGGGGTAGATCTAAGGAGGTTACTAGAGCCACCACAAGGGCAATTAGAGAGCTTGTAAATCGATTTTTCAGTTCATAAACAAAACCCGGAGATAGACTGAAGCAGCATTGATCTACTTTGCACTTGCATAGCAAATGCAGTTCGAAGGCTAGCTGGCTTGACTTCAGGCTCCATCTGTAAGTTTATAAAGCAAACAAATATAGACAAACAAACAATCTATTCGCTCCCCAGTGGAGTCGCCATTTTTTTATCGGGAAATCTAGTGTCTATGCAGAGCTGCTAGTCCCACTAAGACTGGTCGCTATCTTAGAAACAAACAAACTAAAACTACTTTGTTTTCCTTTATGAGAAGTAGATAAGAGGGGAACAAAGGAGATCAACCTCTATCTTGCGCTTGGTTCCTTTCTTGATTCCTCTCCCTTCTGATAGATCTTTGCCACTCGCTTCCTCATCTACCCAGCTTCAAAGAGCACCTGTAGAATCAAAGCAGCATAACACTATCCAAGAACAGAGATCTACTATCATAAACAATATAGGACCAGATATATCTTGACCACACAAAATCATATATCATCAATCATACAAGAATGTGGAGGAAAACTTGAATAGCTTTATTAATATCAAGAATAGCAAAGAGGATTACAACCAATTGTTCTGACCCAGCATCATCCACTCAGCAAGAAATCCCTTCTTCACCTCATGAAAAGCTTAGATCACCCAACACTATGATGTTACACCAAGAAACCAGCAGCACTTCCTTACAAGATACAAAATTCTAGCCTTCCAACCCCCGAATCTTTGGGATGAGAGATCTATATATAGATATTTGCAGAGGTGTGAGTCAGCTCTAGGTTTTTGATTAGTGTCTTCTCTCTGATAGTTCTTGATTCCACTTGGAGATCTCATTGATCTCTTACTCATCCTTGGGCGATTCTGAGAGGCAAGTGTCACAGGAGAAGTTTCTAGAAGATTCCATGATCATCCACCTCGCAAACTGTCTCTGCCACTTGTCTATTCTCATCCATTGCACCCTATACAAGTAATTTTCAGTATGCGTCACACCTCCCATGTGTAGTAGGTGCGATGCATCTCACCCTCAGCACTGAGCAATCAGTATGGTCCACTTTTGACCATTTCTAAGTAGTTTTTCATGGAGAACTTCTGGGAGATGATGTAATCAGCTGACCTTATTCCTTTAGGGTATGAAACAACACTTTTAGGGAATTAGGAGCCCTTGGTTTATGGACATGTATGATTGGGGTTGCAGTGACCAAAAATGTCTATAACACATGGGCTCCTCCAGCCACAAACACCTACCATGAACCAGGCAGAGTAGTTGCCTGATGACAAATATCGTTACTAGGGTGCGGTGGAAATGCGGCGCCCAGAGCAGGCTTAATAACCCTACCTTTTTCACTCCGCGTAACCACTTTCGTGACTCCAATTCTATAACCCCCGTTGTGGTGTTCTGCTTGGGCTTCATGACCTGTGTAGTTTCTAGATGAGGTAATTTCTATGGTCAGCGAGATCCCAAGTTTGGCACCCATCCCAGGTGTGTGACCTCAAAGATGATGTCGTCGGGGAGGAGCGGAGTCTGGAGAGATCTCTTTCTCTCGTCGAGGTCCTTGGGTACTTTTTCCTTCCCCTTATGTGGGGACAATATACATGGCCAGCTTTGTCGGAGGGTGCGTAGGCTCAATTTCTTCCTACATGCCCTCGTCCTCATATTCTTCAATTATGAGGTCCTACAAGTCTTCCTCCTGTTCGTTGGTTTCCAAGTTAACTACTTTCCCTTTCTTCTCCATCTTTAATTTGGTGTGCAACAAGTTTTGCGGGGACACATGCACCAGAATCATTGGCTATTTACCCTTCTTCGGTCTTGGTGTGCATGGTGATTTAGGGATTTCTGCCATAATCCCGGTCCCTTCAGGGGCATATTCTATGGTCAGGGCCTGTGTGGCCTCTTTAGTGGTCATCTCTACAATTTCCCTAGCTTCCTCAGATGCTACCATCTTTCTCATCCAGAAATCTCTCAGTTGCTCAATCAGGGGCTCAATCAACACTCAGCACAAGAAAACAGATCTCGGCTCAGAATACGTGGGGCGTACAATAGATCAATTCACAAATGACCCCAAGTGTTGTTTGACAGGTAACCCTTTGTAGTTTATAACACCTTTTGAATTTGATTTTTACCATTCCCCCCAAATTCGGTTCATTACTACTCCCTTGGCAGCAATTTTTCCCAAATGTGTTCCATAAAGCACATCTTAAATGCCTGTTGCCCACTCTATTTGGTCTCAAGGTGAGCATCACATCGTGAATAGTGACTCCAATGGTCACTTTCCAGCCAACACGCATGGCAGCATAGACTCCCTTGTGCAGTCGCAAACCTTGTGACACTTTGCTCCTGCACGTAACCCCAGCATCGCGCAGCTCTTGGGAAGAGTAGTTTATAGTCTTATGTCTCCTTTCAACTTCTTGGAGCACTAAGACTGTAATTCCCATGGTTATTCAAGTGGCTGCACCACCTGTATAGGGTTTTGATCAGTCATCCATTACTTTTCCTGGAAAACATCCACCTTTTATTGTTACTGGTTGTGTCATGCACTTTATCATCTACAATGCACCACCATGGTTCATCCATTTAGTACTATGTAGTCCAATCCAAGGCATCAAGCTGATCAACTCTCAACAATAGTCACAAAATTTGTCAACATGATCATGTGCACCCTGTTTTATCACCCTAGTCTTCTTATCGATAAAATCTTCCTTTATCTCATCCTTAAGCTTCCTGATTTCTGCTTCCAGCAAAGCACTTTTCTCCCTTAATCGCACCCTTTCTTTCAAAATTTTTTGGAGCCTAAGATCATCCTATTAGATTTCTTCCTCAGGTCCTAAGCTTTCTACTTCATTCGGCTGCGAGATCCCTTCTTCCAAGGCTCCGCGAGCTGTCATATCTACTGGCGCTGCTATGCGCAGACTAGTCATTTTATACTCTATGGGGATTATAACATTTGCTCCATACTCTAGCCTCAGAGGCACCTGCTCCATCAGTTTCTTGCACATTGTCCTATAAGCCCACAAAACTGCTGGTACACATAGGTCCCAATCAATCTACTGCGCATTGTTTACCTTATTCAGCGCTTCACATACTTTGTTAAAGGCTTTTACGTGGATAAATTTCTACCCACTCATTCTTTCCATACTCTATTGTTCCACCCTGAGGGGTCGTTTGTGTAATTGTCTTGCCCATATATGCTTACTGACCGTGTCTCTTAACGTGAAGTCTGTGTGCATCCGTGTAGGTTTTGTAACATATGCCTGTACCCATCTGAAAAGGTGCACGTGTGGATCACTCCTTCTGGCCTTCTTGTCTGTGAATCGCACCTCAGGCTTCCCAAACCATATGCACATCAGTCTCCTACATTCATGCCAGTCCTCAAAGCTTCTTTGGTTCGTGCCCCACCACCTCGCAGGCATAGCACGCAGTACCCATTTCAATTCTTCGAAACATTGTTGTTCTCGCACCTATCTTTCAAATCTGTTCAGGAAGTCATATACCTCACTTAATCCATCATACGTAGGCAGATCCCTTACCTTCATTGATACGTAGCGCAGCGATCTCATCATCATGTTACAGTTCGGCGCGGTTACCTCGTGTAGCCGGTTCTTCCAGTGCTCTATCTCCTCGTTAGAATTCAATGTATAGGAGCTTTCGCGCTCCCATGAGATTCGTCCATCTGCGGTTGGATTTACCCAGTCTTGCTCTCACGTGGTTATCTTGTAGATGCAGTCCAAGTCATAGTCGTTGTCGTAGTCGCGCACTAGCTCCATGTAGAATGATCCTTCTGCAAGGTCCAAAGGTACAACTACTCATAGAGACTTTTTCTCAAAAATCATCTTGCGCTTCTTCAAATTTATCACCCCATTCATGTCAGTGGCCCAATCAATTCCTAATAGTGTGGGGTAGGGATTGCAGTCATCAACAATCTATATCACTTCAAAATCTACCAGCTTGATTTCTCCTTCAATATACAATGTGGTCCCCTACAGTCTTCCCATAGGTAAGATCTTTTGTTGGTTCGCCAATCAGAGTTGGATAGGAGACCATTGTAGTGTAGGCCTCCCCATGTGCTCCAATTTCTGCTTCGGTAGAATGTTTATGTCTGATCATAGGTCCAGAATCACTTGGTCCATCTCATATTCTCTACTCTACACAGTCAATCTCATTTCTCTTCCCGTCCTCATCACATTCTTTCTAATCTTCCTGACTACGCTCGGTTCTCCTAGCGTGGTCCTAGCGCATCGATTGATGAGTCCGTGCAGTCCCTTTACAACCTTGTTTTCGCATAGTAGCTTCATGCATGTTTCCAAGAATGTTGTGAGCATCGATGGGTCCATTTCTGGCTCCAGTTTGTCTTTGCTTCTTGAAGGGGAGGCATCAGCAAAGCTCTTCCTGGCTTCTATTAGGTTCCTATACCAATAGGAGTCACAATTTTGAATCACTAAGGTTAAGCCTTGTAATATTGTACATACCTTTGCCTTCTATAGATGTTTTCCATATTACCAAATTAAAAAATGTAAAGAGGGTATGTCCTAAAAGAAAAATCAAAGGGCAAAAAGAATGAGAAAAGGTCAAAAAAATGAAAATATATGAACCCCAAAAAAGAAAAAGAGACCATGAAAGTGAGTAAGTCTAAATGCCACTACTATTTACTTTAATGAATAATAATAATTGTGTGCAACTTGTTATTCATGCCACAATACATGGTAATCAAACTGTTTAATCCTGATTATATCATGCTTTGAATTTTATTTTTATAATCAGAGAATAAAATTTGACCAAACAGTTTAATCTTGGCAGATCATTAGATAGGTAGAGAAAATTAAAGGAGCTCATGGGTTTAATCTGAGCCCTTGGATGATATAAGGCTAGAAATAGATAGTTTTTTTTATTAAAGAAAATATAGAATAAGGGTTTGCTAACCTAAGTGCACCCAAAGAAATGAAGAAAGCATGTTAGGGTAAGAAATGGGTAAGTAGAAGAAAGGTTGTTGAACTACAAAGTTGATTGGGTCAAAACATATGCATCATGCTTATGCTCATATTTCAATATGTATGATGAATTATGGAAGAAAAGTTGTGCAAGTTAATATGGTTAACTCCCCCTAATTCATTTTTCCCTTACTTACTAGTTTCCTACCCACAAGTATGCTCCAACACTTTAAATCCTTCAAGTAAAGGAGGCTCAGAGCATTTCTCTAACTTTTGGACAGACCGGACCCTCGGCTTAATGACTTATGGACATCAAGTGCTAGAATCCCCTTCATAAAATCCATCCCCCCCCATTTCCCTAATAAAACCCCTTTTCCTAAGGTTAAAATTCTTTTTCCTAGGAAAAGTAAAAACAACTCCATGTTAAAGCCCTTTTCATTCCAAAAACCCATAAAAAGTACCTTATCCTAGGTGCCAAATGTATGAAATAAAATGTGCATATTTTATATTATGCTAAGGATATAGTCACTCTGCTCATCAATTTTCATATTAGTTTTTATTTTAATTATATAAATTTCTGACATACCTATCCCCGTATATTAAATAAATCCCTTAAAAAAATACCCCAAACCTTTAGTTTTAATAAAAACTATATAGATTACCCCTTATCCTGACAAAATAAATAAAACCCATCATTAAAACCCGCCTGATCGATTAAACCCATGATTAAGTCTTAATTAATCACAAACCATCGGGAATTAAAGTTCTAGGTCCCCCCGAAATCCATGCTCTTATCTCCTGCACACCTCCTTTGCCCGACTGTCGTCTGATCACCTTCCCCTTCATCCAATGGTCCACAGCCATATCAGTCGCACCCGATGGCTGATCGTTACCCACCCGATAAAGTGGTTTTCTCCGACCCCCCGATTGCTACATGTCACGCTCTGGAGTAGATCGGGTGACCCCTTCGAAATACCGCCCAACCTCCATAAGCAGTTTGATGGCATGGGAAATCGCCTCCCCGCTCAACCCACCAAACCACCAACTGTTCATTCGAAATCATGCACTAAAAATAACTGTTGCTCCATAAAAAGGTTGGGAGGCCCTTTTTCACCTTTTTCGGTCATTTTTTCTGTGAACCTCTGTGAACCAGTGTGATTCCTACAAACACTGGATTCACCATTTGAACTCCAAATTCACCCTTGAAGAAAGTTGCAGAGACCCCAATTGACCTCTTAGTCGATACCAGATTCATTCAGACCACTGCAGCTACCGTGAACTCCAAAATTTGCAGATTATTCACCCAATTCCAGGTATTTCACCAAAAATTACCACTCACCCTTTCAAATTCAGAAATGCTCGGCCTTGTATAGTGTTTCAATTAAGTAAAATTAATTGAATAATACTTTTAATTTAAAAACCCATGATTGAACCCTCTGAAAAATCTCAGTTAGCGTGAAAAACTTCTGAATAAACCTCTAAAACCAAATTTAAATCCATAAGAACTAAATTATGGCTGCCCATGTTGCCTTAGACATTAGACCTGTCACAACTCCCCATTTGGACCTCGACCACCTTCCCTTGGCTGACAGCGATTTCCAAATTAAGGATACATCTAACCAGACCGTCTGGCTTAAAATCCATTGTTTAAGTAGAGACAGATACCTCAACCATGCGAATGATATTGGCCTTTGGGAGTCAAATTTATCCAAATACTAGTTCCCAGAGGTACATGTTTTCCCTGAAATTGTCCACCAATGCCATGCTTGTTACATTCCCAGCCTGAGAGCTGTTGTGTCCCTTGACCAAAAGATTTTGTTCACCATTACAACTGATTCCATAAATGAAATGCTGCAACTCCAACCAAGAGCGAACATGACCCCACTCTCAATTGGAGATTTGTTAGACCAATATTCCAAGTTAAGTCTTTCTAGACTGGCCCAATTGTTCCAATATTTCATTGTTGAAGAGCAGCACATTCCTAAAACTCTCCCCCATATGTTTCTGCCATGTTCTCTAAAAGGGGCAAACAAATCATCACCATGATATCATGTGTCCTAGGTTACAACATTGGTGAGTTTGTTGATGAACTTGTCCTGGCTTTCATGTCAATTTATACGCCAGTACAACCTCATGTTGTTTTGTACAATTATGCTAAGTTCATAGCTGAGAGAATTCATGAATAGTTCACTAGGATGCATAATGGGATTAGAGATCTTCCGGATAATATTAAGGACACTATTAGACAGGATTGTGTTGTCGTCCTTAGAAAGGCTAAGCCCCCTCGAAAGAACCTCAGCAATGAGGAATTCTCTGCCCTTAAATCCTTAAATCAGAATAATGATATTGTCATTCTGAAGGCTGACAAAGGAGGGGCTGTGGTCATCCTTAACAAGGATGATTACCGTAAGAAGATGTTGGATCATCTTTACAATAGTGGCAGTTATAAAAAATTGTCCAAGAACCCCTTGAAGAAGATTTCTAGGAAAGTGGCTCTCGCCATCAAGTCTAGTAGCTCGGTGAGTTCCCTGTGCCACAAACTCATTGAGAGCAGTCCCATTACTCCTAGGATCTATGGGTTACCTAAGATTCACAAAGAAGGAGCCCCTTTGAGGCCGATCGTCAACACCATTGGTGGTCCGACCTACCTTCTAGCTAAGTTCCTTGCCCTTAAGCTTAAGCCCCTGGTTGGCCGCACTGAGTCCTTCGTGAAGGACTCTGCATCCTTCATTAAGGAGCTTAAGGATATTAGTCTTAACCCTGAGGACATTCTCGTCAGCTTTGATGTGGTCTCCCTTTATACTTGCATCCCTATAAAGGAGGCCTTGGAAGTGATCTATCGCCTAACAGATCCCGATACTGCGCATCTGGTTGAGATCTGTCTCACTTCCACTTTCTTCTGTTTCGAAGGTGAGTTCTTCGAATAGACCTGTGGTGTTGCTATGGGTTCCCCCCTTTCCCCTATTGTTGCAAATCTTTTTATGGAAGATTTCGAAGC
Source organism: Pinus tabuliformis (assembly GCA_031772625.1). Taxonomy (NCBI): domain Eukaryota; kingdom Viridiplantae; phylum Streptophyta; class Pinopsida; order Pinales; family Pinaceae; genus Pinus; species Pinus tabuliformis. Next base: position 230,184,747 of record CM062816.1, on the reverse strand, counting down.
CAAAGCTTTAGCCTCGGCTCATCTCCTTCCCAAGCTATGGAAAAGGTATGTGGATGACACTAATGTCATCTGGTCCCATGGCCAGGAGGAGCTGGATCGCTTCTTCAATCACCTCAATTGTCAGTCCTCTGCCATTAAGTTCACCATGGAAAAAGAGGTCAATGGTTGCCTCCCTTTCCTGGATATTCTTATATCCAAGAATAAGGATGGCTCTCTTTCCCACTCTGTGTTCCGGAAGAAAATGCATACTGAGCAATACCTTCATGCCGATTCTCATCATTTCCCTGCTCAGAAGATGGGTGTTCTCAACACCCTCGCTACTCGTGCGCTTAGGATTTCTGATAAGGAGAGCCTTGATAAGGAGAGATCCCATCTCCTTAATGTCTTTGTGGAGAATGGCTATAGTAGGCGCCTAGGTCAGAAGGCCTTCCTTAAAGCCTCTAGAAATGCATTAATTAAAAAGGAACTGAAGGAACGTCGAATGGGTGTCCATCTTCCCTATGTCCAAGGAACCACGGACATGATTGCTCGGATCCTTAAAAGGTATGGTATTCCCTCGACCTTTAGGCCCCTCAACACCATTCGTAATTCTCTTCGATCGGTGAAAGATCCTGTTCACCCGAAGGACATAAAGGGTGTCTACTTGATCCCTTACTCTTGTGGGACCCCATATATCGGAGAAACAGGGCGCTCCATCCATCAGAGGATTAGCGAGCATGCAGCTGACCTAAGACATGGAAGAACCAAGTCTTCAGCATTAGCAGAGCACGTGGAAAAGACCAATCATCAGGTTTGCATAGAGGAGGCCAAGGTTGTTGCCAAGGTTGCTCAGTTCCATCATCGTAAATTCAGGGAAGCTATTGAGATTGAAAAAAGGCTGAACAATCTCAATAGAGATGATGTCTAGAAGATCAGTAGCTGTTGGATCCCTGCCCTTTCGTCCTAGTCTTTCTTTTATCCTTTCCAGCTTTCTTTATTCCCCCTGGAGCCCTCCTTCCTCCTATGGTTTATCCTTCCTGCTCTGGGTTTTTTAATGGTCTTTATTCTGGTCCTTTTTTTTTATCATTTATTATTTATTTATTTAATTTAATTTAATTTATTATTTTTTAATTTAATTTAATTTATTATTATTAGTATTTAAAAAAAAATATTATTTATTTAATTTAATTTAATTTATTATTATTAGTATTTAAAATAATAATAATAATAATAATAATAATAATTATAATAAATAAATAAATTTTATTTATTTATTTATTTTTATTTTATTTCATATTTTTAAAATTTTATTTTATTTTATTTGTATTATTTTTATTTCATTTAATTGATTTTATTTTTATTTTATTTATTTATTTTTATTTATTTATTTATTTATTGATTTTTATTTTTATTTTTATTTTTTGTAACTAACTTTAACCTTCTTCAGCTACGTTCTTCATTAAATTTATTTATTTTATTAATTAATTATTTTTTTTTATTTAACTTATTACTAATCTCTCGTTCTAATATTTACCTTATATTTATTAGAAGTAAGGTCTTCCTTATAACTAAATCCCATTTAAAATTAAAATAACTTTTAATTTTTAATTATCAAAAGATTCTTTTTCAATTATTAATACCATTAAATTTAATTTATATATATACATTTAAGGTATGGTTACCTAATATAACTAATTTCCTTTTGACTTTTTGACCCTGGTCCTTAAGTCAAAAATTAGCCGTTGGTCTAGGATAGCCGTTGGAGGCTTTGCTCAGACTATATAACATGCAATTGCTGGATCTGTGTCTTCAACTTGTCATGACGATGAGCCACACTGGTTGGTTCGAAATGCGTCGACAAAGGTCTTTCTATATGTGATTTACGTCGAAGCTCTTCTTATAACTACTCATATGTTCTATACCATATGTTTTTATATTATCAGCCAGAAAAATTTCCTTTTCCCCTCCAGAAGCTGGATACCAAAGTGCAACCTAGGTCTGTCATTTTTTGGACCCCACTGTTCCATAAGTTTCAGTCACCATATATCTATTCAGATTTTAGAGATTCTTTTTTTCATCCAGTCAATACTATGTTGAAAGGAATCCCTCCACCCAGGATTGTTATAGACATTTTTAGGCACTGCAACCCCAATGATAAATGTCCATAAACCAAGGGCTCCTAAGTCCCTAAAGGTGTTGTTCCAACCCCTAAAAGAACAAGGTCAACTAATTACAACATCTCCCAGAATTTCTCCATGAAAAACTACTCAGAACTAGTCAAAACTGGACCATTTCACCTGCTCCATAGTCAAAGTGCGTTGCATCCCACCTGAATACACACAGTATGTGCGATGCATGTTGAAAAACCCTTCTATGGGGTGCGATGGGCGAGAGTGGACAAATGGCAGGGTCAATCCACAAGGTGGAGGAGCATGGATTCTTCTAGAAACTTCTCCTGTGACACTTACCTCTCTGCATTCGACCAGGGATGAGTAAGATATCATCAATCTCCAAGTGGAATCAAGAACTATCAGAGAGAAGACACTAATCAAATCTCAAAAGCTGACTCACCTCCCTTGCAGACATCTATATATGGATCCCTCATCCCAGAGATCCAGGGGCTGGAATTTTGTATCTTGTAAGGAAGTGCTGCTGGTTTCTTGGTGCAATATCATAGTGTTGGGTGATCTAAGCTTTTCATGAGGTGAAGAAGGGATTTCTTGCTAAGAGGATGATGCTGGGTTAGAACAATTGGTTGTAATCCTCTTTGCTCTTTCTTGATTATCAATAAAGCTATTCAAGTTTTCCTCCACATTCTTGTATAATTGATGATTTATGCATTTGTGTGGTCAATATACATCTGGTCCTATATTGTTTTTGATAATAGATCTATGTTCTTGGATAGTGTTATGCTGCTTTGATTCTACAGGTACTCTTTGAAACTGGGTAAACAAGGAAGCGAGTGGCAAAGACCTATCAAAAGAGTGAGGAAACAAGCAAGGAAGCAAGCGCAAGACAGAGGTTGGTCTCCTTATTCTTCTCTCATCTATTTCTCATAAAGGAAAACGAGAGTAGTTTTTAGTTTGTTTGTTTCTAAGGTAGCTACCAGCCTTAGTGGGACTAGCAGCTCTGCATAGACACTAGTTTTCTGATAACAAAATGGCGACTCCACTGGGGAGCGAATAGATTGTTTTTTCATCTACATTTGTTTACTTTATAAACTTACAGACAGAGCCTGCAGTCAAGCCAGCTAGCCTTCGAACTGCATTTTCTATGCAAGTGCAAAGTAGATCAACGCTGCTTTAGTCTATCTCCGGGTTTTGTTTATGAATTAAACGATTGATTTACAAGCTCTCTAATTTCCCTCGTGGTGGCTCTAGTAACCTCCTTAGATCTACCCCTATGATTGATTTACTGATTACCACTTGCTCGGCCTAAATCCCTGAACTGAACTACAAACTGTGACCTAGAATCTAATCAAAGTCTCGTCCTTGGTCCAGTGCACTGTCTATTCTGTGAACTTCAAATGCATCGCACTTCCCGAGTGTAGTAGGTACGTTGCATTTTATTTTCACTGTGTTACAGGTGCGCTGATCAGACAAGGCCTTGTTCCTAAATTTTGGTTTCTGTGTTCACTCTTTTCAGCTCTATTCAGGAGTTTTGCTGCCTGTAGTCAGTACACCTCTGTTGAAACCCCTTTCCTTGCTGTTATTCTACCTCCATTGTGCAAAGAACTGTAAATTTTTTTATGTATTTTTGAGTCATTTTCAATTCTCCTTTACAAAGAAGTAGCGTAATTGTACTGTCGTTTCTTGATTTGAAAGTGTCGCAAGTGTCATTTTTAGTCATAGAAGAGAATTTGATCATTCTTGATAGTCGATTACATTGTTACTCTTGTATTTGATTTGAATTAGTAGTTTTTCAAGTGTCGAAAGCAAGTTTTCAATTCAAAATAACAAAGTGTCGCCATTGTCCTCATTTTGTTTTGAAAAGAAACTTGATTAGTAATTGTTGCTTTGAAAAATAATTCAGATTTGTGCTTAGCTTTCTTTTTATCATTCACACATTAAGAAGGCTGAAAAAAAATACATGCATGTGCATTTGCATTTAGACTGTTTGTTGGTTTGATTTAGGACAGTGCATATAGTGTGTGCTCTCTGCTCTTTGTTGAAAGAACGCCATCTCTCTTTCCTTAGTAGCTAAGATTTTCATTGCAAAAAGAAGATTAAATGACTGTTTATCATCTTAGATTGCATTCTAGGAATTGTACATCTACATCACGTGGTGAACCTGAAAGGCAAATTTCTTAAGCAAGATCAACTATAAAGTAAATTTAATGAATCTAAAAATTCTTTGGAACCTAACGCACAACATTTAGAAGTCTAGGCTAGAGACATATTCCGACGTCGTAAAGCCTGGTAACTGTTGTTTTCACTGTTGGTTGGGTGATTCCTCCACTTTGAGACGATAAGTTCTAGTACAGACTTGTGCTCCCACGTACCGTCGAGTATATTTTGGGAGACCACAATAGGCTTAATCCTTTATCCATAGGAAGTCGTGTCTGCCGCCCTATCGATCACAATGCACTGAACACAACATTCGGGAAGATTGACTGCCGTACCATAAAAATTATTCTGTAGTTTTGCAATTGGTTTGGTAATTGTTAAACTAAAATTTGTCACCATGACTATTTGCAGTTAGTATGGCTCCATCAATAACCATACTGTCCTCCTTGGCAAGTCTTATACCTCTGCTCCTCATGTCAAACTCCAAAAAAGAGAGAAAAGCCTTTAAAAAATCAATGTAACGCTGGTTCTGCACTTTCTCTTACTCTTACCTACGGGCACGCACCTCAAGTACATAATACCTGCGTACTTGTACGCTCTGTCTGTAAAGGGGTGGGTGCGTACCCTTGTAAAAGTCAAAAGGAGCAAGTTTTACTTCAAAAAACTTACTTGTGATCGATTCTAGAGCATTCTAGAAGATGGTTTGACGTGGATTGAGCGCCTCCAGATGGTTCATGCATCCCAATGAAAGAGGAACTTATCCCATGAAGAGGGGAACTATCCCTTTGAAAGAGGGGCTTATCCCATTGATGGTGGACCTGTTTAACTTCCTCCAAAGCATTATAAATACAGGCATTGGGACAGAGGCAAAGGAGGTTGACACCTAAACATTCCTAAGGGTAGATGCTGCTGAAATTAGGACTCCCTTATAGAGCTTGAGAGGAGAGATCAAATTCCTTTCTTAGCTTCATTTGGAAGTGGGTGAGCTGATCAAAGTAGAGGAGAACTCTTGCTGGACCCTGGGAGGGACCTGCACAACACCAAGGCATTGGTTGTAAGGTTTCTTTGTTTCCAATTAATACAATTAAGTTCATTTTTCTCAACAAGTTGTTATATATAATTTGTTTCATAAACTCCTTGGTATTTATGATGAATATGTTTTATTATATGAGTTATTCAGGTGCTATGTAATCGTTTGCTTTTTAGTGTATGCAGGCTTCAAGGAGAAGGAGCTCATCTGGATCGAAGAGGCCTGGCTACTACAAATAGCGTTAGACTAAAGGTAAGCCTTAAACACCTGGTTTCTTTTATTTTAAATGCATATTTAGCGAAAGATAGTGCTTGATTGTTTTATTTGTCACTAGAAAAGCCTTAGTTTCTAGGGAGGTCAGTTTTGTCCGCAAAATTGACTCTTTCCGCATGACAAAATGGCGACTCCACTGGGGAATCCATGGATTTGATTGATTTCTCTTTTGATTGATACTTTGATTTGAGAAACGTTGATTTCTTTCTAGTTTTTGGCTGATTGACTGTGAATTTGGGTAGAATAACTTAGGATTGAGTTAGTTTTTTATTTTTCTTGTTTTTGAGAGAAGTACGCACCCTCTGAGTTAAGGACAGTGCGTACCTATACGCACTTTTGCTTTGCATATAGAGCGTGGCCACACCTGTGCAAACGGGCTGCCTGCGTACCCTGTCAAAAGTTTAGAAAATTTCAAATTTTTCCTTTTTTACCTATTAGATCTTGTTTATAGCTTATTTGTTGCTGCCTAGATCCGCTGGTTACCTGTCAGAAGTTTTCATCTAGGCTTGTTTCATTAGCATCAAGGGTTTTAGTGAAGTTCATAGAAATTCTAGCCCTAGGTTTGATTTTTGTATTGGTCTTGTAGTGACTCTGGATTTAGAAGTTGTAAAAACCTTGGATATCCCTGGTCTTTTCAGTCTTCTTAGGAGTCAGACCATTCGTAAAATCCACCTTTGTTTGAGAAACCTACCGTTGTGTTGTCTCTTTGCGGAATTTCGAGAAGGCTTGTTAGTTAAGCTGTGAATTTCATTCTTAAGAAAAAGAACAAGAGTTTTTTATTTTTGTTTTTGACTGATTTATGATTCTGCATGAATTAGTCCTTGGTTGAATTGTAACTGAGTAAAACAACCTGGAATTATATTTTGTAGGCTTTTACCTCATTGGATTTGTTTTTAGATAAATTTCTCTTAGATTTTCATAGATCTTAAAATTGATTTTTGTTAAGTAGTTTTACATGCTTTGTTGAAATAGGAAAAATACAAAATCTCTTTTGAAGAAAGTTTGTTTTAGTAGCGTTTGAAGTCTTTGAAAAGAGAAAGGAAGTTTTTGTGAAATAATTAGTGGTCTTGTTTTGTGTGCTTTGGAAAAGATAAAGAGATTTTTTCTTTGATTTTCATTGCTAAGAAAATTGTCTTTATAAATTTTGCATTCTCCAACTCTCTTAGCTAGGGAATTCATTGAAAAGGAAAGATTGTTTTGTTTTTCATCCTAGGTGCATCTTTTTAGTGGATTTGAGTCGAGTCTACACATCATAAGTTTCATCTCCGCTACCTTTTGTCCTAAAGAAAAGCCATAAAAAATAACGCTTAAAGTAAAATTAACTTAGTAACTTTTTATTTACTAGGGCTCTGACACACCAACATAGATCAGGCTAGTGTCTTGGAGTAGGAGAGTAATTAACTCTCCAAGACAGTAAAAACAAGCAAGTAGCTTATCTTGCGGTAGGATAAATCCAATTGTTACACTTATGCTCTGGGAAAGCTCCTCTTAAAGGAGAAGCACGAGATCGTGTCCGAACCAGTGAGGGAATCAATCCTCCTTCATTGGGAACGACGCCAGATATGCACGTACTACAAACGGTAAACCTTGGATTAACCATTGTCGAGGAGCCTGGGGTCACTTGTCGGTAAACCTTGGATTATTGTCAAGGAGCCGGCAAGGGGATTGAGCTTGTTAGTCTGCCCTTGCGTGCATATCGGATCGTAGACTGTTCCCCCAGGTATATTTGTTGTTGTTGGTGACCTTAGTGACTATTATCTTTAGGATTCTTCCTAAGGTGACGGTGGAGGGAAGATCCCACTGTACCTGGAGCAGACGTCGGCTAGACTCACTTGGATTTTCTGGGGGGTTTACTTCACTCGAGACGGTTAAAGTGGAGGAACTTGGTCC